>JAYKKM010000391.1:212500-942500 GCA_035772405.1 Chrysogorgia sp. JL179-B06
TTTGAGGCCCTGGATCTGCAAAAAACAATTATTTAGTGAAGGAGAATGGGCAAAGAGATGGTAAAACATACTGGTAACATAACAATATGACAGTTACACAAATGAAACAACAAGGAAAGTTTGAGATCTTAAATTAATAAATAAATTATTTATTATTATCAGGTGGGGTCTTAATGTGCAAACCTTTATGTAATATATGAACAACGAGTTTGAGTGTTTCATCAGGGGATCCAAACACGAGAAAACATGATGAAAACACGAGCGCGAGTGTTTTTATTGTTTTAGAGTGTTTGGATCCTCTGATGAAACACGATAAACGAGTTGTTTATATGGCTTCTCAATAGAACACGGATTTAATTTGATGTTTACTTAAACGCATTTGAGAACAAACCCTCAGACTGAACTCACGAGGGTGTGTAAGATTTATTCAGAAAATTAACAGACTCTGTTCAGTTGAGGATGAGCGAAGACGGAGGCAGGTTGTTTCGTTCTCCAAAAAATGAATTATTAATTAAGATCTCAGCAATTAGATAAAAACCGGGTTTGGTCTAATAACTGTGGTGGTATATGATTTTTACGTGTTTTACTCGAGTATCCAGCCTCAGTCGTGATAAAATAAAGTGATTTCATTGGCTAATTGGCTAATTTATACTATAATTATACTTGTACTAATATTTGCCTTATCCTCAACCAAATCAGCACATCATTGTAACCTTCGCTCTCCATCTGAGTCTCGGTGTCTCAATGGTTAGAGCGTCTCACCGGCAATCAGAAGGTTACAGGTTCGATTCCTGTCCGGGACTATAATTTTTCTGTGGATGTCTACTCCAAGCTCTCCCACATTCACTACAGCAATGTGTATATTAACAAATATTTGCCTTGCTCAATTTCTATAGCTGTCATATTTCCTATGGCTATGGTATTGATCAATATTTACTGTCTGACGGTGATAATCTTATCTTTTTGGCAAACTACAGTAATTGCTGACCTGGTTTCTATTTTAAATTTTCTAGAGTTACTGACAAATAGTCTTGTGCAAAGTGGTTTGTGGTGCTGTTTTCTTTTTTCAACAAACATGCAGCGTAACAAAATTGATACTGGAGAAAAGCCTTTCAAGTGTGATGTTTGTGACAAAGCATTTTCCTGGTCATATAACTTACTACAACATAAAAGAACTCATACAGGAGAAAACCCTTTCAAGTGTGATGTTTGTGACAAAGCATTGTCCTGGTCATGTAACTTACTACAACATAAAAGAAATCATACAGCAGAAAAGCCTTTCAAGTGTGATGTCTGTGACAAAGCAGTTTCCCAGTCAGTTAGCTTACAACAACATAAAAGAACTCATACAGGAGAAAAGCCTTTCAAGTGTGATGTCTGTGACAAAACATTTACCCAGTCAGGTAACTTACTACAACATAAAAGAACTCATACTGGAGAAAAGCCTTTCAAGTGTGATGTCTGTGACAAAGCATTTTTCCAGTCAGGTAGCTTACGATATCATAAAAGAACTCATACTAGAGAAAAGCCTTTCAAGTGTGATGTCTGTGACAAAACATTTTCCCTGCCAAGTTACTTACTATACCATAAGAGAGCTCATACTGGAGAAAAGCCTTTCAAGTGTGACGTGTGTGACAAAGCATTTTCCTGGTCAGGTAACTTACTGTGACATAAAAGAACTCATTATAATGGAGAAAAGCCATTCAAGTGTGACGTGTGTGACAAAGCATTTTCTTCGTCAGGTAACTTACTACAACATAAAATAACTCATACTGGAGAAAAGCCTTTCAAGTGTGATGTCTGTGACAAAGATTTCACAAGGCTAAGCAGTCTGAAATATCATTCAAAAACACATCACATGAAAAAGAATGAAGGAAAAATTCATGGAAGTCGAGTGGAGTTTGAATGCGGGGAATGTGGCACAAAGTTTTCTTCATCGCAACAATTTGACCTGCATCAGTTAGACCATGAGCTGGAAGCAACAGAACCAACTGGGATAAATTATATGTGTTTCAAATGTGGTGCAAGATTTGACTTTTTAAAAGAGCTGCTTGACCATGTACATAAAGATCATATAAATAAAATCACTGAGTAGAAAGGTAACTTTAGTATGAGAATATTAGCAGCAAGTCACAAACAATTAAGGTAGATGACTAGTTGCATTTTCATATAGAAAAGATGAAGTGTACTTGTCAGGAAACCTATTGTACTGTTCAAATCGAATAATCTGAAAGGTGGTTGTGCTGTTGAAATATTGTGTACAAAGTGAAGATTCTTCACCAGAGATACACGAGATGTAACGCTCTATAGGCCCATCTACACGATACGATCATCGTATACGATTGTCATTCTGGCGTACATTGTCGTGTACGATTGTCGTACTGGCGTATGCAATTGTTTGCATGCGACATAATTCTTGTTTATGATTCGATGGCGAATGTTTACACGCGTGTACAGTTTGATCACATACACCAAGATCACAATCGTATACGACAAATCGTATCGTGTAGAAAGGCCTTATCTGGTCTATTGAGTGAAACGTTTCGCTCTGTGGCCATTCCTACACATTATTTCTGCAGTACACCAACCTTTCATAGTAATTTGTGTTTCTTAGATCACTCTATTTTAGTAAAGTTTAATTGGACTTAACCAATAAGTAAGCAACTATTTTGGTCATAAGTTTTGTCTTCAGTTAGAAATAATGAATGTTTTATAATTAAACAACAGTTATTAGATAGTGGTTAGATAGAAATGCATTTGGTAACTGCCGTTTGGTAATACACTTTATATGTTGTAGTATGTTGCATTTGATAATCAAATTAGCAGATGTATTTATCTAGCATATACCATCATAAAAATGCGGCGTAAGGCTGCACGCATCGTAAGGTGGTGGTGTGCTGTGAACGTTGCTCAGAGAGATCAATAAAAGCCGATACATTCAAAGGTACATGGAATGCTTGCTTAACAATTTCGATGGAAACAACGATAAAAATACACTAAAGAAAGCGCACATGATAAGATGAGCAAACTACTAAATTGTATGAATGAATCCCAGAATCGCATAGAGACCCAGGCAGCTGAAGACGGCAGCTTGAATGACATGCTTAAGAAATTTTGGGATCTCGAGAGCATCGGAATTGGTCCAACGAACACCAGCACCCTCGAAATGACACCAAAGGAAAGATTGGCGTGGAACAAAGTTAGAGAATCGGTGACTTTTGACGGCGAACACTACGAAGTTGCAGTTCCTTGGAACGACCACACCTCCCAAACAACGCACAACTGGCAAAGAGACGATTCATCTCGACCGAACGAAAGTTAATGAAAGAGCCAGAAGTGGCAAAGGCTTACCAAGGAGTGATCAACGACTATTTGGAGAAGAAGTATATCCGTTTGGTTCCTCCAGATGACCCAAAACCAGAATGTGAATGGCTACTTCCCCACTTTCCAGTGATTCGCCCCGAGAAAGCAACGTCAAAGGTGAGAATAGTGTTTGATGGATCGGCAACGTGTGAAGGCAAACGTCTCAACACCGAATCACTAACAGGACCGAAGCTACAAAGTGACATCGTGGATATACTTGTCAAGTTACGAAGGAGTCAGTGGCCTTGGTTAGAGACAGCCAGATGTACCATCAACTGGTGATGAAACCATTACAAGGACAGACCATAACATTGGTTTCTTTGACGAAACTTGGATCCGAGCAAAGAGCCAGACATATACGAATTAGTCGGTTCGTGTTTGGTGGATGCTACTGTTCCTTTTGTGCACAATACACCTGGCAGCATCATGCACACATACATCAAGAGGACTATCCACTAGCAGCTGAATCGGTACGAAAGAGCTGTTATATGGATGATCTGATGCCGTCTGTAGAGAGCGTATCGAAAGCGAAAGAGATGCGGCAACAATTAACCACACTTGGTGACCGTGCAGGCTTCCATATCAGAAAATGGATTTCAAACCGCTCAGAGGTGTTGGAAGATATACCAGAACAGGATCGAGTATCTGAAATCGACTTGGAAAAGCAGGAATTGCCAGTGACCAAAACCCTGGGAGTTTCGTGGAATGCAGCCGAGGATAGTTTCCTGTTCCATTTCTCACCACCGTCAGAAGAGTTTGCATACACAAATAGAAACGTGTTGCGAATTACTGCAACGATTTTCGACCCACTTGGTTTTCTCGCCCCTTTCATCGTCCAAGCAAAGATGTTGTTACAGATAGCGTGGATTGAAGCTCTGGATTGGGACGATGATCTGACAGACGAAATAAAAGAAGAGTGGGGAAAGTGGTTTGGAGAATTACCAAGATTGGCCAATATTCCTCGCTGTTTGAAAGATGATAGATAACATGGTTAAGAGCCTTTCTATTCATTCATTCTCTGATGCATCCGAAAAGGCTTATTCTGCTGCGATTTATGCCAGATACGAATATGAAGATGGTTCTGTAAGCTCCCGATTGATTGCTACAAAGACCAGATTGGCACCTCTAAAGACCATGAGCATCCCACGACTCGAATTAATGGGTGCTCTGATTAGTCTGCGCCTAACGAAGTTATTTTGTAACGCAATGGAGACCTCCATGCACGATGCGACATTCTGGATAGATAGCGTGACGACTGGCTTCTGGATTCGTGGACAAAGTCGGAACTATAAGCCTTTTGTAGCACACCGAGTCGAGCCCAGCACAGTGGAGATATGTCCCGACAGATTGCAACCCAGCTGACCATGGAACGCGAGGTCTAACAGTATCAGAGTTAGGTGGCAACGACGGTTGGTCGAATGGACCGAAATTCGTGAAAGAATCAAGAGAACATTGGCCAGCAGAGAAATTCGCAAGTCCAGCAGGTGAAGCCTTCAATGAGATGAAACCCAAGCACCGAGAGAAGCCAACAAGTTTTGCTATCTGCCAAGAGAAAGAGCTAGAATGAAATGGCGACTTGATCCAGTTCGATTTTCAAAGTGGTACAGAAACCCTCTACGAACAATTTCGAATTCGGTTTATCGTTGGTACGAGTGAGAGCCTGGGTGCAGAGATTCGTCCATAACAGTCGGAAACTGGAGGTGGATCGGCAGTTCGGTGAATTGAAACATGAAGAGTTAAAGAAAGCAGAGGAGCAGATTATCAGAGAAGCGTAAGTGGAAGCATATCCACAAGAGATTAAAGCCTTGATAGATTCCAAAGCGTTGCCCAAGGGAAGTAGTATTTTGAATCTAACACCAATATGGCAAAATCAACTTCTACGCTCCAACACCAGACTTCGGTATTCAGACGAATTGACAGACGACGTGAAGTACCCAATCATCTTACCCAAAAGACACCCAGTCACCCAACTGATAGTGAAGCATCATCACGAAAGCGAAGGACATGAGATGGGAATTAACTTTACGTTGAATCATCTTCGAGAAAGATATCTAATGGTTCATGCCAGGGAGATGGTGAAGAGAACCGTGAAGAATTGTGCCCAATGCAAAAGGCGTTTCAGAGGAAACGCCGCTACACAGCAAATGGCTCCTTTACCGAAGCTACGACTTGAGGTTACAATGAAGCCATTCACCAATAGCCGGTTCCCCTTATTCGTGAAGGTCGCAAATACTTCTGGTAGTTGTATTCAGCAAGACATTTGCTTGAAATATGGCGTCCAACGTTGACTCTGAGGAACCCTGTATTTCTGGTGTTATTTCCACGGCGTCTCAGCCAAACTCCAGTTCTTTTGAGAACTCTTGCACGAGTTTGGTCTCTGAGACACCTTTGGGAAAAATTTCAGATTGTCTGACACCGTCGTTGGAAGGAAATTCGATCCAAAAGTTGGCGTTTCGTACTGGTGGTGGGATTACATGCTGTGTTCCTGATTGTTTCAACAATTCAGTTAGGAACAAAGAAGACAAATTGTCCTTTTATGTTATCCCAAAGGACTCTAACCTAAAGAGAAAATGGCTCCGCATGATTAGCCGGCAAAATTTTGTCCCATCGTCTTCACATCGAGTCTGTTCAGCCCATTTTGTTGAAGGTAAAAAAACATATGTGAACAATATCCCAACGATTTTTGTACCCAAGCCAACGAGACCGACAATAGCTACACCACGCGCGACAAAAAATAGTTCAGGAGGAAGGAAGACTTCAGCTCTACTGCCAAAGAAACTAAGATTTGAGGAAGATATTGAAAACAGAGAGACAAATGAGCTGAAGAGACTACAAAGAGAAAACGAAGAACTGAAAGAGGAGATGGAACAGCTGAAGCTGAGACACAGTAAGAATGTTGACGAATTGAACAACACTATTACTGAACTAAACGTGAATACATTCTCTGTTGAAACATTTAAAGATAATCCCAAACTTTTTAAGTTTTATACTGGATTTCAAAGTTATCATTTGTTTAAGATATTTTTGGAATACCTGGGACCGGCAGTTAATAGACTCAACTACTGGGGATCAAATACCAGAAATGATGATGCAGTCACCCCAGAGGCAAAAAAACGTGGTCCACAGAGACAAATGAGCCCTGAACAAGAGTTGTTCATTGTTTAGCAAGGTTTAGATGCGGTCTCCTTGAGCAAGACCTTGCTGCAACCTGTCCACCAGCCACATCAGCCGGATATGCATCACATGGATTGATCTGCTCCATTCCCATATGCGAGCAATACCAATCTGGGCATCCAAGGCATGTATCCAAAAAAATATGCCAAGTTGTTTTAAAACCTCATACCCAACAACTAGGGTCATTAGACTGTACAGAATTATTTATTGAAATGGCATCTTCATACCGTACACAAAGTGCAACATTCTCAAGCTACAAGCACCAAAACACAGCTAAGGGACTTGTGGGAATAGCCCCCAATGGAACAGTTACCTTTGTTTCTGAACTGTATCCTGGTAGAACAAGTGACAGAAATATTACCAAGCACTGTGGCATTTTACAGCTATTGGAAGAAGGTGATTCAGTTATGGCTGACCGAGGGTTTGAAATTTTGGATGACTTACCCCCAAGGGTGTCACACTCAATATTCCAGCCTTTATGAGGGGTAAGGAGCAGTTATCTGTTGTGGAGGAGACAGAGACAAGGAGAATTGCTTCTGTGCGAATACATGTTGAGCGAGCAATTGAACGAATTAAAAACTATAAGATACTTCAAGGGAAGTATCCAACAAGCATGATTGCAGATCTAAATAAAATTTGGGTGATTTGTTGCTACCTTGTTAATTTTTTACCTCCTTTAGTGAGTGACAATACATAATAAATTATAAAATAGTGACTTTGTCGTGGTGACAAATGTAAATATCGCTTTATAAAACATACTGACCATGGTGATAGGTAATAAGTTCAGAACGTTAGAACATTATTAATTATAGTCTTGTAAATCTGGAAATAAAAACAAAAAAAGAAAATTTAAATGAATAAAAGAATTATGATCAGACCCTCTTTGTGTTGAAATATTCTGGCTGCTCAAATTGTTGTTACAACATATTAATTTACACCACAATATTATATAAGGTGAAATTATTACGGACATATAGACCTTGTTCAAAAATGGCTGCCAAGTTAATATTCTTTTATATGCATACAAAAGAACTTTACATTGGTGCTATTTTTAATAAGGTCTATATCTTTATTCAAAATAATTAACTGGAAACCATTTCACTTTGAACAAAATAAACATACAAAATCATGTTAATTTTCTTTTTATATTCATGTATTTTTTATTCATTATTAATTAGTGAATATCATGCCTTTAGAATTTCAGGCATCATAAATTTAAAATAAAAATCTGAGAGTTTGGGAAGCATGTTGTCCTCCCATAATTGTTTGTCAAAATAAACTATTTCTATAAAAATATCTTTCTGTGTATAAATAATAAAATCTAAGAACGGTAACTGACATAGTGCCATTACACCTATACATTGAAAAAAATAATTATGACTTATTTTAAGTGATGGTCTTCCATCAATAAACTTCATACAGAAGGTTTTATCAGAGCATGCCTCTTCAATGGTCATGTCCTTCTTTGAAAATGGCACTTTATTTCAATTGCATACCATTTGCCATTTAATAAACTAAACCCATCAGGACTGCAACCTAACCAGGGCCATTGTGTATTGATAACAAGCCCACATTCATAAAGTTTAGCACCAGGAAATTTTTCATTATACTTCTGTTTTGCAACACCTTCATTTTCTATCCCCCATTGACAAGCTGAAGTTGAAATTTGTTTCCCTCCAAGTACTTTTTTTAAAATACTCTTTGGAACAACATCCACCTTTCTCTTGATCACTGATCCAAAATTAGAAGCAGTGAGTCTTTTTTGTCTTTCAATAAACCATTCCTTATTGGAAGATTGTCCCATAGTTGCCTTTTCAATTTTCTTCACGTCTTCCTTTGATACATGAAGAACATCAGTAATAAACTTTTGACATGGTTAATCAAAATGTTGCCTCTCCATTTCTTGTGCCAAGCTATAAAAAATCTCTTGTCGTGGATCAACTGAAATTAAGTTCTCTTCACAATGTACTGGATTTGTAAATGAAGTTGGAAATATTGTACAGCTAAGGCATGCAATCACTGTCACTAAGTAATGAGCCAAGAAGAGTATTAGAATCATCTAAACTATCTTTTAATTTCTTTATCCTTTCAACAGTTACTTCCCTTGCTGTAGGCGGGGTAGCACAGTAACCAGCTCTTGATGATGCAGACAAAATAGGTCTTTTCCTATTGCCATTGTCTTTTTCAAAGCTAGCCTTTTCAAATTTCAAATCAAATCAGTAAATAATAATGGACTCTCTGTAGCAGTATTTTTTGGAACATTCCATTGCTGTAAAACGTCAGTACAGCTTGTTATCAGGGACAATGCTCAAGTCGAGTTCCACAAAGTCATGTATTTGGAACAGAGTAGCTGCAACATGTTTACAGCAACCTCCAGCGCCAGCCTATCTGCTTGGGAGAGATGAACATAGACGCTGTATGATTGTTTTTTCATGGACACAGACACAACGCTCTTCACAATAAAGAGTTTGGAATTGTGGGTTTGGACATTGGGTTTCACACGAACATTTTTGACATAGTTCTCTTTAAACAGACGATATCCCATTATCTTGTGGCGATGAGCACCTGTGGGACGATGGTCGGGCATTGTCTTTGAATTTTCCACCAAATGTTCGTGAATAAACGCATATTGGAAGGCAGGAAGATCGAGAAGAGATCGAGTCCAAACACACGGCATCGTACCATCTTCAGTTCCTTCGAGATTTATACCGTTTGGACAAACGTTTTCCGCCTCGAATGAACCTCCCAAAGGTGTCTCAGAGACCAAACTCGTGCAAGAGTTCTCAAAAGAACTGGAATTTGGCTGAGACGCCGTGGAAATAACACCATATGTATATATATATATATATATATATATATATATATATATATATATATATATATATATATATATATATATATATATATATTTTTTTTTTTTTTTTCAATAGTTTTTCAGAAATAGATGGATAGAAATCGACAATGTCAAATGAAATGAAACTGTGTCTGTCCTTATCTTTTATATTGCCAAACCACTCAATAACTTGTTTTGTATTTCTCCATTGATTTAAATTCAGTTTTTGTCTCAAATTAGAATTAATTTTGTCCAAAATAGCTTTGCTTAGTTTTCCGGATTCGCTTTTGGCGGGGTTAATTAATCGACATTTTGGGTTGTTTTCGAAATTTTCTTTGTGGTCTTTTAAAGATATAAATGCTTCGCGTTTTTTCATTTTTTCAATTCTGTCGCCGATTCCTAAATTGTTCGAAACGGGTCTTGTATAAAATAAGGCCAAACAAGCGTAGAGCATGATACTGATCGACGGTAAAAAAGGAAGCAAATAACTTACCATTTCGTGACGGAGACTTTGACGAAACTTCTTAAGGTTAGGTATGTCGCAGCGGTAGAATATCCGAGAGTAATAAAAAAGTAGAGTGCTGCGTAGACAGTGTTTTGAATATATAGCAAAGTGAAAAGGTGAGGATCAATGATGTTGACAAACCTGTAGCCCGCCATTTCACAGCTCTAACCATTTGGTTTCAGACATGAAAGTCAGTGTGTGCCATCCTTAATTCCCATCTCAACCGCAAACGGCAAGAGAAGCGTCTCATTTTTAAACTTGGCACCACACACCTCTTGGTCTTAACGAAAGTTTTTCTTTTATTTAATTTCCCACAAGTTTTTTGTTATTTTAGTTTGCTTGGAACTTTTTTATTATTAGCTTATGCATTTCAAGTTTTGTTTCTTACTGCTTTAACATCGCCTAATCCCCTTAATATTGGACCTGTCATTCTCCCTCCCCCTCTGATCGACTGTAAAAATAGCAAATGATTTAACTTTTCGCATCTCATTAATTATTACTTTGTTTATCTCCCGTGCATTTGATTGGCTACTTTCTACTTGTGACACCCTTTTGGCATATATATAAGCCCTATTTATTTTATTTCATCTCGTCTTACTCTGATGAAGGGCTCCGCTCGAAACGTCAGTATCTCGTCACTAAATTATATATATATATATATATATATATATATATATATATATATATATATATATATATATATATATATATATATATATATATATATATATATATATATATATATATATATATATATATATATATATATATATATATATATATATATATATATATATAATAATAATAATAATAAAGACTTTATTTCTGTGTCAGTTTACATCTAGCTGAGGAAAATTTCCTCTACTAATTGGGGACACCTAACTATCTACTACAATATACCTAGACCTAGTCAAAATAATTAGAATAGATACTATAGTGTTTATACATACTTCACGAATTACAAAGCGTGCAATTGGTACAACTATTATCGTCCAGTAATGACTGTACGTTGAAATTGCGTATGACCTTTTTGAATTGATTGTGTGCTGGTAAATTCCTAATTTCCGAACTTAGTTTGTTCCACAGTTTTGGTCCTAGATAATTTATACAATGTTTACCATAAGTGATGGTGTTAAATCTTGGTATGGTAAAATCTGCTGACCTTAAGTTATATTGTGAACTGTGACGATTGAAAAGTTTACTAATACCCTGAGGGCACAGTTCATGCTTAACTTTAAACATTAGAATAGCAATGTCCTGAAGTCGCCTGTTTAGCAGCGTAGGTAAATTAGCTCTACGTAGTAAGTCCTTGTAGGCAGATTGTTTATCCTTAAAGACTGCCCTCAGTCCTCTTTCCTGGATTCTTTCAAGCTTTCTGGTATCACTGGCTTTACAAAAATGCCAAGTAAGATGGCAATATATGAGGTACGGTAAAATGGCTGCTTTGTATAGTTGCAACTTGGCGTTCGTGGGAATTAAATTTTTAAGTCTCATAAGAACGCCAATCCTCTGACTTGCTTTCTTGCATATATTATTGATGTGTTCATTAAAATTCATCCGATGATCAATGGTTACACCTAAAAGTTTTAGGCTTTCAACGGATTTGACATTATTTCCTTGAATTTGCAAACAAATATCCTCTCCCGTTGTACGACTTTTATGTATCGTCATTGTTTTATATTTGTCATAGTTTTCTTTCAGCAAGTTGTTTATATACCATTGAGAGGCTTTTTCCGCATTCATCGCGAGTTTCTCTTCTACTACTTGTAAATCCTCATCGGTTTCGTATAGCTGATGGTCATCCGCGTACATAGATATTTGTGATGGAATCTCGTAGGTTAAATCGTTCTGAAATATGTTCCAGAGCAGGGGTCCCAGAGCGGATCCTTGGGGACACCCCCTGTTAACTGATTTCCATGTACTTTTCGTTGATCCAATTTTTACTCTGTTTGAGCGGTCACCGAGGTAAGAACACAATATATCTAAGGCATTTTCGTCGCAGCCATAAGCTTTCAACTTACTGAGCATTAATGGGGGGTGAAGGGAATCAAATGCTTTGCTCATATCAGTCGATAATATGGCAACATTACGATGATTGTCCTTCGCTAATTTCCAATTTTCAATTAGACAAACAAGAGTGGTCTCACAGCTGTGGGATTTACGATATGCAGTAATGCAATGATTCAAAAGGTGATCAGTTTGTTTTGTCAATTGCTTTCCAACTAGCTGTTCGAAGACTTTGTCAACTGCGGGAAGGACAGTTATTGGTCTATAGTTACTCTTTTGTTGTGGATCTTCACTTTTAAAGATGGGGTGCCATTCCCCTCTTTTCCAGTTTTGTGGCCATTTTCCATTTCTTATACAAAAATTATACAAGTTAGCTAATGGTTTAGCAAGTTCGTTTGCACCAAATTGTAACAATTTGGCTGGGATGGCATCGTAACCAGTTGCTTTCCTTATATTTAGTAAATGTAGGACATTGTACACCTCTGAATTCTTAACGGGTTTTATGCTTATTTTTTCATCATTAAAGAAGTGTTCTGTTGTGATCCTGGATACACTGGGATGACCTATAAAATCGTCTATCGAGTAAAGTTTAGCCATATCACCTCCAATATCGTCAGCAATGGTTGCGAAATAGTCTACTAAGATCTCAGCAACAGTGCTCTGTTCAGTAATAATAGCATCGTCAACTTTCAAGTTTATATCAGAGTTTTTATTACAGTTTTTTCCCCCTAAAAATGGCTTAAATGTCTGAAAAAAATTTTTAGGGTTTACCTTGAGATCATCTGCTTTGCTTTTCCAAAACTCCTTTATAGCGATTCGTCTTTGTCTAGTTGCTTCGTTGCGACATTTTTGTTTCAATTCCCAATTCTCTGTTGTTTTATCTCTATAATATCTTACAGAGGCTCTTCGTTTTGCTCGAATTGCGTTTTTCCATTCCATCGTCATATAAGGGACGTCCTTCGCTCGCACTCGCATCTTCTTAATCGGGCAGCATTCATTCGCTATGTCATTCATCATTGTGGTCCAGTAATATTCTTGATCATCAACATCGTCAAATAGTTCACCAACATGCCATGGTGCAGTTGATAAAAGATTTTGATATTTAGTTAAGTCAAAGTTTTTATAACTCCTGAAAGTAATAACTTTATGTGGGTACAGTCTTACTTTTTCATTTATTATCCCATATATTAACATATGATCACTCAGAGCAGGATCATAAATACCACTTCTCATGAATAGATCAGGTTTATTTGTAAGTAGAATATCAATAAGCGTACTTGTAGTCGTAGTTCCCGATGTACTCACTCGCGTCAGTTCTTTAATAAGGCACTCAAAACCTTGTTCGGCTTCTAGATCTAATAACAGTTTTCCTTCACTTCTTTGGGGTCTCAATCTGTCAAGGTTAAGATCGCCAATAACAGTGACGGAGGGTGCCTGGAGAGAGGCCCAGTTACAAATGTGGCTCAGTTCTTCCTCTAGCAGTAATTGGTAATTTGCTGATAAGGGTTTAGGTGGTCGATACATTCCAATGATAACCCACTCTGTCCTGCAAATTGTTACATTTATCACTATCGGTTCAAAGCATTTATATATTCGACCAGGTCTTAGCCTTTTGCAGGGTAATGATGTTGAAATTAATGCTAGAACACCCCCGCCTCCTTTCTTTCTATCGTTACGGTACAGTGAGTATCCTGGTATGTTAAATTGACTGTCAGGATAAGTTGAGTCAATTTTAGTTTCGCTAATGAATATAATGTGTGCATTTAGTTTCTTAATAATATCTGCGAGTTCTTCTAATTTGTTTTGGATACTGTTGATGTTCAAATGGCACAAAAAGGCATCTTTTGCCTTCGTTCGCAGAATTTCAAGTTCCTCGTTTTCTGTTGTTGACAGAATTTGGTTTAGCGATTGCTTATTCGACTGATTTGCATAATTATTATGTTCGCCATTATTTGGAGCTTCTTCAAAGAAGGAATCAGTAAAGCTAAAAGGGAGATTACAGTCCCAACATTTCCAGCTATTTTCATTCTGTGATCTTACCCTTGGGTTCAGGCCAGCACATTTCCAATGTGCCCGGCGAGAACACTCTGAGCACTGCAAAGGTCGCTTCGGCTTGCCGATTGCTCTTTGACATACAGAGCACTTCGTATTGTTAACGCCGTCTTTACTTTGTCTTGGTCCAGGGTTTGGGCAGCCTCCAGAGAGTAATATCCAGCAGTCGTGATTATAGGACGCGTGTGTGTTGTTATAATAAACCATAATATAACATGTTTATAAAGTAGAATATTTAAATAAAGTCTCTTAAATTGAGTCCCAGAGGTACAAAATAATTTAATTTATAAACCCAGAACCCCTCCCTGTTAGTAGGTTCATTTACATTTGTCTTATCAATAATCTTTACTCTCATATCCTCAATACCATTATGGCCAGTTTCAAGAAAATGAGAATAAAGATGCTCACCAGCTGTTCCTCTCTGCCCTTTACTATACCTATTTATGCTACTCTTGTGGTTGTTGAAACGCTTTCTAAAAGATGTAATTGTGCTTCCAACATAAATCTTGCCACAAGTTTTACACGATATAATGTAAATCACTCCTGCCGAATCACAATCAAATGAAAAATTAATAACAAATGTTCGCTCCGGTCCATCAAACGTGCTGCTTTCATCAACAAATTCACAGATTTGGCAGCGTGATTTATCGCACTTTTTCATACCCTTAATATTATTATTTTCCCGTTTCACTTTAGACCTGACCAGATTATCTTTTAAATTAGGTGCTCTCCTATAAGCAACCATAGGCCTTTCAACAAAAATCTTCCTCATGACCTCCGAGGCATGTAAAATTGACCAAAGCGATTCAATAATTTTACCTAACCCCGACAACGCTGGGTGGAAATTAACCACCAAAGGCATTCTTTTATTCTGCGTTTTTGTTTCCAAAGTTTCCTGACAAAGAAGACTTTCCCTACTTTTCGCTTTGGCCTTTAAAAACTGAGAATCCACTAACTGCCGCTTAAAGCCTCTTTTAACAAAATCGCAAGATAATTCTTTCAACCTCTTTTCAAACACCTCATTTGAATCACAAATTCGTCATACTCTCAGTGCCTGTCCGTATGGGATTCCCTGTTTTACATGTCTCGGATGACAAGATCTATTATCTAGATACTGACGTGTATCCGTTGGTTTGCAATACAAATCAGTAGAAATTTTATTTTCTCCTAGTTTAATCATAACATCCAAAAATGGATGCTCATTTTCCGACCATTCCCACGTGTACTTTATAGTATCATGATAGGAATTAACATAATTAAAAAATTCTAACAATGCTTCCTTCCCATGCAGCAAAATCATGAATATATCATCTAAAAATCTCCACCAAACCCAAGGACTTAAATGATATTCGTTCAACATTCTCCTTTCCAATTTAGACATAAAAATATTAGCAAACGAAGGCGCAAACTTATAGTTCCTATTGCCGTACCTAACTTTTGGCGATAAATCTTATCGTCAAACTCAAAGTAATTGTTCTCCAAAATTAGTTTGCCTAAATCTGTCAAATCTGCCGGTACTTCCAAATCATTATTACTTAGAAACTCTTCTATAACTTCTTTCATGCATGTAAGCCCTTCGTTATGTGGGATGTGTGGATAAAGACCAACAACATCCATATATATATATATATATATATATATATATATATATATATGGATGTTGTCGAAACGTCAGTATTTCGTCACTAAATTCTTGGCAGTTTACCACCTTTTCAATTTGCTATATATTCAAAACACTGTCTACGCAATATATATATAATATATATATATATAGGTAATATTTGGCATTTCACTCGATCAAACTACATGTTGAAAGGATTTATGGTGAAGGAAAATTTCGAGTGTTGGAATACATACATTTTAAGACCAAGCCGGGACCAGTTGCGAAACATGCAACTTAGCGGCCTTCCGGTAGGAATTGAACCCGCGACCCTGCGATTGCTAGTGCAGTGCTCTGACCACTGAGCCACGGAAGCCGTTGCCGAGAGCCTAGTCACGAGTTCTGTATATACGGTGGTAATGCCGGGATAAGATTCTGGGTATATTATAGGTAATATTTGGCATTTCACTCGATCAAACTACATGTTGAAAGGATTTATGGTGAAGGAAATTTCGAGTGTTGGAATACATACATTTTAAGACCAAACCGGGACCAGTTGCGAAAAATGCAACTTAGCGGCCAATATATATATATATATATATATATATATATATATATATAATATATATAATATATATACAGGGTGTATAAAAAAAAGCGCCACCTCGGAATTTCCCAAGAAATCCATTGTGTTCTTAAACACAAAAGATTTTCGCCCCTGGGAATTTAAAATAGCTTGTAATCGTATTCCAGGGGCATAACTGTCTAATTACTACAAACTCGAACACGTGAAGCAGAATTGAATCGAAATTTATGCATTTATTTAATGGTAAGTTGTTTAGTTTACAAGTATCAACAACAGTTAAATTCCCAGAGGCCTAAAATCTTTTGTTCCAAAAAAAAAAAGTGGATTTCTTGGGAAATTCCGAGGTTGCGCTTTTTTTTATACACCCTGTATATATATTATATATATTATATATATATATATATATATATATATACATAATTATTATAATAATAATAATAATAAGATATCAGGCGTTCTCTTTGTCGCTACTCCGAGTTTCACGCTATTCGCGATCTTCAGGCAACTCGTGAAACTCAGAGTAGCGACGAAGAGAACATATTATATCTCATTATTATCATCACTAGCTCTGCCATAAAAGGCATTGAGCACTATTTGAGTAATTGAAAATACAATTATAACAATAAGTTTCTTGTAAACCAGATCGCTGAACTGGGCTTCGTTGACTAAATATTGCTATTAATATTAATATTATCAAAAAAACTTGAACTTGAAGATGAAACTGCTTGGAAAAGTTAGTTTTACGTTGACTAAATCCCTTAAACATTTGTACAATATAACAGATATCACACTACACGTGGCCCTTTAGGCTGTATTGAATTCTGAGTTACATGTGTTAGCGATAATACCACATCATCCAAACGACCATCTTTTACAGCATCAAAAATGGACTGCAAGTGTGTCCAGCGGCTGTTGTCCATCGTGGAATTTAGTACCCAGTGTTTCTCTGACGAATAAGTACAACAGCCTTGTACCTTTATATGAATAATAATAAATAAATTGAGAATAACGTTTGAAAATCCATCTGACTGCCCAACCAGGAATTAAATATTATTCGCAATTATGTAAATTCTCTCTCCGTTAAATGTTAAATAATGAATAAAATGCAGTGAGATATTTGCACTGGTAAAAACATAATAATTTTAAATTTATGCGGAATCATAGGCATTTCTGTAATTTCATTGGCTCCTGCGACTGAACTGATATAGTATTTTGTTTTGTTTTCCTTCTCGGGTTTTTGAAATAATGCAATTTTACCGAAATAAACTCGGCTTCTAGCTAGCCTTTATGTACTTCACCTTATGCCATAAAAATATTATTTACCGTTTTTGGTCGGTTAGTAATGAAATATTTGATCTCGGTCTAACAAAAGACCCTCATCCTACGATCTGCCAGCCGGTAGATAACTAGTAATCTAATGCCAATGCTGCAATGTGATTGGCTATGCTACTCGCTATCTAATTGTCCTTATATACTTACTATACATTATTTTAAGATTGGGGCTACACTTGTTTCTCAAATATGACGTTACTGAGTGCTTCTATCTCATATTAGGCCTAAGACAATCCCGCATGAGGAATTAAATAGTTTATTTCGATTAATTTTGATCACTTGATTAAAAAGAGCACAGAGCTTACAACAGCTACCACTATGTGATCGCCATAAAACAACTGCACTGTCGATAAAGAAGCACTCAATGACGTTATATATTCAAAACAAATATGGCTTCAAAATACTCAAATTTTTAACTTCATTAATGCTGAAACTTTGGGAATAAACTAAAGTCAGTAAGATCTTTCATATATGAACTTCATTTGTATTTTGGCTGAGTACCCCTTTTAAATACTTTACAAAAAATTAATGATATGCAATATGTTCGGTTACCTTGGCCCATGTCCTGAGCGATTTTCTGTACCATTTTCCCAGACTTGAGGTCATGTCTCAGTTTGCTTATCTTGGTTTTTAGCTCATCTGTGAGAACAGTATCCAATCCAACATCAAGCAGCCTCTGGACGACGACATCCTTCAACATATTGTCTACGGTGTCTTGTGGGGAACAGAAGAAATGATACCATGGAATGAGTTTAAACAACACTGCAGTATTGTTATTCATCAAATGGTTAACCATTGATTCTACATGGCTCTTGATCCATCGCAGCTCAACAGCTTGCACTAGAGCACACAAGATATTAGTTATCTGCATCTGGAATATCTCGAGGGCACTCTCAGACATGCGGGCAGAGATCATAGCCAACGAGTTGACACATTGGTTTCGTAGTTCTGCACTCAGAACGTGGTTGGACACGGGATTAGTCAGGTAATCGAGCTCTGAAGTGTACGCAGCCATAGCAATCTCGGTTCCCTTGAAACCCATGTCAACGTTGAAGTCACCACCACACAAGTTGGGTGTCAGACCATTGTTGATGCTGTGATCCATGATCTCAGACATCAAAGCAAACAGCAGTTTCCCGCACAGCTGCATGCTTTGTCTAAATTGGTCCATGGCCACTGTAATGGAAGTGCCTTGGAAATTGCCACTATGCAGAATTACCCTAGTCCTATGGTCAATAATGGGGTTGTCGCCAGCACTGTTCAGTTCTGTTTTAATCCTTCTTGTGGATTCCAGTGCAGTTTCCAATACAGGTCCAAGCCATTGAGGCGAAGTGCGTAGGCCATAACGATCTTGTCGGAGTTCTCCATCACGGCAACCTCTTTCTATCTCTGGCTGAGTAATTGCAAGCTTCGTGCCTTTGAGAAGATTTCTAATATTGCGAGCAACCTCCTGTTGACCAGCATGCGGAAGACATTTCTCATGTATCACGGGATGAAATGACTCGAGTCTGCCCTGCAACGCCTCTACACTCATTGCTACCAATGCTTGTGTCAACACGATGGCTATATTTCCCTTATACAGAATCTCTGCTGCCAGGGCTGCTGCAAACGACGAGGAATTTACTACACCTAGTGCATCTTTCCCTTTGAATACCACTGGTGAAAGCTCTGCGGCTGATAGAGCCATTGAAGCGGTGGTGTCTGATCCTTTGAACTTAACCTTGCATCCTGACCTCCCTTCCATACAGGCAGCAATGTAAGAAGTAGGCATGAGATCACCACTGGCGCTTATTGAACCTCGCTTTGGGACGTATGGTACAATGTCGTTATTCAACAGTTCAACCAAGAGATTAATTACATCACTACGAACACCAGAATAACCAAGACTGATGCAATTGGCTCGAACCAACATTGTAGCTTTAACTAGTGGTAAAGGAAATTTTTCTCCAAATCCAGCATTTAGAAGAGTAACCAGGCCTATTTGTACAGCCACTTCATTCATACAGCGAACATTAGCGCTGCCTCCAAAACCAGTATTAACACCATAAACAGAAACACCTTGTGAAATTGTTTTGTCAAGATACTCACAGCAATTCTTAATTGGTTCTTTAGCCTCCTGGGTTAGATTGACTGACTGGAACTTGTTTGTAAACAAACTATGGATATCACTGATGTTCAGGTTGTGTCCATTAAGGCTGATCTGACCGGTGTTGGAATTGTATTCTTGAAGAAAGTTAGAGACTTGTTGCAGATGGGATGAGAGGTAGTTTTCTGTGGATACTGATGCCATTACTGTGAACGGTATGCTCGTCACTACAAAATAAAATGTTCTTTATTTAAGCAATATTTCATAGAGGCAATCGAGGTATGGTATGGAACTCGGCTTTGTTCTATGTTTTTATTCACGTTTATGGAAATTTGTGCAAGATAATTGAAGGTTACTGAACACATTGTACTCTAATATGAGGTAGTTATATTCAACAGAAACTTTGGGTTCAATCGTTCATGAATCACCGTTGTGTTTAAATATTAATATACCTAAAACAAAAGATTTGTGTATACAACTTAAGTTTTTTTTATTAATTATCGTTGTCAATATGACCTTGCAGGGTTGGTAACTTGGCTTTTTTGCGGCCAAATAACTCGATTTTGGCTTTTTTATTTCATGTTTGGCCTTGAAAAAAATGTTTGGCCTTTTGGCTTTATTTTGACTTTTTTATCAATTGACAGGAATTTTCACTATTTTTTAGTATAATTTAATGCGAAAGAATGTTAAACCATAAAGCAACATGTATGAATTGTGTATGTTGTCAGAGGATCACCTAGTTCTATTGACACCCAATCAGATCTCAGGAAATTCAGCCAATCGTAGAGCCAAAAAACTAACCAATGACAATTCATTATAGCTATGTCTTCGCAGAGGTCCGCTCCCTTAGTATTTTGTATAAAAATGATAAAATTTGCTTTAAATAAATTATTCATTTATTTGAGTTGTTTGAGTTTTGACTTGTTTCTGCTTGTACTACTATTGCGAAAAAATGAAGTGATTGGATGGCATCGAAGTGGAAAGGGTCGTATGAAAGCGGGAGAAAATACACTAAAGCATGGGAGAGTAAATTTTCCTGGGTTTCTAAAGCTTCAGATGGCACTGAAAATGCTTTCTGTAAGCTGTGCCATACTACAATCAAGCCTAAAGCCTCGAACTTAACGAATCATGAAACGACTGGCAAGCACATCCAACGTGTCAAGCTTTCAACAACAATGAAACCTCTTCAAGTCGTACGGGCCCCACGAACTTCTGATGAACTAAAGATCACCGAGATCGAGTTAGCAGTCTCAATTGCTTGTCATTCTGCCCTTTCAACGATCGATCATCTTGGAGAGGTTATTTCCCGTAATGCCACAGGGAGCAAACTTGAAAATTTGAAGTTGCATCGACGGAAGTGCACTAAAATCCTGACGAATGTTGTGGCCCCAGCGCTTAAGGAGGAGTTAATTGCTGATGTGAAAGGAAGGAAATTTTCGATTATTGTGGATGAAACTACGGACGTTTCCACTACCAAACAACTGTGCGTCCTCATCCGATATTACAGCCACGCCAAAGAAAAAATCCTTACTGCGTTTGTTGATATGGTTTCTCTCGTACATGCTTGTGGAGACGACATTTTCAACGCCATCAAAGAATGCCTCGCTGGAATAGATCTAAAACTAGAAGACTGTGTCGGATATGGTAGTGACGGTGCTTCGGTAATGATCGGTGAGCATGATTCGGTGTGGACGAGAATATTGGCTGTTGCTCCAAACTGCATCAAGATGACATGCATTTGCCATTCGTTGGCCTTGTGTGTACAGCATGCTTTCGAGAAGCTTCCCTCGAGTCTTGGGTTCCTTCTGGCGGAGATTCCCAAATGGTTTTCAAAAAGCACCGTGCGTAGAGAGGCTTACAAGACGCTGTATCAGTTAATGAGTCCCGACGATGACCAAGCGCCACCTTTCGAAAAGTATTCTAAAACAAGATGGCTGGTTAGGGGAAAAGTTCTTTTTAAAATCCTCATGAATTGGGAGGAATTAAAAGCCTATTTCATGGTTGCAGAGCCGGCAAGTACCCAGAATGCACGATATAAGGCGCGTCTTCTTCTGGACATGCTGAGAGATCCAGCCACATTACTGTATTTTCACTTTGCTTCTCCCCTCGTTACGGATTAACGCCTTCTTTCAGGCCACTGAAGCTGATCCTGAAGAAATGCACAAAGAGCTGTTGGCACATGGAAACAGTCTGCGTGGAAGAGTTTTCGATAGACAACGAAGACCCCTGGCCATTACGAAAGTTGATTTTGGCGGAAAATTCGAGTACGAGGCTGCAAAGTACATTTATGCCCAACGCGACAAATTGACTGCTGAAGCTAAAGTCCTCGAGATAAAGAAACGGTGCCTCGAGTTCCTTATTGAAGCCGTTAGTCAGGTGGACAAGCGACTTCCTGCTCCACGCGACCATTTCAAAAACCTGAGTGCCCTACACCCAGATAAAGTTTTGGATGCTTCACAAAGAGTTCCTTACAACCAGCTCCCACTTCCCCACCTACGTCAAGAGAACGCCGACGTAATAGAAGAGCAGTACAGGAAGATCCTACACCGTCCATGGAAAGAAGAACCTATTTTAGACGGCACCATACCCGACAGCACCGTCCAATTTTGGTCTCGTATATCGTCAAATTCCGCAGTTCTTTGGGTCACAAACCGTTCGAGGAGTTGGCTACCTACGTACTGAACTACCTGACGAATCCTGTCAGCAATGCAGTGGTGGAGAGAACCTTCTCCTTGGTGACGTCAGTAAAGACCAAAGTATACGAAATCGCCTGGGACTAGAACTGCTAAATGCAATTACCAGAGTCCGCAGTCAATGCAATTCAGCGAAAAATGCTGTACAAGTTTTAAGGCAACGAAGCGCATGCTCGAGTTGTTCACTCACAAGATGTACGGCAAGGAAAGCGAACGTGAACAAGAAGACGAATGACATATGACATATTAATTAAGTCTTTCATAATTCATTTGTGAAAACCGTGTTTTTGCTGTTTATTAAACACCAGATCGTTTCATGTAAAGTTGGAGGCATTAAAGAATTTAAAATATGCTGCAAACTTGCAGCCA
Organism: Chrysogorgia sp. JL179-B06; assembly: GCA_035772405.1. Classification (NCBI taxonomy): domain Eukaryota; kingdom Metazoa; phylum Cnidaria; class Anthozoa; order Scleralcyonacea; family Chrysogorgiidae; genus Chrysogorgia; species Chrysogorgia sp. JL179-B06. The sequence goes on from JAYKKM010000391.1 coordinate 235,101, forward strand.
ACGTTATTTTGTATAATTTAAATCTTTTTCACCTGATCAACATACTATTACTGCACTTAGAACCCTAGAGATTAATCTGACCAATGTATGTCGAAAATATTGATAAGATTTGGCTCTTTTTTGGCTTTTTAAAAAAAACGAAGTTTGGCCTTTTTTAGTTGAATTTGGCTTTTTTTTAAATGTCATTTGGCTTTGTGCATGCGCAGAAGCCTAGACCTTGTTGTAATATGATTGCCAGACAGTAAATTCCAATGGCGACCTAAAGCGGAAAGCCTGTTTCACACGAGCGACATAAGCACAAGATCAATACGAAACAAAGTACAACTTCTCCTCTGGTTCTTGCGTATAGACAAAACAACGAGAATTTTTCTTTGTTTCGTCTTTTGTTCTGCTCTTGGCTTATGCTTGTGCTTATGATTATGCTTATATGCTTACGTCGCTAGTGATCCATCATTGTAAAAGCAACATTGAATAGGGGAGTGGGGTATCCTGTTAATGTCATTTATTAAATTTTCCATAATAATTATTAGGACATACATTACGCAATTTGTTCCAACTAATTTTGTCAATGATTGTAGCTAGAGTCTCACCTGTATACAAAAAGAACTCTAAATCTGATATAAATAACTATCGTCCCATATCCGTAATTTCTATAGTTACAAAAATACTCTAAAAACGTATTCACAATCAATTTCTTAATTAAAATAGATTGCTAACAAATAGCCAATCTGGATTTACTTTAAAAGTTGGTGTACTGCGAAATAGTGTGTAGGAGGCCTAACGTTTCGAGCGAAGGTCCTTCGTCATAGTCAATGACAATACATGGTCTGGAAACGCGTCAAACTTCAAAGGAACTGTGATTCATGTTGGGGTGTGAAGGTGCATGGTCAGAGTAAAGCCTGGTTTCCATATGATCGCTACGATCGCTGCGATCGCTCAATTTTAAAACCGGCGATCGTAGCGATCGTGGCGATTGTAGCGATCGTCATGGACGAAGTAAACAAAGACAACTTTCTTTTACTATCGCAAGCACAGCTTTTTATTCTAGTTGCTCTTATCAGTAAGGCCTATTTCAAACGTCGAATTTATCATGTGTCGAATCTAATGCACAATTAGGTTCGACAAAATTCGAAGTCGGTTTCAAACATCGAATTTATCATGTGTCGAACGTATAATCGGCCTCCCGTAAAAAGAACTCGTTCGGATTGCATTTTAAAAGTATGCCTTAAATCTCGTCCCAGTTTGTTTGGACGAACTTGCGCCAAGGAAACGTCGTTTTTGAGTTCGACAGATATTTCGATTGAGAGAAGAGCTTGGAGCTTTTCACACTCTTGTCCCACAGCTTCGGGCACAGCTACGTCTTCAAGACAGAGAAAATTCTTTTACAGTATTTACATAAAATATTTACATAAAATGCTTTAGTTTCACTGATTCATCTAAATTTGCGTGATGTATACAATGAAGGAACCGTTTAATCTTATTACTGTAATGTGTTTTATAGATATAGCCGAATGTCGCTGGGGTACATACCGATCGCTGTGATCGCCAGGATCGCTGAACCAGTGTTTCCATATTATCGCTGCGATCGCTACGATCGCCGAGATAGAACATTTTCGCTACGATCGCTACGATCGCCAGGATCGCTGAGCGTGTGGTTTCCATATGATCGCTACGATCGCCGGTTTTAAAATTGAGCGATCGTAGCGATCATATAGAAACCAGGCTTAAAACGTAAAGCCTAGTTTTCATTAGTGACATAAGCATAACGACATACGCAAGCGCAGTTTGCACTTCATGGTAGATTGAACCCTTTGTACTTAGGAAGAACAAAGTGTTAAATTGACCATGAAGTGCGAACTGCGCTTGCGTATGTCGTTCTGTTTATGCTTATGTCGCTAGTGAAAACTAGGGTTAAAGTGAAATGAAAACTGAGTGAAATTTTTATATGTAAAATAATCATGTGACAAAAATAAGCCAATCAGGTAACGAAAAACAATAACAAATAATTAATGAGATGTAAACGTAGGAAAGTCATTTGTTATTTTTACTGCTAATATAGTGGGGAATGAAATAAAGAAAACATGCATCCAAGGGAATTAAGTGAGAAGCCAGGGTTTTTGTCCGCCCTTGCTAGACAAAAAGGATGACTTGTAAATGTAAATATCTAATTACATATATTATATAACTGAAGTGACTTACGTCATCGCCGCGTGAGCGGGGATGACTAGCTAAAATAAAGACATATATTGAAAACAAAATATTTTTGTTTGCATAAATCAGGATCTGAAAGTTTAATATAGACAGATTTCATTACCTTTAACTGAAAGCCTTAAAGGAAACAAATCACGGAGAGCACTTTTTTCGCAAATAAACTTAGATGTATATTTTCAACGAGAGCGATTCTACCACCAACGCCTAAAGCCTGGTTCACACTTGGAAACAAGCATAAACATAAGCATAAGGATAAGCACAAGCCCGTTCACACACGTGAAACAAGCACAAGGAAAGCAGCATACGCAAGCGCGGAAGTTCTCGTACCCAGACCTATGGCTCGTCCTGGCGATGACAGATTCAACATGGCAGTCGACGAAGAGATGTTAATGTTGTTGCTTCTGTTGCTTATTCGTCGGCGTAGACGACGAAGAAATCGTCGAAGAGTCGCACAATTAACTTCAAGCCAAGGCTTGCCGCTATCTCATTCCATGCCACATTCTTCATATGTTTATTTTTAAAATACGGCGAAGATTTGTCGTAAAGCACGGGATAATTTCGAACTAACTCGGCAAGTTTTTCCTCAAGAGACATGCCATCACTCACAGTCGCCATTTTTTTCTTCATCCAAAGAGACTGGTACCGAGCAATTCCCATTGCTCAAAAACTAATGCTTGTGCTTATTCTTATTTCATACCGGTTCTCACTAGTGAAATAAGCACTAGCACAAGCACAAGAGAAGGAAAATGTTTGTTTTTCTTGTGCTTGTGCTTGTGCTTATTTCACGTCGGTTCTCACTTGATATTCTTGTGCTTATCCTTATGCTTGTGCTTATGCTTATGTCGCTAGTGCGAACCAGGCTTAAGGAATCTCTACCTGCTTTTTCGTCAAGCTTTATTATTTATGAATTTAATTGCGATTCTCGCTATGTAGGTGGAACAACCCAAAGGCTATTCGTAACAAAACAAAATCATCACGTCAACAGCCAAAGAGACAATGCCGTTCCGATTCATTTATTACTTGTAACTCATCCATCGGCAAACACCTACATGTATTATCCAACGAACAATGCGCCGAATCCCATTGTGACAGTAACTTTAGAATCCTTTCAAAATGCCGCTCTTCCTTTCAATTAAAGGTAATGATCTGTCTATATTAAACTTTCAGATCCTGATTTATGCAAACAAAAAGATTTTGTTTTCAATGTCTTTATTTTAGCTAGTCATTCCCGCTCACGCGGTGATGACGTAAATCACTTCAGTTATTATTTTCAATGATTAGGGAGTGGTCATTAATTATTGGGGGGGAGGGCTGGTAAATCTAGGGGAGGGCTCAGATATTTTGGGCTCCCATTTGGGGAGGGCCAAATTAAAATGTTTTGGACGCGTGGAATATAGATTAAAGCCCATGGATGCTGGAAATCTATTTCCAGAGGCTTACAGATCACTAATTAATAAACATAAGAATGACAACACCGGTACTATAAATACAAGTCGTCTTGTCGACCATTCTCACCCCCCTGATGAAGACACTGAAACCTTTTGTCGAAACTGAACCCTAGTTTCCTAGTAAAAAATTGTCATGAAATCTATTTCCTTTTTGGGAGTTATTCACTCTTTTGATTAATCCTTATTTAATCTCTTTCTATATTTCAACTGTTTTTTTATTTCGGGGAGATACCCACTTTGTGTGGTGACCCAATATAATTATACCGATTATTTACTTTTGGGAGAGATACTCACATTTTCTGTGATGACCTTATTTAAAGTTAACTTGATCGGAATTATCTTTATCTGGTCGCGAACTTAAATTAAGTGTCTATTGAACGAAAAAATCGTATTTCCATAGACCTTACTCCAAAATAGCTGCCAATTTAATATTCTTTTATGTGCATATAAATTAGCTCTTATAGCCTCGTTATTGTGAACGAAATTTAGAAGAATTTTTCTTTTTAAACGAGGCTATAAGATCTAATTTAATGGTGGTGCTTTTTTGTGCTAATAGCCCTTTAAGCGATTGCTATTAATAGCTCAAAATGCGGACAAACAAACCAGATTTGACTCACAAATTATTGCAAATGAGCTGTTTTCTTTTGTTATGGCCGCAATAATTATGGGTAAATGCGGACAAACATGGCTACTGACGTCATCTCGACAAAGTGCTATTAGTAATAGGCTAATTTAAATGCGCATAAAAGAATATTAAATTAGCCGCCATTTTTTAATAAGGTCTATATTCTTCTTCTTCTGTTGGGAAAAATGAAAAATCACATTTTAATTTACTAATTATCACTTGCCGTTGTCTAGATAGGAACACTTGAAATTTGAGTTTGTTGACGTAAGTGAAATCAATTTTCATCTATATTTCAGGAAGTGTCACTTAATTGACCAATTTGTTGGCTGACGTTTCATATAATTAGTATCCCGAATTTAAAACATAGTCCTAACCCCAAACCTAACCCTACTCCTAACTCTACACCTAAATAACAGCTGATTTTAATTTCTAATTTTATTACCGATATATTATATAGTCTACGTGACGGCATTTCGCGATTTATATGAAACTTCACCCAATTTTTTAATACAGTGTTTCAAAAGTTTGGAAAAACCCAGATAGCGAATAAAAACATAGTGTCCGTTATTGGGCACCAATTGTAAATTTATTATTTAGCGTCAATATTGTCACTTTTTTCCTTGATTTGTATGATTATATAAAATATATGATTATATAAAATAATAATAATATGATTATATAAAATAGTATTGTTATATCAAATAACCAAAATAATTTCTTTACACTTGCCCGCGTTACCCACGGGCAGAGGTCAACCACGTGACTTTCTGGTTCCTTCGTCCTTCGTGGCGCCTTTTTATCTTTCTATCATAGCGAGCACTAACTCCGAACAGAAACGTCGATCTCGCAAGATCTTTAACATTGACTATTGGCACAACAATCAATGGAACATTAAGTGTCACAGAGGCAAGTACTGTTTTTATTGAAGGAACTCTCCAGGCTTCGAACCTGAATTAATAAACAATTATTGGGCGAGGCTGAGAATGATATGATATCTCTGTCAATGTTTATATTCGCTTCAGCCTTCGGCAGATAACATTGACCGAGGTCTGGATAATTCTTGATATCACGCGTAAGTCAAATCCAATACAGGCAATAATTGTTTTATTATATATTCAAAATACAATATGGCACAGAGATCACAGCTTAGTGTTTGCGATCAGAAAAATCCGAATTATTCAAAAGAAGGAAAAAAACACAGTGGAAATAAGAAATATGAAAAAGTTTGATGAAAAAAAGTTTGTAGATGAACTCTTAACTCAGCACTGGGAATATGTTTATTTTTTTGGCCATGACCCAAACGCTATGTGGGAAATTTGGAAGGATCTTTTCCTAGAAATTTTAGATAAACATGCACCACTCCAACAAAAAAAGGTCAGATCGAACAAGATCCCTTGGATCACAAATAAAATTAAGAAACCTCATAAACACAAGAGACAAATTGAAACGAAAAGCAATTATAAGTAAATCAGAAATAGATTGGATAAACTATAAAACAGCCAGAAACCAGGTCAATATTGAATTAAGAAATGCTAAACAAAACTATTATTCCACCAGAATTGCTGATCAGAAATCTAATCCAAAGAAAGCTTGGAAATCAATCAATCATTTATTAGGCAAACAAACTAAACAAACAATAGTAAATGAATTGAATATGGGTGAAAACATTCTAAATGATCCACAAGAAATTGCAGATGGCTTCAATGAATATTTTTCAAACATCGGGCCTGACCTAGCAAGTAAGATTGATGTGCCAAATTGCACTTTTGAAACTTATATAAACAAAACTAAATCAGAGTTTGCTGCATTCCAACCTACAACTGTAAATGTTGTATTTCATTTATTGTCCAGATTATCAAGCAACAAAGCAACTGGAATTGATAAAATTTCATGTAAAATTATCAAGATAGCTGCACCAGCCATTGCAGAATCACTAACACATATCTTTAACCAGGCTATTACTCTATCCACTTTTCCAGATGAATGGAAAGTGGCTAGAGTAACACCTCTTTATAAAAATGGCCAGCGAAATATTCCTGGAAACTACAGGCCAATCTCAGTTTTGCCAACAATAAGCAAAATCATGGAACGAATTCTTTATAATCAATTATACAACTATTTGACCAAATTTGGACTACTGAGCAATTCCCAATTTGGTTTTCGGAAATCTCACTCCACAGCCACAGCATTACTAGACTGTACTAATGAGTGGTACGTTAACTTAGATAGAAAGCTATTTAACTTGGTAGTTTTTATTGACTTAAAAAAAGCTTTTGATACTGTTAATCACCAAATTCTCCTTAAAAAGTTGGAGTTCTATGGAATAAGAGGACAAGCACTTTCTTTTTTAAAATCCTATCTCACAAATCGTAGCCAGAAGTGCAAAATAAATGGATTTGTCTCATCTGAACACACAATCACATGTGGTGTACCACAAGGTTCTATTTTAGGACCATTATTGTTTCTATTGTACATCAATGATTTGCCAGAGTGCCTTGATAATATGAGACCCAGACTATTTGCTGATGACACAAATCTTACAGCTTCTGGAGACTCAATAAATGATATTGAAGTTACAGTAAATTCTGATTTGGAAAATCTTAAGAATTGGTTGATGGCCAATAAACTTAGCTTGAATGTCGCTAAAACTGAATTTATGTTGATTCGCCCAAAACGAATGAAAACAGATTCTCACCCGAATATTTTTATCGAAAATAAACAAATTAAACAGGTTTATGAATGCAAAACTCTTGGAATAGTAGTTGACCAGCATTTATCCTGGAATGTTAATACTAAAAATATTTGCAAAAAAATAACAAATGCAATTTCCGCTCTCCGTCGTGTCAAACCATTTGTTGAGAAAGATACACTTATTTCCATATATAATGCTATTGTTCGCCCACACTTCGATTATTGCTGTGAAGTGTGGGATGTAACAGGTGAAACACAATCAAAACGACTACAAAAACTCCAAAATCGAGCTGCTCGAGTTATCATGAATATGAGTAATGATGTAGATCATACTATTGCCTTACAAGCCTTAGGCTGGGAACCACTTAAATTGATGAGAAAAAAGGCAAAAGCAAAATTAATGTACAAAATTTTGAATAAAATGGGTCCCGAGACGCTTACAAATCTTTTTACGTATAAAAGCGAAATTACAAATCACAAACTTCGGGGAATTTCCAGTCGCCTTTGTTTACCACAACCCCGAACAAATTATATGAAAAACAGTTTTATGTACGAAGGCGCACATCTGTGGAATTCTATTCCAAATGAAGTCAGGGAGTGCAAAACCCTCTCCTGTTTTCATAATAAAATTGCTACTCATATTTTCTGATTATACCTGAACGAACAAAATCCTAAAAGAAACCTGTAAATATATATATTTTTTATACTTATAAACTTTATAACTTAGACTTTGTAACTTAGTTGATATTATTATGTAACTTAGTAACTTAGATTATATTATATTTTGTAAATAGCCTAAAATACTATATCTTTGTACTTCCTTTTTACACGCCCCCTGTGGAAATCAGCTGCGGTTGACAGGGTTAGCGTGGGTAAATAAAGTTGTTCTATCTATCTATCTATAGCTCATCGAGTAGAGGCGACCATTTTCTTGCCTCGGCATAAAAAACCTATAAAAATGTTGTTCTAGGGATTTATGGTGAAGGCAAATTTCGAGTGTTGGAATATATACATTTTAAGACCAAATACAGTAAAAACCCGCTTGGGATAGGTTCTTATATTCTTATAATTATGTTTTTATATAAACAAATTCTTAATTTCAGCCTGGTTCTTCACTGTATAAAATTGCTGAAATATATAATTTTTGCCTCATGTGTTTTGTGATTCTTTAGTTGCCAGGAGCCTTCAGTTGTAGTACTAGTAATTAATCAAGGATAAAAGACGAGGCCAATATCCATTCAATACCACCTGACAACTTTGTGAAGAAATAAATCAAATTCCGAGTGCCGATCATGATCCAAATAAATCAAATTCGGCCATAGCCAGTGTAGAAATACAAATCGAATGACTAGAGGAGAAATTAGACCTGCCACACACCAGTTCAGCAATACACCAACCTTTCAGAGTATTCGAAAATGGATTTGGTCTTTTGGAAAAAGTGACTGCCCCAACCGGGAATCGAACCCTGGTCTCCGAATCAACGTTTCGGTGCTCTAACCGACACGGTCAGAACAGTCAGTTATTTCTCCATATACATATTAAATTCGCCGCTTTCAACAGAAGTTGTGTATACAAGAAGTTGTGTATCGTTTCGCTACTTTGGGAAGTGCGCTCGAGAGGCCTTGCTCCACGTTATGATTAGATGCGATATATCTGCCTGTTGGTGTCGAGTGAAAGCGGCGAATTTAATAAGTATATATGGTGAAATCACTGACTGTTCTGACCGTGTCTCAATACCTCAAAGGTTAGAGCACTGAAACGTTGGTTCGATTCCCGGTTGGGGCTGCAGTCACTTTTCCCATATATCTATTTGACTATATTAAATCCTCTCTAATATTAATAATTATATCTTATTGAATGGTTATGGCATATAATACGGCCGGGTATTTTACGAGTTTCTCAAGTATTTTTCCGGCGAGGCGAAGCATATTATATGAATACTTGCAGAAATTGAATAAGTTTGTATTTATTTCATTTCCTCGTTTGTTTGTGATACGTTGTCAGACGTTGTTTCTGTTAAACTGTCCATTGCTTTGAGATATTCATTGTCAAAGTCGTCAGAGTTTAACGAAAATAATAAGGCGTCGTTCATGTCTGTACTTACATTTTCAAAATTAAAAAGACAGTTCGCATCTGCCATTTTAGGCTTTGGTTTAAAGCCGCAAAAAAATCCGTATTTTTGTTCTGTTCAGAAGAGGAGAAATACGGATTTTACCATGCAATACGGCCTGGTATTTGTTCTGTTCTCGTGCCCTTATATGGAAGAATTACGTCATTGTCATATAATAATTGGTCTTATTGCATGCCAGGTCTGAAACAGAAATGATACTCGATCTTGGTAAGGTAAATGACGCAAAGTACGTAAAGTGTTGAAACAAAAGGTTTGCTTACTTGTTATGGTTTTCAGCGACAGGAAATATGGGAAGTTACAGTCACTTCAGCGTGTCCAGTATAATCGGCAAAAATGGCACCGGGAAATGTCACCGGAATATATGGCACCTATATATCACATTATCACAATATATGGAAATCGCGCTTTGTTGTCGATTGTTGCGTTGATGAATAGCGTAGCGCACAAATTCTATTTTTAAAACCAAAATGCGGACAAACTAACTGAAATTAAGTCTGAAGAATTCTCAAATGACTCATTTCCTACATCAACAATCTACGTCATCTGTGCGCTCCGTTATTGCAAAATCTTTGTATCGATTACTACGAAATTGCCGAAAATCAGGTTGCGCTGTGTAGCAGAGCACAGAGTACGTCACGGATGATCTAATTGATCATCATCATGGAGCAAGCTAATACATATACTAGAAGTTACTATCGCAAGGGAAGTGCTGCCTCGAAATCCAAGGCAGTCGTGATATTGTGCAAAATTGCAAAAAATAAATGGTGGGCTTATTGAAGTAAAAGTCGCAGTGGAGGTAGTACAGCCTCGTACCCATGCGGTTATGTTTTAGGTAATACCAGAGCAGTGAGTTCTACATATATATATATGGAGCTCACAATGAGCTTGCTAGACCATAGGTACTCGCACTCTGGGGTACTTTAGACATCTATCTGGGCCGGGGTATGCACAGTCAGGGCCCCCTGCACATGCTTCGTCTGCCCCTGGCACATTTGCAGATGTCTCACATCTACCCCAACCTTGTTGACCCCCTTGTGTTGTAAATGTAACCGTTCTCAACATCTATTCACAACATAGTAGTTCATGAACATGTGTAATATTAAACTAATGTAAATTGAACAGTTGCATAAAAACGCAGTTGAACATAAAGATGAAATAGTTGTATAACATATAGTTCTCTGTACAAGGCTTCCCTAAAAATGCAGTTCAATATATACACAAAAGGTTGACATTATAAACTAAGTTAATCAGAATTTGTTTCTTGCATAAAATACAGTTCAATATGAACGCAAAAAGTTGACATTTATATAATATAACAGTTGAAGTTAATCAGAATTTGTTTCTTGTATAAATTATAAAAATGCAGTTCAATATATTCTGTCACTTTTAATATATCTCACACCTGTGTATGAGGGACACGGATGTGATTCTTCTGCATGCTCAATATCGTGAGAAACAATGAACTCACACCAATATACACCTAAAATAGAAGGAAAACTGTATTCACAATCAAAACAATTTGATATCATGCCCATGACAAGTGATCAGTGATGCTGTGATGGCAATAAATCGCAGATTATTTCCTTTTGGTGAGCGTTTAACAAGAAAAATTAAGTATACATAACTATCTTAGTTGTCTTACCTTGACAAGAGAATACTTTCTCACTGAAGGCAGAACAGTCGTTCGAACGGCGAAAGGTATAAAGGTAAGGCACTTTAATACCACGTGCTAAAACTCTACGTCACAAAACGTCATAAAACTGAACATCTCGACAAACAGAAATTTACACAAATCGAGATTTCGTTGACTATACATAGTTCCGCGAAGAAGTCTGGGTACGAGACACAGCAACCCAAGTCAAGATTAGTGTGCTGCCTACGGCAGCAAATACATGCTAATTATCCTTATTATTAATCTAGTTATAATTATTCTGATTGCTTTGCGCCAGTTTGCCAGTCATAAAATTATTCACTGGCTGCCAGAGTGCCAGAGAAAGTATTAAATATCAAACAGCGGGAAACATAGCCAGAGCGCCAGTTTGCTAGCCTGCCCGCAGCCCGAAATTTCGGGCAGGCTACAGTTTGCCAATGTAAAATTATCCACACGGTGCCAGAGAAAGTGTTAAATATCAAACAGCGTATAACTCGTAGAGACTAGAGATATATCGTGATCCTTAGCGCCAGAGCGCCAGACTAGTTTGCCAGTGTAAAATTATCCACTAGCTGCAAGAGTGCCAGAGAAAGTGTTAAATATCAAACAGCGGGAAACTAGTAGAGACATATCGTGATCCAGAGCGCCATGCCAGTGTAAAATTATCCACTGGCTGCCAGAGTGCCAGAGAAAGTGTTAAATATCAAACAGCGGGAAACTAGTAGAGACATATCTGATCCTTAGCGCCAGAGCGCCAGACTAGTTTGCCAGTGTAAAATTATTCACTGGCTGCCAGAGTGCCAGAGAAAGTATTAAATATCAAACAGCGGGAAACTAGTAGAGACATAGCCAGAGCGCCAGTTTGCTAGCCTGCCCGCAGCCCGAAATTTCGGGCAGGCTACAGTTTGCCAATGTAAAATTATCCACAGGGTTCCAGAGAAAGTGTTAAATATCAAACAGCGTATAACTCGTAGAGACTAGAGATATATCGTGATCCTTAGCGCCAGTTTGCCAGTGTAAAATTATCCACTGGCTGCCAGAGTGCCAGAGAAATGTTAAATATCAAACAGCGTAAAACTAGTAGAGACATATCTGATCCAGAGCGCCAGTGTAAAATTATCCACTGGCTGCCAGAGTGCCAGAGAAAGTGTTTAGATAGATAGAAACTTTATTTATACACGCTGGCCCCGTCAACCGAAGCTGATTTCCACGAGGGGCGTGTGCAAAAATAGAAAAATGTTACATGAAGAATGATATTAAGAGCTATTTACAGTAGAATATAATAATATATGAAGTAGAATATTAAATTATTTACATGATAAGAACGTTATTAGAATCTTAGTTTACAGGCACGTCAAGTTATGTATTACTCTATGTCAATGATGTGAGCAGTGATTTTATTTCGAAAGGAAGAAAGAGTTTTGCTTTCCCTAATTTCCTTTGGAATAGAATTCCAAAGGTTGGCTCCGTCATACATGAAACTATTTTTCATATTGTTAGTACGCGGTTTTGGTAAACTAAGACCACTTGAAATATCCCGAAGGTTGTAATTTGTTTTCTCACTTTTGTATGAAAAAAGATTAGTGAATGATTTGGGACCCATTTTATTTAATACTTTATACATCATTTTTGCCTTAGCTTTCTTCCTTTCTGTTTTGAGTGGCTCCCAGCCCAATGTACGTAAAGCAATAGAATGATTTACGTCATTGCTCATGTTCAAGATAATTCTAGCAGCTCTATTTTGCAGTTTTTGGAGTCGTTTTGATTGCGATTCACCAAACACATCCCATACTTCACAGCAGTAATCAAAGTATGGCCGAACAATAGCGTTATATATCGAAATGAGTGTATACAATGCATGTCAACAAAAGGTTTGACCCAACGAATAGCAGAAATTCCTGCTGTTATTTTTTTGCAAATATTTTCAGTGTTACTTTTCCACGATAAATGCTGGTCAACTATTAATCCAAGAGTTTTACATTCGCTAACTTGTTTAATTTGTTTATTTTCAATGAAAACATTTAGATCTGAATCAGAAATATTTTTTATCATTGGTTTTGAACCAATTAACATAAATTCTGTCTTAACCATTTTCTAAGGTTTTCCAAATCAGAATTTACTGCAGTCTCAAGGTCAGTTATAGAATCTCCCGAAGCTGTCAGATTTGTGTCGTCAGCAAACAACCGAGGTTTTGTTTTATTTAGACATTCAGGGCAAATCATTAATATATAACAAAAAGAATAGTGGCCCTAAGATAGAGCCTTGTGGTACACCACATTTAATCAGTCGCTTTGTAGAAAAGGAATTTTTAATTTGGCATTTCTGCTTTCGGTTTGTGAGATAAGATTTGAGCAAAGTTAGAGCTTGTCCTTTTATTCCATAGAGCTCTAACTTCCTCAACAGAATTTGATGATCAACAGTATCAAATGCTTTTTTTAAATCAATTAAAACTACTAGGTTAAACATTTTTCTGTCTAGATTCATATACCAATCATTGGTACAATCCAGTAATGCAGTTGCTGTGGAGTGAAATTTTCGAAAACCAAATTGAGAATTACTCAGAAGTTCAAATTTTGTTAAATAGTTATACAGTTGATCATATAGAATTCGTTCCATAATTTTGCTAATGGTCGGCAAAACTGATATCGGTCTATAGTTTCCTGGAATATTTCGTTGGCCATTTTTATACAGAGGTATTATTCTAGCCATTTTCCATTCATCAGGAAAGGAGGATAGAGTAATAGCCTGATTAAAAATAAGTGTCAGTGCAGCTATTTTAATAATTTTACAAGAAATCTTGTCAATGCCAGTGGCTTTATTGCTAGAAAGCCCATGCAAGAGACGACAGACATTACTGACAGTAGCAGGCTGGAATGCAGCAAATTCTGATTTAGCATGTTTAGTTTCAAAATTATAATTTGAAGTATCAATTTTGCTAGCTAAATCAGGGCCAATATTTGAAAAATAATCATTAAAGCACTCTGCAATATCTTTGGGAGTCGTAAAATTATTATCCCCTAGATTAATCTCATTCACTACTGTTGGTTTGTTTTGCCTACCTAATAAGTTATTTATATTTTTCCAAGCTTTTTTAGGATTGAATTTTTGACCAGCTATTTTCGAGGAATAATAATCTTTTTTGGCATTCCTTAGTTCTATGTTTACTTTATTTCTAGTCTTTTTATAATTTAACCAATCATTTTCTAGGTTCTTTAAAATGGCTTTTCGTTTTAATTTGTCCCTTGTATTTATAAGTTTCTTTATATTACTTGTAATCCAAGGGACTTTTATTGATCTGATTTTTTTGCATTGAAGTGGTGCATGCTTATCTAGGACTTCTAAGAATAATTTTTTCCAAATTTCCCACATATCATTTGGGTCTTCGGCAAAAAAATACACTTGTTCCCAGTGCTGTTTCAGCAGTTCCGCAACAAATTTTTCCTCATTAAACTTTTTCATGTTAAATATCAAACAGCGGGAAACTAGTAGAGACATATCGTGATCCAGAGCGCCAGTGTAAAATTATCCACTGGCTGCCAGAGTGCCAGAGAAAGTGTTAAATATCAAACAGCGGGAAACTAGTAGAGACATCGTGATCCAGAGCGCCAGTGTAAAATTATCCACTGGCTGCCAGAGTGCCAGAGAAAGTGTTAAATATCAAACAGCGGGAAACTAGTAGAGACATATCGTGATCCAGAGCGCCAGTGTAAAATTATCCACTGGCTGCCAGAGTGCCAGAGAAAGTGTTAAATATCAAACAGCGGGAAACTAGTAGAGACATATCGTGATCCAGAGCGCCAGTGTAAAATTATCCACTGGCTGCCAGAGTGCCAGAGAAAGTGTTAAATATCAAACAGCGGGAAACTAGTAGAGACATATCGTGATCCAGAGCGCCAGTGTAAAATTATCCACTGGCTGCCAAAGTGCCAGAGAAAGTGTTAAATATCAAAACAGCGGGAAACTAGTAGAGACATATCGTGATCCAGAGCGCCAGTGTAAAATTATCCACTGGCTGCCAGAGTGCCAGAGAAAGTGTTAAATATCAAACAGCGGGAAACTAGTAGAGACATATCGTGATCCAGAGCGCCAGTGTAAAATTATCCACTGGCTGCCAAAGTGCCAGAGAAAGTGTTAAATATCAAACAGCGGGAAACTAGTAGAGACATATCGTGATCCAGAGCGCCAGTGTAAAATTATCCACTGGCTGCCAGAGTGCCAGAGAAAGTGTTAAATATCAAACAGCGGGAAACTAGTAGAGACATATCGTGATCCAGAGCGCCAGTGTAAAATTATCCACTGGCTGCCAAAGTGCCAGAGAAAGTGTTAAATATCAAACAGCGGGAAACTAGTAGAGACATATCGTGATCCAGAGCGCCAGTGTAAAATTATCCACTGGCTGTCAGAGTGCCAGAGAAAGTGTTAAATATCAAACAGCGGGAAACTAGTAGAGACATATCGTGATCCAGAGCGCCAGTGTAAAATTATCCACTGGCTGTCAGAGTGCCAGAGAAAGTGTTAAATATCAAACAGCGCGAAAGTAGAGGGATGTCGCGTGATCTTTAGCGCCAGTTTGCCAGTGTAAAATTATGCACTGTGTGAGAGTGCCAGAAAAAGTATTCAAATAGCGGGCAGCAAGAGAGATATCAGGGCACTAGAGAGATATTATGAAAATCGCGTAAATAGAAATATTTAAAACTGCATGCCACAATATTTTAAAAGAAGGTTGATTATATACTAGTCCTGCAAGTTCGTTTCACTTCAGAATAAACTATTATAGCAACCAAAAATGCAACAGCAGTGTCAGAGAACTTTTGCGACAATATAAAAAAACGCCAAGTAGAAATATAAGAACGGCTAGTCACCTATAGCCTCCTTTGCAGCCGTGTCCGGTGTTCAGTCACCAAACACCGGACATGAAAACAAAAACACCGGCTGCGAAATTATGAACGATTTCCTTTCTTTCATCTGATAAGTTTTGCGCGCGTTTCACTTGTCACAATACTATTATTTATCAAGTTTAATGAGTCTGGATGGTTACCTAGTTATTTTCTTGTTCGAAGTTTTGTGTTAATGGCGTATAATTTCAATTTAACAGCAACAACAGACTTTTTTACTAAATATACAGAGAAATTTATTTCTTTACTTGGCTTCCTCTCCTTCGCCAAAACCAAACGAGTGCGTGATACGTGTGCTGTAAAATCACCATGCTTCAGTCATGGTGTTATTAATAGATTGACTACACAGTAACAGTTAATTGGAATAACGTTTATTTTGTACAGAAGCGTCACTGCCTTGCTAAACTTGTCGTGCCAAGTCAAGATAATTAAACAACCAGGAAAATGTCGTATTAGAATATCAACATCAGAATTAATATATCTTGTTCTACTGTTCATTTCGGATATAAAGTAATAAAAATTAAAATATTCAGTTTACTATAGAATTACTTAACTAAACAGGTTACACTAATATATACAGTTCGTGTAGGAAAGCGTTCACCTATGTCATATTCTCATCAACCTGTTGTAAATATATCTGTCGAAATAATTCTGCTTCCTGAGATGTTTTTTTCAGCATTTGCTTGATCACTTTATTCTCTTTTTTACTAAGAACTAAATTAACACCTGGGAGTTCATTTACGATGTTTACCAGCTCGTTGTACAACATTGTTATGTTGTCTTCATTCATCGCTTCTCCTTTTTCAATGGTATGGCCAACAAGTGATTGAAGAACATGTTTTCCCATCGTATTCCAATTGGGGTCTTTTGGCTTCTCTCCACACTCTAGCATATAGTCAAGACTTTTCTTTCGCAAACCCTGCAGACTATGTTTTTCTCGTGTTCGTGGTCTTGTTACTCGAGTCTTGACAGGCACAATTTTGTCGGATTTCATGCCATGAGGGTTGTTACAATTCCAACAGTGACATGCTTGCGAACACTCTTTCAGATCACGGAAACAAGGACACTGTGTACGACGCTTTCCTTGTACTTTTTCTCTATTTTGCTTTGCCGCTCCTCTACCACAACGACAGCTTTTTTCTGAACTATTTTGCTCTGCACTTTCTGGAATTTCATTGACGAGTGAGTCATGTATTGCATTCTTTTCTGATTTTCCTGCATCTACGGATTCAACCACAGCATCGTAATGTCCGCAGCCAGAGTGATTAAATATTTAAATGCTAAGTAAAGGACAATTGGTATAGTTTCCATTCTTTGCATGGAAGTAAAGAACACAACATTTATTTGAAGAACGTTTGCAAGGCCAACGGCCATGATATTTCCCAACTCGCCTGCGAAGACACCACATGACCTGTAGGAATTTGCCAACTCCTCGAAGGAGTCGGACTTTTCCTTATTTGTAACAAAATTGGCGTACTCCGACACATTTGCCAGCCATTCTTCAACCAAAAGTTTGTGCAACTGAGGAACAGTTGCATCCAGTTGATCAAAAGATAAGTTCAAACTAAATAAGTAATCGGTATAATTTAAATATTTTTCAGGAGAAACTATTTGCTTCAACCCGAAAATAATAGAAGTGAAGAAGCAATCGCCATCTGTGGGATATTTCACGAACTCCATATTATATGAGGCTAATGTACGGGCTAATGTTTTTTATATTGTCGGTTGTTGCGCTGTGTAGCAGAGCACAGAGTACGTCACGGATGATCTAATTGATCATCATCATGGAGCAAGCTAATACATATAATACATGCTAATTGTCCTTATTACTAGGAGTTCTTATCAGAAGTGAAATGCTGCCAAGGAACATACACAGGAGCATTGGGTATATTAGAAGGGTATTCCCGTTCGTTTGTTTGATTTGAAATATGACCGCTTGACAGCCAGATAAGTCGTTCAATTAAGAAATATTACAAACGTGAAGTTGTCCAATACTGTCGCACGTATACGAGTCGTTAGATTCGTAAAATGTTGTTACGAGCCGTACGAGTGGTAGAAGTCGTTAACGATTCGTGAAAAGGAGTGTACGAGTCGTGAATGTTAAAAAACATTCGGCCCACATGCAATGGTTAACGAATCGTACGGGTGGTAAGCTTGTTTAACGAGTCGTGAAATGGCCATGACGACTCGTAAGATGTATTATATACCGTGCCTAAGCCTAAGGTAGGCCCTAAAAAGTTGTCGATTCGTACGACTCGTGAGGTTGTTTAACGAGTCGTAAAATGGCCATGACGACTTGAGCGGGAGAACGCGACTTACCCTACTACCCATAGATCATTTTTTGACACATCACGTGTCGGACGAAAAAGAACGCTAGTACACAACGCAATGCCAACGAAGAAGAATACATAACATTTAAAATAAAGATAAATTCAAAATAAAGATAAATTCAAAATAGGAAACGTGAGTTGTATCGAAGAAGGAACGAAGTTCGGTACATAGTGGTGCCGTGACCAGGATCTACGAAGCGAAGCGAACCGTGAAACCAGACAGACAGTGCGATATTATAATATTTCAAACAACACAGAGGATTAAATATTCGTGCAAATGTCACAACCAACTGAGGAAGAGGAACAAGAAATCGAGATCAATAAAGAAATAGAAAAGCTCCAGTATTATCTTGAACAAACCGACGATGTTATTGAAGAGAGCGACTTTATCGAGATCGAAGTGATAAACAAAAGAACAACAGCCATCTTTGACAAGTTAAATAATCTCGTGGCGAGCGTACAGGAGCTCAAACTCGACCGTGGAGTGGAAACACCACGAGCAATACGTCAATGGAAAAAGGACACGAAGGAAAAGTACGCTCCTCTGGTCGCTAAAATGAATAAAATAACGGAGGTCCTCACTCAAAGACAGAGTGAAATCTACAACGAAGCCGAGCGGAAAAAGCAAGATATGCAACGTGACAAGGAAGAGCGTCGTCAATACGATTTGCGTGAACGTGAGAGGCAAATGTGGGAGGAGAAGTTCGCTGCTGAGCTAAGGATGACTGAGAAGAAGCTGGCAATGGAGAAAACAGCGAAAGTCAGTCTAGCAAAACTCCCGCAGCTGAAAATTACAGCCTTCAAAGGTACAGCCGCCGACTGGGTTCGCTTTGAGAACATGTTTCTCACACAAGTGAACAACAGACCCATTTCCGACGAAGAAAAGTTTGGATATCTTCTCGAATCCGTCGTGCCCAAGGTAAGAGATCGAATATCTAATTTAAAACCAAGTACATTGGGTTATAAGATGGCATGGGATCGCCTTAAACAAGAATATGGTCAAACCAAATTAGTAATTAATGCTCATTTGGATGAAATAATCAACTTGCCTGCTGTAAAGGGATCAAATTACGAAATGGTGCAAGAGTTTTATGAAAAACTGAGTAAGAACTATGACGCTTTGCAGACACTTGGCCAGGGAGATATGCTACAGGGATTTGTCATGACAACATTAAACAGATTGCCCCATGTCAAGCCAGATCTAGTTAGAGTGGATATAGAGTGGGAAAACTGGAAAATGGATGATCTTATCAATAATCTTCAAGCATGGCTAAGAAGAAACAAAGTGCATGACAGCGTGAAACCAAAAGGCAAAGGGGATAACAACAGAGGGAAAGATTCAAATTGGTTTACTCGAGGGAAAGATGGTAAACAGAAACCGCACTGTGTCTTTTGTGAAGGCGAGCATTGGAGTAATGAGTGCAAGACAATCGCAACACCCGAAATGAGGAAGAAATTCTTCGCCGATAAGAACTTGTGCTTCAATTGTGGACGAGAAGGTCACAGAGGAAACCAATGTCGAAGCCGAGGCTGTTTTAAATGTGGATCAAAGCATCACACAAGCCTGTGTGAAAAGAACCAAACTACCAAGAAAGGAATGATCAGTCCTATACTAACTGGGTTCACCACATCGGTTGATGAAATGTCACTCCCAGCTATTGTTCCTGTAAAGATACATGGGGAAGTCTTATGGGCCTATCTAGACACAGGCTCTGGAAGAAATTTCATCTCTCGAGACGCAGCAAAAAAGTTGAAATTGGCTCCAATACATCACAAATCCAGGGAAATTGTCACATTGAATGGTGTCACTAAACAATCCATGCCAATCTACCAAGTAAACATTGACTCCATAGACGGTACAGTACAAGAGGAAATTGAAATAACCGGTTCAAGGCTTTCTGACTTTACATCAATAAGAAGACCCAACATCAGCCAATTGAAACAGAAGTACGGCCATGCCAAAGATAAAGAGTTTTACATGACGCGCAATGGTGAATATCCTATCCACCTCATCCTGGGAGACAAAACCTTCAGTCGAATTAGAACCGAGAAAGTGTTCAAAGGAGATCAGGGAGATCCGATAGTTGAAGAAACCACCTTTGGCTGGGTAATTCATGGAGGCGATGATTACAGCAACGACCAGTGTATGTTCAGCAGAGAAACAAATGATTATGAGAAGCTCTACAGTCTAGATGTACTCGGTGTAGAAGATCGAGGTGAGAACAACCAACTAGAGGTGCTGACCAACTTTAAGGAAAGCATAAGAAGACAAGACGATGGTCGATACGAAGTCAGTGTGCCATGGATCCCGGGAAGCAGATTATCCAGTACAAACGAACAGTCAAGTAGACGACGACTACACAATGTCAACAAAAAGCTGATTAAAGATGAGAAGCTTAAAAAGGAGTATGAGAAAATTGTTCAGGATCAATTAACAAGTGGTATCGTGGAAAGTGTTCCAGAGAAGCCAACAGGAGAGCGTACATATTACATGCCTCACAAGCCAGTCGTGAGACAGAATGCTACAACAACCAAAGTTCGAATGGTCTTTGATGCGAGTGCCAAGCCGTACCCATCAGCAAACAGTATTAACGATTGTATGTACACTGGTCCCCCTTTGCAGCCTCTTCTTTGGGACATTATGGTGAGAGCTCGAATGTCAACGAATCTGCTGTTAGCTGACATCCAAAAAGCTTTCCTTCAAATAGGAGTGAAAAAAGAAGATAGAGATTCGTTCCGTTTCTTGTTTAACATCAAAGGAGAAGAGAAGCATTTGCGATTCGCTCGGGTGCCTTTTGGAGTCGAAGCAAGTCCCTTCCTCCTTGGAGCTACGTTGCAACACCACCTCGAACAGCAACCATCCGAATTTGAAGAAACTGTGAAGGCTCTGAAGGAAAACACGTACGTAGACAACCTGATGCAGACAGGGGAGGATCTCGAGAGTTTGCAGAAGTTCAAAGAAGAAAGCACCATCATTCTAGAAAGTGCCAAGTTACCAGTTCATAAGTGGGAATCAAATATTGGGTCACTGGAGAGTGAAGAAATGCCAAATCCTACTAAAATTCTGGGACATACTTGGGACAAGCGAGATGACACGTTAGAATTGCCCGTGAAAGTTTTTGCTGAAGACGAACCCGTGACCAAGAAAAACATTCTTAGCCACTTAGGAAGCATCTACGATCCCCTCGGAATAATTTCGCCTACCACAGCAGAAGGAAAACGAATCTACCGAGAAGCTTGTGATGAGAACAAAGGCTGGAATACTGAAGTATCTCCCAAATTGAAGAACCAATGGATCAAATGGACAAATCAACTAAGAAACGTGAAAGTTCCTCGAAGCATGACCAGAAAGATTAACAAGATGAAAGCTGTACACCTACAAATCTTTGCAGATGCCAGTAGTCTAGCCTGCTGTTCTGTGGCTATCGCGGTAGTGGAGCACGATTCAGGAGCGGTCAAAGGTCTTTTGACCTCGAAGTCACGAATTTCGAAGAGAAACACTTCAATTCCGAGACTGGAACTTGTTGGTGGTCACATGGCCGCAAACATGGCAAAGAATCTGTGCAATGCTTTACGACGATGGCCCATCAAGTCCATAACCATCTGGATGGACAGCATGGTTGCTTTATATTGGATAACAAACCCTGGAAAGCCATGGAAAGTTTTCGTGTCTAATAGAGTTTACAAGATAGCAGAAATCACCAACGACATCAACATCAATTGGAAGTACTGTCCAACGGGAATGAATTTAGCTGACCAAGGAAGCAGGGGTGCCAACATAAACAAGATGGAGAATGGAGACTGGTTTACTGGACCTGACTGGTTGCTCAACCAAGACAAGTGGCCCGACCAACCTAAGTTGAAATGTGGTACGAAAGAAAGCGAGGAATGCAAACCCATCCAAGCGATTCTCTTCACCCAAGAATACAAGCCAGATGAGTGGGATGAGCTACTCGAGAGAAGTACGTATTGGCGCACTATGAGAGTGACAGCGTGGGCGTTAAGATTCATCGACAACTGCTGTGCAAGACGAAATAAATTAAAGAAGAGAACAGGACCGATAGGAACAGAAGAAATCAATGCGGCGAGAGATTACTGGGTGAAAAGAGCACAGAAAACAGATCAACCCAACCTAGAGTCACCTGGATGGAAACTCGTTGAAGACAAAGATACAGGCATCCTCAAGTGCGAAGGGAGGATAAAGGAGTACAAGCCGACATACCTCGCTGGCGGATCATTGGTGGACAAACTGATCGCCCATACACATAATCAGATTATGCACCTTGGCACTGCTAACACGATGGCAGCAATTCGAGAGAAGTGGTGGATACCAAAGTTGAGAGCGAAGGTAAAGAAAGTCATCAAAGCGTGTAACGTCTGCAAAGTATTTTCTACTAAACCGTTCGAAGCACCATCGACAAGCGCCTTGCCGAAATTCCGGACGGAGGGGAGCAGACCATTTGAAGTGACTGGTATAGACTTTGCTGGACCTTTGCATTACAAGATTAGTAAAGAGGAACAAGGGAAATGCTATGTGGTCATATTCACCTGCGCCGCATCGAGAGCGATTCATTTGGAAGTGACGAAGACTCAAGCAGCTGACGAATTTCAGAGAAAGCTGAACGCCTTCATTACCCGCAGAACAAGACCTCGAGTTATCATCTCAGACAACGCCGCAACTTTTAAAGCGACAGCCGAATGGATAAAGATTATCAGAAGAAGTGAGAAGTTACAAAGTTTCCTTGCACGTGAAGACATACGGTGGCAGTTCAACCTCGCAAAAATCTCCATGGTGGGGAGGAATTTACGAAAGATTAATTAAGGAAATTAAGAAAACATTATACAAGACCCTTGGAAGATCACATCTATTCTTCGAAGGATTTGAATCAGTCATCTTGGATATCGAGAAGAACCTGAACAATCGGCCGTTAACATATGTTGAGTCTGAGGAAGGAGAAGAAGAAGTACTCACACCGAACGTGATAATGTGGGGAAGAAATGCGTACCCAATTGACGACATCGAGCCAGACGGAGACAAGTTGACGAAAATGGCCAAGCGACTGAATAAAGCAAAACAACATGCGTGGCAACGTTGGAGGAGAGAATATATACACAGCCTGATGGAGAGTCATCGCATAAACAGGAAGTCGGGAGCAACACCTGAAGTTGGAGAATTACTGCTTGTTGTCGGAGACGAATCAAACCGTGGAGAATGGAAAAAAGGTCGGGTGCTAAGCCACGTTAAAGGCAAGGACGGAGTTGTTAGAGGCGTAGTACTGCAGCACAAAGGACATACCATTGAACGACCCTTGCAGTTGGTCTGTCCGTTAGAACTACGAGCAGAAAAGAAAGATGAAGTGAAGAAAGATGAAGTCCCAGTGGTGAAGCAGAAGGTGACAAGAGCCGCAGCCAAAGTGGCAGCTGAAAGAATACGACTGCAAGCCGAAGACGAAGGCTAATGAACTGAACATGTTGAACAAGACAGTACAGTAACTTATAGTCTAGTTCAAAGTTAATATTGTTGATGATTTGTAAAAATTAATAGTTATAATTTTTAGGGGAGAGTGAGCGGGAGAACGCGACTTACCCTACTACCCATAGATCATTTTTTGACACATCACGTGTCGGACGAAAAAGAACGCTAGTACACAACGCAATGCCAACGAAGAAGAATACATAACATTTAAAATAAAGATAAATTCAAAATAGGAAACGTGAGTTGTATCGAAGAAGGAACGAAGTTCGGTACAGACTCGTAAGATGTGTTATATACCGTGGCTAAGCCTAAGGTAGGCCCTAAAAAGTTGTCGATTCGTACGACTCGTGAGGTTGTTTAACGAGTCGTAAAATCAACATGACGACTCGTAAGATGTGTTATATACCGTGCCGATAGCTTTAATGATCATGCTTTTGTCTGTTATGTATTATCTCGTCTTAAAAAAACTTGCAACAAATACTGTATCTTACGTTCTCAAATAACCTTGTAACAAATATGCTACGCTACAATTCATTCATACCACATATAAATGTTTCTTAACCCAAACAAACTCTTGATGGTTGCCATATGATCCTACGATTTTAAGCAAAAATTACTTAGTTCCACGAGGGGTGCAACGGAATCTGTTTTATAAGCATATTTTCGATTCTCATCCTACGGCCTAAAATGCACGCGATCGTCGAGATAGAAAATGTTCTATCGCAGCGATTATATGGAAACACTGGTTCAGCGATCCTGCATGGCGATCTCAGCAACACTTGGGTTTTTTATTTTGATTAAGATATGGGCGATAGAGGTAGACGGACGGGAAAGGAAGTGTGCAGGTGATAAAATTATAGTGGAGAGGATGTAATTGCTAAGAAAGATATATCATAGACTTGTAAAAAAATGCATGGAGAAAGTAAAAATATTTTAATGAAAGTAAGTTTTCATGAGTGGACTAGCAAGATAATGAGAGTATAGTTATATGAAAATAGTTATTAGTGGAGTATTAGTATTTAAGGGGAGATTTATACGTAAATAGTTATTAGATTTATATGTAAATAGTTATTATGTTACTTGGCGGAAGTGAGGAAACGTTTGGTGTTTTGATTAAACAATTATTTTGACGTAAGAATTACATGATGGCGAGCAATGTTTATAACAACACGTGTCTTATTATCGCAAGCACAGCTTTTCATTCTAGTATACCTTATACCTTTAAAATAATTATCTGTCACGAAGACGAAGCTGTGGGACAAGAGTGTGAAAAGCTCCAAGCTAGTTCTTCTCTCATTCGAAATATCTGTCGAACACCCTAAAACGATATTTCCTTGGCGCAGTTATAGCCGTTTCAACGTCTAATTTGTCATGTGTCGAATAAAATACATCGCATTATACACATGATAAGTTCGACGTAAGAAACAAATAAACAATTAACTTCCACTTATTTAATTGCGGTCGACTGCAATATTAAAGGCGCTCAGGCGCTGTTACACTGTGCAATTCATGCATGTTAACCACGCATGGCCACGCATGTTAAGTAAGAAAAAGGTCAGCAGAGTGCAACGTGGGCACACCTTTTACTTAACATGCCTGTAGATGCACAGTGTAACCATAGTTAGAACTTAGTAGAAGGGATGGTTTGGAAGGTCCGCGAAAGTCATTGTTCTATGTTTTTGTTCACTTTCACGGTCACTGAACGTATTGTATTTTCTGTATAATGAAGAAGTCATCCAATAACAACGTTCGGATTTAATTAGTGTAGTCGTTCATCGTCACGTGTTGTGAGTCCTTCGCCGTCACGTGTCCATATAATTTCCTTTCTCAAACCAATAACAAACACTTTCTCCAATACAATAACATGACCATTGCGTCATCTTGAAAGACAATGGAGCTTCCAAACCATCCCCCTCTACTAACTATGGTGTAACAGCGCCTTAAGTTCCACCGCTTCGGTCGGATATAACGACCAAAGTGCGACGGCTTCAACCGTCCAATTTAACTGGGACGAGATTTAAGTTCAGTACTTTTAAAATGCAATCCGAACGAATTATTTTTACGGGAGGCCGATTACGTTCGACAAAATAATAAATTTTATGTTTGAAACCGACGTCCAATTTGTCGAATCTAATACACATTAGGCCTGTTTCAAACGCGTGTAGGTTGCCATGTGCCGAGCTTAATTAAGCACGCACATGATAAGCTCGACGTTTGAAACAATCAAGTTCAACTGTTTTAATTAAGTTCGACCGAGAAGTTAAGTTCGACGTGTGACAGGAAATTCCCCCCCCCCCCCCCCCCCAGGAATTTCGTCCCCCTAGGGGCGAATTTTCTAGGATATTTGTCCCTCTCATTTCGTTTTTACTAAAAAAAATACTTAAATATATTAGTTGACCAGTTCAGACACAGATTCAGAGGAGTTTAGTCTTTATATCGCCATTGGACTTGTTACTCGGGCTACCTATGGTAGCCGAGTCTAGGTTTCGGTATTTTTCATTTGTGTACCAAAAGTTGTGCCAAAAGGCTTTGCGAACTGCATAATGATTTTGACTATATCTATGCATCATGCATGTTACCATGTTAGCTTTCTTTTCGATCGAGTGTTGAGTAGCCGGGTGTTTTGAGGTGAAGTGTTCTTGCCTGCTTGGTTGGAAATGTTTGAGAACAGCTATATTGCTGGCAAGTATTTGTTGTTAAATACGCTCAGGTTGGTCTAGCCGAGTCTAAGTTTCGGCAAAAGGCTTTGCAGAAAAAACTACGAAGAATAAGTACACGCGTAAATAGGTACTTGTCAATGAATCGCAGTCTGAAAAGCATTTACGAGACCTGCTTAACCCGCAAACTAAAGCAAAGATTCTCTCCAGGATAACTGGTGAGAGAAACACAGATGAGAGATTAAAATGAACCGTGGACGAAACGTCAACATGACAACATATAGTCGTTGCAAGGCATGCAAACGAATTGAAGCGAGTTCGGACTTTCGTTTTATTGACCGAATGAATAGCAGTTGGAAAAGTTTACCGAGACCTGTAAACCCGCAAACCATTGCAAAGATTCTCTCCAAGATGAGCCTGCGTGTAGACGCCTGATTTTCCTCGTCCTCATTTCTAGCCCAACTTACTTCTAAAATTTCCCACTTCAAAGGAGCGCTGCACAATGCCTTCAGTGCCTGATTACAGAAATCAATGCATTAAAAATTATCCTTTATAATATAAGACAAGTGAGCGGGTTTTCTAATTCCAACTGTCTAACATGCGTATACATGCCACCAATGCATACCCATCTCCGCAGGCAATATGCGTGCCATGTCCCTAAAAGTAGCCCGAGTTAACGCCTTGCGGGCGTCTTGTTTATAAATAAATGAATAAAAACAGTTTAAATCATCAGATAAAGTGCACTAATCTCTAAATAAAGACTGGATTGAGTTTTATATTGTATCTGATGAGCTGATTTTGAACCCTAAATTAACGAAATCAAACTGTGACGCTAGCAAAATAGGTTTAGTATCTGGCCAATATAGTTTCTTTGTTAACATTAAATGCATAAAATCTTCAACCTAATTTGACGTCTCATATCAGAGCCAACGGCGGCCATTGCTAAGGGACCAAATTCGCTGTAAATCTGTAGGTAGGCGATGAATCGTTTTACCCAGTTTTACCAATGTTTTCTGGTCCTCTTTATAGTAATATTATTTTATTTTGTCGATGGTAAGAGCACATAAACCATCAAAAAACCTCATAGGATTCTCAGTTGGTCCCTTAGTAATGGCGGACTTCCGGCTTCATTTTCTGAACAATAGTTGCTCGAACCAGTCTTTATTTAGAGATCAGTGATAAAGTGCCGCAAATTTCGACAATAGAAATCGTTAACAATGGCCTTCGCGGTGACCATTAACAAAAAAGTGAACTAATGTTGGATAAAAAGTGGAGAAAACATTAAAATAAAAAAGAAGCATAATGCATTTCGGCGGACAATTTATCAACAAAATAGAGCGGGTATTTATACGATAAATGTTGAATAACCTCACCGCATTAATGAAGTGACGCTATATTTAACAACATACTAAAAACAAAACCCATGCACATTAGGAGAAAGATGTTTTCCAATCGCTGAGTGACAATTGACTCGCTTTGACATTGCCGTTTTGGCTGCTGACGAGTACAAATTGTTTTAAGTTTTATTTCGAATGACAGAAGACACGTGTTGTTACCACATATTGACGGCAAGTGGAAGGCAATAACATTGTTATCAGTGTCATAGTTTATGCGCGTCATTCGCGTTTATAAATTCGATGAGGTTTTTAAAGAACAAGGCAATAACATTGTTATTGTGATAGTTTATAATAAAGTTGATAGTTAAGAATATTAAAGGCCAGCATAAAATACGTAGAAAAGGCATAATAAAATTGTAATTAGATCTAACGTTTCGTTGTTAAGTCACAACATCTTGACTTCAGAGATAATAATTACAAAGTACCTAAGCCTATAGATATATATATATATTTACAACATGTCAAAAATTAGACAATCAGAGAGAAGTGTTAAAAATAAAAGTTACACGTGAGGAAAGTGTAATAACAACGACTCACGATTGATAAGGATTGATAAGGATTAAAAGGTTTATTGTAAAACACAATCACTCGACATGTCCTCTCGTACAACCTCTACTTCCGGTTTGTCTCTAGACACAGGTAACCTAAGCTATACACTACATCGTATCCTGCCTCTTTTCTTTTTTAAACAAACAATATCAAGAATGTTACGCCTTGCTGACGTTCTTAACTGATCAAGAATATAGTCCTTGCACCACACTGGCTTTGTTCTTTCACGGGTGGATCTGCTACTCCTAGTTTCCAAGACTGCAGCCTCATTTTCATGGTGACTTAGTTAAGTTCTCTGGAAAGTTTCCAATGACACAGGTAGTTCAACTTCGGGTTGATCTGGAACTGAATCTTGTTGGTCTTCTTGGGGAGGTGATGCATCTTGTGGTGATAGAGAAGGTGCCATAAAACGTTTGACGTGACCAATGTTCCTTTTTAATGTGGTGCTTCCATGCACGCTTGATAACTAACAGGTGTCCATTTCGATGCTCCACCACGTATGGGCTAGGGTCGAACAATGCTGACAACTTGTCTTGCTTCTTTATCTGCAACAACACCTCATCACCCGCTTGCAACTCTGACTCGACACCCTTTCGGTTTGCTAGATCTGTCCCTAGTTAATTATTTGCTTGCGTTCTGCATCTGCGTCTCTTGCCTCCTGATCCGTTGTTTCGTGTTGCAGGGCTTTCTCGAACTCAGGCAATTTGGTCATAATCTTTCTTCCATATAGGAGCTCTGCTGGACTGACACCGGTAGTTGTGTGGGCTGTTGATCTGTATGCTAGAAGAAACTTCTGGAGCTCTCGTTGCCACACTCTTCCTTCAGCCTGGGCTGCACGCATTGCTTTTAATAATGATCTATTCTGACGCTCAACTTCGCCATTTGCCCGGGGCCAGAGAGGAATTGTTTTCCGGTCTGGATCCCCCGCTCTTCTAAGAAATCGTGCATTTATTTGCTTACTAAGTTTGACCGTAACGTTTCTGTGATTCCATGTCTTGCAAAATGCTTCTCAAGGCGATCCATTATGACTCTGCTTCATGTGGTGGTCTTTATAATGTCTACCTCAATCCACCGGCTGTAGTAATCCACCAGGACCAATAAACTTTCTCCCGTTGGAAGTGGTCCCATAATATCAAGTGCCAGATCTCTCCAGGGCTTTGTAGGCATTGTTGTGGTCTTGACAAGAGGAACACTGTTTGCTGGGGTCACTCATGCCTGACAACCAATACAACTTCTGCAATGTCTTTCGACCATGCTACTCATTCCAGGCCACTTTGGCATGACAATGCGGGTGTCTCGTAACACCAGTTATTTCAGTTTTCCAGCACTTTCTCACTTGGTCAATTCTTCGACTTCTCCAGAAACAATTTCAATTTCTTTCGTTGTCAACTTGCGCGGTGTGGCGTTGTATGCGACCATTCTAATTGTGAATTTGAATGGCATCAAACCAGGACCCATCTCTCTACTCTTGCTGATGGTCTTGATCGTGGACCGTAGATTGTCTCTAGTGCCTCGCAATCTGTCACAAGTTCAAATGAAGGCAGTTCAAGCAGATATAGGTGGAATCTTTCGCATACCCAAACTACGGCCAAAGCTTCTTTTTCTGCTTGACTATATATATCTCCGTTCAACCTCGCTGAGGCTACGAGTTGCGAAACACACTGCTCCTTGACTCCATCTTTCTCTTGAACAAGAATGCAACTCAGACCTACGGGACTGGCGTCAGTGACAACTTCTGTTGGTGCATGCTTCTCTGTCGAAATAGGCCATCATGCATAGATGCTTCTGATAACCACTGTCATTTAGCTCCAGGAAGGCTTCTTCTTCTTTTCTCCATTGCCACTCATTACCTTTTGACGTGTTAAACTTCTCAAGGGCTCTGCGATTGTGGCAAAGTCTGGTATGAATCTCGAGCTGAATCCAATGAGGTCAAGAAAACTTCGCAGTTCTGCCACATTACCAGGAGCTTTCGCATCTTGAACTGCTCTCACCTTCTCTTCAGTTGGCCCGACATCATATTTGCTAAGCAGGAGTGCCATGAAGACAATTCTGTCGATACCAAACAGAAACTTCTTGTTGTTGAGTGTAGGGTTTCTTTCTTCCAATCATTGCAACAGCTTAGGGAGATTTCATTCGTCATGCTCCTGTTTGGTCTTACTATGAACCACAAGATCATCGGCTATGTTGGTGACACCCGGATAACCC
This sequence comes from Chrysogorgia sp. JL179-B06, assembly GCA_035772405.1. Lineage (NCBI taxonomy): Eukaryota > Metazoa > Cnidaria > Anthozoa > Scleralcyonacea > Chrysogorgiidae > Chrysogorgia > Chrysogorgia sp. JL179-B06. Next base: position 265,367 of record JAYKKM010000391.1, read on the forward strand.
GAAATTGTTTGTCTTATAATGTGTTGGTATTTTTCTGGTGCGCTGTTGATTCCAAAAACTGAGTCGTTTGTGCGATAGAGTGAATCATCCACGGCAAATGTGGTGATTGGTCTTGAAGCTTCATCTAACTCGATTTGATGGAACCCCATATTCATATCCAGCTTCGAAAAGACTGCGCTTCCATTTATCTCTTCCAACACTTCTTCTACAGTGGGAATAGGCAACTTCTCTCTCGGTATGGCTTCATTCGCTCTTCTCATACTCACACATATTAGAACTTCATCCTGCAGGTTGGGCTTATAGGGACATAAACAGCAGGGCTCATGAATACTTTGGGAAACTTATCTGTAATATCATTATATGTCCTTGTTTACCACTTCGATTCCAGGTCCAACTAGTCGAAGAATGTTGAGCCTTTTTGCAGCTCAACTAGGGAGCTCCCCATTATGCACCGTCCTTCTCCTTCTCGACTCCTCTCGCTGTTTCTTGCTGCTGTGTTGCCATCGATTTTATTTCGACAACACTGCACTGCCCAATGACCTTGCATTCCACACTTGGCACATTGAGTCCCCCCTCGAGCTGGACTGTTCTGACCTCTTGCAAATGTGCCCTATTTTACCACAGACATAACATCTGGGTTTCCACTCTCTTTTCTTTGAATTTTGCTTTTTTGTCTCTCCGCTGCCCACCATGTTTACAGTGCTTTCTTCATTTCCAGCAATACTACTCGCTTGTTGTCTAGCTGTCTCCCATGCTCTTGGGTTATTAAGCGCGTCGTTGAGCTTAATGTTTGGCACTTCATGCAAATAGTTTTGTTCTTAAGTCATCTGAAGCAATTTTTTCTAAAAATTGATCTCTTACCGCATCATTTATCGCATGTTCTTCATAACCACAGTGTCTTGCTTGTTTCCGACGTCGAAGGACAAAAGAATCCACATGTTCTCCCGTCCCTTAATCTATATGCCTCTCTGGTTCAATGTACGTATATACATTTCTTGTACTCGTTATCGTCGTCTGTTTCGCTTGCAGGCGGAGGAACAACAACCAAATTTTCAAAAACATCTTGTACACCAGGACCAGCTGTATATATAATAGCTCATTTCATTTTCGAACACGATTTTATAAGTTAACTTTTCCTTCAGCCTAATATGAAAAGTTTCGGAGCCATACACGCCATTTCTCTGCGAGCTGTGATTTTGGTGTAGAGACATCCATCGCCTGTAATTTCTGTTCCATGGTTAACTACGAAGGTTCTTCTGCTATCCTCGGCCAATGTAATAACAACGACTCACGATTGATAAGGATTGAAGTTATAAATTTTCCATTCAAGCGACACTTTGCCAAATCGAACTTCACGATTGCAGTATTTGTTGACTTATCTAGCGGTCGAACGGTCATATTTCAAATCGAACTAACGAACGGGAATGCGGGATGTCACCGTTGTCAAACTAACATTGAGGTTTATATTGCAGTGGATAACAATATAAACCATGCACGTATCAAGGCGATCATATGGCCCAATCCATGACCTTCTCATTTTAAAATAACATACGCGGTACTAACCTAAACGGTAATGATACATTTGAACACAATACATCTAATTCGAACAAACGAGTTATAAATTTTCAATTCAAGCGAAACTTTTGCCAAATCGAACTACACGATTGCAATATTTCTGAATTGAACGATTTACAGGTATCTGGTGGTCAACTTTCAAATCGAACAAACGAACGGGAAATATACCTAGGAAATATTCCTGGCTAATATTAAAATAACGTACGGAAATCACTCAGGATGTCACCGTTGTCAAAAACATTGAAGTTACAGTGTCTCCTTCAATTAAGACGCTGTAAACATTGAAGTTACAGTGTTTCCTTCAATTAAGACGCTGTTATATATATATATTAGATTTATTTATTTCCTTCTTAATGCACCTAAGACAAAATTAATGCTTTTTGGCAGCCGCCAAATGATCACGAAAATCCCTAACTTCCGTCTGTCTTTACTTGGTAAGGAACTAATACCTGCACAATCAGCCAAAGATCTCGGAGTAATTTTTGACCCGAACCTTTCTTTTGATCCTCATGTTGTCAAAACTGTTTCTTCATGCATGTCAAGTTTAGCGCAGATTAACCGAGTGAAACATGTCTTGAATAGAGACTTACTTATTACAGTCATTCAAAGTTTGGTATTCAGCAAAATGTATTATTGTTCATCTGTATGGGCTAACACCACTGCAAGTAATATTTGTAAACTTCAGTCAGTACAGAATTTTGCCGCCCGAATAATCACTAACTCTAGGAAATTCGACCATATTACCCCGTTGTTGAATGAACTACGCTGGATTCCCGTTCAACTCCACCTTTTTTATCGTGATGCTATATTAACTTTTAAATGTATGAATGGAACTGCACCTGATTATTTATCCAAGCAATTTGTGAAGAGAGGCAGTATAAGTGGACGTTGTACCCGAAATTCGCAATCTTTAAATATTCCCTTTTATAAAAGCGCCACTGGCCAAAGAACGTTTTATTATCGAGCTGTTTCTCTCTGGAACGCTCTTCCAGTGAACATTAAATCCAGTGCGTCAATACATATTTTTAAAAGTAAACTTCGTAGACATCTCTTAGAATCTTGTTCTTGATTTTTGACTTTCATTTTGAATATCATAGTATCTTATCTTAAATTTAATTATTTATAATTCATAGTAACTTATTATGTAATATATACTCATAAGCTTAGTATTTGTAATTGTCTCTGAAAAGCCCCTTTGGGGAGAGTTCAATAAAGTATTGTATTGTATTGTATTGTATATTATAATTCGTTACAGCATAATTGCCAATCACATGCGGCTAAATGCAGGAATTGCTCCGACCTGTCATTGGACGATAAAAATAGTAACAACAGAGTCAATTACTCTATATATACGCTGTTTACATATTTATCTATATATCTGAATAGACCAACGAATACACGGAAACCTATCGCTTGTATTTAGTAAAGAAAGAAAGAATGGTTATGTCTTGAACTCATATGTTATAAATATTTTCGCACGATTTATATTACCGGGAGATTGAAGACGTAATCGAGAATCATAAATATATTTTAATGCCACAAACAACAAGAATGTATGCCTATTAAGCTATTCCGTACTTTCATGAGTGCTGAATAAACTTTTACTTTCAAAAAGGTTGATTCTATCTAGTGCCTTCCGCGCTATGAACTTACGCTGAATCAAACGGTGTCCGCTACCAAATGATCCGCTGGACTAACAACCTAGCGATCTGACAATTTTGATTGTTTTATTTGTGTTGGTTCTTCGAAGCTTTTTGAAAGTAAAAGTTTATTCAGCGCTCATGTAAGTACGGAATAGCTTTAAGCATGCATTCTTGTTGTCTGTACTCTGTGGCATTAAAATATATTTCTGATTCTCGATCGTGAGTTGAATTCATACGTCTTCAATCTCCCGGTAATATAAATCGTACGGAAATATTTATAACATATGAGAGTTCAACACACAACCATTCTTTCTTTCTTTATTAAATACAAGCGATATAGGTTTCCGTGTATTCGTTGGTCTATTCAGATATAGATAAATATGTAAACAGCGTATATATAGAGTAATTCTACACCATTGACTATTTTTATCGTCCAATGACAGGTCGGAGCAATTCCTGCATTTAGCCGCATGTTGCCAATCTTCATTCGCCATTGGCTGGACCACGTGCGTCGAACGCAATTACATAATCTTTGATTACTCCGATAGTCATAGTTTATAGGAATCGTTCGCGTTTATAATTCGAATAATGGTTAGGCAATAACATTGTTATATATAATATTGTTGGATTACTCATTTATCCGTTTTAAGTGCACAAAATATTTTCGCCACAAGTATAACGTGTTATTGCTGTTGTTTAGACTTTAGTGTTGCTTTATGTAGGATATCAATTTAAGCGGGCTTTATTACAAATAATATTGTTCCATTGAATAGCGATATGTTGCGTAGTTTTGAAATAGAACGAGACAACATGTTGTTTCATTCAATAGCAATATGTTGCGTAGTTTTGAAATAGAACGAGACAACAACATGTTGTTTCATTCAATAGCATGAATATGTTGCGTAGTTTTGAAATAGAACGAGACAACAACATATAATATTGTTTCATTCAATAGCAATATGTTGCGTAGTTTTGAAATAGAAGGAAGCAACAACATGTAATATTGCCGTTTACAAAAGGTCGAGATATCAATTTCTATAGGCGAGAATTATATTTCAATAGTCGAGAATATTATATCTATAGGTGAGAATGTTATTGTCGTAGTCGAGAATTTTATGTCTATATTCGAGAATTTTATGTCTATAGTCGAGAAATTTATATCTATAGTCGAGAACATTTTTATGTTTGTAGTTGAGAATATCATTTTGGTAGTCGAGAATATTTTATGTTCATGTCGAGAATTGTAGTTCCATACTTGAGAATAATCACGTTGAGCGTTACGGGGAGGGCATTCACTTTTTTCGAAAGGGGAGTGACTCCAAACAACAACTATCTACAATTTACTAAATAGGAGTGGGGAGGACGTGATGTTTCCATATTTCTGACCATTGTGCCACAATACTTCAGAGTTCAGACAGTTAATCAGTGCATACTAGTGTGGATTATATTCACTATGATCAGCGCCACGTACGTTATTGAATCGTCGCGGAATCAAACAAGTTTTTAAAATCATATGTAATTTACTTATAGCCGGTCTATATAGACTAGTATTACTATTTGGAGTGCGGCGCATAGAAAATATGTTCTATGCTTCATGACGACTATAGCTGGTTTTCATTTTGTCTTTGTACATATATAAAGGACCGCTAAGTTTCCATTTTGGCTAACTTTTATGTTAACATCTGTATAGCGTCATGAAGAGTTGAGCCTCTGAGGACGAAGCTGCATTCTTCACATTGCGGTCTTAAATTAACAAGATACAAGATCGCTGTCGATGATAAATTCCGTAGGAATGTTTTATCTGATATTACAGGGTCTATTAAATAATGAAGAAGTACTTCGCGGACTATCGCGGGTGATCGTCGAGCGCCCAGCGGCCTAGTTGGTCGATGATATGAATGCATATGTCGAATGCATATGTCGCGAGTCTGTTAACTATTGACGATTGTGCTTTCGTTTATATTCAAATCTACAACAAGACACATTCTACAATGTTCGTGTAACTAATCAGAACTGCAAAAAGCATAAGATTATAATTTTTCAAGACCATAAACATGGGGGCCAAATTTCCGAAGAGGGGGCCAAATTTCCTTGGAAATATGGCCCCCGGGGAGGCCAAATTTCCTAGGAAATATGGCCCGGGGGGGCCATTTTTTAGGGGGGCCAAATTTCCTGGGACACCGGCGTTAAATGTAACTTATACAGAAAGGTTAAACTCAGTTTCTATATGATTAATAAAAGAAAATTTGGCGTAGACAGACCAGTAAGTTTGTTGTAATATGTATAAAAGTCTAAAGTAAATATTACATGATTTTAAAAACTTTTTCCGCGACGATTCAATAACGGTGGCGCTGATCCGTAGTTAATATAATCCACACTATAAGCACTGATTAACTGTCTGAAGTATTGTAGCACAATGGGCAGAAACATATTGTAGCACAATAGGCAGAAACATCACGTCCTCCCCACTCCTATTTAGTAAATTGTAGATCGTTGTTGTTTGGAGTCACTCCCCTTTCGAAAAAAGTAAATGCCCTCCCCGTAACGCTCAACGTGATTATTTCGACATGAATAAAATATTCTCGACTACCAAAATGATATTCTCAACTACAAACATAAAAATATTCTCGATTATAGATATAAATTTCTCGACTATAGACATAAAATTCTCGAATATAGACATAAAATTCTCGACCATACGTATAAAATTCTCGACTATAGATATAATATTCTCGACCACTGAAATATAATTCTCGCCTATAGAAATTGATATCTCGACCTTTTCACCTTTTGTCCACCTTTTGGCCGAAACGGCGCTCGTATATCTTTTGGCCGAAACGGCGCGCCATACAAATATCTCGACAGAGTGCAATTTACATAAATCAAGATTTCGTTGACTATACAGCGCTAAGAATCACGATATGTCTCTATTAGTTTTACGCTGTTTGATATTTAACACTTTCTCTGAGTGGATAATTTTATGACTGGCAAATCAGAATAATTATAACTAGATTAATTCCTGCCGTATATAGGCACTGATATTATGAAAATCGCGTAAATAGAAATATTTAAAAGTTAAAACTGCATGCCACAATATTTTAAAAGAAGGCTGATTATATACTAGTCCTGCAAGTTCGTTTCACTTCAGAATAAACTATTATAGCAACCAAAAATGCCATACATGTCCAATACTGTCGACCTGATACGGGTCGTAAACCAAACTTCACGACCCGTACGATTCGTGAAGGCACTCCACTTATGAAACTCTTAACCTCATGCGCGTCGTTAATCAATATCACCACCAGCTGTGCGCACGTTATAACAGTTGCCAAAAACAAAATGTATTAACGACCCGTCAACATAATCCGTTTACACTATCAACAATAACACTTCATACATGCCTTCGTTTTTTTAAAACTAATTCAAACGAAACTATTGAATGAAAACATATTACATGTTGTTGCCTCGTTCTATTTCAAAACTACGCAACATATTCATGCTATTGAATGAAACAACATGTTGTTGTCTCGTTCTATTTCAAAACTACGCAACATATTGCTATTGCATGAAAAACTATACTATTTCAAAACTATACGCAACATATCGCTATTGCATGAAACGGCAATATTACATGTTGTTGCTTCCTTCTATTTCAAAACTGCGCAACATATAGCTATTGAATGAAACACTATTATATGTTGTTGTCTCGTTCTATTTCAAAACTACGAAACATATTCATGCTATTGAATGAAACAACATGTTGTTGTCTCGTTCTATTTCAAAACTACGCAACATATTGCTATTGCATGAAAAACTATACTATTTCAAAACTATACGCAACATATCGCTATTGCACCTTTTGTCCGAAACGGCGCAGTCAAATTGTTTGGCCGAAACGGCGCGCCATATATTTGTCACAGTTTTATGACGTTTTGTGACGTAACTCGTACGTTTAATCGTATCCGAATCAAATGTTCTGTACACGGTAACTGCTGAACTTCTAGTTGTATTTTATGGCGCGTTTACAATGTCAAAATTGAATATGACCATTTAAACGCCATACATCTTATTCGAAGAACATTTACTCGAAAGAGCAAGCCTGGCGAAGTTATAAATTTTCCATTCACGCGGAAATCATGTGGGATGTCACCGTTGTAAAAAACATTGAGGTTATAATGTCTCCTTGAATTCAGACGCTGTCGTTTGTTGCCGTGTTCCACTTGATAACAATCTAAATCACAACATTTACTCGAAACGAGCAAGCCTCGCGAAGTTATAAATTTTCCATTCAGGCGACACTTTTGCCAAATGAACTTCACGTTTCACGTTCAAGCGGTCATATTTCAAATCAAACAAACGAACGGGAATACCCTTCTAATATACCCAATGCTCCTGTGTATGTTCCGAGGCAGCATTTCACTTCTGATAAGAACTCCTAGTAATAAGGACAATTAGCATGTATTATATGTATTAGCTTGCTCCATGATGATGATCAATTAGATCATCCGTGACGTACTCTGTGCTCTGCTACACAGCGCAACAACCGAAAATCATTAAAAGATTTTTTACGCGGTGCTGGTAGAAACATTCGCTTTGGTGATTTTTAAACAACAACTCGTCAAAAAAATAAATTGCCCGTGGAGGTTTCGCGGCCGTCTTTACGGCTGTATTACATATTTACATGAGATGAAAGATCGAAACAACGAGGAAAACATTAAAAGAAGGGCATTTGTTACGAAGACTCATCAATCATATGCCAATATTGTTATAGCAAAGATGTTTTGACGAAAACACTCACCTTGATGTTTGCACAACCGTTCTTCGAAACAGTCAAGCTTTGTTGTCGAGGAACTCTGCTTTGTGTGATTCCAATGAATATATAAAAACAAACGGGTCATTTAGCATCATAAAAACAATTTCAGAAAAGATATTCAACGAAATGACAGTGGCAATAATGAAGAAACCCTAAGTTATCGCAGTAATGATACTTACCAAATGTTATCAACTATATCCAAACTATATCTGTAAAACTTCCTTTGCTATTGGCGTCACTTAACTAATTATACCGGCGTCACATGCGGCTAAATGCAGGAATTGCTCCGACCTGTCATTGGACGATAAACATAGTAACAACAGTGTCAATGGTGTAGAATTACTCTACTATACGCTGTTTACATATTTATCTATATCTGAATAGACCAACGAATACACGGAAACCTATCGCTATATGTTATAAATATTTTCGCACGATTTATAAATACCGGGAGATTGAAGACTGAATTAAACACATGATCGAGAATCAGAAATATATTTTTATAATGCCACAAACAACAAGAATGTATGCTTAAAGCTATGCCATTTACATGAGTGCTGAATAAACTTTTACTTTCAAAAAGCTTCGAAATACCAACACAAAATAAAACAATCAAAAATATTTTTTATCAGACCCTGGGTTGCTAGGGCAGCGGATCAATCGGCCGTTTGATTCAGCGCTCATAGCGTGGAACTGTGGAAGACACTAGATAGAATCAACCTTTTTGAAAGTAAAAGTTTATTCAGCACTCGTGTAAGTACGGAATAGCTTTAAGCATACATTCTTGTTGTTTGTAGCGAGGTTTGTAGCATTAAAATATATTTCTGATTCTCGATCGTGTGTTAATTTTAAATCGTGCGAAAATATTTATAACATATCAGTTCAAGACATAACCATTCTTTATTTATTTATTAAATACAAGCATCAAGCCTCGAGCCATATCACGATCACGCGGTATTCAAAGATAGCTATTGGCTAAACTTAACAAACGTTGACAAGTAAAACACACAACCGAGACTGAACCTAAGGCTCGTCACGCAAACGAATTAGGAGTCAAATAAATGTACGTAATTAACGTGCGGGGCGGAACATTGCCGGCCCCGTGTTCGTCCTCGGCTTCGAGGGCGGACACGCACTCCTTTGAAGGTTGGACTGCTTCTTCTAACAGTGCAATCTTTGCGACCGGTCGCGCACCTATGTTCCTCCTTTCGTTTTCACTTCGACTGCTCGGACGACACCGGAGTCTCCGATTATTGGTCGGATTACCCGACCAAGGGGCCAGACTCCACGAGGTGAATCCGTGTCCACGACAAGCACCAGATCGCCTTTTTGCAAGTTCCTTGTTTGTGCAGTCCACTTTCGTCTTTCCAGCAGGTTGGGGATATACTCTTTCAACCACCGTTGCCAAACGTGGTTTACGACGACCTGTGCTTGGCGCCATCGGCGTCGACTAGAAATTTCAAGGAAATTTCTAGTCGGAAATTTCCTTGTCTGAGCTATATAAAAAATTTGTATTATTATTATTATTATTACAAAGACGTCTGGAGGCAAGTTTGGGTTGGCACGACTGAGAAGGAAGCGACTCGGTGTCAAAGCTTCTTGATCAGAGAGTGAGTACTGACGTGGGTTAGGGGACGAATGTTCAGTAGACCTTCGACTTCGACCATAACGGTGACTAAAACTTCATCGGTTAGGATCTGCTTTCCAACGACAGCCTTATCGCTCGTTTGCAGGACTGAACTAGTCGTTCCCAAACACCACCGAAGTGGGGCGCGACTGGCGGATTGAAGCGCCACTCGATTCCTTTCTGCACCATCTCATCACGAATTTTTCCTTTGTTCCAGTTCTCTAGACAGTCGCGTAACTCTCGATTTTCGCCGACGAAGTTCGTGCCATTGTCAGACTGGATTCGTTGAGGTTTTCCTCTCCTTGAGATCATTCTGCGAAGCACAATTATGTAGGAGTCGGTGTCCAGGCTATGTGTCACTTCGATGTGAACAGCTCGAGTCACCAAACAGGTAAACAGACAACCGTACGGTATCTGTTTTCGGTCTTCCGAAACCGTTTCACCGTCAATGGCCCGAAATAGTCCACACCGACGTATGAAAATGGCGGTGAGTGCGCTTTCATTCTTTTACTTGGAAAGTTAGCCATCATCGGAGTTTGGGGTCGAGCTCGTCGTCGACGACAGTAGGCACATTGGAACGAAATCTTTCGAATTGCAGCGCGACAATTCAAGATCCAGAATTCCTGCCGAATGACATTTCGAACGTGCTCGTTGCCCTCGTGATGGAGACGCTCGTGGAAGTCGGTTATGATGAGTCTGGTAATATCGTGCTTCTGCGGGAGAATGGTTGGATGTCTGGTGGAATAGAAAATGGGGGCTTTGGACAAACGACCACCTGCGCGAAGTATACCAGTTTCATCGATAAACGGTGTTAAAGGGTGAGTGTCAGGGTAGTGCTAGCTTTGCGCACTTGTGTTTTTGTTTTCATACGAATTGATTGCAGTGCATCGCATCGTTAGAACTATAATTTGCATGTGAACTCTAGATTTATTTGGGAATGTTGAAATTGGAGTCCGATCCTGATCACTTCGGGGCGTTATGAAGTTAATGTTCAAGACGATTTGAACAGTTGCGGTTCGCTTGTTTGTGAATCACTGTGGGCCGCGCACAACGCCGTTTCTGACGAACAAGCTGGCCCGGATGGCTTTAGTTCCTGAATCTTTGCAAATTCAAATGAACAAAACATCAGAAGAAACAAAACATATTTATTTACTAGTCACTCATCAAACACTTCCATTCGCAAACTTATTCGCGCTGTTTCAGCAGCATAACCCAGCCTTCCACGCTTTTAATTCGGAGGGGAAGCGCTCGTAGCAGCTTCTATGTATAGAAAAGATTACTATATGTAAATGATAAATTTTACGAAAAATATCACAATAATTGATCACTCAGGTATATTTACTTCATAGAAAACTTGAAAATGGATAATTTATAAGAAGGATTGATAAAATATCGACGGATTCGTTTGTGAACTGAAATAGGCGTCCCATAAAATGGCCGTCAAGAAGAAAACAAGCGCGCAAAGCACTACCCGGCTCACTCTTTAAGGCGAGGATTCGACTCTGGCGTAGCTTCCTTCGCAGACGTTCTTTGTGGGCCGTGTATGCCCGCCCCCGCATACACGGCCCACAAAGAACGTCTGCGAAGGAGGCTAACTCTGGCGAGGAATAGGGATTTTCGTTTGGAGTCCACGGACTTCGAGCGGGAATGCGTCGGCTTGGGTCCTCTTTATCCATACTTCTATAGCTTTGTTGTATTCTGCAACTGTGATCGATCCAGATCGTCGTTCTCGTTCCGGTTTGCGACAGTTGCTAATGAAGCGGAGAATCCAACTTGTTGTGCGCAACAGCTTATTCCAGGACGAGAAACGAGCGGGATCAAGGAAAACGTCTGGAGTCTCGTGAGTTGCACCAGTCCAGTCGGTTGGGTTTACCATTTCTGAAACGTCGGTTTCGTCCACTTTGGTTTTAGCTTGCACTGGCCAGAATTCTTCATGCTATGGGTAAGGAAGGCCGGCTCGTTCAACCATCGGTATTCTGGGTGGAGCTCAGCTGCGTGCAGTCCACGGCTACCGTCATCCGCTACGTTGAGACGACCAGGGACATGACGCCATTGCGAAGGTTGGTCGAGTCCTGGATCTCAGCTACACGATTAGCTATGAACTTACGACGACTCGAACTGTGGATCCATTGGAGGACTGTGCTACTTCACTCCACAGGTGGCAAGAATCGACGTCATAGGTATGCTCTTCTTTCACGGTCACCAACAGACGTACATACATCACAGCCGCTTGGAGTTAGGGATGCTCAACTGTCGAAGAGGGGCGACTCTGGTCTTTCCTGTCACGAAGGAACACTGGATGGATCCGTCTGGATACAGGAACCGGAAGTAAGCTACTGCGCAGAACGCGTCCACTGAAGCGTCGCCAAAGACGTGGACTTGGATGTTGACTGGCTTAGCGGGAACTGTTCGATAGAATCTTGGCTCTTTGAACGAAGCCAGATCATCAAGATTCTTCAAAGGGGGCTAGCTCCTCGTATCCAATCTTCTCGTCCCAGTCTCTCTTGGTGCGCCACAAACTTTGCAGAAATATCTTCGCTCTGAGGATATACGGTGCGACCATTCCAAGAGGGTCATAGATGGAGGAAATTAGACTGAGGACCTGTCTCTGGGTAGTGGCTGACTTTCGAGTTTGGTTCTTGAAAACGAAGCAATCGGATTCTGTGTCCCAGGCTACACCAAGTGCACGTTCCACAGGAAGTTCACCGTCCAAATCAAGTCCTTTGAGCCATGGGGCGAGTTCGCATTCGGATATACGAGCCAGAACATCGCGCGAATTGCTACACCATTTCGTTAACCGGAATCCACCTCTTGACAGCAACTCGGTGAGGTTTTCGTGGGTTTTGACAGCGATGTCTTCGCTCTCTTCGGACTTGAAGAGGTCGTCCATGTAGAAATGCTTGAGGACTCGGCAGATAAGGCCACTCTTTCCTCGCGAAAACGCATGATAACACCAATTAAAGAGTTCAGCAGATCGGGTCCTGTCAGCAGGTGATCGTTCAGCGATGCACCTCTGAAGGAAGCAGCGGCGCTTATTTGGATTGAGGATAGGATGATGCGGAAGGAACCATTGATGTTTGACGGGAGCAGAGGCTTCTTCTGGGGAGAGTTTCTTGGCATAACCATTCACCAAGTCGTTGTCGATTGTTCTCTGATAACCGAGGGCGAGGACTTTGTCTCTAGCAAGTCTCTTCTCCAGCGAAAACAACTGTTTCTGGGCCATCACGCGATTGTTCGGCAAGATCGTGTTTGTGTCCTTCCACAATAGACCTGTTTCATAACGGTTACCAATTTTTCTTGTCGTTGATTGCAGGATCTCTAGGGCTCGCTTGTCGTCGATGGATCTGGATGTCTCTTCAGTATATTTACATCCAAATAACTCTGTTTTCCACCTTTCAATGGACTTAGAGCCGAAGGTCTTCGTCTTCCGTTGTCACGTGCACTTTCAGGGTACGGTTCGACCCTCCAGCACCGTTGGCAGGCAAATGAGACACCGCTGTCCAGCCGAGGGCGGTTCACACTGCTCGAGGTGTTCCTTTTGGCCCGGTGCGTATTTCCAAAGGAACAATTAGGTCGAATACATCTGCTCCAAGGAGGACCGTGACTCGATTCCCGTCGATGGCTGATAAGGGAAGATCAGCTAGATGTGGCCATCGCCTCTTTTCCTTTGACATATCGATCTTGGTCTTGGGCAGGTTCAAGTTCTTGACGGTCCTTGCTTGGTCGACTGACCAACGTTCGGCAGGATTAAGAGGGGAACTGATACCAAAGCTGACCTTTCTCGACACGATTGAACTACGTTTTTGAATACCGTTCAACGTCATCTTTTCGGCGGGACCCTCCAGACCAAGTTTGTCGGCGATACTGTTCTGAATTAGAGAGCAGGTGCTCCCCAAGTCCAGCATTGCGTAGGTTTTCACGTTTTTAGCCGGCCCGTGAAGGGTAACGGGAACTACTTGAAGAAGAACTTCAGATTGGAGGTGGCTATGCGAGGATTTGGTATGTTGGTCTGGACTTTCGCGAGGTGGAGCAGCTGGTGATGTTTCTTTCCACAGTCGTCTACGCCACACGATTTGGACGATTGGCATTCTCGTAAACGATTTCCAATCTCCAGGCAACGGAAGCAAAGTTTAGCTTCTTTCACTGATTCGGCTCGATCATCGGGAGTCATAGACGCAAACTTCGGGCACGAGGATACTGCGTGACTGCCGTCTGCAAACGGACAAGGTTCAGGACTTCTTTCGCCGTCGTGAGCTGCGAAGGAGTTGGCTGGAGGTTCGTTTCTGTTTCGTCGTCTATCATCTCCTTTTCCAGGAGTCTTCAATTTTGCGGGCAATAGTTCGTGCGCTTCTGCTTGTTCTTGCAGCCAATCTCCGAAAGTAACGAGTGTAGGGTGTGAGACGACGCCACGTATCAAGTGTTCATTCCACTTCAAAATCATAGGCGATGGTAATTTCTCTACGACGGACCGGACATTACTCGAAGCTTTCAAATCGTCCAGTATAACCGAGATCTCGAAAGGTCCAAACAATATTGTTTATTGCTGTGGCAAATGCAGAAACGCTACTGGTATCGAATTCTCGACAACTGGTGACAGTTTCGCGAGCTTGTCCAGATGGGCTTGAACCACAATGTGTGGTTTTCTGAAACGACTCTCTAGACTCTTCAGCGCTTGATTGTATAGATACCCGTTGTATCGAAATCCAGCAATCACTGATTTTGCCTTTCCGACAACGTTCTGCTGAAGGTGCGTCATTTTTTCGAATGACGTCATCTCTGACCGGTGAACGATGGCGTAAAACATGCCCATCCAGTCTATCCACTTCAATGGGTCGCCGTCGAACTTGGAGAGCGTACGTTTCGGGACGGAGTTACGAAATGGCGATTGAAGCGAAGTCTTGGGTTCATCGAAGGTTTCAGCAGACCGGTGTGGTTTCGGCAATCCACGAAGAGGTGGAGTTCGCCTTCTTGTCGAATTCTTCTCGAACACGGGAAATTTGCTGTCTCTCGTGACCGATTAGACCCTTTCATTAGTGTCTTCCATCGTCACCTTGCCCCGGGAAATCTTCACGAATGAAGTCGCGAAGTCTTTCTTTTAGATCCTCCGAACCCGAGCCGATTATTTCTGCTTCCATGGCGATCAACTTCGCTTCCAACTCAGCTTGCGCAGCTAAATACTTCGCTTCTTGTATAAGACGCCTTTCTCTTTCTTCCTTCGAGAAACGTTTGTGTTCGCGTGAGGCTCGTTCTATCTCTTCGCGACGTTCTTGTTCAATGCGCTCATGTTCTTTTCGCCGAATCGATTCTTCTTCCCCTTGTTTCGCTTTTAGATGCGCAATTTAGATGCTCGATGGATGATGCGATTGATTTCGCGTACTAGACTGAACTTGAGACGGAGGGGGGTTCCTCGTCGCGTTCTTCGAGATGCGCGTACGCCTTTGTCACTGCTTCGTCGACTTTCTCAGCAACCTCCGCAAACAGTTGGTATCTAGCTACCTCCGCAAACTGGAGCTACCTCCGGAACAGTTGGTCTTTTCAGATATAGATAAATATGTTATAAACAGCGTATAGATAGAGTAATTCTACACCATTGACACTGCTGTTACTATTTTTATCGTCCAATGACAGGTCGGAGCAATTCCTGCATTTAGCCGCATGTATCGTATCTATCATTGTCGTGTGACAAGGTGCATGATTATTGTCATAAAGTATTGAACGTCATAGAATACATTCGTAAGACAATCGATTCGATCAGGGGTGGCGCCAGAGGGGGTGCAGGGGGGGGGGATTACAGCCCCCGTCGGGGAACCTGAGTCCCCTGTCGGGGGGAAATTAACAATTCGTCGGGGAACGAGCTGGAAGAAAAAAAGAAAAGAAGAAAAAAAGGAGAAAAAAGGTTCGTCTTTTGTTTTCTTAGAATCGAACGTTTTTGCGCATTAACAAACGTTAAACAACGTCACAAATCTATCATGTAGTTTTTGTGTGAATATTATTGTTAGAGTTAGTTAAACAGTATAGCCTTACCCTGGGTGCCATTGGGGTGCGTTGGGGTTTGGGGTCGAGCAAGCGGGCTGCAGGGCGGGCAAGGCGGTATGCGGGCAAAGGAGGAATGCGGGCGAAGGGAGAGGGAAAAACCACTAGGGGTATTTGCATTACGCACCCAACGACAATTATCATAATCTAATTAAAAACTAATTAAAAACAACCAATCGTATGATTGTTTTGTAATATGAGCACTTGTACGGATTCATAACAATAATAGTAATCTGTGAATCTGTCAAACTCACTTTCGCGTGCAACAATGTAAACCCCAAAGAAAAAGGCCAGTAACGGAAGAAAAGAAAACGTTGCAAGTGCCAGCGATTTCTGTAGATTGTGCCATTAATCTTCACATTCTGAACGGGTTTGTAAACCGTGTGCGCGAAAAATTCGGAATGCTCATGAAATGAATTGTACAATTTCATTAAAACCCGTCTAGACGCAAAGCTAGCCTCCTCCGCAGGATCTAACGATCCACTGAACGATCTAACGATCCAGCGCTCCAACGATCTAACGATCCAGCGTTTCAACGATCTAACGATCCAGCGTTCCAACGATCTAACGATCCACTGAACGATCTAACGATCTAACGATCCAGCGCTCCAACGATCTAACGATCCAGCGTTCCAACGATCTAACGATCCAGCGCTCCAACGATCTAACGATCCACTGAACGATCTAGCGATCTAATGATCCAGCGCTCCGACGATCTAGCGCTCCGACGATCTATACATTAACAATAATAATAATAATAATAATAATAATAATAATCACCTAGGTGTTAAATTTGATTAAATTAATATTAACATATTGTGCACAGGTCACTAATATTATAGACATATAAATTAGAGTCCTGCTTGCGAACATGCATGCTTCTCATGACGTCAGCTGTGTCTCTTATACCGGTGATGAACCAAAATTTCGGTAGTCACATGTACGCATTGCGTACCTATTTCTAAACTTGGCAGTTGGCACCACACATCCCCATGGCCTTAAAGAACGTTTTTATTTAATTTAATACAAGTTTTGTCATTTTAGTTTGCGAGGAACTTTATTATTAGCTCATGCACTTTCATTCCTTTTCAAGTTGTTTTTTTCTTACTGCTTTACTATCCCTTAGAAAATGGTCACACGCACTCAGCCAATCACAACTCAGTATTTCAGTGGTCTATATCCCATAAACTGTCTGAATTGCTGTAAGATATACTCATTAGTATGCTCTATATAGAGAGAAATTGCATACTAATAAGGCTTTTGAAACAAAGGAAAACAAAGCGTCATGATATGACTAATTAGTACTTTGACAATTTGTTATGCAGTTATGCTCCTTCATACGATCAGAAGCTATTTTAAATTCCCAGGAGCATAAAATCTTGTGCTTAACAACAATAGGTTAATTTCTAAAGGTCTCGTTTTTTTTTATACACCCTGTAGAGAACAATTGCATGCTAATAAGGCTTTTGAAACAAAGGAAAACAAAGCCTCATTAGTATTCTCTATATAGAGCATACTAATGAGTATATGGAGCACACGAACAAAGAAATTCTTCGTATGTGTGACCATTTTCTAAGACGGATAGACAATGATCACTTGTGTTCAGTGGGTAACTAATTCTCGGGAGTCTACAGGGTGTATCAAAAAAAGCGCAACCTCGGAATTTCCCAAGAAATCCACTGTGTTCTTAAACAAAAAAGATTTTCGCCCCTTGGGAATTTAAAATAGCTTGTAATCGTATTCCAGGGGCATAACTGTCTAATTACTACAAACTCGAGCACGTAAAGCAGAATTGAATCGAAATTTATGCATTTAGAAAGTTCTTTATTTATTAGCAATTCGACAGTTATGCCCTTGGAATACGATTAGAAGCTATTTTAAATTCCCAGAGGCCTAAAATCTTTTGTGCTAATAAAAACAAAGTGGATTTCTTGGGAAATTCCGAGGTTGCGCTTTTTTTATACACCCTGTACATAGTGTAGTCCCTATTAGTATTGAGCCAGTCATTGCACCCTGGACTATAGTTCTCCTTTGAAAGTATTTAAGAAGTAATTCTACTTCGAAGGATCGTTACGAATATAAGTAAATAACTAATTAAATAACTCAAGCTTCTTATTACTTGGGCCACCCCCTGTGGGGGGTAGCACCAAGTCTTAAAATGGGCTGCACTTCTGTATTTTTATTTTTTTTATTTTTATTTTTATTAATAATAAACATGCTCACACTACTTACAATCGCAGACACCGATAGCGGTAGACCTACACTAAAAGTAAAAGATGAGCGATTTCGAAACAGGTTGTTCCGCGGTCTCCATTATTATCGTACGCTGATGTGTACTCGATCAAATCTATGTTTGCATGTTTTATTGAATCGATCAAACTGTTTAAATGTGCTACTGAATTGTACTGAAATATGTTGCTCAATTGCTGTAAATGGAAGAATGAAGAACATTGATGAAGTGATAAATGAAGTGACAGGCACTATAAAACATGCTGATGCTGTTGTGATATTACCCGACGCGGCAATGTTATTTGTCTTCGTGTGTCAAAATTTATATAAAAAACAACGGCAAGGTATACGAAACATATCTGTTACGAAATTACATCGGTTTAATGGACATAAAAGCATTAAATCATCGGGTAAACAACGAATAGATCTTGAAGCCATGTCCTTTGATTTTAGAGGCGAGTCTCGCTTTAATCGCTAATACGCATTTTCTCATATAACATCTGATCTTCACATTTTAAGTAGACGAAACCTACAGCGTTCGATTCGCCAGATTCAAGTGATCATTTCAATATAGAATTGATTTAAATCGGACAAAAACACAATATTTCATGATTAATATTACAGAGTTTCACGGGATAAATGTCAACTTGTCCTTGGCTGTTCTTTCCGTCTTCACGATTGATCTCTCATCTGTGTTTCTCTCATCTTGGAGAGAATCTTTGCAATGGTTTGCAGGTTTACAGGTCTCGGTAAACTTTTCCAACAGCGATTCATTGGCAATAAAACGAAAGTCCGAACTCGCTTCATATTCGCTTGCATGCCTTGCCCCCAAATCAGTAGCCCAAGTGAACGCCTGAGCAGGCGTCTCGTTCGCTTAAAATCATGCTTAATTCACTTCGACTAAATCAACAAACCATGTGCCTACTCATGCAATCGAATGGATTGTCTTACGAATGTATTGAATCATTTGTGCACATCTATGACGTTCAATACTTTAGCGAGTCATCCACTATATCGCATACGTCAGGGTCAGAAAATCGCAGCAAACATCGCCTGTGTACACAGGCCTTAAGATTACACAGCCTAAGACAATAAAACTGATGACAAGATGATAATTATGATAATGTCACAAGAATTATGCACCTTGTCACACGACAATGATAATTACGATCATTTAGATAAAGTTTAGGCTAGGCGCCGGTATTAGTTAAGTGACGCCAATAGACCACCAAAGGAAGCTTTACAGATATAGTTTGGATATAGTTGATAAGTTATTAACTATATCCAAACTATATCTGTAAAGGGCGAAGCTGGCCTAGCAACTGGTCATGCTATGCAAATTTTAAAAATGTTTTACGTATTCAGACCTTTAGAAATGTATTGTATTCAAAATATGCATGCAGATGTTTATAAATTAGCATAGCATGACCAGTTACTATGGCCAGCTTCGCGACTGTTGATAACATATTGCATGGTAAGTATCATTACTGCGATAACTTTCTTCGTTATTGCCACTGTCATTTCGTTGAATATCTTTTCTGAAATTGTTTTTATGATGCTAAATGACCCGTTTGTTTTTTATATATTCATTAGAATCACCGACAAACCAGAGTTCCTCGCCAACAAAGCTTGACTGTTTCGAACATCAAGGACAAGGTGAGTGTTTTCGTCAAAACATCTTTGCTAACATCTTCATCTTTATAGTTCATTCAATTCAACAATATTGGCATGATTGAGTCTTCGTAACAAATGCCCTTCTTTTAATGTTTTCCTCGTTGTTTCGATCTTTCATCTCATGTAAATACAGCCGTAAAGACGGCCGCGAAACTCACGGGCAATTAATTTTGTTGACGAGTTGTTGTTCAAACGTTTCATACGTCATATATTTACAGAAAGTTAAAAATCACCAAAGCGAATGTTTCTACCAGCACCGCGTAAAAATCTTCTGATGATTTTCGGCAATTTCGTAGTAATCGATTAACGTTCCAACCATTGAGCCACCGAGACTCAGAGATCTAACCTTTATGTATGTTTGACTATATTAAATCCTCTCTAATCTTTATTATTCTTAAAGCCCTCTGTAGACAAGAAGTTGTGTATCGCTTCGCTACTTTGCAGGGTGTCTGCCTTAGTGAAAGCGCGAATTTAATTTTAATTTAATTTAATATGTATATGGAGAAATCACTGACTGTTTTGACCGTGTCTCAATAGATAGCTCAAAGGTTAGAGCACCGAAACGGGTTCGATTCCCGGTTGGGGCAGTCACTTTTTCCAAAAGACCAATTCCATTTTCGAATACTCTGAAAGATTGCTGTACTCCTGAACTAGTGTGTGGCAGGTCTAATTTCTCCTCTAGTCGTTCGATTTGTATTTCTACACTGGCTATGGCCGAATTTGATTTATTTCGATCATGATCGCGGCACTCGGAATTTGATTTATTTCTTCACGAAGTTTTGTCAGGTGGTATTGAATGGATATTGGCCTCGTCTTTTATCCTTGATTAATTACTACTCCCCTCCGCAACTGAAGGCTAAAGAATCGCAAAACACAGGCAACAATTATATATTCAACAATTTTATATTTGGTCTTAAAATGTATATCAGACTCCAACACTCGAAATTTTCCTTCACCATAAGTCCTTAGAACAACAATTTTATAGGTTTTTTATGCCGAGGTAAGAAAATGGTCGCCTCTACTCAGGGGCTTAGGTCCCCGACAGGGGGGTCGGGGGGCATGCTCCCTCGGATAATTTTTGATTTTCTAAGCCTCTGAAACGCTATTTCCTGCATTTTGGGTGCAGTTTTAACAAAAAAAATTAAAATTAAAAACAGTGAAAGTCACGATGTTATAGTCAGTATTTCCTTACTGTATACGAAACTAACTCTAATAATAATATTCATATGCAAAAACTACACGACAGTGAGCGCGCGAAACAACACAGAGGTGATAGATTTGTGCCAGAAATGAAAGTTGATTACCTTTGAGACGAAAGTTGATTTACCTTTGTTAATATGTAACTAATAGACAAACTTTTTTTCTTTTTTCATATTTTTTCTTTTTTCATATGGTATCAATACATGACAAAACCTATGCTTAAATGCTTTTATAACTTACAGTGAATCATTAACTGGAGAATTATCCATGACATGTGATGCTGGCCCTATATACCTTTGTCTAAAAATGCATTTACAAATTTATTTTTTGGTTTAGAAACCAACTATGAATATTGCTTGTTAACAATTAATTGGAACAGTGTTTCAGTGTTCACAGTGTCAGAAAATACTTTCAAGATATTTGATTCACACTCAAGGGACCTATATGGAATGCCGTGTTTTTCTGGTAGCACTAAAATTATTTTTTTAAATTATTTCACCACTGAAAAGTTGTATTCCATTTGAAATAAAAGGTGTCTCAGTCACTTTGGCCAGTATTGATAATAATAAAAATAAAGTCAATGATCAAAGGCCCCAAGTAATAATTTGTACCAAGATTATGAACATCATTAACCATGAGAAAATGTCAACACCTGGTTTATTCCCCCATTTACCCCTATAACAAATATTGCGATGTTTGTCCTTAATCAATCTATCAGTGCAAGTGTCTATGAAATAAAAATTCACCCCATGACAGCTTTTTATGATTGTATTTGAAAGAATACGTAAAATAATGAAAAATAGCTTTACATGACTTTCGTATGGTAACAGATTCGTTCCCAGGCCACTTTATATAGAAACAAAGTTTTCTTGTTTTCGTCATTGGGAAGTTAGTGTTTTATTGTTTTAAACAGTATTGTTGCATTGGAAATTGTGGAAAAACGATGTCAACTTCCTATAGCTAAATAAGTTGCTGTAAATGTGGTTGAAAAAAAATTTTTATAATTCTTATAAAGGAAGAGAGTAATCTGGAAACTAATCTGTTACCATAGCAACCACATTATACTATGACAATGTTTAGTTTTTTTTTACTGAGTAAGCCAGCAAGGTTTGAATCTATTTAGTCAAACCAGTCTGAAGATGTGCCTGATTTTCAGTTTTGTTTTAATGCTGTGTCCATCTTGTGACGTTACAGCTTAAATACAATCATGAAATACAATCATAAAAAACTGGGGCGAATTTTTATTTGATAGACACTTGACATGTAAATGCACCACATCAATATAATGATAAAGAGCCTCCATGGCAGTGATCCCATAGTGGGTATAAATGTCTCAGTATAAATGAATAATACTAATATTTCAGTTAGTATCACATATTTGTTTTTTTGTACAGTTTAGATAACGTAGTCTTTTTGTTAAATAAAAATAGGCCTCCCTTTTGGTTACACCCTATGCTCATTGCTCATTAACAAGGCTGACCCAGTCCTTAATGTTCCATGCGGTACCCACATGTTCGCATCGCGGACCTATTTTTGTATACAGGTGAGACTCTAGCTACAATCATTGACAAAATTAGTTGGAACAAATTGAGGAATGTATGTCCTATAATAATTGTTATGGGAAATTTAATAAATTGCTTTAACAGGATACCCCACTCCCGTATTCAATGTTGCTTTTACAATGATGGAAAGCTATTAAACCTAGTTTTCACTAGCGACATAAGCACATAAGCATAACGACATACGCAAGCGCAGTTTGTACTTCATTGTCAATTTAACACTTTCTTCTTCTTTTGTTGTTGTTTTTTCTTACAAAGGGGTTAACCCTACCATGAAGTTCTAACTGCGCTTGCGTATGTCGTTATGCTTATGTCGCTAATGAAAACTAGGCTTTAGGAAACAACTGAGAAAAACCCGTTAACGTTTTGGGCTTTTACAATATTGTTTAGGGGGAAGGGGTCCAGAAAACCTTTTGTGATACCTACGTCAATTTCAAGACTTTTTCGCTGGCATGATAGAAACGGTGAAGCGGTAAATGCGCCTAAGGTCGCTATTGGAATTTACCATCGGGTAATCATATTACAAACAATTATCGACAACGAACCAAATTGAACCCAAAGTTTCTATTGAATAAAGCTACTCATTAGAGTACAATGTGTTCAGCAACCCTCAAATATCTTGCACAAATCTCCATAAACGTGAATAAAAACTTAGAACAAAGCCGAGTTCCATACCATACCTCGATTGCCTCTATGGTTAAAAATATTGCTTGAATAAAGAACATTTTTATTTTGCAGTAATTACCAGCATACCGTTGACAGTAATGGCATCAGTATCCACAGGGAACTACCTCTCACCCCATATACAACAAGTCTCTAACTTTCTTCAAGAATACAATTCCAACACTGGTCAGATCAGCCTTAATGGACACAACCTGAACATCAGTGATATCCATAGTTTGTTTACAAATAAGTTCCAGTCAGTCAATCTAACCCAGGAGGCTAAAGAATCAATTAAGAATTGCTGTGAGTATCTTGACAAAACAATTTCACAAGGTGTTTCTATTTATGGTGTTAATACTGGTTTCGGAGGCAGCGCTAATGTTCGCTGTATGAATGAAGTTGCTGTACAAACAGGCGCGGTTACTCATCTAAATGCTGGATTTGGAGAAAAATTTCCTTTACCACTAGTTAAAGCTACGATTTTGGTTCGAGCCAATTGCATCAGTCTTGGTTATTCTGGTGTTCGTAGTGATGTAATTAATCTCTTGGTTGAACTGTTGAATAACGACATTGTACCATACGTCCCAAAGCGAGGTTCAATAAGCGCCAGTGGTGATCTCATGCCTACTTCTTACATTGCTGCCTGTATGGAAGGGAGGTCAGGATGCAAGGTTAAGTTCAAAGGATCAGACACTACCGCTTCAATTGCTCTATCAGCCGCAGAGCTTTCGCCAGTGGTATTCAAAGGGAAAGATGCACTAGGTGTAGTAAATTCCTCATCGTTTGCAGCAGCCCTGACAGCAGAGATTCTGTATAAGGGAAATATAGCCATCGTGTTGACACAAGCATTGGTAGCAATGAGTGTAGAGGCCTTGCAGGGCAGACTCGAGTCATTTCATCCCGTGATACATGAGAAATGTCTTCCGCATGCTGGTCAACAGGAGGTTGCTCGCAATATTAGAAATCTTCTCAAAGGCACGAAGCTTGCAATTACTCAGCCAGAGATAGAAAGAGGTTGCCGTGATGGAGAACTCCGACAAGATCGTTATGGCCTACGCACTTCGCCTCAATGGCTTGGACCTGTATTGGAAACTGCACTGGAATCCACAAGAAGGATTAAAACAGAACTGAACAGTGCTGGCGACAACCCCATTATTGACCATAGGACTAGGGTAATTCTGCATGGTGGCAATTTCCAAGGCACCTCCATCACAGTGGCCATGGACCAATTTAGATAAAGCATGCAGCTGTGCGGGAAACTGCTGTTTTCTTTGATGTCTGAGATCATGGATCACAGCATCAACAATGGTCTGACACCCAACTTGTGTGGTGGTGACTTCAACGTTGACATGGGGTTCAAGGGAACCGAGATTGCTATGGCTGCGTACACTTCAGAGCTCGATTACCTGACTAATCCCGTGTCCAACCACGTTCTGAGTGCAGAACTACGAAACCAGTGTGTCAACTCATTGGCTATGATCTCTGCCCGCATGTCTGAGAGTGCCCTCGAGATATTCCAGATGCAGATAACTAATATCTTGTGTGCTCTAGCGCAAGCTGTTGAGCTGCGATGGGTCAAGAGTCATGTAGAATCAATGGTTAACCATGTTATGAATAACAACACTGCAGTGTTGTTTAAACTCATTCCATGGTATCATTTCTTCTGTTCTCCACAAAATACCGTAGACAATATGTTGAAGGATGTCGTCCATAGGCTTGGTGTTGGATTGGATACGGTTCTCACAAATGAGCTTAAAACCAAGATAAGCAAACTGAGACATGACCTCAAGTCTGGGAAAATGGTGCAGAAAATCTCTCAGGACATGGGCCAAGGTAACAGAACATATTGCATATCATTAAATTTTTGTAAAGTATTTAAAACGGGTACTCCAGCCAAAATACAAATGAAGTTCATATATGAAAGATCTTACTGACTTTAGTTTATTCCCAAAGTTTCAGCATTGCTATCAATTTGGTATGGCTAGTTGAAAATTCGAGGATTTTGAGGCCATATTTGTTTTGAATATTTGAGTGCTTCTTTATCGGCAGTGTAGTTGTTTTTATGGCGATCACATAGTGATAGCTGTTCTAATCAAGTGCTGTTTGGATGAAAATTAGTCGAAATAAACTATTTACTTCCTCATGCGGGAATGTCTTAGGTGTAATATGAGATAGAAGCAGTCAGTGACATATTTCAGAAACAAATAGGGCGTCGAAATTAGACAAACTCTCGAACTTTTACAATTCGATAATATCTATCGACAATTAGATTGCGAATAGCGTAGCCAATCACATTGCAGTATATATTGGCATAAGATTACTAGTTATTTACCGGCTGGCAGTTCCATTTAGAAAACTATGAGATCGTAGGCTGAGGGTCTTTTGTGAGACCGAGATCAAATATTTCATTACTAACCAACCAAAAACGGTAAATAATATTTTTATAGCATAAAGTGAAGGACAAAAGCTAGCTAGAAGCCGAGTTTATTTCGGTAAAATTGTATTATTTCAAAAACCCGAGAAGGAAAACAAAATATATTTTACTATATTAGTAAAAAATTAAAAATTATTATATGTTTTTACTAGTCAAACATCTCACTGCATTTTATTCATTATTTAAAGTGCCCATGACCCCAAATACGATATTACGGATATAGATGCTACATGAAGTGAAAAGTTGAATACCAAAATATTTTATGATTTGAGCTTTGCGTTGATGTGCTATAAAGATTTGTTTGTCAGTAATGCTAATGAGTGTGACGGCATTTGGCTTTCTTTTCTGCTTTCCGTGTGATAGACTGGTTGAGGATTTGAGTGAAAATGTTGATAAAATATTTACTATAGTGGTCAAGTACATCATCAACGTTTGAGTTAGATTAATTTGCTTTAACAGTAGAATATTGTATCCGAAATGATACCATCAATGACGTCACACTCATTAGCATTTCTGACAAACAAATCTTTATAGCACATCAACGCAAAGCTCAAATCATAAAATATTTTGGCATTCAACTTTTCACTTCATGTAGCATCTATATCAGTAATATCGTATTTGGGGTCATGGGCACTTTAAAGGACATTGGCAACATAAATCACAATTTCAAATTTTTGACTTTATGATTAACAAACAGGCTTACGAAGGTAATCCAAGTAAACAAAACTACTCTTGTACAAAACAATACAGCACTAATTTTGACCAAAGACAATCCTGTCATCACACCTGATGAAACTACTCTGTGGGTAGCCGATTTTGCGCGGAACGCTTTTTAAAATGGTGTGGTTCAATTGAAAAAGGAAGACATTCACAAAAATCGAGTTTCAAATTTATAAAGACACGAGGATGGCTAGATAAACATTTCGTTTTACCCTGGTTGTGACGTCACACGCATATCGAAAATTCATCCACGATGGCGGACAATGATCCAGCTTAGCAACTTTTACAGTGCAATTAAAACGCTTCATGACGAGCATTTTTACAACCTCAAACTACTATATTCCTGCTATTTAAGTTACGTACTTTGATCTAAAAGGTACTTATTTTTTATTGCCAATGTCCTTTAATTCCTGGTTGGGGCAGTCAGATGGTTCTCAATTTATTTATTATTATTCATATAAAGGTACAAGGCTGTTGTACTTATTCGTCAGAGAAACACTGGGTACTAAATTCCACGATGGACAACAGCCGCTGGACACAAGCTTGCAGTCCATTTTTGATGCTGTAAAAGATGGTCGTTTGGATGATGTGGTATTATCGCTAACACATGTAACTCTAAATACAGCCTAAAGGGCCACGTGTAGTGTGATATTTGTTATATTGTACAAATGTTTAGGGGATTTAGTCAACGTAAAACTAACTTTTCCAAGCAGTTTCATCTTCAAGTTCAAGTTTAAGTTTAATAACACTATATTAATAACAATATTTAGCCAACAAAGCCCAGTTCAGCGAGCTGGTTTACAAGAAACTTATTATAACTTATTATAATTGTATTTTCAATTACTCAAATAGTGCTCAATGCCTTTTATGGCAGAGTTTATGATGATAATAATACGATATAAGATGTTCTCTTCGTCGCTACTCTTTTTCTTAAGATCGCGAATAGCGTGAAACTCGGAGTAGCGACAAAGAGAACTTTATTATATAATAATAATAATTATATATATATATAATATATATATATATATATATATATATATATATATATATATATATATATATATATATATATATATATATATATATATATATATATATATATATATAATATATATAATATATATATATATATATATATATATATATATATATAGCAAAGTGAAAAGGTGGTAAACTGCCAATAATTTAGTGACGAGATACTGACGTTTCGAGCGGAGCCCTTCATCAGAGTATAAAGACGAGAACAAAATATATATATATATATATATATATATATATATATATATATATATATATATATATATATATATATATATATATATATATATATAATATATATATAAATATATAGATATATATATACTCGGCAACGGCTTCCGTAGCTGATCAGTGGTCAGAGCACTGCACTAGCATCGCAGGGTCGTGGGTTCAATTCCAGCCGGAAGGCCTTGAAGTTGCATTTTTCGCAACTGGTCCCGGTTTTGGTCTTAAAATGTATGTATTCCAACACTCGAAATTTTCCTTCACCATAAATCCTTTCTATATATATATATATATATATATATATATATATATATATATATATATATATATATATATATATATATATATATATATATATATATATATATATATATATATATATATATATATATATATATATATATATATATATATACGTGTAGGTTTTGGTCTACGAAATGCAAAGAGTGCTCAACAACATATAGTTAGAGCAAATAATAGATTTTCGCTTACCTCAAAACTGGTCTGCTACAACTTGTTTCATCTGTAAAAGAAGATTCTTTTACAGATGAAACAAGTTGTAGCAGACCAGTTTTGAGGTAAGCGAAAATATATATATATATATATATATATATATATATATATATATATATATATATATATATATATATATATATATATATATATATATATATATATATATATATATATATATATATATTATATATATATATATATATATATATATATATATAATATATTTCAAACACTCATTAATAATTCATGAAGAAAACACAAAAGAAAATCACTACCGTATCGTGGTTTTAAATGTGATAAAGATTCGTCCTGATTTACATAAACTTTATCTTTGATTTTCTCGGCTTAGACAACATCGATTTTCAAAATTACTACGCCAATGAACTTATCAAATGGGTCGTGTTTGAAGCCGTTTAATAAACTCGCAGCACGTGTTTTATCAGATCTAAAACACTCGGGCTACGCCCTCGTGTTTTATATCTGATAAAACACTGCTGCTCGTTTATTAAACAATACATATATATATATATTATTATTATTATTATTATTATTATTATTATTATTATATATATATATATTATTATTATTATATATATATATATTATTATAAAATCAAAAGGAACTTGATTTTTTTTATTTGTACAACAGTTCGGGGCACTGCGCCTTCGACAGAAAGACCTGACGAAGGGGCAGTGCCACAAAACGTTGTACAAATAAAAAAAATTTATAATTTTTCCTCAGGCATATGAAACACAGTGTTACGGCATCAGTAAAAGTTTAGATTAATTTATAATTTATTATATTATATATTATATTATATACTTTATAACTAGCTCTACAAATTTTGTATCGATCACTCTTACTTATTGGGATATTGCCCATGCATGTTTTGGTCTACTCACCTAATAATAATAATAATAATAATAATAATAATAATAATAATAATAATAATAATAATAATAATAATAATAATAATAATAATAATATTGTGATTAGTGATTGCTAAGTTTATGTGATTGCTAATATACTAATATTAAACTTATTAAACAATCACTAGATTGCTAAGTTTATAACGTTAATTATCATAAGGAGTTATTATACGCACATTTTCAAGTAAATTTGTGGAACAAACTTGTACATTTAACTAATATTTTAATGAGTGAATATTCTCTACCCTGCATCTGACGTCAGAGACCATGTCATTTATATATCAAACAAACTGAAATATTTCAAAAACGAAGTAAAATATCGAAAAGTTGTAAAAGGTGTTACTGTATCATTTTACGAGTTCTTTCATATTAGACAAACTTAATTTTTGTTGCCAATGTCCTTTAAATGCAGGTACACGTTCCTGACTCCCCCTCCCCCCACCACTCAATGTGGTACGGATAGTAGCAAGTTTGGCCGAACTCAGTTCACAGTCAACATTGATCGGTGAGGCAGAAATTTAAGCCTGTTTGATGGAGAACACGTGTGCTAATATTTGTGGGCACTTTGTCCCAATGAAATTATTCCACGATTGTAGAGTTTATTCTGTATAATTATGTGAAAAATATAGCTTTGTTATCCAGTTTGTGGTATAAAAAGTCGATATTTAATTTTATTTCAAAAACCTTGCTAATTATATTCAGATAAGTGATAGTTATTTGTAATTTAAGTCTGCTGTATTAAAATAATTGAAAACAATGTGTACATACTACAGTATGTCTGTTACAATTTATATAATCAATCCCAGGGTTCATTTTGGAAATTTTATTAAAAATTAGGCTTCCCATGGCTTTTGAGGCAGCACTTCCCTTGCGATAGTAACTTCTAGTTATAGTAATAATCAGTAGCACATCATTAATTGCTGCCGCAGCGAGCGAGCCTGAAGCGAGCGAGCAAGGTAGCAGACCTAATTGTATACTGTATAGTGGTGCAGTTTTTCAAATTTTGCCAAGCGCACTGCATTGTGGTTGTGCGCAGTACCGAGTGCGACCAACCACAATGCAATGGGCCGATGTGATGAATGCATGATCTTTCTTTTACTCATAGTTAATGTTTCACTTCACGTGTTAGTATATTCGGCTGTGGTTTGCTCGGGGCAAGCGAGCGTTTAGTGAGGTGCGTTTATTGAATAAATGCTTCTGTAAGTGGGAGTTGTTGTCAATTTTAATGTTGTCTTCATTCAGGGAAACATTTGTAGCGTCATATGAATGCAGTAAATACGTGTTTGTAATATGGCAAAAATATGTAATTTATCTTGGTGTTAACTTTAAAGTTAAAGATCCCAATTTCATTCCCGCTTTTCGTATTGTGTTTTTTGAGTCGAGTTAGCCATAAATATCTATTCTATCCTCGTCGTATGCTAATTATTTTGCATTGTTTTGTAACACGACACAAACTAAAAATCATTTCCGCTTTTATCCACTGTGTTACCTAGTTTGTGTCACTGCGTTGAATTGTGGTTGTGCGCAGTACGAGTAACGTTCTGCGCACAACCACAATGCAATGGGCCGATGGGATGAATGAATGATCTTTCTTTCTTTCACTGCACGTGTTTGTATCTTCGGCTGTGGTTTTCCTGTGGTTTGCTCGGATACAAGAGAGCGTTTAGTGAGGTGAGTTTATTTGATAAATGCTTCTCGGTAAGTGGGAGTTGTCAATTTTAATTCTGTCTTCATTCAGGGAAACATTTAGAGCGACATATGCATTGTATCAATATGGCGTCAAAGCAACACGCTTCTAAGCGCAATGCGCAAACCTTATATAATTCACTCAATATATAGTACGCCCATAAAGTCAGTTCGACCGAAAATTTCGAAACCGAACGAGACACCAACAAAGATGGAAGATGAAAAAACTCCAAAACAAGTAAACCTCGGACATTCACGACATGATGAAAATAATGATGAATACACTAAACAAGCTGGACTTGATCGAAGACCGAATAAAGACTGTAGAACAGGACGGACTCAATCAAATATGCTCACGCAGAAGTAAATGAATTGAAAGAAAATAATAAAGAGCGCAAGGTAAAAGATGAAGAAACAAAACAACGCCTAGACAAACTGGAGAAAGAGAACGCCGCGCTGAATAATAGCGTCACAAACTAAAAATCATTTTCGCTTTTATCCACTGTCATCAGCAAGGCAGCACTCACTACTTGGCAGGTAACCTAGTAGTAAGTGTACCACAGGACAAGCAAAGCAAAACTACACGGAATTAATAAAAAGTCTCAAACGATTCACCTCCACTTACTCAAAGCCTAAATGCATATAATGGCTACTTCCCGAAATGACGTCACATAGACTATAGAATTAATTCTGAATTAATGAGCTTGAACAAAGGAGTTAGCTAATTTACATTAAGTTTGGCTATGAAAACAAGTACGGCGTCTGAACCTGGTCTTAGTATTAGGATGAGGGTTAGGACTATGTTTTGAGTTCGGGATTCTTATATGAATTTGATGGACTGGTTTCCAATTCATATATAAGAATCCCGAACTCGAAACATAGTCGTCCCGATCGTCTGCGTATTTTTTGAAAAGACTCGGACGATTGGGACTATAATCCCCTCGCAAGCGAGTGAGGGTGATAATCTCGCCGCGGCAGCCGCGATCCATTTCTCACCAAAAGTTTATAAATATATATATATATATATATATATATATATATATAATATATATGTGTGTGTATTTTGGGCGATCCGTTTGAATCGGACAATATTTCGGCCTTGGCAGACAACGCGAACGGCCATTGGTGATTTGTGTATGTTATGTATATTGAAAATGGTTAAATAGTGGTCGAGATAACGTTCAAAATAATATACGACGAAGCTGGCCAACGGTTTGCCGACTAATTTCTAAATACATAAACCGTTTTTACGAAGGGCATGCACGTTCTCGTAATACTAATAGACACGTATGTCGTTAATTATGTATTTAGACTCGGCAATTTCAAATCTGTTTTCAGAATTGAAATCATTTATTATTGGACGAGATATTACAAAAATTTCTATACAAATTACACGGCCACGGCGTGCGAGGTCTGGGGACCATGGGAAAACCTGATAGAAAAGGCGGCGAGATTATTGCGGATTCGTATTCTAGTAATATATGAGAACCAGAGTAATTCTTCACAACAGAAAGTTTGTCAAGGAGTTGTTTTATTGAGCTTATGATATGAATGATTATTTAGCCTGCGAATAGACCTCTTTCATAATGGCTGCCAGTCTAAATATTCTTTTATATGAATGCAAATTAGCCTTAGCTTTCTGGCCTCGTTACAAAGTAAAGATTCTTTGAAATTACAGACACACGAACGAGGTCAGAAAGGCTAATTTCAATGAACACTAGAAATACGTTCCGCAATAACCCTTCGCCCGAGCCATGGTCCCCAGGGCCCAGACCGCGCACGCCGTGTATTTATTTTATTGTCTACAGATAACAAATCGCACGTAGATTTTGAACGTTATCTCGGCCAATCGGCTATCGCGATCAATATTTAACCGTTTTCAATTCTGAAAACAGATGTGGAATTTGCGAGTCTAAATACATAATAGACGTGCCTATATATTACATTACACAAACGTGTATATACCCTTCGTAAAAGTAAAATCTCTTGATGTAGTTCGTCAGATCGCAAATGGCCGTTTCGCGTTCTCTGCCCAAATATATTGCCCGATTCAAACGGATCACCCAAAAATACTTTTTATTTCCTTATAAGGAGTTGGACCTACCATTTTACACTTATATTTACAAACTTTTTGTGAGAAATGGATCCCTGCCGCGGCCGAGATTATCACTCTCGCTTCGCGGCCGATAAAAGAATATTTAATTTGATTTCATTGTGAAAGAGGTCTATGCAGCCGTCTCATCAGGATGCATCTCATCAGGCAGGCGACGAGGGACGGCTGTATTCGCAGGCTATAATGATTATTGGCATATGTTCTCGTAAACTGAGTCACGCACGGTCTGATAAGACTAAATTGCTCAATGCAATGACGTCACCGCAATTCCCACTAGTGTCATTATTTCTTTCTCATTTGAATTTCGCTATTGATCGTTTTGTGGATTGTTTTGTTTTAACATTTTCAATTTATTAACTTTCCCAATAATACAACACATAAAGCCGAAAAGAACTATTAAGAGTAATGAGAATAACAATTAATAATTGATAGAGACACCGCAGCAGCCTAAGCCAATTACTGCAGACCAATTATAAAAAGACAATAAAATTACAAGGATTGCGATTAAAAATAGAAGTTACTATCGCAAGGGAAGTGCTGCCTCAAAAGCCATGAGAAGTGTCATTTTTTATTAAAATTAAACTTGAACCTTGGGGATTTTATTACATGCATACAACAAGTGATCGGTCGCGTAAAATTACATTTTAAGCATATACTGTCTTAAAGGTCCGCGGATTATCAGGGTTATGTGTGTCTAATGATTATGTGCCTTGTAATAGTTGAATACGACTAATTTAAAAGAATGTAAGTTAACCATATTGAAATCAAGTTCAACTGCAAGGGAATTCTAGATTCTAAAAGTTCTAACAGAAAGATCTTTGGTATAAGTGGAAGTTTACATTTGCGAGGAATAAACTTAGTCAAATTACTAGTGAATGATCTGGAATACGAACAATAGGGAGTATTGAGGAGTCTATTTTAACAAGACTATGTATTATCTTAAAGAAGAAGATCATATGTAGAAACTCATGATGCCAATAACCAATAGGCATGAGATTCAAGGACCGTAAGTAACCTTAGTATTTTGTCTACAGACTGTAGAGGAATACGGTATATTCAAGACATCTTGTTGCACGCCTTTGTAATGCGTTCTAACTTACAGATAAGTTCAATGGACGATGGCGCCCAAATCTCATGTGAGGCACAGGCTAGATGAGAACGGACTAAGTCTAAGTATATAGTATACGCCTTATAACGGGGTCCATGAATAAATCTAGTATACCGCTTAATGTAGCTATGGCTTATTCCATGTTAGGTACGTACGTACCCTTTCGATACCCAGATGCCGAGGTCACGTTCTACATCGGTTCTTACTAGGGGAATGTTGTTATGTTTGTATACGACACGACAGGTTTAATTTTATAAGGACACGACAGGTTTAATTTTCCTAGTAATGTGTTGTAGTTTTGGATT
The DNA here is from genome assembly GCA_035772405.1 of Chrysogorgia sp. JL179-B06. NCBI lineage: Eukaryota > Metazoa > Cnidaria > Anthozoa > Scleralcyonacea > Chrysogorgiidae > Chrysogorgia > Chrysogorgia sp. JL179-B06. The sequence continues at coordinate 299,457 of JAYKKM010000391.1, forward strand.
TCGTCTCATTAAAAAGCAGACCAAGTTTCCCCAAGGCTCAAGCTCTTGATTTCCCTTATATAGTAATCTTCGTGTTATCGGCAAACATCGTCACTCGGCTACCAATAACAGCTTCGGGGAGGTATTAACGTATAACAAAAAAATAAAAAATACGGGGTTGAAGAAAACTATGCCGTCGCGATGCCGACAAAGTCAAAGTATATTAGATTGTACATCCTCAAACAATAGATCAAGATATTAATATTGAAATTCGGTTTGTTTTGTCTCTTTCTCTTAAACGAGTAATTCTATAGTCGCTATAAAGTGGTTTCACGTATTCCCAGTTGCCGAGGAGAGGCCTGTATTCTACCTTCCATTCTCTATCTGTTGAACCAACCTCGTTCGCAGGCCCATCGTAACTTTGAAGTTGTCCTTTGATGTCATGTGAAACCACTATACAGAGGCCGGAACCTGGGGAGCACTGGGGGCAGATGCCCCCCCACTTTTTTTCAAAATTTAAAAATGTGCTTTTAAATTTCTGAAATAAAAATGCTCTTTTATAAATTTGCTTTAATTTGCTGTATATCAGTATAATATGTCCATATTACGTGTGGAATGTATACCGGTATTTACTGTTTTAAAGTTAAACTGTTTTTAATAACCGCGTACAACGTTTTAAATTATACAATTATTTTAAAAATAACCAAGGTGCCCCTTTTTGGCGGTGCCGCCTACCCCCCCACTTTTCAGGTGCTTAGTTTAGTTTAGTTTATTAGATTTATCACTCTTTTGGGTAACCCCAACAGGCTAGAAGCCCAATTGATAGGGGTTCCGAGGGCGTACGATTTAAGGTATAATACCAGTATTATACTATAGTTATCCGAGAAGACCCGAAAGTCTTACCATTTACTGGTATTATTGCAAAGGCAGCACTTTCTCCTCGATTATTTTTAAGACCCTGAGTGGAGGTCCAATCCAGGATATGAACCTGTACAAGACCTATCGCGGCCGCTGACTCATTTCTATATCGTTAAGTACAACCGATCGATTTCTACGTTTTCGGTTTCAACGTCATTTCGGTGCAACATACATAAACTCTATTGTAAACACACGTCATTCCGTTGGCGTTGTGCTTTCTTAAACTCGTGAGAGAAACCAAAATAATACTAAATATAGTATAACATAACACTTAGTCGATGTTGTTGTACGAGACTGATGACTGATTCCTTTGAAAATATGGAACAAAAAGGAAAACTTTTACTATTTTAACTGACCAATCATAGACGCTATACAGCTTGTACTTTGAAGCAATTTAAGCATATGTCCTGAATAAATGTGATTAAAATTTAATCAACGAATTTGCATTTTCTAAGTATTTGCAATTATTGACCATGTAAGCAGCGTGTGATAAGACATGAGCGTCGTTTTTTGTGTAACGATATGAAAATTACTGCACTTACGAGGGATTATATTTTCCAATGCATCGTTCCATATAGACCCTAGAGGCCACCAAGTACGACAGGAATTTAACGTGAACGCCTTTAAAACGCTTGGCTTGGAAATTTGGCGTATAAATCGAAGCTTCGAAGACGGCTAAGAGTTACTGCGCGAGGCCTAGATAAAGCGTCTCAAAACTAGATCAAGTTCATGTACCATCCGAAGGAGAAGTACATCAGTACGTGAGTACGTATTTACTTCAAACAAGGTATATATTTATGAAGTTAATATAATGTTTATTCAGTGAACATTTGGCGTTCTATTTCTGACAGTATACGTATATATATATGTAGTTTGTCAATATCGTTTTCATTTAAGCTTCCTTGCTGATAAAGGACGCCGTATAATTATAAAGTAATGAAACTAAATGCCATGGCACTGAAATAAACGACGATATCGTGTCTTCAGGATAGATATATTCATTGACTTTAATTCTACAAAACAACTTGCAAAGGCAAAGGCAAAGCTAGTTTATAGTACCAGTAAAGCATGAATGAATCTGTAAACAACAGCCTGCAGCAAAGCAATGAATGTATTTGAAATAAACCTTTTCTCACAGACTCACACAATCATTTGTACATGCATCATGCAACTTTAAACTGCCAGCAGATGTCAAAAGCTAAGAGAACCGATATCCATTCCGCGTTCTTGATTGTACTATTTAAATATGCAATTTAATTTACTGGTGAGTGTGATATCTTAATGAGTGATCTAAAATTGTTGTACAGTGCAGACATGCATGAGTGTAGAAATAGGTTGGCAGTTCCGAAAATGTTTGTGTTGAAGGTAGTAACGTCTCGCGAAGGCCTTTCGTCAGAGAGTGAAACGTAAAGTGATAAAAATACAATTAGAACCTCGAAGAAGTATTAAAATTTATTCAAATGAAAAGTTCTAATAATAATAACACTATATATATATATAGGTTATATTTTTAGCATTATTTCAACGTCCAAGCGAAACACTGCATGCATGGCTGTAAACATTCGTATCGCATATAACCTTCCTGAGCTGTGATATTGAAGCTTGTTAATCTTAATTATCTTCATCTTCGCCCTATGACCATTGTGGGTGTTGTTTTGATTTCGAGCTTGCATACACTTTATAATTTAAACGCGTGGTTATACGCATGAATATGTTTCAGAGTTGTTGAAGCTTCATATAAGCAAGTTATACTTGCATGGACAGCATTGTAAAGAATCAGAAATGATTTGGTGTTTCATGTTTCTTCAACACCTACAACTCAATTCAAAGTATCATGTTTTCTTTTGTACTACATTTAGATAGCTAACAAGAACCATGTGCTCACGAGTGTTGTGGTGTAAGATCTTATTCATCTCTCAATGGCTTCTCGTGACGATGACAACCACAAGTGGATCGATTAAACACGGAAGGAATTATGAAAAAGAAGTGCATGTCTTTTCTCGATACCAAGGCAAGTGATTTTCCGTTTTAAAACGAAAACAAAGAGGGTAAAATGAAGAACTAAGAATTGAAAAGAGTTGGATAATAGAAACAATATAACACAGGGGGATATGTTTGTAAAAGTCCGAAGTTGGCAATCAACTGTGTCGGTAAATTGACTTAGAACTGTTCAGTTTATCTTCACATCTATGCTTTAAGATCATTCAAAATATAAGTTTTATTTCGCAGGAGATAATTTATGGTGTCGTTGAACTATAGTTACTGCGAAGGGGAACCTGTTTTAAAGTCCTTTATTAAAAAGATATCCTTTTCTGCCGACCATAATTAACGTCTACGACTAAATTAGCACTTAACATGCATGTATTGTTTGTTTATATATGTATCGTTTTCCGGAGACCTCATGGTTAGTTTTGGTTAAAAGTTCAGGGTGAAATCTTATGACCAGTTGATTGGCAGTTAAATTACACCGAAAGTCAAACGCAAGTGCATTGAATATTTATATTTCCCATTGCCAACACATGTATAGTTATTGCGTCCTCGCCGCTTATGCATTATAGCGACGACGACGCATATTTGGATTCAGTCCGTAGCATATTTATTTGTCGGTATTGGTCGGTATAGCATCTTTAATGGTCGGTAGCATCTTTTTTAGCTGATTCTGACCCACATCCCCCTAACTTACCGCCTAATTAAGTGTCATCCTAACGGACCCCGGAATTTCCCATGGTGGGGTATAATGCCGTAATGATAACCACAAACCTCATTCTTAAACTTGATTAAGGAACTTTTTAATTTATTTTCCTACACGTTTTTATTTTTTAGTTTGCAATGAACTTTATTATTAGCATATGCACTTTCATTCCTTTTCAAGTTTTTGTTTCCTACCACTTTATTCCCACCGATAGTCCCTTGAGTATAATAAGCCTATATCATTGCACACTTGACTAGTTCTCCTCCCCCTCAGCCTGTTCGATGATCGACTATAAAAATAGCAAATTAATGATCAGTTTGTTAATCTCCCGTGCATTCGATTGGCTACCATGAAGGGCTCCGCTCGAAACGTCAGTATTTTAATGCTAAAAATCTCGGCAGTTGACCACCTCTTCGCGGCTTTACTATATCCAAAACACTGTCTGTCAAAACACAGCACCAGCTCTACTTTGTCATTGTTGACCCTTTAGTTGACCCCGTTAACACAAGATTAAAAGATATGCTAAGTTCTCACGACAAATCGAAACTCTGAAAGGTTGGTGTACTGCTAAAATATTGGGGTCTAACATTGCGAGCGATGGCGCTTCGTCAGCTGAGAGTCGAACGTAACGTATAACCACGTATCCACGTTTGAGGACGACGTTGTACTTCCTATCTATTTGTATTTCTACTCTGCCTACGCGTTTGGGTTCACTTAATTGCGTGAGAATTAGCTGTTAACGGACTCTTAAAGATATATACGGTCATGTAGTTCAGTAAGTTTCTTTAATATTTTAATTTATTTGAACTGAAAGCGCGGCTGGTCTCTCCAAGGCGAACTGAAACAAATGCTACCAAAATTGTCTTTTTTCGTGACTGCTGGTGTAGTCGGCAAACACTTAAGTCGGTGACACACTACGTGGTCTCCGAGACTTTTGTTTCCGAAGTCTTGGACACAAAATCTTCAAGCCGTATATATCGTCGAAGTCTCTGAAACTTTTTGTGTCGGATACCAACGGAGATCTTGTTTCCGAAATAGAACCGTGTTCTAATCACAGAGAAAAGTCTCCGACACAAAAACTTCGATGATACACTTGAAGATTTTGTGTCCGAGACTTCGGAAACAAAAGTCTCGGAGACACGTGCGTCACAACCGAACACGTTCCGGAAGCCTAACGAAAGTTCGCCGAGATCGTTTGTGGCTTCTTCCTTCGCATATTTGGTCCAACATAAGTATTGAACTACTTTTGTTGTTTATCTGAGCCATTGCGTTTACACTGACCAACATTTTGGTCAAGTTCTTTGTAAATTACACATACTATACGAATTTGAACGAAGTTAGTGTGTTTGCAATGACCGGCATTTTTGGCTTTTTTTTTTGCCATGTAATTTCAAAATTGCTCAATATGTTAGCCGAAATAATTGTATAACGAAACTTAAGGTAATTCCTCAGTTATTCTTTCCGAAATGAAAATTTGCAGAAACTTCCCAGTCTTAAAGTTAATGACATACTTATATTAAAACCAAAAAAAAGTTGGGGTCACCGACCTTGTTTGGAAGATATGGCATATCGCAGATCACCTCTTACTCAGTATGGTGATGTAATTGTGACCAATTTACGAGTTGAGTAAAAACCGCATTGCACAACTTTTTCTTGAACCTTTTAACAAAGATATTTTTTATTTTTCGCAACTAGTAATTTTATACAAGAAAACATGGTATTTTATTGAAAAAGAAACAGCTAACAGGGTTTAACATAATAAAGAAAGGTCGTTTCCCATATTCTTTGACATGTTATTTGAAGAAACATTCGTCAAAAATGTAAAATATTGTAAGCTGTAGAAATTATTTTTCTCTAAGTTTCTGTTATAACACGTAAAAGTGGTAGAAGAAAAGAATTAAGGAAAAATTATGGTCACCGACCTTTTCTAATTGAACTATGGCCTTAAACCGGCATTATCAAGTAATTTACAGACCAGCTACTTGCACAGGGAGCCCTAGCTAAACTTGTGCAACCGTTCTCGGAAAAAATTGATTTAGTCCCTTAATAACTCTTCCCTACCAGTACATAAGCGGCCATTGTTAATTTGGCACTACATTGTCCTAAAATTATCGGAATTTTTTGAAAGTGTTGCATAATGGCCATAACAACACTGATTATTGGATGTGCGCAGTAAATGTGCGCAATCCAAAACTGAGGAATCACCTTAAGAATCTAGTACTGTTATTAATGTTTACCGTCACACATATTTGTCATATTATATCCTAAACAAACGCGTCTCAATTCACTCAAACCTGATCTACACCTTCGCTAAATTAACTTTCGTAGATATAACAGTGAAAGAAATACGATTTCAGACATTGCTTACAACCTATATGATATGAATAATCTTATAATTTCCAAATGTGTTTAAAATATTTGCAACCATTCCGCAGTATATCGTGACAACTTAGCACGAAACTATCTTCTAGTTCAGCACCCGTTCTTATACCCGTTAAGGTTTCATACTCACAAAGAATGGACACAAGCCGATGAATTTACTTATCTCACATTTCTCTATAACTCAAATGTCAGAAGACACATGTACGCGTTGCGTACCTATTTTTTTACCCCGTTCACACGATACTGGTATGACATCACAGGTTCCGACTAATCCGAAACTTGTAACTTGTGAATTACGACCCTATCTTCAGAAGCAACGAACTATACTATGCGAGAGCCACTGGGCGTCGATACAGGCGTTGCCGTAACACTATATTAGTTTATTTATATTAGTTTATTTATTTATTTTATTTATGACGTAACACTATATTAGTTTAACACTATATTAGTTTATTTTTTTACACTATATTAGTTTATTTATTATGATCTAGCAGTTGAAGGCAAGTGACTGCGATCAAAGCGGTCAGCAGTATAAGCAACAAAACATGGGAATCACCCGGACTATTAGCCTACGTCATAGACTGTGAAATTTGAACATAGCGCCCCCTTTTCTGTACGCAGGCTACTGGGCTATTAAACGGCTCGTGTGAACCATGGCATAGTTAATACAATCTATTATGTGTGAACGCAACGCATTACCTGCATGGGGTACCATGTGAACAGGTTGTATCCGGTATCCTGTGAACGCAGTCAAATTTACTAATGGGCAGCTGAAAATCGAAATATCGAAATTGAAATCGGAAATCGAAATCGGAAAATTGAAATAGGAAAATTGAAATAGGAAAATTGAAATAGGAAAATCGAAATCGGAAAATCAAGCTAGCAATTGAAAAATCGAAATCGTGGAAATCGGTTAACAATCGGCTAACAAAAGGACACAGTTCGATCTCCCGCAACGACATCAACGACTCGGGTCGTTGAGATAGCAATTTGTATCTCAGCGACCCAAATGACCCATAAACGACTGCTCTTCTCAAGTGGAAACAACGTCGAACGATCCGTGCGATCCAAATCTTTGCTGCGTAGCCTAATAAATCCTCGGTAGCCTAATAAATTCAACACTCCAAGATGTTTGCATCAAAGGCATGATTATCTATTCTTAGAGGGGTCTTGTAGAAATTTTGCCCAGGTGTATCTAGATTGCAATTTTGACTGAGCATTCTCGCGATTAAAATTCGCGTTACTGTTGCGTAGAAAAAATATTGCTAAAAATATAATGAATGTTTAGCTTTTCAGAATATTTTAAAGTATGATTTGAAGGGCCATTTCCGCCCATAAGAAGGAAATCTCCCGGGTGGGCCACGCTGCCCCTGCCTCAAACGAAAGAATTCAATTCTTTTGTTTGAAGGTAATCACTGTACCTCGCGTATAGCTCTCGTAGATACGAGCTACAGTGAACAATCACGTGTAGATTGGTTGTACTTGGCGAGACTGACATACGATACTCGTATTATACATGTATTACAAAGTAAACACTAGCTCCGTTTGTGTATAACAATAGTTCATGCTGTTCGTTTGCAATCGTTCATTTCACGCTGTGATTAATTGTCTAGCTCGTGGTGATCGTCGTATTGCGCAATATCATGAATTCGCATATTTTATCTAAATTTCTGACTATCGCTAATTCTTCATGCGAATTGCGAAACATATAGAATGAATGCTTTTTATTCCCAAGAGTAATTAACCTCAACACCGTTCTCGTTCTGTATATAAAACAACACTGAAGGACAAGGGTTCACTAACATATCACAAGCAGTGTCAAATGGAAAAGAACTGATATTATAACGTAATATTTAATTATAAGTGAATACTTTCTAGGTTCTAGAACTCGGTTATACTTTCTGCAACGATTGCAGTAAGGCCAAGTAAAAAATATAGTAGTTTTATCGTTCTAACTTTAGAAAAAAAAAGGAGCAGGCACTTTTTCTTTTTTTTTCAAGATTGCTTCTCCAAAATGGCCATCACCTACCAAAACCTAAATTTAACACCTATTAAAGCTATTTAACGTTGTATTACAAGCACAGACAAAAACCATGACGACAGAATCGAATGGATTCCTCTACAACTGCTTCGATACAAGATTGCGCCAAAACAAATTGTGGCGCGTAAAACCCGAAAAGTACCAAAAAGGCCGAAAGGTGGCGTAAAAGGCCCCGAAAACAAGACAGATTTTCGATGCAAATACAATTTTGACTTGGCCTAACTTGTCAAGTCGCAACAATTCTCGTCGTTGCAAGGAATGCAATGGTTCGTACAACTTGTTTCGCAACGTCGTCGACTGGCATGCATGTTGCAACAATACATTACACAGTGTAACAACGAATTGGAAAGATGATGAACGTAGGTCGGGAAAATGATGTCGGTAGCACCACGACATCATGGACATTTCTCCAGCAATATGACAAACCATTCGTGTCTTTGATGAATATTTTTTATTGTACTTAGTAGGTAGTCCATGCATACTTATTTGCCTAAAGTCCATAAAATTCCTGTTGAATGAGGGAGCTGCATCGTTATTACCTGTTGTGTTTGCAGGTTAAGATTCCTAATTATAATTACGTCATATCTTCATTTTTTTAAGATTTAAATTTGAAGGAATTTAGTTCAACCGATTTTGGCAATTATACAACATTGTATTTTATGAAAGGAACTCTTTTGGTTGGAGCCAGGTATGTTTAAACATTTATTTGATAGAGAACTAAAGCAAGTCACGTCCTAGAGCCACGCACGTCATATTATTTTAATAGAATTTTTCATGCAAAACAAAGAAAATGAATAATTAAAAGTCCTAAAAGTAAACTTGACGTCATCTTTGTTCTACACAGACGTCACTGAGGTTGTTTTCACGTTCTGAAGATAACGTTGATCAACTAGAACGTCAGCATCAGTAAGGTATAGTTTGTAAAGTTAAAGTGGTTCTCCGATTAAAAAAATTCTGATATTTTTTTACATAATCTCAAAGATATAATGGTAATTAGTAATCGTGCAGAGTTTCACTTCAAAATTCGTTGAAAGAAAGGTTAATATACTTTACGTGTGAAGTTTGTATTTTGGAGCGCCGCCATTAAAGTGGCCGAGTTCGAGAAGAATGAGTCGAGGAGAACTTATGACGTCATAGCCTCAACAACAACAACGACCCTTTGTTGACAATAACAATGACCATTATGACCCTTTTGTAGTTGTTGAGTCGATGGCGTCATAACCTCTCCTTGACTCATTAATTCTTCTCGGCACTCGGCCACTTTAATGGCGGCGCTCCAAAATTCAAACATAACCTTCTTTCAACGAATTTTGATGTGAAACTCTGCACGATTACTAATTACTATATCTTTGAGATTATGTAAAAAAATTAGCAGAAATTTTTTTCAGAATCTTTCGAACTTGTATGAACAAGAAAAAATGTACTTATACTTAATTTCTACATTCAACAGTTTGTGGCTTGATTCAGCGATAAAATTCAAACTTACTATCTAACACTGTCACCACTTTAGGTTTTTAGTCCAACATAGGGATTTCTTCATTATATTTGTTTTGTATGATAATTTTATTGAAAAATACCACTGATCTCTAAATAAAGACTGGATCGAGCAACTGTTGTTCAGAAAATGAAGTCGGACGTAGCTCGTGGCGGCCATCTTGTTGGAACCACGTTATATAGTTTTACTATAGGCGACAGAGACTATATCTGTCTCTGATCTTTTAAGATGCTAAAATGAATCAGTTGTCGAAAGGTCTCCCACAATGTAGAACACAAACTACAGGTCCATAACATTAACCATAAACAGAAGCCGGAATTAGTGCGTGGCGGCCATATTGGAACTGTAATGGAGCTACCGTAGTTTCTGTTCTAAATTACGGGAAAACTTTCAACAACTATATTCATTTTAGCATTTTAGCATATCAGATACAGATTATCTCTGTCTCCTACAGTAAAACTATAGAGTGTGGTCCTCTTCAAGATGACCACCGCGAAATAGTTCCGGCTTCGTTATTTCGCAGCATCCAAACAATAGTTGCTCGATCCAATCGTTATTTAGAAATCAATGAAAAATACCCATTCGCGAATTTGGGTTGCCATCCGTGAAGCAACGTCGTCAACGTGCGTCACCAGCTACGTTCAGATTCTGTACCTACTCGAGCATTGGAGTGGAATTCTTAACCGATTAACACCACACCCTGACACCCTCTATCACCCAGGGTATATTACAATACACAATGTAGCGTGAATTAGTTTTCTAGCTGTTGGATTCATCTCTTCACTTGTTTATTTTTCCGTTTAAATGCCTTAATGTGAATTGTTTGTTTTAGTAATTACCTTTTGGCTTTTAATACAAGCGATCTTAAACTCATCAAGGTATAGTTTGTTTGACAGTCTTTACATAAAGTGACGCATGCTGCTTACTTTTCCATATACAGACCAAACTCTATAATAATAATAATAATGTTACTATTTATATAGCGCAAATTAGCATGTGTATATGATCAAATGCGCTTTACAACATTGACAATTTATTCTATTATATTCAGTACCTAGTATCCAGTACTCCAATCAATTAACCTTAGCTATTTATTTTCACAGTTTTTATCATCATTAGTTTTCCTAACTATTTATCCTATCCTAACCTATCTATAGACCTCTTTCATAATGGCTGCCATTTAAATATTCTTTTATGTGCATATAAATTAGCCTTTACAACCTCGTTAGGAAGTAAAGGTTATTTTGAATTGCTGACACACAAACGAGGCCATAAAGACTAATATTTAGAGGCACAAAATTAGCGAATAATCTAATTGTTTTAGTAAAAACTAAGTTCGAAAAAAGAGACATTAGCAATGTTTTTGGCGAAAAGAGCACATCCTTATCACATCACTCGTCACTACTCGATATCTATTTAACAATTAGGGCCTGTTTATATGATCCCGCTATACCAGGATGTCCCGGTTGCCCGAGACGTTTTCATCCCGTGTTTATATGATCTCGGAGCACCGGGATGTCTCGGGTGACCGGGATGCGTGAAAATGTTGATAATAATTGATAATAATTTCTCAATGAAACAAAAACTAATTTTATTCGCATAAAAAGCATCCCAACGAATGTTTTTTTTATTTTGCCACTTTTTGGATATTTTACCTGGTCAGGCGACGTTTTAAATTTCAATTCACTTCATCCCGGTGCACCGGGATGTTGCGTTTATATGGAAAAAATCTGTCCGGGATCTCGGTTGCTTCAACCGGGATCCCGCCGGTGTACCGGGATCATATAAACAGGCAGGGACCGCGGAACAATTTTTGGATTGGGGGGGCTAGCGAACGCTATAATTAGGGCTATATAAAAATCGCATGTTTGGAAAATTATTGGGGTCCGCGGTCCCTGACAGGCCCTTAGACAACGAGCCCGCGTTTTCTATGAGCTGATAGTTAACGAAGCCAAGTCGACTATCGCTCATAGAGGACAAGAATTAGACAACTCGTCCTCGTTGTCTATGAGCGAATAGTCAACTCAGGCTTCGCAACATAGACAGCTCGGACTCGTTGTCTAATTGTTAAACAGACAACGAGGGCGAGTTGTCTAATTGTTTTAGCTATCAACCATAAACCAACCTTTCTTTCACGTGAAAAAGTCTTATCAGACATTGTTCCAAATTTTCAGATAGTTTTACCTTTTTGCTTGTAGATGTCTTCTCATTCAAAATATAAAGTAACTCGTCTCCCCATTCAAAATGTAGAATATGATTATGATAAACAATCGCTCAGAAAAAACGAGCTTGTAATTACTTTGCTTCAAACTTGGTGTAGTATAGGCATAAGATAATTTATTTTCTTATTCGAAAATGTCAAACTGAACAATTTTTCATTACTTTTGGCCAATGTTTTTATGATTTCATCACTCGTCGCCATATTTGGCCTAGATTTCAGGTTTTGCTTGCAGCGTAAATATGTCGTGGCTTCTGATTGGTCAGGATAGGAATATTCCAGTTATAATAAGGTTTGTGATTGGATAACGCTCAGTACTAGTGATCTATCACCAATAGATTACTAGTACCTCAGCCAATCAGAATGCCGAATTTGTAATAGACCACAAGTTGGTTGATACTAACGACAATTAGATAGCGAGCAGCGTAGCCAATCATATTGCAGCATTTACATTATTCTACTAATACGATTTATACTATCCCTCAATCTGTATCTGTTTTCCTTCCGTCTTTAAAGGACATTGGCAATGAAAATTAAGTTTGTTTAATATGAAAGAACTCGTAAAATGATAAAGTAACACCTTTTACAACCTTATTTTAATTCGTTTTTAAAATATTTCAGTTTGTTTGATATGTAAATGATGGTCTCTAACGTCAGTGCAGGGTAGAGAATTTTCACTCATTAAAAAATGTCTTATATCTCAGTGATTGCTAAGTTTACAACATTCATTATCATGAGAAGTTATTATACACACATTTTCAAGTAAATTTGTGGAACAAACTTGAAGATATGGAACTAATATTCTAATGTGTAAAAATTCTCTACCCCGCACATGATATCAGAGTCCATCATTTACATATCACACAAACTGAGATATTTCAAAAACGAAGTAAAATACAACTTTGCCAAAGTTGTAAAAGATGTTACTATATCATTTTACGAGTTCTTTCATATTAGACAAACTTCGGACAAATACTTTCACATACAAACCCCTCACACTTATCCTTATTCAAAAATAATTTTTGTTTGTTTTGTTTTTGTAGAATGTTAGTTGGATACCTTCACAGTCCATGTCGCGAAATCCCTGTATAAAATCTGGTATCCCTCAGGTTAATGAAACCGCATCACTGCTTTTTTGAACAAGGACATTTTAAACGATTTTTTTACCGATTTAAAGTATACCTTCCCCAATTAATGATTTCTAGCTCATTCACTTTAGCGAAACATTCCGTCATTTTGTTTTATCATTACCAATAGGATATATGAGCTGATAGCCTGCGATCTGGATAAGAACCAATCAGATTGCAGAATAGCTCATATTTAGTGGATGTCTATTATAATATTTGTTAAGTTTCTTATCCAGTCCTCGCAAGAACGTGTTCGCAACTCGCTAGCTGCGAGTGGATCAACATTAGATGCAATCCACCTAAGCTCGAAAATCGAGAGGCCTGAGAAGGGAGTTTACAAAAGCATTTCTCAGGTCTCTTTTGATTTTGGAGCCCAGACGGATGGGATCTAATGCTGACCCACTCGCAGAGCACATTCTTGCGATGGCTGGATAAGGGGGTTTTAACCGTGTCTATACCATGACGGAAAGCTTACTGTCAGACATTGCATGATTCAACAGTGTAATACGAAGAAAGTTTGGGGATTGAGTGTTTTTTTAAACAGGTTTGTTAAAGCTCAAAGCAAACTCTCTTCTTATTTCACTGTTGAATCAACGTCTTTGCGTGTCCTCGGCCGTTGACGTCATTTCCTGTGAATAGTTAAAGAGTACTGTACCCAAAAATAATTACTTAAATAGACTTAATAGTTTTACCGTATCTACTCTTGTATAGAGAAATAACGTTTTCATTCTCGTATTTCATGCTTCTGGATGCCACCATTTTAGAGTTTGCTCTTTATTTGCTTTTAATTTAAAAGGAATTTATGGTTTGGGTACAGTTCCCCTTTGACCAAGTTTATCAGGGGGAAAGACATAAATGAAGATTTAACTTTAGCTGATGATATAATATTAAACTTGATCATATCCAATCATACTATTTTCAGTAGGCCAATTATTTAGGTGTAACACAAGCGAAGAACAAGTTCATAATTTGTTGGTACTTAATTTTTAACAAATGGTAAACGGTGAACAATAACGTTTTCTCATTTTTTAACTATAGGATCAGTGCTATAATTTCGTCCGAGTAGTAACCGTTTTCAATAACAAACTCCTAAGTTGTGGAACTAACTCATATTATCCTACATGCATGTGGAGAAATGTAAGTTTGTTATGCAGTCTGAAAATTCAGTCTGAAAATTCAGTACGAAATAAACGATCTTACTTGAAAGAACTATATTATTGCGTTAGACGAAGGAGAACGCATTCTAAACTTGCATGTTACGGGTTACCTGTGCTTTACAGCTAAAATAAATCAAGATTTTTGAATAAATTACTGTTTTGAAATTTCGAATAAATTATGGAATTAGTACTAGCTAGGAAAATGCTGCCTCGGGACTAGAAGTGTTCAGGATTAGGCATGCCAGCAGAATGATGCTAGACATTTTCTATAGCATGGAGGATCAAATAAATAGAATGTTGAATATAAACCACGTATAAAGGCGATCGTATAGCCTTGTAATAAATAACATATGCTAATCATATGGCGCGTTTATAATGTCAAAATTCAATCTAATCATTTGAACACCATACATGATCTAATTCGAACAATATTTACTCGAAACGAGCAAGCCTCGTGAAGTTATAAATTTTCCATTCAAGCGAAACTTTTGCCAAATCGAACTACACGATTGTAATATTTCTGAATTAAACAATTTACAGGTATCTGGCGGCGACTGGCGGTCAACTTTCAAATAGGGATGCGACTTTCAATTTTCAAATCGAACAAACGAACGGGAAATATACCTTAAAATAACGTACGGAAATCACTCAGGATGTCACCGTTGTCAAAAACATCGAAGTTACGTGTCTCCTACAATTAAGACGCTGTTATATATTTATTAGCTTTATTTATTTTCATAATTCTTACAGCATAATTGCCAATCTTCTTTCGCCATTTACTGGTCCACATGCGTCGAACGCAATTACATGATCTTTGATTACTCCTAGTAGTAATTGTAAAGATTGACGTTTACAACTCTTCCATATTGTTCTTGAGGTATTAAGATTTGTTTGATATGGAAATGATCTTCACTGTGACCTCACACTGTATCGTCTGTATGGTTTGATGAAACAATGACTTGCTGAAAAAGCCTGTAAACCACGTCATACGCGCGCGCACACGCACGCACACGCATACAGTTTCAGGCTTCTTTCACTTCTTCTTTCACAAAGTTAGATATTTGGTGAGTTATAAACGCCAATCTTCATCATTTTTGGCGCCAAATGCTTGCGTTATCTCGCGCATAGTCATCGTCCATTTGAGTATGAGTTTTGAGGAAAATATCGTAGTAAAATGGACCATGACTACGATTTTATCACGTCAGCAAGAAATGGCGCAAGGATTTGGTGCCAAAAATGACGTATCTCGTACTCGTATAGTCAAAGCTCCGTATTATCAATTAAGGACTGTCGGTCGAGGTTTCTAATGCCATGCGTTATTCAAACACGACCTAATGTATTTGAAAATCTTGTTCATTGACATGAGTAATATTGTGTTGTGCTGTGTAGGCAGTGTATAAATACATGTAAAAGGTTGGAAAGGAATACTTAAAAATGGTTGGAATACTATAAAAGGTTGGTACTGCCGAAATAGTGTGTAGGAGGTCGCGTAAGGTACGTTTACACACTGCGATTAATCTGGCCGATTTATGATTTAGATACATGGTAAGTAAGGAGAAATAGGAAGAAGAGTAAGGAATATGACGGCCAACCTTTTACAATATTCGACTTATGCATTTACTTATAGTTAACTCTTTATTTACTTATAGTTAACTCTTCCGCTTTTACAAAATTGTTTTTGCTTTGCAGATGGAGACCTTGCAGTTGCTGACTGGCACATCGCCATTTTTTGGAAAAGGATTTGTACCATTTGATCCTCATTCAAAATCAGTTTATACGTTTTCAGGTACACATTCGTTTCATCAAGAAGGCATTTAAAGTGCCTATCCGGGGTTTGGGGATTTACATATTTGTGATCTTTGGAATCTCTTCTGAAGAATTGTAAAAATCTTATCGTGCTAAAGTGATTTACTCGCAAAAGCATTACACACTAATTCAACAGTGAAATACAATGTAAGTTTGGGAATTGAGCAATTTTTGTCTAAACAGGTGTGTTTAAAGTTCAGAGTCAAACTTTTTTTGTATTTCACTGTTGAATTAGTGTGCCACCTTGTGTGTCCCTGCTTTGACGTCATTTCCGGTAAATAGTAAATCAACTTTAGCGTGGAAAAAGGCATAAAGATGAAATTTTCGAACGACAAGGCATGAAGATGAAATTTTCGAACGACAAGATATATTACATTTCCAAAGATTACGAATATGTAAAATCCCCAAACCCCGGATAGGCACTTTAACTATAGACAATGTGAAATCTATAAAGTAGTTGTTATATGATTGTATTACCATTTACCTTCAAGTGCTCTTTTAAAATAAACTTACAAGACGAAGACAAGAGTAGTATTTTGATTAGAAATCCAAATAATTAATATTCAACACTTTCGCCCCGTCCACACTAATGACAAATTGGTTTGATTGTGGTTTGATGAAGTTCGTTGAACATCTTTGATTGGTTTTTGGGTTATTTTTAGTCGTACTCCTATTGGTTGGTCACGTCTTTACTGTATTAAAGACCTATTAACTGAGTCTGAGGTCTATATGGGAAAGTATTTACCTGAGGTTTTCGTACAGACCGAGTGACAAAGGAGCGAGGTTTGTGCGATGAAACAGAAGGCAAATACTTTCCAGTATAGACCGAGCAAATGAGGTTAATAAAGTATTTATTATATGGCTTTTGGGAGACGATACATGGACGATCGTCAAGCTCGCATCCTCAGAAAAATGATTCTGAGTCTCGGACAGGAATCGAACCTGTAAGTCCTATCCGAGACTCAGAATAATTTTCCTGAGGATGCGAGCTTGACGATACTCCAAGCTCTCCCATATTCACTACAGCAATGTGTTTATTAACACATCCAAACATTACCGATATATAGTGACTGCCGCATAGGCAGTACATATATCAATCGAACCAGTACATCATTGTAACCTTCGCTCTCCATCTGAGTCTCGGTGGCTCAATATGGTTAGAGCGTCTCAACGGCAATCAGAAGGTTACAGGTTCGATTCCTGTCCGAGACTCGGAATCATTTTTCTGAGGCTGCGAGCTTGACGATCGTCCATGTATCGCCAAGCTCTCCCACATTCACTACAGCAGTTTGTATATTAAAACATATGGCTTTTGGTTAATTTTCTTAGCTGTTTTAACACTGTTTTCGTCTTCAACTTCTTCAGATGCTGCCGTTTACCTTACAGCTTCATTAGTATGTTTCGCTTCATTTTACATCAGTTAGGCATTTATTTTTCCGTGCTTTTAGATGATTGAAAACTTTAAAGAAAATAAATATGATGTTCCGGCACATTTTATTGCTTTTTTATTTTTTATTATGACGTCATTTACTCACACGAACTCAATAAAATTCTCAATTCTGAGGAAAATATCTAGCAATTTCTGTACACAGTACCATTCGTATAAGCATCCATCTGGAAAGTTTCTATACATTCTACCAATTATTTTCGGAGATAGTCGAGTAAATGACGTCATAATGTGTTTTATTTGCATGTTTCGCACACCTGAATATTTCTGGAATAAGATGAGTTATTGACCAAGAGAGAACGACATTTGTCCTCATTTCAAAAGTACTTCTAAATAAGCTCAAAATTTGGATAGGCGATTATTCCATCGTAGTCCTTTAATAATAATAATAATAATAATAATAATAATAATAATAATATTTAAACAGGGAGCCCATGTCACCGAAGTGTTTTTCAATGGGGCCCTGTGCGACATAAATGAAATAAGTGAATAAAAGATAATAAGCTATAGATATGATTACATATTAGTAATTAAGAGGATAATTTACCTAATTTAAGTTTGAACAGTGAGAGTGACTTAGTATTAGAAAGGTCTGAATTTAAATTATTATAATCGTTCAGAGCGTGGTAAATTAATTTAATATAATAAATTAGTGACGTCTCAAGCTAAAATTTCAAATTCTTACATCAACAGAACGGTAAACGATAAATATATTTGAATGAGATTCTTCATCATTCAAAACATACTTTTGAAGGAAAAATAATATGGAGTGTCGATTTTTTACATGAAGTGAATAGTTGAATGTCAATATGTTTTATGATTTGAGCTTTGTGTTGATGTTCTAGAAAGGTTTGTTTGTCAGAAATGATAATTACTGTGATCAAGTTTTATCAAGTTTTGTGATTGGTTTATTAAAACAATAAAACAATAGAATCAACCACAAAGAAACCAATGTCCTAACCTTGGTACTAATAAAAGGATCGTCCAGAAGGCGATTGCTTGCCGCTGACCAAGATAAATGGCGTGCTCCCCCTTCGCTCTCCGCCCGGTGTAACGTTTTCGGAAAACGTTGATAAAGACTATGCTCACAACCAGGGTTGCCAGCTGAAAGATCAAGTTCCCGGCGAACAAAAATAATATCATAATATCCGCCATTTTGAATTTTTAGCGTTTCAGGGTTTTTCCAAGGTTTTCCCCTGTTCACACGAGAACAAAAGGCAAAACGACACAGTTCCAAACGTTTTCAATAGCGAAAACGGTTATCAGATATCTTTTTCGTTATTGAAAACGTTTTCGTCAGTTGACGTCGTTTTCATCCGTTTTCGTGTGAACACCCCGTGAAACGATACTTTTTGAAACGCGTTTCAGATAAAAACGCTTGAAAACGACACCGTGTGCACATAGTCAAAATCTCAACTATAGCGTTCAAGTATATCAACGTTTGAATTAGATCAAATTGCTCTAACAGTAGAATATTGTATCCGAAATGATGCCTTAAATGACGTCACACTCATTAGTATTTCAGACAAACAACCCTTTATAGAACATCAACCCAAAGTTCAAATATTTCAAAAAGTTCAAAGTTCAAATATTTTGGTATTCACTTCATGAATAATCTATATTAGTAGTATCGTATTTGGGGTCGTAGCCACTTTAATGAATACCAATTTATTCTGCAGATGATGGTAGATTTTTTTCTGGACTGGTGATGGAGTCGAGTGGTCACGACAAAGCAATTGCTGCTTGGGAATTTCGTAACTCTAAACCTTTACGTCAGCTAAGGACCGTTCGAAAGACATTGTATTGGCTGGATGGCAAGTTCAAAAATATTCAATAAACTTAAAGGAATGAATATTTCATATTAACAGAGTGTAATCAATAGAACGATCAAGATATGCGGTATACATGCATATATGGGTAGGAAGGAAGAGGGACTTACCCCATCATTAAGAGTAGCTTGGGGATATAGATGTCAATCTTGATTGATTGATTGATTGATTGATTGATATAAACAAGCTAACGATGAATTAAATACATTCAATATACATGAAATTTAAGATTAAAGGTGCAGTCCAGTCCGTTCCCCACATGTCAACAAACTTTAACGGAAAGATTTGCGACAGTTCGAAAGCGACTATTCGTTAAATGTGGCGAAGGCACGAGTGGTAGTTTGATATATTATCCACATTTAGGAACCAAACAGCTTCGTATAACACGCTTTTTAGGCGGAAAAGCTCAAGCGTGTGAAAAAAATGCGCAATACTTCATGTTCAATGTTTATATAACGCAATGTAAGCAAACGATGTAAACAGAAACGTTGACATGCGCTGAACGGACTGGACGGCACCTTTAAGAATTATCGTTCTAGTGTGTTGCTTCTTTTGAACAATATCTTTTGTTCTTTTTGAACAATCTCTCTTATTTTTCAAATATACATTTCTAGATCCTGTTTTTCATGCAAGTTTTTTGATCGGTGATTATATTTATTTCTTCTTCGATGAGTTTGCGCGGGAATGTTCGGATTGTGATGCCGTGCGGTACTCCAGAGTAGCCAGAATATGCAAGGTATGTAAATAAGGGGTGGTACTTTTTAAACGATAGGGGTGGTACTTTTTAAACGATAGGGGTGGTACTTTATAAACGATAGGGGTGGTACTTTATAAATGATAGGGATGGTACATTTTAAACGATAGGGGTGGTATTTTATAAACGATAGGGGTGGTATTTTATAAATGATAGGGGTGGTACTTTTTAAACGATATGGGTGGTACTTTTTAAACGATAGGGGTGGTAGTTTTTAAACGATAGGGGTGGTAGTTTATAAACGATAGGGGTGGTAGTTTTTAAACGATAGGGGTGGTACTTTTTAAACGATAGGGGTGTTACTTTGTAAACGATAGGGGTGGTACATTTTAAAGATAAATATACGATTGTTTAGAAACTATATGAGGATATTTTTGTAGGGTGACGATGGAGGAAATGACATGATGCTTTGGATAAACTTTGTAACCTTTCAAAAATCAAGACTAAATTGTTCCTTATCTGGATCTTATCCTTATCATTTTAATAGTTTACGTAAGTAAATAGCACATTATTAATAGATTAGTATTTTGCTTCTTGCCGTGGCGAAGCTATTTTCCTTTTCGTAAACTGTCGTTGTCAACTCTGACTGAGTTTATAACTTGGAACCGAGTTTGAGTTTGTCGGAGTTCGCTTCGTAGTGTGGTGGTTAGTGTGTTGTGGTTTTTAGTGTGTTGGGTTGTTAGTGTGTTGGGTTGTGGTGGTTACTGTGCGGGTTGTGGTGCCAAATTATTTTGCAATTTGATTATAGGGACACTTTAAGAATATTAAAAGGATAAATTTGATAATAGATTATTTAGTAAAATAATTTTGACTTTTATAAACAAATCTCAATTTCCCTGTGTTCAATATTTTGAAGATTTTGAAGAGGCTACAATCGAGTCTTGAAATATATTAATAGTACCAAAATGCATGAATATGACTTTATCAGATAATAAGGTTGTAATTATTATTCAATTTACTTTTCTCTCAATTTTGATTGGCTGTGAAGTCGCTACGTCCGCTGGTTATAATTTCATGTTACGAGGTTCCAAATATATTAGCATATATTAGCAACAGAATGCTAGATATATTATGTATTACTTTGTTCTTTTAAAAACCCCGCTTAACTTTCTGAATAAAAACAGAAATTTAAAGAGGGTTTTTAAAGAACGAGGTAATAAGTAACATAGCAAAGTGAAACTGCAAATAATTGCGTACAAATAAAAGTCTGAGCATGCGCGTAAGACGCAAACGTTGTTTTGCTGCAAATAATGCTCTGCTCATGCGCAGTAACCTCCATCTCTGCAAATATTTTTCCTATTCAAAGTGACTTGAAATTAAAAGAATAACAAAAACACAGAAATGTTAAACAATGTTAAAAGGAAATTGAATAATAAAACAATCATCAAACTCTGTTATCGCAAGTGAATATCGTGATTTCTCAATGTCACACAAATCAATTATTTACCTCAGTCTGCCTTCGGGACCAGAAAATTATTGATCAGCTGCTCGCCACTGAAAAATCACAATATTTTCCCCAACCCGTGTACAATAATTGTTAATTAGTTAGTTTGTTACAATTATGGTAATAATTCTAGGAGATGTATTTTGGGATGCCGAGACCACAACATTTTACGGAATATTTACAACAGAAAGAAGGTGTGTGTTTTTTATTTTTTAAATGTTCAATATGCATTTAGAACATATTGAACAGAACAAAATTCTTTAAAACGTTGTTATACCACTGAAATAGGCTATAAAAGAATGAACATTTCAGACAAAAAGTGGTCACTTCCACACGTCTTGTTGGTGTGTTGTCGAGGTGTTTACAAGCTAGTGTAAAGCTGACAGAAATTAGTGAGAAAGTTACAAAACACGGTGGAAGATATTGCGTTTCTGGCGCTCCTAACAACATTAGTTACGGAATCACTTAGAGACAGAACATTCTCGGTTGCCGCTGCAAAACTCTCGAATTCATTACCACAACAAATAGAAGTACTGACTGTTAGTTTTAAGTCGGCACTAGATTTTGTAGTTATCATAGTTTTATTAATAGTTTGATTTTATAATAAAATGTCATTAGTTTTATAAGTAACTTATTACGTAACTTTATGAATGTATTGTAAGTGCATCGAGACTATTGTATAGACCTCTTTCATAATGGCGGCCAGTCTAAATGTTCTTTTATATACAGGCAAAAATTAGCCTTTCTGGCCTCGTTACAAAGCGAAGATTCTTTGGAATTACAGACACACGAACGAGGTCAGAAAGACTAAGTTAAATGAATATAAAAGAATATTTAATTTGGGTGCCATTATGAAAGAGATCTATACTGCTCACTGATCTCTAAATAAAGACTG
The DNA here is from genome assembly GCA_035772405.1 of Chrysogorgia sp. JL179-B06. Taxonomy (NCBI): domain Eukaryota; kingdom Metazoa; phylum Cnidaria; class Anthozoa; order Scleralcyonacea; family Chrysogorgiidae; genus Chrysogorgia; species Chrysogorgia sp. JL179-B06. Next base: position 321,641 of record JAYKKM010000391.1, read on the forward strand.
GATCAAACAACTATTGTTTGGATGCTACGAAAAAAATGAAGCCGGGAATATTTCGCGGCGACCATCGAGAAGGGACCACACTAGCGCTATATTGTTTTACTGTAGGAGACGGAGACTATCTGTCTCTGATCTTTTAAGATGTTAAAATTAATTAGTTGCCGAAGGTTTTCACAAACTACGGCCTCCATCACAGTAACTGAAGCCTGCATTAGCGCGTGGATTAACACCGTGGTCACGCTTACTTCCGGCTTGATTTTCTGAACAATAGTTGCTCGATCCATTCTTTATTTAGAGATAGGTGATAATTCTCCTAAAAGATTATTATTATTTTTATTTTATTCATTTCTTTAAAAACTAAGAGATTTAGTGTTTTCATCTCGGTGATATATTATTTTTCCTTTTTTCGTATCTAGTTACATTTTTCATACTTCAGCCATTTGCTCTTATTCCCTGAGTGATATTGAAAACGTTTTCAATGGTTCATTTATACACAAAGAAGGCAAGACATGGGAACAGAAGATAAATCCAGGTCATATATACAAGGTAGAATAATATATAGGAATTAAATTATAGGAGGTCGACATTTCTAACTTTCGTTCAAGTTTGGAAAAATTCTATTTGGTACTTTAAAAACATGCCAGTTTCATGGACTTTAAATTTACAGCTGGCATTACTCTTTGTCGATCCAAAAGGGTCACCACCTTTGTGATTGGTTGATTAAAACAATAGAATCAACCACAAAGAAACCAATGTCCTAACCCTAACCACTTTTGTTCCATGTAGCCAATCACAAAACCTATTCATTTTAGGTACGTATTTACCGATCCAAACGGAAGTCATGTTTTTCTTTATCATCCTCCTGATCCTGAGTAATCCTCCATGCAACGATATATTCGTTATAGAGTTGAGCTCTTCCACCCAAATTGGCGATGAAGCAGCTCAGCAAAATTCTCTCTCGATGGGTTGTCCGTTTAGCTTGTTCGATTGACACGCCAAGTATCTTGGATATTTTAATCCACGGATCACGGTAGTAGGCGCGAGATGGTGAGGAGAATAACAGTTTCTTAGTGATATCGTCATTTGGTTGACGGCGGACGTGCGCTATATATTTTAAATGCTGCATCATAATGAAGTCTCGTATGGGCATACATTGGACAATTTCTTCAATCCGGGTGTTTGTGTAAACTTGATGGTAGTTTTTTTCGTCACTATCCTCAAGGGTTGGTTTCCTCCGCCACCCATTTCTCACAATATTTCTCAAACATTGACGCCAGCACGTTTCCAATCTCTGCAACTCTGCTTCTTTTAGTAACATCGCCTGTGTTCCATACGTAAGGCGCGATCTGACACACCCCTCCAATATCTTCCTCCTCGTTCCCATGTTGATATTCCTATCGCATAATACTTTAAAATTGTAGAGACCGAAATGTGTCATGACATGTAATTTATGTATAAATGTTTATTTATTTATGTTAATTTGATGCGTGTATATACAGTGTGTATAAAAAAAAACTGAACCCTTAGAAAACGGTCTTATACTCCTGGGAAATTAAAAACACGATCTTAATACACCTGGGAAATTAAGATAACTTGTAATCGTATGAAGGAGCATAACTGCAAAGAAACATGTTAAAAATATTAACGCCTCCTCCGCATGCAACTCTGTGGCTTCTTTTTCCCGAGTTAAATAGCTTCCAAGGCTGTTTTGGCCATTTTTGGCCGATTTGACTCGGAAAAAAGAAGCCACAGAGTTACCTGCGGAGGAGGCTAGATATATCCCTCGGGGTAATATTTCATCGAATTCCCCTCTCTCCAGGTCTATAATAGCCTACGTCATAGTCTGTGAAATTTGAAAAACACAGACTGGCCGCCTTATTCTATTAAAACACGTCGAGCAATAAAACTACAATGGATAATGCATGCTTACGATTGGGCCTTGTGAGGATATGCTTTATGGTTAAGGTAACATTTCTCCCAGCTTCTGATGGAATCGGTGTTTGATGTACTTATTTTCCTTCTTGAAAAATTCCTAATTTGTAGTAACTAAAGCCTTTATTTCAAGAGGGTAAACACTAAATAGTGCACTGGCAAGTGCATGTTCTATATGTTAATTTTTAATTGTTTTGCAGTGCAAAGTCAATAAACATTCTATCAGGAATCCAAGAAAAATAAAAGCTGGCAGAATGCAAACTGCATCTCTTCAGCCACGTTCACTTTACGAGCAAAGCAAATGCATCCTAACATCTGATATCGTTCAACCAAGATCCAATGTGACGCCATTCTATCTCAATGATATCAGGCAGGTCAACGTATGATTACTTAATGTGGATGTAAGGCAGTTTTGTAATATGAATTTAGCCAAAAAATGCAGTTGACGGATAGTTTGCCATGATAGTTTGTGAAAATAAATTAGTTTTAAAATGGCTGAACATATTGTTTGACGTTAAATCAATTTAATGATTTACTTAATTCACACAATCTTAATTTTACTACACTATTATAATAAAGGAGAAAATAGACCTTCTTCGCAATGGCTACCATTTTAGATATACTTTCTGTCCTGCATGTGCATCTAAATTAGCCTTCCTATATTGTCTCATTAAGAACAAAATATTCCTTTGAATCACAGATACACAAGCAAGGACGAAATGGCGAATTAAGATGTATACAAAAATATTTAAGTTGTTCGCATCGCGAAAAAGACCCTGAGGTTTTTAGTAGAAACCGGGCAAGGAAGGAGCGAGTTCTGTGGGAAAAAACCCGAAGGCAAATCATTTCCCGTACAGACCAAATAAACGAGGTTAATAAGGGATTCATTTAATGGCTTTGGGTTCATTTCTTCTAATTACGAAGTTTTCGTCTTCAGATGTTGCTGTTTACCTTGCCTCTTGACTGAAACTAGTTGTTCGAGGGTTAGTACAATTAGGTTAATTTAGGGTGAGGTTTAGTATAAAGGTTTCTCAAACTCATTAATAATGCATGAGCTAATTATCCAATAATAAAGACCCATCTAGTCACGGGATTGCATTTGGACTACAATACATTTGATCGGCATACGTAATTAGGATATTTGAGGAAGATCACTAGCGATCAGTGATCTTCCTCAAATATCCTAATTACGTATGCCGATCAAATTATTGCAGTGTTCAACTATTAACACAACCCTCCCATGAGAGAATATCATCCAATCAAATATAACCTATACTTGTGTTTATTTGAGAAGCTATTTAAACAACTCCAGCTCGTGTCCCACCGGGATATCCAAACACTCGAAAACAATTAACAACAACACTCGCGCTACGCGCTCGTGTTTTCATACATTGTTTTCTCGTGTTTGGATATTCCGATGAAACACTTGTTGTCGTTGTTCAAATATTACTTGAAAAATAACCCTAACCCAAAAGTCAAACCCTCATACTAACCGTCACCCTAATATTAATCCTTATACTAACCTTCCAACTAACCCTCAAAACAACTAGTTTTCAGTCTTTCCGCGGAAACCTTATTTTAAAGTATCCTTTCTAGCGATCACCCTTACCTTCATTACTATTCCAATTTGACATTTATTTTCGGCCGTGCCTTCAGATATGAATTACTTTAAAACAGGGGTCATTCTAAGGCGTCCCATTTTCCAAAATAAGCAGTTCTAAATATAAAATGGGCAGTTCTAAAAATGAGTTTTTCCTTTTTGGAGGAAATGTTTAGTTGAGAAGTATATCTATGAAAAAATCTTATTAGAAAACGGCGCAAGGCATTCAAAATTTTCTGTCCTTTAATAGGTACTCTGCGTAACTGATCAACACCGCATTTTCTAAATGTTTTCTCCATCACTTTCCCTATGACGTACCTCCCACTGCCTCTAAAAGCCACCACAAAATCATAATAGGGGTTTTCATACTTTTTTACATTGCAAGAAACGTTCTGCTGTTATTAGTGCCCATTCTTACTAGTGACAAACACCATATTTCACGTGGCTACAATGATACTCATTTTGATCAGATTTTAACGTAATGTTCGGAAATGTGCAATTATAAATTTTCCAAGGGGATGACGCTGTTTTAAAGAAAAGCAATACTATGTTCCAGCGCATCTCATTGTTCGGTATTCTGAATGAAGATGCCTATAGCTCTCTCTTATTTTCATTCAAATCAACTCAGAAATTTTAGTCTGCCAAAACTTTCCGATCCTGAAAAAGCGTATTGCTCTCGCAGCTCGCAGCCTATTGGCTGGAAGATACAATAACATACTGTAGGATTCCGGACTTCTCTCTAATCAATTAGCGTGCATAATTTTGCGTACAGACCTGCAAACGAGTTCAGCCATATATAATAAGTATAGGTAATCGTATGATAGCAAATGCAATTATAAAGGATTTAACAGCACGAGTGATATATGAAAATTGTGCCAAAATTGCACCAGCCGTTAGGCGAGTGCAATTTGGCACAATTTTCAAATATCACGAGTAGTGTAAATCCTTAATTGCACGATCAAAATCATGATTACTCGTTTATTATATATGCATGACAAAATTACGACACGTACGCTTCATCTTCTTCCAAATCCTTAAAAACGTCTTGTTTCATTAGTTGACAACAAACCTTTTCACTCTTGGTGTTCTTTGTACTCACTTCAAAATGTTTACATAGAATTTTTAACTCCTAGTGTACCACAAGTCGCTGGAAAGTGAAAACTTTCCATTGCAGAATAGGCCGCCATTTTGAATTTTATTGTCAAACTTTCAACCTTTTCATTTATTGCACAAATTTTATTGCACTCTCAGCCAACCAGAATCCAGTAATTTTGTCATGTATATATAATAAGCCTTTTTATTATATGACTATTTTCGTGAGCGGTCCGGAACGTGAAATCCGGCAATTTGATTGGTTCCTGAGCGGTCCGGAATCTGCCGTTCCGGACCGATAACAGTTGCTGACAGTGAAAATTTTATAAACAAAATGAAAGTCATGTCACTATACGCAACAAGATGGATAATAATTTCAGAACTGCTCATTGTTGAAATATATCGTGCAGCTATGTTGTTAGAAATTTTATAAGCTTTCATTTGATGTATAGCTCAGGTTTCCGCGTTATGTGAAACTTTTTAAAATATCCAAAACGTTCGTAACATTGTTCGTGATAATATAACATTTACTTCTCGCAGGTAATGTAGAATTTCAGGTGGTTTTTTTCAACTATACTTAACGCACAACCTTGAACGATATGTCAAACAAAAGCAAATGAAAAGTGCTATTCGAGGTAGAAATTTTAGGAATCTAGCGAAACGGAAAGTACTTTAAAAATTGGAAAACATCTGCCATTTTGGTTTAGTTCCCAAGAAAGATGGTGGCGAATACGAGCCTAACACTGTAGAGTTTTTACAGAACGTTCACAACATTTGTGGTCATATAATAAACTACTTATTGACCTCGCTTGTTCGGTCTGTACTAGTGAAATATCGGACCTCCGTTTTCTGCACGGACCTCGGCTCGCTGCGCTCGCTCGGTCCGTACTAAAAACGTCGGTCCGATATTTCACTGGTACAGACCTCACGCTCGGTCAATAAGTAGTAATTATTAGATGGTTTGGCTCGCGAGCGGTCTTAACGTAGCATTTCAAAAAATATGAAGAAATGTGAGAAATTTAAGAGCCAAAATAAAAACCTTATTAACCTCGTTTCGTCGGTCTTTACGTCAAAATTATCCTGCCATTGGTCGCGCACATACTTTCTCTCCGAGGATAATTTTGCCGCCGTAAAGACCCCCCGCTCGGTCAATAAGTGTTCAATATATCCGATCTTTATATATTATTCGATTGCGGTATCCATGCCAGCCAGCTATCAGAAAAATCTGATTATATGTTCATTCTCTTTATTCACAGATTTGTTAGAGTAGTTACGATAACATTTCAAACTAATCACGACGATAACACAGAAGTATGGTATATAGCTACAGGTAAATAACTGTACATTGAGTATTTTATTATGATTCCGTTTTAAATAACTACCGGTGCTTTTATTGTGAGGTAGTCCATTTATCCCGGGCGTTAAGTGATCACCATCCTACGATCAATGTCAGCGGTTATATAGTCATATAGGCCATAAACTCTCTCCTCCGCAGAGGTTTGCCTGAGTTTTTCCATGTTTTTCGAGTTTTTACGCGAGGAACCGCTGACGAGTGCATTGGTCGTGGCTAGATGGATACGCTTCGCTTGAATACGCGCAGTTGAGCTGACCGTGAGGTACTAGGTCTGAGTCGTCTTTTGGACGATCTTTTTTAGTATCCGCGAGAGGTTGGATCGGACATGCCTGTATGATGATGTTAAATACATCCTGAAATACATCGTGGAACTGCTAACCCCAAAACAACTTAGATCCTAACCCTTGCCCCCTGCCGTTTTCTAATATTACCCTTAGCCACGACCATAATCATTAAGCGAGAATGGTCAGTGATCCAACCATTAAACTAACCCTAATACTATAAACCTTAATCATAATACTCGTGCTATAAATGCTCATGCTCATTTATGCTATATAGACATAGTGCATTATAAACGAGGGGTCGCTGAAAGCCGGGGATAAACTTATCTTTCTTAATGTGCGGAAAACCTTTTCGATACGATTTTCGATTGGTATAAAAAAATCGGTGAATTAATTTTTCTTGGTTTGTAGATCAAGGAACCATTTTAAAACTTTCAAGGGTACCAATAAGTAAAGAGTTTTGTGTATTTGAAGAGTACGAGATATTTCAAGTAAGTTTAAACAATTTGCTATGGTGAAAATTTCTTGCAAACCTTACATGCAACAGTCACTCACTATTGATTGATTTAAATAAAAGAATTGTTTCACGGTTTGGTTAAATAACAAAAGTAACTTGTTTGATTTAATAGAATAAAAACGAACTGATAAAAGCAATGGAGTTGTCACCAGATAAGGTAAGAACACTCCTTTTTATTTCCACTTTTACTACATTACCTGCATAGAATCTTGAAAGTATAGTTTCTAGGGCGGCTAGCTACTTTCAGAATTTAGTGGTCTCTAAGGGCGGCTACTTTAAAGAGGGGTGACTTCGCGAGTTTTAGTATAGGCCAAGGTGCAGTGTGCATTTTATTTGAACCACTATATTTCGCACAACGTTTCTAAAGTTATTTATTTCATTCTTAAAGTACCTATGAAACGATTTTGTTCCACTTTCAAACACACTTTCATATTTGTCCTTTTCTAAAAAAATTTAAGGCATTGTTTTTAAGCCTTAAAATCGACAATTTATTAAAGAATCTGTCAAAGAGACTGGGTTCGAATTCAGCTCGAAAGTGTATTTTTGACATCAAAATGTTTGGTGAGCGAAAGCGAACATATTTTTTAAAATGTCAATCGATTCGGCAAATCACTATTTGTTAGGAGCATCAGTAACGCAATATCCACCGTCTTTTGTAGCTTTCTCACTGCCATTTTTACACTACTTGCAAACACCTTGACGTCACACCAACAAGTCACGTAATATTTAGTCGCGCGTTGAAGTGACCACTTTTTGACTGAAATGTTCGTTCGAAATGCGGCGAATTTCAAAGCGGCTAACAACAAGCTGCGATTTATGTTGAGGATGCCCTGAAAGTGCACAAATCTTTTGTTTTACGTTCATTAATATTTATAAGCACGGTTTAGTGATTAAACGTAAACGCTGCCATTGGCTGCTTGCTTCATTATACAGAAAATACAATGTGTTCAGCAAGTGTGAAAGTATACACATTTGCATAAACGTGAACGAAAACATAGAACAAAGACTTTGGCCGTGTTTCCAGACAATATAATTCTAGAGACTATGTTCTTTTCTAGCCTACTTTAGTGACATGATAACGTTTTAGAGAATTTCTCTGTTCAATATGTTCTAAATGCATATTAAACATTTAAAAACTGAAAAACGTTTTCGTTTCATGGGAACTTTAACAGAGGGCTACTTTTGAGGGGACGGTTACTTTAAGAGCGGCGACTATTTTCCGTTTTTTGTAGAAAGTGTTAAGGGGGGGGGGGGGGGCATTGGGGGGTACCCCGAACCGCAATACCGCGAAAAATATTGTCAAATACCGCAATACCGCGTCAAAAATAAACGGAATACCGAAACCGCATTTAGAGCCCATTTTTAAACACCAGGTAATTATTTACATTATTGGCAACGCCTTGCATCGATTTATTTTGTTCAGAATTACCTCACGCACCAAGTGACGGATTGGGTGGCGATTAGTGGTATATCACTGCCTGTTCGCTAATTAATGACCTAAATTCCAAGGAAAATAACACGCGTACAACCGACTGTGTTGGCCAGTAGACTCAGCAGCACAGTTCGGTTCGATCGACCTCAGCCATATTGATGCCATTAATACGCGTCTTGGCGTCTGCCGCGCTGTCAAAACGCGCGCTATGGCATGGATTATGGGACCTATGGGAATTTATTTAAAGTCCACGAAGATCCACAATGGTCCCAAACATGTTCAGAATCATGGAGCCATTATCGACATTTTCTTTTCTACCTGCCCTCAGAGGCGTAGGAAGATGTTTTTGGTTAGGGGGCTTAAGGTCGTCGCGCCGAACCACTAGGGGGTTTCCGGGGGTTGCTCCATTGGAAAATTTTGAATTTTAGAGTCTCTGAAATGGTATTTGCTGCATTTTGAGGGGAGATTTGAGAAATTTCTGAAGGCGATAAAATACCAATTCATGATACATCTTTGGTCTAAAAAGGGCTTTCGATCGCCAATAATAAACCAAAAAATGCGAGGTCTCCTGGCCATAAGTGTGGAGCCCCTGTGCCTAACAAAGCGCGCGAATTGTAGGGGTCTGGTGGCCTTTTAGCGGTTGCTTTTAATAGCTCAAAATGTGGACAAACAAACCAAATTTGACTCACAAATGACTGCAAATGAGCAATTTTCTTTTGTTATAGCCGCAATAATTATGGGTAAATGCGGACAAACATGGGTACTGACGTCATCTCGACAAAGTGCTATTGCCGGCGGCTGTTTGTAGTCGCCAATTATTTGGCAACAGACACAAGAACAAGGGCTTCTGTACGTGCTGTATGAACATACATCAAGAATAAGTTGTTGAGACGCTAATGAACAGTAAACGAATCTGAATCGCCCGCGGACCAACACATAGTACCACTCAACAGAAAATTTATTAATTTTATCTTCTTCAGTTAACGCACTTTATTTATTTTTTATTAAACGAATTATTATACAGGATAGACACTTCAGCAGTAAAACTAGCTGTTATCAACGTGTGTCCTGTCCTAATAAAACCTAATAATACTCAGGCCCGCACAGAGACTAAAGTGGGCCCGGGTCAAAATAAATAATTGGGGGGCCCCCTTGCAAAAATTCCGCATGCCATTTTACGAATGTGAAAATGTTTCAGATTCACATGTGAAATGACAACGCAAATTTTCGTAACGACGTAAAAGATGTACAAAATAAGGAGAAAATAAGCAATCACTAACGCAGAGAAGCAGTAAATACTGTTTGATAATTTCGTAATTTCACAGCATCTTGGCTACCGTCTACCGATTCTCTACAAAGTAAACTAGCGATATAATTAGGGGGCCCTCTCGCGCTGGGGGCCCGGGGCAAATTGCCCCAGTTGCCCTCCCCTCTGGGCGGGCCTGATAATACTTATGGTATCATTGACAAATATATTTACAAAATGAAGTACAATATAAATTGGTTAAGAATTTGAATAACAAATTAAATAGAAATAAATAAAAATAAAATAGGATTAAAAATAAGATAAAAAATAAGATAAAAAATGGTTATCTAAAAGTTTTTCAAAAACCTCATACTTTTCAGTTCTACGTATTTCAATTGGCAGTTCGTTGTAGACTTTTGCTCCCATAAATAAGAACGACTTTCTAGCATATTCAGTTTTAATATTTGGGAGTCGTAGAAGACATTCATTGTTTCTTGTTTTCATGCTATGATTTATAATGGTAAAATATTCCGTAAAAATCGAGCATATATCCTTATCAAGGCATTTACGCACCACTCTACAAGCCCTCTTTCTATTACAATTAATAACTGAAGGGAGATCTATCAATGAATTAGAACCCATAGACACAATTTTTACGGCACGATCGTGGAAAGACGAAAGTCTCTTTAAGTGCGTTAAGGATAATTTCAACTGCAATGTACCACAGTAGGCGAGTGTTGGTACGATCATGGACTGGTATATAGCTTTCGCAGATTTTAAATCAAGGCAGTCCCTTAGTTTAGCTAGCAGTCTCAGCCTCCCAATTGCACGCTTATAAAGCTTTTCTCAAAATGGGAATTCAAATTTAACGTACTGTCTATTTCCATCCCAAGATATTTGTACTCTTTGGTTTCAGTTATTGTTACACTTCGATATAAAATGCTGAATGAATCATTTTGTTTCGCCAGCCTTTTTGCAGTTCCAAAGAGAAGAGATTCGGTCTTTCCTTTTTTCAAGTTGGCGATCAGTTCGTTTTCTTCCAGCCAGTCGGCAACAGCATCAATATCCTTATTGAGTTTATTTTGGATTATTTCCAAATTCTTATCAGCAAGATAGAGCACTGTATCACCTGCATATTTAATGATATTTGCATTTTCTATCACGTCAATGATGTCGTTGAAAAAGATCAGAAACAGTAGAGGGCCAAGTATAGATCCTTGGGGTACTCCAGATAGAATTTCTTTCTCTTGAGATACACAGTTATTATAATTCACAGCTGCCAAGCGATGGAACAGGTAATCCTTGAACCAATCAAGTTCACTTCCAACAATACCATACTGAGAAAGTTTATCTAATAATTTGGAATGGCTGATCGTGTCAAACGCTTTGCTGAGGTCAATAAAAACAGCACCAACCAATTTACCCTCGTCAACGCTTTTACGAATGTCATCAAGTAAGAGAGTTACTGCTAGTTTTTTTGTAGCTTTGGCCTAAAAACGAATTGAAACTTCGAGATTAATTTATTTTCCTCAAGATATGTCAAAAGTTGTCGATGCATGGATTAAAATTGAGGTTGGTCTGTAATTGTCAAAACTTGAATATGATCCAGATTTATGTATTGGTATAATTTTTGCTACTTTCCAGTCCGTAGGAAATGAACTAGTTTCCAAAGAGAGATTGATCAAATAAGTCAATGGAACGTCTTGGAAGATTGGATATTTCTTTGAGTCATCGATCACACGTGTATACTACCCATTTCAGGGTGGCTGCAACCCCAGCCCCCCCCCCCCTGCTTCCCATGCCGGTAGTACCGAATACCATCGATCAAAACCCAGAAAAACCGAATACCGCATGGCTGGATAAAACCGTAATACCGCACCTCTAGAGTGAAATTACCGAAATACCGTACGAAAAATACTCCAAAACCGCAATACCGAAAACCCCAATGTCCCCCTCGTTAAGAAAAGGCGGCAACTTTCGAAGGGATTTTTTTCAATACCGTAAACCGCCGAATATAAGCCCCTCGAATATAAGCCCCCGAATATAAGCTTACCAATTTACTAACTCTCACCATTCCGAATATAAGCCCACCCATATATAAACCGATGGACAAGAAAAACTAACACGAGAACAAGGTTACATCATGCCGTTACCAGAAGAAGAATTTCATCTTCAAACTTCGAGTGAGGAAGAAGACAACGACGTCGACTATGATGCTATCGTAACAGACAGTACCAGCAGCACTGCCTGATGAGGACTATGACGATATCTAACTTAATAGTATCTTATAGTATCTTTGTTTATATGTGTTATATTGAAATAAAGTCAGTAAATTTCAACCGAGACCTTCTATTTTGATTTTCGTTTTTCCCCAGAGAATTCGGAGCTTATGCTGAGTGAATGTTATTACTAACACAAAATCTTGTCCGTATATAAGCCCCCCCCCCCATGTATAAGCCCCCCCCCCCATGTATAAGCCCACTAAAAAGTGCTTACGAACGAATATAAGCCCAGGGTTTATATTCGGAGGTTTACGGTATTCTATGGTATTACTGTATATAGAACCATAATTAAAGTGCCTGTAACCCCAAATACGATATTATTGACTATAGATTCTACATGAAGTAAATTGTTAATGTGAAAAGTTGAATGTGAAAATGTTTTATAATTTGAGCTTAGCGTCGATGTTCTATAAAGGGTTGTGACTGTATGTTATGCTAATGCTAATCACTGTGACATGCTTGAACGCTATACTAGAGATTTTATCAACTTTTTCACTCAAATTCTCAACAAGTTTATCACACAGAAAGCAGGAAAGAAAGCCAAATTCCTGGGATGACGTCACACTTTTTAGAATTTTGAAAACAAAGTGTAAACCTGTATTATGTATTGAAGGAAGGATCAAATCAAAGAAATATTTCATTCAACTATTTGCTTTGCATGTATATAATGTTTATAAATAATAAAAATGGGGTTATGGGCACTAATTTATTACGTAGTTATGAATAAAGAAATACCTGATGGTTTCCGTGTTTGGATAATGTGATCCAAACATGCGAGAAGTTGCGAGACTGGAGAAAAGCAACTTCCCAAGTGTTTGGATCACAGTATCCAAACCTGGAAAACCATTCGGTATTTATTTTATAAAATAATACAAGAAAACGAGCAGAAAAACTTAAGGAAAGTTTTGGCTGGAAATTTCCGTGTTTGGACCTAGCAGTTATTTTATAAAGTTATGTTATTTTATAAAGTTATGTTATTTTATAAAGGATTGTGCTACATAGGAAGTGTAGAAATACAAATCGAAAATAATGAAAGGTTTGTCATGTCTACTGCCTTGTGTAAGAGGTCTAACGTTTCGAGTGAAGGCCCTTCGTCAGAGCTAGAGTGATTTTACGGGACTTTCTGAACGGTCTTCGCTCGAAACGTTAGACCACTTACGCACTATTTTCACAGTACACAAACCTTTTATTATTAACTGTATTAATACGTAGTTATCTTGAATTAAACAGCTACTCAGACATTATTTTCTATTGTTTTCTTCTTTGTCATTTGTTCATTTCTGCATCAGCACTATATATTGGTAAATTATTTGTGTATTTTTCCAGGATCACCTAATTGTTGGATCTGACAATAAATTAATTAAAGTGCCATTACTCCGCTGTGACAACTATGCCAGGAAAAGGTACAAAATAATGCTAGGGAGATAACGATTGTGAAATTTCTTTTGCTTCATTAGATTTTTTGTCTTGTCAGGTCCTGTCTTGCTAACCAAGATCCTCTCTGCGGCTGGAGTAGTAAGGAAAGAAAATGCATCCCTTGGGACAAACGGTAGGGTCTGTTGTTTATAATATGTTTAGAGCAGAATATTTAATATTTATCTCTCGAACAATAAGACTAACTTAAATATTTAAATTGCCTACAGTATCTCACGTTTGGGGATTTTACATATCCGTAATATTTGGGTCTTCCTGAGCAAAATCATAACATATATTGTCAGCCGAAAATTTTTAAAAAGTTACCGGATGTGATGTCACTCCAAACTGAGTATTGAGAACTTAACACAGCTTGCACAGCAAAACCTTTACAACTTTACAAACATCAAGCTGCAACTACGTAACTTTACTAGTTTTCTTTTGTTACTTGCCACAAAAATGTCTCTTGTGACATCTCGTCCGATAACATTAACAGCAAAAAAGTCCATTATAATATTATAATTTTGCTCAAGAAGACCCACATATTACGAATATGTAAAATTCACAAACGTGAGATGGACACTTTAACAATAATTGGACGAGGTTTAGCAAAATATCGTGATTCTAATAGAATGTTTCGTGTTTATTGTAGGGATAACGCAGATTGGAAACAAAGCATAAGGAATTGTCCACAACGTAAAGGTAAAAGCAAAAACAAATGTTGGCTTTAAATACGACAGAAATATTAATATCTACACATTTCACGAGACATCTTTATAAATACAGATTCCTAGGTGGCTATAGAATCGCACATGTTCTTTGATAGACTATCTATTTCAAAAGTGTCATTACTTTTATGACGTATTAACCTATAGTTCTCGAATTAATCAATCACGACACTACAATACAGGCCATTTATTATAGAAAAATATGCTGTAACACTAGAAAAAAGACGCAAATAATAAAAAATACAATGAGAAATACAGTGACGGTACCGAAAAAGATGGCTACTGGTACATTTAACCATAATTCGGGTGTAGTTTCATATAAATCCCGAAATGACGTTACATAGACTATAGGTAGTAAAATTCGAAATTAAAATCAGCTGTTATTTCTAAAATAAAGCATGCATTATCGTAATAGTTAGGGTTAGTATTAGATGTAGGGTTAGGGTTAGGATTGGGTTTGAGGATAGGACTATGTTTTATCATAGTTAATAGAAACACTGGTTTTATATTCGGGATACTTAAATGAAACGTCAGCCCATAATTCCTAGCGCAGTACGTAAACATTGAATCTCGTAGAAATAGCAGAAGATAGAGTTCACAAAGATTAAGTTTTGTAAAAAAGAAGCTTTTACGAATTTAATTCCTGCTTACAAGGTAAACAATGTTTAGCTGTTATTACAGGCCGTGATTTAAAGTGCAACTGACCCCAAAAATGTTAATGCTATATTTGAAAGAGCACTTAAAATAATGAAGAATGGCTTTAACAATTCTTCGATACCTATTTTCGTTTTCGAGCTATTCAGTTATATGTGATATGTTAATGAGGCACATGATGACGTCAAAGCAGGCAAACAACATTGTGGCAATTCTAAAATTCGTGCATATCTTCAAAGTTATCCAATGAAATTACTTGATGCTTTGCACATGAAAGCATACTACTAAACTAAAGAACATGGTTCATGTTGTGTTGTAACCATAGTAACAGAATAGCGTCCAAACCTCTCCGTTACCATACAGAAATCTTCATTTTCTGTCGTCGCAAGCAACGTTTTCGATTTCAAACTTGGGTATTGCATTGGAAAAGCTATTGAAAAAGATATTGAGAACTGCCAATTTCAACATGTTCTGCACATGAGAGAAAACAAATTATCTTGTTTTAGAAACTAAGAGGTCTGAAAGCTAATATGTTACTATGGTGACAACATAACTTGAACCATGTTCTTTAGTTTGATAGTATGCATCCACGTGCAAAGTTTCAAGTAATTTTATGGGAACACTTTGAAGATATCCACGAATTTTAGAATTGCCACAATGTTGTTTGCCTGCTTTGACGTCATCATGTGCCTCATTAACATATCACATATAACTGAATAGATCGAGAACGAAAAATAGATATCGAAGAATTGTTAAAGCCATTCTTCCTCATTTTAAGTGCTCTTTCAAACATAGCATTATCATTTTTGGGGTCAGTTGCACTTTAAGGTCGCAAATTATTCTGGTAAAATGTACAGCCGCCATATTTTTCGGTACCGTCAATTATGATAGGATAGCTTTTGTGCCGGCATGTAAACCATACCGGATAGGCCTTCTGTTTCAAACACACGAAGCGCCGCTGCAATCTTGAAAGAGGTTACATCTTATATCGAATAGCTTTTTTGTCGTTTCAACCGTAGTGTGAATGGGATCGGAATAAATAAATAGAATAGAACATACATACACGGCAATTGGTTGTATCGTACAACCAGACCGCTGTACACCAAAGTTCGCATTTACTTCGTCACAATATCGATCCTTAGAGGGAGTACTAGGCCATAATTTGGTAACCAATTGCACACTGCCATTTTGGGAAAATTGGAGAGTAACTGGGGCAAATTGGACGGCAAAATTGTTGGTTCCAGACTTTTCTGCAATTCGAGAACCTCGCAATCGTAAATTCTACAATTTAATTTTGCGTTTCTTTTTAACTATTTGGCGATTAAGCCTGTTGTTCTATTGATAATTGGACCATTTTCTGCTGAGTAAAAGATCAAAATGATTGTTTTAATATAAAATAAAATTACCCTTCAATTTATCCAAGATGGGGCGGGGCGTTCAATTGGTTACCCGGGATTGACTGAAATGAAGATTGGATACCCCTCTAGTTTTATTTATGGTGTAAACATTCTATGCCGTTTCGTGCCGAATCTGTTCATACAACTAACCATTTACAACGTTTTCATATCTCTCTTCACTCTTGAGATATTAAGATTTTTTAAATATATAAATGATCATACTTATGACATCACAATGCTAATGACTTATTGAAAAATTCTGCATATCTTTACCATTATAACATGGATCGTTTGATGATTTACATATTTGATGTCATTGGATACCTCCACGCACATGCACGTGCATTTCAAATGATTTCATTACATAATCTCAAGGATATATAAGCGTATTCAATAAGTTATTATGCAGTGTGATGTCATAAGTATGATAATTTACATATCTTAATATAATAATCTTAATCTTAATATCTCAAGAGTGAAGTGAGATATGAAAAAGTTCAAAAATTCAGTTGTAAAATAACTCTTTTGTTTGAAAGAACTCTTGAAACTGACTAACCATTTACAACTTTTTGTTTGAAAGAACTCTTGAAACTGTAATGACTATAATGACTAACCATTTACATTGCATATAGGCACTTTAAGCCGTTGATGCAAATTCGGAAAGTGCAATTGTTGAGTTGAGTGGTTAAGTAACTGGTTGACTAATTGCATAAGCAGAGGATGTTTGAAGTGTTTTAAATTGTGGTATATTTTTCTATCAATGTTACGAATATCAGAACTGTAGTCAAAAAATAAATTACTTTTGAATAAAAGGTCTTTAAGTATAATGTCTAGAAGTATAATTAAAAGTATATATAATTTTTACGGTATCTTCTTTTGTACTCGAGAAATAACGTTTTCATTCTCGTATTTTATGCTTCTCGACGACGCCATTTTAGAGTTTGGTCGATGGTGCAAAAAAATGACGTCAAAATTGAAAAGAAACCCCCGCTGAACATATCGAGTTTTAGTCGTCAACCACAGCATAAAATAACATCCAGAAGCAGAAAATAACACTCAGAAGCAGAAAATAACACTCGAATATTTTTTATTTAAATATTCTCCTTTAATTTTAAATAATTTCAGCAATGTGGTCGACGTGGTCCCCTTGGGGAGAGTGTCGCAGACATGATGGCAACTTGTGTAAATGCCGCAGACGAACGTGCATCGATGCTCGTGAGTTCTACGAATGTCACGGAAAGGACATCGAATTGATGAATTGCACAGGTTTGTACATCGAAGAGTGGTACTTGTTCAGAACATTTGTCGTGGTTATTTAGTATACTCCTGCAGATGGTCGTAATCCAGACAGGAACTTAGGATGGAAGCAGACATAGTGCTAAAGTGCGGTGCTCTGTGTTGTTCGTTAAAAATGTCGCATACTATTGATTCCTCACGACCGAAGGAACGAAATACACTAACCTTCACAATGATTTTAATGACAAAAAATTAAATAAAAAAAGAACAAAAAAGAAATCTATCTAACGAAAAATGAAAAACGACTTTCGTTCTTTTACATCTCATTAATTATTTGTTATTGTTTATCGTGTCTGATTGGCTTGTTTTTGTCACGTGATTATTTTGCGTATAAAAGTTTGATACTTGGTTTTTATTTCACTTTACGTTTCACTCTCTGACGAATGACCTTTGCTCGAAACTTTAGACCCGTTACACATTATTTCGGCAGTACACCAACCTTTTAGAGTTTGCCATTACAGCGCTCCCTAAATCAACTTTCATCAAAATCAAACTTCGCCAAAGGAAAGACAAGAAATGCCGAAATATTCGCATAATTATTTGCATATGTGAAAACAATGCGCAAATTGTTTATCCAGTACACAATAGCGAAGCGCACAGATGACGTCAGTATTTATGTTTGTCTGAGTCTATAATTTATTCTTGTTTATTCTTGCATTCTCAACAATAGAAAATGGCTATTTAGGAATCCCTTGAGATTCAATTTTGGTCTGATGGTCTGAGTTTTGGTCTTATAATAATAGCTGTGCGCCTCGCTATTCCACAACTCCAATCTCTTCAAATAGAGTGTAAATGCGTGGCAAAATTACTGTGTCGGTGAATTTGAACGTCGATTAGGTACCAGTTCTCACCCGAGTGTTCTGTTCAAAATGGCCGACCACGAAGCTGAAGAACTGCTCAATTTTTAACAGTTTAACTTGTAGCCTGACCCTAATACAAACCCTAACGCTAAACGTAATCCTAATTCTTTTCGTATATATCATCAATAAACATCTCGATCTTAATTCCCAATCAACTGGGCACCATTTTGATTTTACTCACCCATGACTTCTTCGGGCTCAACATCAAGTTCTAACTTGGCGCCTCAACAAATCGACGTTCAATTGGCCTTTTCCTAAAGACTAGTACAAGACTAGGTACAAGGTGGACATGCAGGTGTACGTGGGATTGTCATGGAGGACATTCATATTGTGTTTGTGCTTCCAGCCAAATGATCCCAAGAACACTTGCGCGCCAACTTTGTAACTAGTCTTCCACTCTTTTAGGAAAAGGCCAATTAAACTGACTGACAATTTACCACGCATTGTATATACAGTACTGACGTTTCGAGCGGATCCCTTCATCAGAGGTGAACAATATTTACTCTGATGAACTGGGCTCCGCTCGAAAGTTAGTATTGCATTACTAAAATTTTCGTCAATTCACCACCTTTTGGCTTACTATATCCAAAACACGTTAATATTCACAATGTTGTAGTGAATGTGGGAGAGCTAGGAGTAGACAGACGATACGTTGACGATCGTCAAGCTCACTTCATGCCTACGCAGCACTCTACTAATTTACGAGCTGTTCGTTAAAATATCGTTTTGAATTATCAAATAACAACGCAAAAATTAAATTGTTTATTTGCTTATAGTTGATATGTCAACGTTAACCGATAAGAACGATTGGAAAAATAATGGAGTTGTTCATGGTGGATGGTCTGAATGGTCAGACTGGTCAAACTGTCTCCGCGGATATAAAAATAAATCAAGAACATGCACGAAACCATCACCGAAAAATGGTGGATTATACTGCAACAAAAGTGACAAAGAGTACATTTTATGTGAACCGACAAGATTTGATGGTAAAATTATCTAAATATATATTGGTTCATATACTGTATATAGTTTTGGAAATTTGTATAATGTTAATTTATTGCTAAATAAGATTACAGGGTAAATGAGTGAAGATATTGATATGTAATTTAATTGACGTACAATGCGATCGCGTAAAATCGACCCTCCCGTCCCTCCGTCCAAAGTAATTGAAATTTGGAAAAAATGGCGGATTAGACAACCGTAAAAATGGTGTTTGAAAAAGTGACGGCTAATTTTTCCCTTCAATAGTCTTCGAAATTATATTTAGAGATTGTAGAACTGTATTTTAGTATGGGAACATCCTTTTATGCAACACCTGGTGGATTGCACTTCATTCGCCCAAGTTTTGTCACCTAAATTCTCACATTATTTGTCTTCGTCTTTCTGGTTTTTGTTTTTCGTATTCTTGTTTCATTTAGAAAATATTGACACAATAAAACATGATTAAACCTATTTTGTCTAGTATATGGTGGTGGTATTATTTCGTGCCATTTATAATTCGAATTTATCCGGTTTTTGAAATTATCGGTTTTTGAAATTATCGGTTCGAGATTATCGGGAAAGGTTTTGGAAGAAATGTCAGACTAGCAGAAAGACTAGGTACAGCGCGCCATGCAACCCGTACTTCTCACCAGCCTTGACCTCTACCCACGGGAGAGCCAGCTGAACGCAGGCTAGCCTTGACAACAAGCCTTGCCCACTCAGCCTATATTTATGTGATCGCTCTGTGTTTATCCATAGTCACTTTAAATTGTACATATTATCGTGTTATATTAATCATGTTTATAAACATATTATCGTGATTATATAACTCCAAGCCACAATGCTATCACCCGCTTTCTCTGGCCAACGAGTTTGGTAACTATTCTATATAAAAAAATTGAGCTCGTCCAAACTGACATTGATAACATCTCAGTTGATCCTCCTGAAATGGAATTCTGCTCGTCGACTGTTAAATTAGAGAGTTTTTACCTTGCTGACGGAAGATGAAGCGCAAAAAATCATCATGAGCTCCTCCATTGCATCTTGTTAGCTGGACCCACTTCCGACTTGGCTTTTAAGCTATGTTGTGATGTTCTCACTCCCATCATCACTCCCTCCAAGAGACATTTGTTCCTGATAGTTGCAAGATTGCTCTTGTGATTCCTTGCAGAAGAAACTTTGTCTGGATTTGATTTTTAAGAACTTCAGGCCAGACAGCAATCTACCATTTATTGCTAAATCAGTCGAGAAAGCAACTGAAAGCATTACCTCTCAACTGCTTTTTCATTGTACCAGTAACGCCCCATTACCTGCAGATAACCAATCTTCGTATCGAAAATTTCATTCCATCGAAATCGCACTCCTAAAGGTTCAAAATGATATTCTCACTAGTATATGAACAAACAAGAAGTTATATTGTTGGTCCTACTTGATTTGAGTGCCGCTTTCGATACGATTGAGTTTCAACAGACCTATTTCATAGTGGTTACATTTTAAATATTCTTTTATGTGCATATAAATTAGCCTTTACAACCTCGTTAGGAAGCAAAGATTCTTTTCAATTGCTGACACAAACGAGGCCATGAAGGTGAATTTAGATGCACATAAAGGAATATTTACCACCATTATGAGAGAGGTCTAGCTCAGTGCAGGTCAGAATGCCGACGCGTTGATTCGGGGACCTTGTGTTCGATTGGGGTATCCAGATTTTTTATATAATTATTATACATGTGAAATCCTTCATTTTAAAATATATATCAGCCAATATTTTTTGATTCTTGATAGATGCTGTAACATTTATGTGGACACGTTGGAACAGAATCAGAGGCCCAGAAAGGAAAGCGACCAGATATAAAATATCATGTACCTCTAAAGCTGTTGTAATGAAAAGTTTGCAAATTAATATGGTTGACAATGAAACCATTAATTGCACCAAAGACATTTGTGTTGGTAAGAATATTATAATAGAAGACCTATCTGGTATGGTTTACATGCCGGCACAAAAAGCTATCCTGCAGTATCCTAATTGACGGTACCGAATAATATGGCGGCTGTACATTTTACCAGAATGCTTTGCGACCATAAATCACCTGTAATGACAGCATTGTTTACTTTGTAAACATGAATTAAATACGTAAAACAATTTTTTTTATCAAACTTAATCTTTTTGAAACTCTATCTTCTGCTATTTCTACGAGATTCAATGTTTACTGCGCGCAAGGAATTATGGTTAAATGTACCAGTCGCCATCTTTTTCGGTACCGTCATCGCAGCATTTCACTTTCTTATAGAAATTTATATTGCTTTGGAGAACGCATTTACCATGGTGAATGACAATGTTGGATAGTTCTTACAAGAACTGTTTGAAACTTATAGCAGAATTAGAGTTAAGAAAGAAGTAGAGTAAAAATATGTAAAACTACAAAGAAGCACGATACATTTCTGAAGACAACTTAACAAGTGCTACGCGTCTGCTGGTAAACTAAAAAAACAGAGCGGGTATTTATAAGATAAATGTTGAATGACGCACGTCACCCCGAGGAAGTGACACTTAACATAACGACATGATCAGACATAGTTTGACGCTACTTTGGCTTTAAAAAGTTTTTTGAACGTAACTTTAAAAGTTACTGTCCATGACCCAACGTTTCGACACTCCAATCTAGTGTCTTCATCAGGGGTGATCGTTGTAAAGTAAGGATCCCTATTTATACCCTCCTACACAATAAAAACTTAAAATAACGATATGCATCATGTTGGAACACCAACACAGCGTAACCCTATTACGTAGTGTGACCTATTAGATATGACATTACATATGGTTATTACTTACGGTACTATACATGGTAAATTACGAGAGTGTAAAAATATCAAAAAAGAGTATCATTTCCGAAGCTAAATACAGCGATGTAGAGCTACTGGTAAGTCTCGGCTAGTGTTGTATTTTGGGGTACAGTGATTTCCACGTCCTGGCGTTGTCGGCGTCATAGAGCTACTCAACAGTGGATAAAAGGCACATCTTTTAAATTGGCTGAGCGTGACTCCTTTCTGCGGGAAGAACGTTCCATACCTTACAAACTAAACTCTTAATTTTGGTTAATTAATGACTAATTAATAATTTTATGTAACATTAGATCCACATAAACGTGCCCATCGTTTCCTGACCTCTTGGGGACCTTGGATATCTTGCGACGATGGTCGCATGGCAACACTTCGCACACGACAACTTTGCGTTCTAAATGTTTCACGTCAATGGTCGTGTGACAAACAGCATGTTGAAAGTACGCAGCATGTTCATGTTACTACAGGTATGTTTTCAGTGATATATAAAGGACATAATAAGAGAACTTCAATGTGTCGAAAAATACTAATAAGTAAGAGTACTAACGTATATTCATGGCTGATGTTTCGGACGATGTGACACATCGTCCAAAACGTCGTCCATGAGACCATGAATATACGTAATTACTCTTAATTATTCATTCTTATACATGTCTTGGGTCTGAGGCCCCATGAAGGCTCAACTATAACTTCTATATTATCACTGTTAAACAATCGTTAATATCTAGACGCCCATATATTCCTTCCTCCACGAGTAACGTTGGCAAATCGGTAAATCAGCTCTTTCTTATCAACTGAAGGTCAATCTCCCACCCAGGACATTAATGATTCTTCACCATAAATCGTAGATTCGCAGGAGACCGGGGGTCAGTACCGCCGAGAAGGGGGGTAGTGGGGTCAAATTACCTCTGGCCCGGACGAAATAAGGGGGTCCAGAAGAAATTAGGGGCCCAGGTTGAATTTCAATTTTTTCAATTTCCGTGTCCCAGGCACGAAATGATATAAAACTTTATATTACACGACGTTTCCACTTACGTGTCATGCATCAATATGCATGGTACATTTGCAAAATCTTAATTCAAAAGGCTATAATATTATTAATATATACTGATCTAAAAACGCGGTAAGTGCTCGACTTTCTTTCATCGTTTGTTATAATTATTTTTCAGTATTATAACGACTAAATGTAGACAGTAGTCTGCAGTTCGTACATGTTCTTTTATTATCGTTTTCGAAAATACCAGGAGTCTGTTGTGAGTTCGTTATGAAATCGTTATATTAAGGCATTAGTGCATTAGCGTCAATTCGTTACATTTATTTTGCAATTAAAAGTTTCATAAAAAAATCAAGAAATTAAATAATGCAACACTTTATTCTAATCTGCAATATGGCTATAATTCATTTTCGACTGGGGGGGGGCTCTATACTGACTTCTGTGCATCTACCCCCGGGCCCGTGGCGGGAGAATCGATTATCGAACCGTAATTTTTCATTATAATATTCCACTCCATTTTTGGCAGGGGTCCCACTGTGTCGGGGAGCCCCTTAGTTCTCCATAACCCTACCTAATGAGCGTTACGCCGCTGTATATGACTTGGTTAGTTTGGTGCTATGAAAATGCTCGTAACACATTTTAAACGTTGAATAAACCATATAAAACAGTCTCTTGGGCCGCCATTTTGAATATGACCGTGACGTCCTCATATGCTGGTAAGCATCGTATTTCTTACTGTTGTGATACCTATCGTGCAGCTATGTTATATAGCCCAGTTTTTGGGTTGTAATAGCGCT
Source organism: Chrysogorgia sp. JL179-B06 (assembly GCA_035772405.1). Lineage (NCBI taxonomy): Eukaryota > Metazoa > Cnidaria > Anthozoa > Scleralcyonacea > Chrysogorgiidae > Chrysogorgia > Chrysogorgia sp. JL179-B06. The sequence continues at coordinate 345,335 of JAYKKM010000391.1, forward strand.
GCAAAAATAACGCTGAAAAGAAGCTTTACCAAGCACATGACTTAATAGGTCATCTGGTTATTTAAATAAAAACCTTTGGTACGCATTACAAGCATTTTTACAAGCTCAAACTACTATATTCCGGTTATTTAAGTCGCGTACTTTGATATGAAAGGTACTTATTTTTTGTTGCCAATGTCTTTTTAAACAACAACAACGTGGACATCATGAGTAATTCGAAATTTCTTTCAATAAAAATCCAAGCTTATCTGACCGCCACCTTTCTCGTTTCCTCAGGGGCCCTTATTGTGTATAAATCTTATGACGTTTTAGGGACTTTGCTTATACGCTACCTCCACTGACCTCTATATATAACTGAACTGCGGGTTCTTGTTACCAATGACTCACGAAAGTGTCCTAAAAACGATGGCGTCAGCTGGAGTCCTTTTTCTCCTGTACATACACCCAAAAGCAACGAAGTATGGCATTTTCCCCTTTCAAAAAAGGAAACTCGACAAACAAACTGTAACAGATGTTTTTATGACCAGAAAACGTTCCAAAAATCCTTGCCAAAAAATACTTGTCAACACTTGGACTGACGTATGAAAATGGCGGCTATTATTATGGCTATTATCTAAAAAGGACTCCAAATGACTCCACCCAGCTTTTTACTACACTTTCTGAGGGATCCCGCAGTACAGTTATATAGAGAGGTCAGTGGTTACCTCAATAAAAACAAACAGAATTAGGGACTCTAGTCTTCCTCTAATCCTTGGTTAAAAGTTAATCGTATCTTTTTTTGGTATATGTTCTATTTGATAACTTTAGCTCAAGCTTCCTATGATGTCTTTCTATATTTCTATATTTATTATAAGATTTTCTACATTTTACAATTTTTGAACAGAAAACTTCAAACATCTTTGCCTTCATCTCCATAATTTTTCTCAAAATGTTTCCTCTAATCCTGAATTATGCTAATAACCTTTTCAATAGCCGGGCCCTAGTGTATTACCTAGGATTGTCACAAACCATTAAAAATATGAATTGTTCTTGCCGTTAAAGTGCCAATACAGCCTTTTCAGTTTTTAGTTTTTCAAACAAAGGACGAAAAACTAGTTGATAAGTTCTTTTACAGTTTTTGAATTGGTCCATTCGTTTCCAAGATATTTGTGATATGCTAATGAGGTAGATGATGACGTCATTTAAGTCAAACAATATTCTGTCAAATCAAAAAGTCCTGTATATCTTCAAAAGTATCCACTGAAATTACTTGGAACGTTGCATGTGAATACATACCACCAAACCAAAAACATGGATCAAGTTATTTTTTGCTATAGCAAACAACGTTGGCAATTTCAAACTTGGGTCCTGTATTAATAAATTTTGTTCCGCGCATTAGAGAAAAAACAAATAATTTTGCTTTCGGAACGAAGAGGCCTGGGAACTATGTTACTATGTTGGCAATATAACTTAATTCATGTTCTTTGGTTTAATGGTATGTATGAACATGTAATTAAAGTTCCAAGTAATTTCAGTGAATACTTTTGAAGATATACAGGACTTTTTGATTTGACAGAATGTTGTTTAAATTAAATGACGTCATCATCTACCTCATTAGCCTATCACAAAAAGAGAAATATCTCGGAAACGAATGAATTCAAAAACTGTAAAAAAACTTATCAACTAGTTTTTCGTCCTCTGTTTAAAAAACTCAAAACTCAAAATGCTGTATAGGCACTTTAAGTGAAGATTAAATTGAAGTGTGGTTCGTTTTAGTATTAGTGTGAGATAACTAGACTGGTGTGTCAGTTTCTATATGAATTTCATTGGGCCCAGGTCACAATTGCATATCCAAAATGCTCTGCTGCACTCGAATTATGCGAGATGTAGAACATCGAGAATTTAATAAATTAAATTGATCTTATTGGTCTTGTTCGTTTTTGTTTAGCTAGTCTAGTTCTCTAGTTATTGAACAAGAAAAAGATATTTTTGTCGCTGTTTTAAAGGAGAACTGCAGTCAAAAATTACTTTTAAATAAAAGATCTTTAAGTATAATATTTAGAACTGTCAATACGGCTCAAAGTTGATGTAGAGTGGTGGCTTTCTTTTCAATTTCGACGTCATTGAGTTCTTGTCTTTTGTTCCTTGTATATTAAAACAGTCCCATTGTTGTTATGTCATCCCTAGTGTAACTTCGGATAGGGAAATCGGGTATTGTGCATTGTATAGTATAAATAATTTTATATTTCTATAAATTTTATATTTCTATAAATTCTATATTTTTAACTAGATCCTCCTATCCCTAAATCGTCTCAGTGGTCCCCTTGTGTCTGTGATCATGACATTACAACCGCCAAATCCTATGGTATTCAACATAGAAATAACCAAAAGAAAGAACGAATAGAGTATAGGACATGCCCATGTAAAGGTAAGGTCGAATGATTATCATCTACAAGTTAATATTATTTATGTTTGTATTCTAGTACTCTTTATCCAGAATTCATATGTAATGATTTGTTATGCAATAGCAGTTTAAAATATATTAAGTATATATATAAGCGACGCGGTATTTGGTTATAATTTCATGTTACGAGGTTCCAAATATATTAGCATATATTAGCAACAGAACGATAGATATGTTATGTATTACCACGTTCTTTTAAAAACTACGCTTAACTTTCACAATAAAAATAGAAATTTAAAGCGGTTTTTTTTAAAGAACGAGGTAATACATAACATATCTATCGTTCTGTTTGCTAAGATATCTATCGTTCTGTTGCTAATATATTTGGAACCTCGTAACATGAAATTATAACCCGTTATTTAAGTCGTGGCCTATTTTAGGCAGCGTGACGCGCGCGTGGATGCGACTGGGGTTGTTGCCAAATGAACCGCGTGTTTTCCCGCGCACCTTGCGCGGCAGCAGTGTAGCAAAGCAAAATAAGCGCCTGGTTATATTTACGGCATATTACAATTAATATTTGGCATTTCACTCGATTAAACTCAGATTCAACGAGAACCTAACCCTAAACCTAACAAATATACTAAACCTAACCAAAATACTAACCCTAAACCTAACCAAAATACTAACCAAAATACTAACTCTAAACCTAACCCTAAACCTAACCAAAATACTAACCCTTAACCTAACCAAAATACTAACTCTAAACCTAACCAAAATACTAACCCTAAACCTAACCAAAATACTAACTCTGACCAATAAAAACTAGTAAGCAGAAAAGGCATTTTTAAAGAAAAAGCAAAATTCATTTTTAGCGAACGCGATAGGAAATCGCGGGACTGGTAACGAACGCTTACACACTGTTGTTATACCTGCCGTAAATATAGCCACTTTGGGTATTTTATTATTTACAACTCTCAATAACATTTAAGATTAAATAATACGATAAAGGCACTCAAAGTAAAAAAAGGTCCAAATAACATGAATAACATTATTGAGTATATTTATAATCCGATAATGTTTAGATAGTGTTATTGGTGTTTAATAACAATGTATATGACAATAAAATAATGTCAATTTAATGTAATATAAATATAACAAAATGCTTTCTTATAACTTGCAAATACATGTGTTATGACTAATTAATCTTTTATTAAATCAGGGTGTTAGCTAGCCCATATAGCGTCCGTTTGACGGACTCTTCCCAATTGAAGTAGCTAAGGGGCTTTCCCAACTGGTCTACTGGAAGATTTTCATTTTTTCTGATGAGAAAGTGTATTGCGTTTGATTTAATACTATTATATCATTCAAAGAACGTATTATTTACAGAATACTTTTTCCTCATTAACTATTTTCTCAAAATGTATCGAGTTTCAATTCATATTCGGTGTGTATTCACTTAAATGAAATGTACAAAACAAAGTGTAATCGATGTGCATTCCGTGTTCATTCACCGGAAATGAAATGTACAAAACGAAGCTACGGTACGCGTTGTTTACATCTAAGGAGAAACACGTCATCAACTTAATTAGCGCTAAGAAAAGCGATGATAATGTTTTTATACAAAGTTAAGGGTTTTTCCCTAGATGCAAACGACGGTATTCTATTACAAATCTACTAGTAACAGCTCAAAATTTCCGAGCACGCGGTATTTTAGCATGTAGTCTAGAAAAGAAAATGTATCGATGAGATCATAACAGTTTAATTCCTCTCACCATGGTTACCACAAAATGATATAAAGTAGCGTATTAAAGGACTTTGATCGGTCAAAAAAACTTTCCCAATTTACGTTTAACGTTACGGACAAAACTTTTCGTTTCTGGCTAACACCCTGTAAATTTAATTAAATTCACTGTGAAATTTTCTTAAAGGAGGACACTCCATAATGTTTTTTTCTTATCAATAAAAATCAAACATATAGTTGAGGGGGACATTGGGAGGGTGTCAATACCGTAATACCGCACAAAAATTCCGAAAATACCGCATCACCGCATAAGAAAAATTTAAATACCCCATACCGCGAAAAAACGAGGAAACAAAAAATTACTCGTTCAGCCTCGTTTCCATTTTGTCGCAAATGTCGCGACCAAGTCATGGTCGCCGATATACATTTATCCAGGTGTGAATTTCAAAAGTAACATTCAAATGGATTTAAACTTTTACGTGCGAATATAAACGCAGAAAAACGCATGACTGGAAAACAGGCTTTAGGGTATGAAAAACGCAGTTGTAAAGTGACTAAAGTCGATAGTTTAGATGTGAAGAAGGTCAAGTTACATACCATTGGTGTTTAAAGTCTTTAAACAATTACGTAACAATTAAATTACGTTATTAGAAATAACTGCAAACGAAATATGGCCGTACACCGTAAGCTATAAATCGGAAATCCCGCACACCGCAGAATTTGACAACACCGTAATACCGCCATTTTAGATATTTTCCCGCAATACCGCAGCCGAAAAAACAAAATCCCGCACACCGCAGGATTTGAGTTCACCGCAACACCGCAAACTACAAGTTTTCACCGCAATACCGCCCAAAAAATAGGCAGATACCGCAATACCGCAAATCCCAATGTCCCCCTCAGTCGTGAGATACTGACCGTGTTCTGAGCTACGAAAGTACAATCCATCCTATTGAAAATTGTGGCGATGTGAGAAATCGATAATAATACCTCGAACAACCTTGACAACGTTCTCTTTTGTTGATTTCACATACAAAACTAGTCCTGCTTAATTTGACATTAATTTTGAAGGAAATTTGAAGGTATCGTGACTTTTTGGAAGGATTATTTGGTCAAAATTAGGATAAAACTTGGATTCAGTTTGGAAATGTGGAAGCACTGAATGGGATATACTTCGAAGCTTAGAAAACAGTCAATATCTCAACTATATGTTTACTTTTTATTGATGATAAGAAAAAACATTCTCTTTTAATGATATCGCAGATAGAAATTTTAAACAAAATGTTGTCAATTTCAACTAACCCAACTAACTCGTTTAATTCCGCGTTGCAGACGATGGAGAGTAACGTTAACGCATAGTATTAATACAGGTAACCACTAACAATGAAATCAAAGTAAATTAAACTAAATTAAAGTAAAGTAAAGTAAATTAAAGTAAATTAAAGTAAAGCAAATTAAAGTAAATTAAAATAAACTTAATTTAATTTAACTGAAGCAGTAATAATGGAGAGTTATTGTATAAGAAAAGTAGATTAACTCTTTCCTGTCCGACCCAGTCAAAAGGGGTCATAGTCTCATAGAAGACCCCCGAAGTCGTCAATCGAAAAACACGGTAACGCAAGATTAAAAATTGAAATTTGACAAGCGCCAGGGACATGAGATCCGCTCACACGCCAAATTTGAATTTTTATGATGCTACGCGGGCGTGCAAGATGGCATTTTCTAGGAAAATGGGAGTTTTCAACCTGATTTATGATAATTATGCTAATTTATATTAACATAATGTGTCTTGTTCGGAAAATTTAAAAACATTGGTAACGGCCGGTTTATTGGGCTTTCAGAAAAGGTATAGATTTCGCAACAGTTATGGATATTTCCCGAGATATCAATAGAACAAAGAGGTAGTTCAATTTTAGATGTTTTTCAGCCGGACAGGAAAGAGTTAATAATAATACATTTAATAAGTGTTTTTTATTTTAAAAAAATACTGTTTCTAATTTTTAAAAAATACTGTGTTTTATTTTTAAAAATACTGTTTTTCTAGTTTTTTTTAACTACGTTTTTATTTTATAAAAAATACTGTATTTTTAATTTTTAAAAATAATTTTTTATTTTTAAAAATTGTTATTTATTTTATAAAGATACTATTTTGTATTCCAGAAAAATATTTTGTATTCCAGAAAAATATAGTTTTTTTCATTTATGTTTTTTACTGTTTTTTTTAATTTTATGTTTATATGTTTTTTTTATTAATCCTTTAGTATTTTGTTTGTGTTTGTTTCTTTCCTAATCCAGATGTAGTTTTATTGAACTGAAGTAGCTAAAGTCTTTCGCTTTATTTATTACATAAAAAGCAGTGTTTTATAAGGATTTCCGCCATTAATAAATTCGATAATCAAAACACATGTGAATTATTAGTGATAATCTTACATGTGCCCGATTATCGTGATTCAATGCTGCAATGTTTGTTGGGGAATGGGATGCTTTGAAATATGATACATGGATACTTGGAGATATGGAATTTATTTCTCGTGTTGAACTAGATATCTCGCTCGTTGGTTATCCTGTTTTATTATTTAACAAATAGATCCATTATGCCGTTGTCTGTTCAGTTATAAATGCACAGATGACGTCAGAACGTGGTAAGAACAAAAAAGTGGCCCACGAGACGGAGTGGGTCACTGATGTTCTTATCACGTTCTGACGCTGTGTATCTATAACTGAACAGACAACAAAAAATGGAATCTATTTGTTTTATACAACCACAAAGGTTTATCAAAGCTGTTGGGGCATGAAAAAAGAAAAACACAGCTGCTGACCTGATTTGACGCCATCCATGTATCTGTCTTTTAATAGATCATTGGCAAGAACCAATGAAAATGCGTATATAAGTCACGTGGTTGTATAAATACATATCGAGGAATTACCAGGTTTTCTCCTATTCAGAAAAAGTGATATCTTCACATGTGAAGATAAAAATTATATACTTACTGCTTACAGTGAAGATATCATTTTTATTTTCACTGTAAAAATATCACGGCTATGTTATCGATTTCAATACAATAAACAAAACAACATATACATGGTCGTTTCGGATATGAATTTTATCTTCTCGTCTTGATAATATCTCTCGTGAGATATATTACCAACAATCGAAAAAATATTTCGTACTCCGCATGGCCATGTAATATCCTCTCTCTCTATATATATATATTATTTACGGAGCGGTAAATAACATATATGTATTTTATAAAAATACTGTCATAACCATAACTTCATACTTATTCACCTTTTTAAAATATTTTACTAAAAGCAAAATCGATTATTTTTAGTTCTGCACATACAGACTGAAGACACAGTGGATGAGGTTCAACAGTCCGTTAAGAACAAACGAACTGGCGTTGGGCAAAAATACTCTCTTGAAATACTAATTACTGTAGTTGCTGTATGTTGCGTTATATGCATTATTATTACCGTTGTTCTTCTTGTCCTTTGCCATCGAAAAAAAGAACGAAAACAAAATATAAATAACAACTCCAAGAGCTTGACCACAGGTGGACGTGCCTTAGCAAATGGCAATACCACGAGGATTTGAGTGTGAAATTGAACAAGAAAGACAAATAAAAATGAATTAAAGAAAATGAACATATTCTGGGCGCAAATCTAAAAAAAGACAACTTTGGCGTGCGACAGTACATTTTCGTACATTTCACATAATCTCATGGAGGTGGATTAAACAAACCATGAACGAATGGAGTCGATGAAGTATTGAAGTCTACAAGTTATCACTATATTTCTAAAGGAAACCATCATGATAACCATAAAATAACTTTAATAATAAAAACGATGATCGACAGTAGTTGTACATATATTATTAAAGCAATTGTAAGTTTAATAGGCATAAGTATATAATATTTGTATTCTAGAAAACCTTCAAAATCGCTGCAATAATTCTTATACATAAATGTATAGACATAAAAATATTTGTAGATAATTTATTAATCGAGTTATTTTAATTTTATTTTTCGCTGCCGAGATAGCCTCCTTCACAGACGTTCTTTGCGGGCCCTCTCGCCCCCCCCCCCCCCCCCCCCTTCCCCCCAGACGGCCTGCAAAGGACTCCCGAGAGAATTTACATAAATGACCACATGTTGAAGGCGATAAATACGTACATGGAACAAACGTGGTTAGTGTTAGGACATTGGTTTCTTTGTGGTTGATTCTATTATTTTAATCAACCAATCACAAAACTTATTCGTATAGGTATGTAAAATCCCCAAACGTAAGATAATATTAGGTGGTGTACGAGTCTATTTTTAACAATGTGATTTGTAATGACGCTCATCAAGCTCAAATCCTCAGAAGACTCCCAGACAGCAATCGAACCTGTAACCTGATGGGGGGGGAGTTAGGGTTAGGATCTAAGTTGTTTTTGGGTTAGCATGCAGTTCTATGATGTATATTATATTATCATAATATAGGCATCTCTCGCGGGTACTGAAAAAGATCGTCCAGAAGACGATTGCTTGCCGCTGACCGCGATAAATGGCGTACTCACCCCCTCCGCCCGGGAAAATTTAGCAGTTTTTGCATCCAAATATACGTTGCTAAGGGAGTTGCTAAGGGAGTTGCTAAGGCGGAAAATGCAGACCAGCCTTGGAATTTTGCGAATTTTCAACATTTCTATCATTACAATCGAAAAAATTATTTCAATTATCTATTCTAATATGGTTAACCAGTTAATTTATGGCTAATTCAAAAATTCACTAAAATATTTATTTTTTGTAGTGGACCCCCTTAAATTCCGAGACTAATGTAAACAGTTTGACTTTTTCCGTAGCACAAGCACTTTGTTTTGTGATGAATTTATGAAGAACAAGCAATCTGTAAACAAATTAATCATGTATTGTACTGTAAAATATTTAGTTGAATTTTTGGTTTTAGTTCAAAGGGGGGGAGCCTGGGCGACGCTACTGACGAACTGGCTTATTAGATAAATTTACCCAATAGTATTGCATATTGTGGTGATTTCAACATTGACTGGCTATCAGATGAAGGTCAGAAACAGCAGATACTTAAAATATTTGGTCCCTCATATCAGCAAAAGTTGCATCTTCCTACAACCGATTATGGATCACTTCTGGATCATCTGTAGTCTGTACACCAATATTCCAGACGAATACGTTACAAGTGGAATATATTTCAGACCACAAACCGGTGTGGTGTGCCTTAAAATAGACGAGACATGCATACATATAATACAACACAATGTTCGCTTCATAATTTCTTACACACAGGTTAAAAATTAAAAAGTTTAAAAACTACCAAACGTAATTTTCGACTACAATGTCATCTTCTGGGTTCAAATTGACAATTAACTAACCTTCGCCACAGCATCAAACCGTAAATAATTGCTTAAACAACCTGTTAACAAACATCTTTTGTATACGATAATAAAATTGTCGTATATTATGTAATAAAAGATTGGTGGTAGCATATAGGAAACGAGACCATTGGTTGCATTATAAAACAACCCATGCACTGTTATTAGCTAGCTTTTAATAGGGCTTTGTCACCTATACCTCGTTTTGAACGTTATCTCGATCAATATTTAACCGTTTTCAATTCTGAAAACAGATTTGGAATTAGCGAGTCTAAATACATAACACACGTACCTATTATATTACGGAAACTTGTATACCCTTCGTAAAACCTCTTTATGTAGTTCGTCAGATCAACAAATCAATAATGGCCGCAGCATTTCTGCTCAAATATGGCCGCGACTAAAACGGATCGCCCAAAATGACTTTTCATATCATAACTTAATTAATAAGCTGCCAGTCTGAGAGATGGTTATATCACATAAAAACTTGTGGTAATATTTCTGTATGTTTTTACGAATGTAATTGTTATAAAAGAGCTTAGAAAGCATTTCAACCAAGCAGTCGTCATTGCAGGGTACGCTTTATAACCAAGCACGGCATTTATCGAGTTTTCCTTATATTATAAATCGACTCGATGCGCCAATGAAGTTTCAAATGAACAAGACAAAGTTGACATAAACAGTTCATTTTAATAAAACTCTCTGTATCATAACTTGATGTAGCATTCAACAAAAATGGTGAAGCATTCACCCCAAACACAGCTCGATTCTAATATTCAGGATATTATTTCAGTCATTTTGCATATACTGTTCCCAAGTCTGAGCGCCACAGTCTGTGTCGTTAATACTCAACATCAATACTGACGCCGCGCAACTATACGTTTATTCTGTCGTTGCCATTCAGATCTGATGTTAACTATAAGATAGACTAAAAAAAACGGGACTGCTACTGCACCTCTGTCCTATTGTCACAAGTACCTGGACTTAGTATACCTTTTTAAAGCATTAGTTCGTTCATATGACCCTTACATCTCTATTATAAGTCCTCCAGCCATGTACAACGACCATGAGCGAGTTTGATAACGAATTATTAATACACATACGTTGCTCTCTATACCTCTCAAATATAGCTAGCATAATGCGAGCTGATCTTGATCCTTGATCTGACCATTAGTTCCTGACAAGCATTACACTTCCAAGTAACAAATCTGGTAACCTAATCCTTCACCTACGCAACTTCTGAGATCCACCTCCAGAACGTGACTATACATGTAATTTGCATTGCCGACGAGCTGGACTGTTACACCTGGACCTGATATCCAGATGCTGCCGAGCTCGAGGACCACGTATAAGCACTGGGACTGCTAAACCGGATTATATGGGGTCACCACTTAACGTGGGTATCTCCCCAACGTTCAAATAGCATATGAGGTCACCACTTTCTGTGGGAATCTCCCCACTTTCTGTGGGAATCTCCCCACTTTCTGTGGGAATCTCCCCAACGTTCAAATGGCATATGAGGTCACAACTTTCTAACAGGGAGCTATATTGCTTCGTAATCTTCACTGGTTACCGGTGAGATCAAGGATTGTTTTTAAGATACTAATAATTACTTTCAAGGCTTTGCATGGCCAGGCGCCTGTTTATATTACTGATTTGCTAACTAAATATAAACCTACTCGTGCTTTGAGATCATCTGACCGAAATCTGCTACTTGAGCCAAAATCCAAAACGGTGACTCATGGCGACAGAACTTTCTCGGTTGCCGCACCAAAACTGTGGAATTCATTACCACAGAAAATTAGAAGCTTTGATATGTGTTAATACACTGTAGACGACGATACATGGACGATCGCCGGTGAGACGCTCTAACCATTGAGCTACCGAGACTCAGATGGAGAGCAAATGTTACAATGATGTAATGGTGCGATTAATATACGTAATGCCCGCGGCAGTCACTATATATCGGTAATGTTTGAAAAACATTACCGATATATAGTGCATAGGCAGTCCGGGACTCAGAATAATTTTTCTGAGGATACGAGCTTGACGATCGTCCATGTATCGTCAAGCTTTAATATGTCTTATAGTTTTAAGTCAGCACTAATTAAGATTTTTTTTTAAATTAATAGTTTTTTGTTCATAGTGATAAATATATGTAGTAGGCTTTATCTTATAATGAAACTGTAATTAGTTTTATAAGTAAAATCAAGAATATATTGTTCGGTAAGAGCATTGAGACTATTGTATAATACTCCTAATACGTCTTTTATTATTATTATTATTATTATTATTATTATTATTATTATTATTATATTGATCAAGTCTGCTAAAACGGGAAGAATATGCGGCAGACATGCCTTGGTGACTCTCATGCTAACTTTGTCATATCCTGCATGAGATTTGTTGGATGTCGTGTTCATAATGGTTTCATCCACCTTGGAGACACAAAAATGTGGAGGGTATATTTGTAGCTGAATCAGAAACGTCGCATTGGGGAACGTAAGCTGAACTCTACTGCAAGTTAGCAAAGTGAAAAGGTGGTGAACTACCCAGATTTTTAGTAACGAAATACTGACTTTTCGAGCAGAACCCAATTCACGAGAGTAAGACGAAATGAAATAAAATAAATAGGGCAGCATATATATATATATATATATATATATATATATATCTATATATATATATATATATATATATATATATATATATATATATATATATATATATATATATATATATATATATATATATATATATTCCAAAAGGTGTCATAATAAAAAGTAGTGAATAAGCTAATAATTAATGAGATGCAAAAAGTTAAATAATTTACTATTTTTACAGTCAGCAGACAGACTGAGGGGAGGGAGAACCAGTCAAGGGTGCAATGACAAGTCCAATATTCAAGGGGACTATGCGATAATAAAGCGGTAAAAAACAAAAACTTGAGAAGGAATGAAGGTGCATAAGCTAATAATAAAGTTCCTCGCAAACTAAAAATAACAAAAAACTTGTACATAATTAAATAAAAGAAAAGCGTTCGTTAAGGCCATGGGAAATTAGTATACCTTTTTAAAGCAGATATATATATATATATATATATATATATATATATATATATATATATATCAGTTTGTTTGATATGCAAATGTACGGAATTTACGTCACACAGGAATAATGAGTTAGGATATAGAATGGCGATGTTCATTATTGTCCTGTAATATATCCTAACTAAAGTATCATTTAACCACGCTGTAATTTTTGGTACCCAGTTTGTAAATAATATATTCGTTCATTCTCTGACGATGTTGCGCGTAGCAACGAAACGTAAAATCTTCTCTAAATAAACCTTTTAAATATGTCTATATTTTGTGTTTTTTGCTGGGCTTTGTTATTTATTATTCGATTACAATTTTCTTGCTATTGATTCCGAACGAACGAACGGACGAACCCATACACTAACGAAGAAACTCATAGTCTTAATAAGTTGATCAACGAGGAAGGGGGGGGGGGGGGTTAATTTTGTTGGCTAAAATGGCAAAACTCGTGAAGGGGGGTCGTGGGTATATAAGGACGCGCATATCGTTCGTTCGAGAAAGTCACATCAACCTCTTGTAGAGTTCACAAAAGGAAGAAATCAAGTTGCTAGAATGATTCACTGTCGTAACTGCATTATTTATTATTCATTGGTAGCTCTGCTAACGGTGTCGAGTTGGATAACCACAGGTAGGAACAAAGACTGAGTTTAGCTTGATCATTGTGTATGGCAGTTTGATACTCTTAGATTTTGTATGTTTAAGTTTCATTCGGTAGACACTAATATTTCTAGTGATATTGGGTTCGTTGCTAAAACGAGCAAAACAACATAATATAAACGCGTTAGGGGGCAGAAATATGACATCGCGATATGAGTGAATTCATTTTGCTTTCGTTCGTGCTTATACTTGAACTCTAGGGTCTGCAACGAGGATTCAGCTTAATGGGCTGAATTAACCGTGTTGTATACATGTATCGTATTTCCTATAGGAAATAGTACTTTAACTTTCACAATTCCTCGTCCTCTTGTGCATGACAGTAAACTGTGTAAACTGGGAGACGACACAAGCAAAGATAGATACCACAGCTGAGACTGAATTACATAGATCATAGGGCAGCTGACATTTCTCAATTGTAGTTTCGAAAATGCTGATGTTAATTGAAGAAAGTTATTGATATTTCAACCTCGAACATCTCGGTAACTCAAACCAAAACAAAATGGGATTTCCCCTAAAATAAATAACGTCATGTTTCAACCTCGGGATTTCCCCTAAAATAAATAACGTTCTGTGTGGTCCAACGTTTCGAAGGCCACCATAGTGAACGTAAAATGGTCTTCGCTCGAAACGTTAGACCTCCTACACACTATTTCAGCACCAATCTATTAAAGTATTCATATTCAATTTTGTATTTTTACACTGCGTCACTGCCTATACACAGCACAACATTTTTATAACACAATATGTCTGCTAAGTTTTATTTAAATTTAAAATCTTCTCCTTAGTTTTTTATGCTCTATCTTTTAGGAATTGCGCAAAGGGAGTTAAGCGTACACGATAATGAATACTGTCAACCTCGTCCGACGTTGGTCGCGGTGGATTCCCCATCACTCAACTTATTTCCTTTCTATGTTACGCTACAACGATGCGGTGGATCAATGAAACCGTACCAGCCACCACGGATTAAAGCATGTGTTGCTAATACAACGCAAGAAGTAAAAGTCAAAGCGATAAACCTTGACACAAGAAAACTAGACAACGTTGTTTTGAAAAATCACACATCTTGCAAGCCGCAATGCAAGAGTAAAGAAATGTGTGATCCAGAGTTGGAGCGCTGGGACGATAATCTATGTAATTGTCAGTGCAAATATGATGATAATCCACCCGAGGCTTGCCCTGCTAGATTCAAGTAAGGGAAAAGAGAATTAGATTTACATGATATATTAACGGGATTGAAATAATGAAAAATATGGTATGTGTTATTTAGGTGGAACAAAGACCTTTGTCAATGCAAGTGTGATGAAAAAGTACCTCAAGTAACGAAATGTTCAAAGGAAAACAAGGTATTAATGATCCGTGAGACAGCTTACGATGACAACGATGATAATCATGATAAGGATAAGTATGATGATGATATAACAATGAGAGTGATGATGAGAGTGATGGTGATAGTCTTGATGGTGATAAGAGAGTGATGGTGATAGTGTTGATGATGATAAGAGAGTGATGGTTATAGTGTTGATGATGATGATAAGAAAGTGGTGTTGATGATTGACGATTATGGATAGTGTTGATGATGATTATCGTGTTGATGATATTGATGACGATGATAATCATGAGAAGGATATGTATGATGATGATAACAATGATGAGAGTATCGATAATGATGATGATAGTGTTGATGAGAGTGATGATGATGATGATGATAAGAGAGTGATGGTGATAGTGTTGATGATGATAGTGTTGATGAAAGTGATGATGTTGACGATGATAGTGTTGATGAGAGTAATGGTGTTGATGATTATGATAGTGTTAATGATGTTGATGATGATAGTGTTGATGAGAGTGATGGTGTTGATGATTGTGGATTATGGATAGTGTTGATGATGATAATTATCGTGTTGATGTTGATGACGATGATAATCATGATAAGGATAAGTATGATGATAACGATGATGAGAGTATTGATGATGATGATGATGATGATGATGATGATGAGAGTGATGGTGATAGTGTTGATTATGGATATAGTGTTGATGGTGGTGATGACGGTGATCATGATGATCATGCATGGTGGTAATCATGGTAATGATGGTGATGATCATAATAATGATCACGATTATGATCATGGTGGTAATCATGATGATCATGGTGGTGATGGTGATGATCATGATCATGATGGTGATGATCATGATGATCATGATGCTGGTGATGATGGTGACATTGATGGCAATCATGGTGATGATCATGGTGGTGACGTTGATGGCGATTACGGTGATGATGGTGATCATGATGGTGATGATCTGATCGTGATGATTAAAATGGTAATGATGGTGATGGTCATGTTGTTGACATTGATGGCATTCATGATGGTGATCATGATGATGTGATCGTGGTGGAGGATTATAGTGATTATGATGATCATGATCATGATGAAGATCATGATTATGATGATCATGGTGCTGATGATTATGGTGATGATCATGATGATAATATAATCATGCTAGAATTGAGAATGATGAAGTATCCTGGACAATCGTGATTATTTTAGGAATGGAGCAATGACCAATGTGGATGTGTATGTTTACAGTGGGTGGTGAACAAATGTAAAATAAATAACAAAGACTTGGATGAAAAAAACTGTCAATGTGTGGATAAGGTGGTAACTGGTGGAGCTCAAAAAGGTACAACATTGTATCTAACTTTATGATGTATGGTGAGGGACCTTAACATCTACTACAACAATCTCAAATGTGTTACTACTTAATATAAAGTCAACGCTTTTCTTTCTAGGGATTGAGGATAAGCATTGTATATCAATGGTTTTGCTGTTTTCAATAATGATTATTGAGTTCATAGTAGTCATGCTTTTCTTTGACATATTATGCCTGTACAGAAATGGCTCTGGATTTCTACATTTTGTACGAACCTCGACGTGCAGTTTACGAAATAACGGTAAGTGTGACATACTGTCATATTACAACTGATTAAAAAAAAACACTTTACATTTTCGCTCAAAATGTTAGACCTCCTACACACTATTTCAGCAGTACACCAACCTTTTAGAGGTTTTGATTTTATAATTCCTACTCGAAATAATTTTCATTGTTTTTTCTTTTTCAGAAAAACAAAGCCCACCTCGAAGCACGGATTCTCAAAGAAATAATACAACAAACAACATATTTGTGAAAGATCATTGCTAAAGAAGTTCAGTTCTAAACTTACCAGAACTCCCATAGTTGGGGAACATTATTACGTATAAGCTGAACTCTAGATACTGTAGATTGATTGAATTTATTTAAACACGGTAGTTCTATCAGAAATAACAATTACAACAATTCCTAGCTCTGGTCTACCTAGAAGCCGTGTTATGGATAACTAGATATTTACAAGATTTTTGTGAATTAGATAAAGATATTTACAATATATACAAAAAAATAAAAATATATAACTAGATATTAATGTTAATGTTGTCAATGCAAAAATTATGGTTCCGAATAGCCTTCTTAAATTTTGAAAGACTTTTCTCATTTTTTAATGAGTCGGGTAGTGAATTACACATTATAGGTCCGGATACATCAAAGCTATCGTAATAGCTTTTAGTTCTTACTTTTGGTATTTGGATATTGTTTGATGATCTGAGATCATAAACTGCTGAGCCAATCTGTTTTTCAGATATTTTAGTTAAATAGAATGGAGCTGAGCAAATTAACAATTTTATGCATCATTATAGTTTTCTGACATTTCCTTTTATGGTCCAAAGTTGACCATTTCAAGTCAGAAAACACGTCATAAGTGTGAACTGAATTAAATATGGAGCACTTGTGATGATACGGGCTGCTCGGTTTTGTAGCTTCTGAAGCTTGTCTGCAAGCGTTTGGTCAATACTATCCCACACAACAGAACAATAAGTGAAGTGTGGTTTAATAATTGAATAGTATATAGTTTTCAGAAGCTGCTGGTTAAGGAATGACTTTGCTTTCCTCATAATATTTAAACTGCTTTTAACTCTCTTTATGACATTATCAATGTGATTTTTATAAGTCAAATTATCATCAATTGTAAGTCCTAAACATTTTAAAGCATGAGCCTGTTTTAAGGTTATGCCATTAATTTACTTGCCAATAATTTACTTGCCAATAATTTACTTGCCAATCCAGACAAGACTAAAATTATCTTCTTTGGTTCTCCACAGCTTTTACACAAGATTCCGAGTACCATTCATTTCGAATTTATGGGTAAAGAAGTATACCCTTCAGAAACTGTAAATGATCTTGGGGTTACTTTAGATGGAGTATTATCATTTGATGAACACGTGTCACAATCGGTATCTAAATGTATGAACAAATTGTATCAAATAAACCGAGTAAAACATCTCTTCGATAGACCTATCCTGGCAAAGATAATCCAAAGCTTAGTATTTAGTAAACTATTTTACTGCTCGAATGTATGGTCAACGACCAGCCAAGCGAACAAGTAAAAATTACAAGCAGTACAGAACTTCGCAGCTAGGATTGTCACTGGCTTGAGAAAATACGACCATATTACTCCATCGCTGAAAGAGTTAAAATGGTTACCTATTGACCAAATGTTGTTTATACGTGTGCTATTATGGCATATAAATGCGTCAACAATATTGGACCTCGCTATTTATGTGACAAATTTGTAACAAGATCCGAAATATGTAATCGAGTAACCAGACAAGGAGATAACCTTCAAACTCCAAAATATAGAACAGCGACGGGTCAACGGTCCTTTTTATATCGTGCAACAACAATTTGGAATTCCTTAAGTACAGATCTAAAAACATTATCATCGGT
Organism: Chrysogorgia sp. JL179-B06; assembly: GCA_035772405.1. Classification (NCBI taxonomy): domain Eukaryota; kingdom Metazoa; phylum Cnidaria; class Anthozoa; order Scleralcyonacea; family Chrysogorgiidae; genus Chrysogorgia; species Chrysogorgia sp. JL179-B06. The sequence continues at coordinate 363,417 of JAYKKM010000391.1, forward strand.
ATTTAGTTTTAAACGAGCTTTGAAAAAAGAACTTCTTTTTAACTTCTTAAATGAATAGATTATTTTATTATAAATTTTTATATTCTGTTATATAGTTATTCTTTGTATATTATTGTTAAACTTTTTATAATCAATGTATTAAAATATGTATATAGATTAATATGTAAATTAGTGCTGAAAAGCCCCTTTGGGGAGCAACTAATAAATATATGTATGTATGTATGTATTAATAGAAAGACTTAAGCTATCAGTTAGACTGGATATCCTTTGCCAAGAGCCAATCAACATGTATTCTGTTTTAATAACATTCAATGTGAGTTTGTTAACACAAAGCCACTCCACCAAACATTCAATATCCTTGTCTAACATAGTTTTAATTTCAGGTATACTAGAACCTGATGCAGTTAAGTTCGTGTCATCAGCAAACATTCTAGTTGAACTATATTTAACACAATTTGGTAAATCGTTGATATAAATTAAGAACAGGAGAGGCCCAAGAATAGTTCCTTGTGGCACGGTCATCCAGATATGATTTAAACCACTCAACTGCAGACTGATTTAAGCCAAGATTTTGCAATTTCTTTATAAGGATTGTGTGATCCACTGTATCAAAGGCCTTTTTAAGGTCTAAGAATAGTACCCCATTTATGAGTTTTCTATCAATGTTGAAACACCATTCATTGGTTAAATCTAGCATAGCTGTTGTGGTGGAAAATAAAGATCGAAACCCAGATTGTCTGGGATTAATGAAATTATTATTGGTAACATAGTTCTCTAATTGTTCGTACACAAGCTTTTCAAAAATGCGGGCGACTGCTGAGATAACTGAAATTGGTCCTTGAAAATTGGAGTTACCTTCGCAATTTTCCAGTCACTTGGAACAACATTAGTTTCAAGTGACAGATTGAATATGGCACTCAATGATTCATAAATATATGATGCACATAATTTTAAAATTTTGTTTGAAATTTTATCAATACCTACAGCTTTTGCAACATCACTGGTTTGCAACAGCTTCAGGACACGAGAAGAGTAGGATTTTTGTAAAACAAAACGTAGAATTAACTTTAGTTAGATATTTTTCAAATCTTTTACCTTGGACTGGTAATGGAATTTGTGATGCCAATTTTGGCCCAATCTCTGTAAAATGGGTATTAAAAGAATTTGCAATGTCTTTGGGATCAGTAATAGGTTCAGATGAGTTCAGCTTTATTTTAGGTATTTCGGAACTTTTTGCCCATCAAACTATTTAGAGCCTTCCATGTACCCTTAGGATTTCCTGAATTGTTTTTAATTTCCTCTTGATAGTAAAACTTTGTTGTCTTTGGGATGGATGGACGGACGGACGGACGGATAGACAGACAGACAGACAGACAGACAGACAGACAGACAGACAGACAGACAGACAGACAGACAGAGATAGATAGATAGAAATGAAAGGTAAATAAATTTTGACACCTTTAGTTTCTACCGGTTTTTAGCGGCTATCACGTTTCACACCACGTTGTTGACACCGCCTCAAGAACAAGTTACAATGCAGTCTAAAACCTATGAAATTGACTCATTCGTTAAGGGATATCATGATTATCAACTTGACTGGAAACCAAGTGCTACAAGCTGTCCCAGAGGCAGCTAATGTCGTGAACAAATACGCAGTGTGTGTTCTCAAAGACGGAGCTGTAGTCGTGTACGTAAAGAGGGGGAAAAGTGGACGCTTTGCAAAAACAATCTTCTACTTTTTGCGAGCAGACAAAAGCAGTTCATGCAGTATGGTAATAAAAGCGGACAAGGCCGTTAACTTGGGGGATGGCGAAGGAATGCAAGTCCAATGTAGGCTGAGGCTTTCTGGACAAGAGAACTTTGTTAACATCTTACAGAAAGAATTGGAACGCCTTGAGCTGCATGTAAGCAAGTAACATCGATTTTTACAAGCCACTGAAGTAGTGTAAATTGAACTCCCCAGAAGAGTAGTGAATGAGATCACAGATGACTAAATACAGTTACATACGCACTGTTGTATTTTTGGCTTTGTGTCAATACAAAAGGCACCGCATCCTGTAGTGAAGAGCGTCGGATAGCTGGGGGTGGAATATCAATGGTGGGTAGTCAGCGGCGGCTTCCTCGTTGGCGGACATTCTCTATATTCAAGAAGTATTAATCATTCCGCCGTTCCCCCATTCCGCAAAATACACCGTCCGAAAACTCGAACTCGGCTCGAACTCGAACCGAACTTGAACTCGAACTCATAAATTCCCTGGTCCCATTTTCTTGACACTGTATTTTGAGAAGTCATAGTTATCGGGGTAAATTTGTGCCACGGGAAACGAGTGGGGAATTCGAGTTATCCGAGTAAAAATGACTAAAAAATAGGGCCAAATCCAAGGGAAATCAAACTTAGTTCGAGTTAGCGGGGAGTTCGAGTTATCCGAGTTCGGTCAGCGGGGTTCTACTGTATTACTTTCCAAATTATGGAAGTGGCCTGCTTTAAATACCCAAATCTGACTGTAAACTATCAATTCTTGATACTAGGTGCAGTACTCCACATGTTACCTTGTCATCAAAGTAACTGAGTAATAATATACTCTAACTACTAACTAACCCATTTTCACCACGAATTCTAAATACACGAATATTAAAATCCTTCAGTAATCCCTTCTAACTTTTCTAGTTTATTGTTTCTATTTTTATTAACTAAATATCTTGTATATAAAAGATTACAGAGGGTTACAGTATTACAGGGGTTACAGGATAACAGGGGGTTACAGAGGATCACAAGGTTCAGAGGGTTACAGGAGAATTTTGATATCCTGAATTTGGTGAATGTGGATCAAAAAAGTATAACCGGTTTCTGCCGTTACAAGTTTTGTTTTCGCTGCTTAAAAAACTTAATTTGGTCGGATTTGTACGGTGGCCCATATATGCAATCGACAAATATATTTTGCAATCGACAAATATATTTTGCAGTCGACAAATATATTTTGTCAGTCGACAAATATATTTTGCAGTCGATAAATATATTTTGTCAGTCGACAAATATATTTTGCAGTCGATAAATATATTTTGTCAGTCGACAAATATATTTTGCAGTCGATAAATATATTTTGTCAGTCGACAAATATATTTTATCAGTCGACAAATATATTTTGTCAGTCGACAAATATATTTTGTCAGTCGACAAATATATTTTGCAGTCGACAAATATATTTTGCAGTCGACAAATATATTTTGCAGTCGACAAATGTTGATCGATATTTTTTTCGGTACCCCGATATTTTTGTCGGTAACCCGATATTTTTTTCGATGCTTGTTTAATTCCCGCGCTTTATACCCTTTCCTACGGTGGCCCACAAGTGTCACGGCAAAAACAAATGTTCACGGCAAAATACAATAAACTCACAAATCTATTCCGTTAAAGATGAGGACGGCCTAAGAGAGGGCCGCCCTCACTCGCAAATCTATTCCGTTAAAGTTTGTTTACATGTGGGGTCCCCAACGTTTGAAATATTACACATGCGCAGAACGGACTGGACTGCACCAAGTCTGCAGTTAAGACTTTTCTTTTTTAAAATTAATAGTTATTGTTCATAGTGTTAATATATGTAGTAGGCTTTATCTTATAATGAAACTGTAATTAGTTTTAAAAGTAACTTTAAGAATATATATATTGTCAATATATATATTGTAAGAGCATTGAGACTATTGTGTAATGCTCCTAATACGTCTTTTATTATTATTATTATTACTCAGCCATCCTTAGCCCTCCTTAGGTATACTTAGGCATACTTAGCCATCCTTAGCCCTCCTTAGGCATACTTAGCCCTCCTTATAGGCATACTTAGCCCTTCTTAGGCATACTTAGCCCTCCTTAGGCATACTTAGCCATCCTTAGCCCTCCTTAGATATACTTAGCCCTCCTTAGCCCTCCTTAGGCATACTTAGCCCTCCTTCGCCATACTTAGCCATCCTTAGCCCTCCTTAGGCATACTTAGCCCTCCTTAGGCATACTTACCCCTCCTTAGCCATCCTTAGGCATACTTAGCCCTCCTTAGGCATTCCTACTAGCCCTCCTTAGGCATACTTACTGTAGCCATCCTTAGCCTTCTTAAGCCATCCTTAGCCCTCCTTAGGCATACTTAGCCCTCCTTAGACATACTTAGCCCTCCTTAGGCATACTTAGCCCTCCTTAGCCATACTTAGCCCTCCTTAGCCATCCTTAGCCCTCCTTAGGCATACTTAGCCCTCCTTAGGCATACTTAGCCCTCCTTAGGCATCCTTAGGCATACTTAGCCCTCCTTAGGCATACTTACTGTAGCCCTCCTTAGCCATCCTTAGCCTTCCATAGGCATACTTAGCCCTCCTTAGCCATCCTTAGCCATCCTTAGCCATCCTTAGGCATACTTAGCCCTCCTTAGGCATACTTAGCCCTCCTTAGCCATCCTTAGCCATCCTTAGCCCTCCTTAGGCATACTTAGCCATCCTTAGCCATCCTTAGCCCTCCTTAGGTATACTTAGCCCTCCTTAGGCATCCTTAGCCATCCTTAGCCATCCTTAGCCCTCCTTAGATATACTTAGCCCTCCTTGGCCATCCTTAGCCCTCCTTAGCCCTCCTTAGGCATACTTAGCCCTCCTTAGGCATACTCAGCCCTCCTTAGGCATACTTAGCCCTCCTTAGGCATACTTAGCCCTCCTTAGGCATCCTTAGGCATACTTAGCCCTCCTTAGGCATACTTACTGTAGCCCTCCTTAGCCATCCTTAGCCTTCCATAGGCATACTTAGCCCTCCTTAGCCATCCTTAGCCCTCCTTAGGTATACTTAGCCTTAAGGATGGCTAAGGAGGGCTAAGTATGCCTAAGGAGGGCTAAGTATGCCTAAGGAGGGCTACAGTAAGTATGCCTAAGGAGGGCTAGTAGGAATGCCTAAGGAGGGCTAAGTATGCCTAAGGAGGGCTAAGTATATCTAAGGAGGGCTAACGAGGGCTAAGGATGGCCAAGGAGGGCTAAGTATATCTAAGGAGGGCTAAGGATGGCTAAGGATGGCTAAGGATGGCTAAGGATGCCTAAGGAGGGCTAAGTATGCCTAAGGATGGCTAAGTATGCCTAAGGAGGGCTAAGTATATCTAAGGAGGGCTAAGGAGGGCTAAGTATGCCTAAGGAGGGCTAAGTATTCCTAAGGATGGCTAAGGAGGGCTAAGTATGCCTAAGGAGTGCTAAGGATGGCTACAGTAAGTATGCCTAAGGAGGGCTAAGTATGCCTAAGGAGGGCTAAGGATGGCTAAGGAGGGCTAAGGAGAGTAAAGAGGCTTAAGAATATACATGGTTACATAGTTATTACATGATACACTATAATGATTAATGAGGGTCATATAAAGTCCTACCACTTATCATGCTGTCGACTGCTGACCACGAAAATGACTTTTCTGAAATTAAGTGAGTTAATTTTGTTCTGCCGAAAATATATTTGTCGACTGCAAAATATATTTGTCAACTGACAAAATATATTTGTAGACTGATAAAATATATTTGTCGACTGACAAAATATATTTGTCGACTGCAAAATATATTTGTCGACTGACAAAATATATTTGTCGACTGATAAAATATATTTGTCGACTGACAAAATATATTTATCGACTGCAAAATATATTTGTCGACTAACAAAATATATTTGTCGACTGCAAAATATATTTGTCGACTGAAACTATAATTTGCGCATTGCATATATGGGCCACCGTAGATTTGTATACAGGCATTTACGAAATAATGAGAATTTATTTCTAACTTTATAATGACATTAAATGGCTATAATTAAATGTTCGGCGAGTGTGGTGATCTGTTTTCCAATCTTCCCCCTACCTTACTTTTCCTTAGGGGCCTCGCTTACCTAGCCTGCGTCGCACCATTGAAACACGATATAGTGTATAGGTCTATATCGTGTTTCAAAAGGCCGGATGCGACGCAGGCTACGCAGGCTACGCTTTTAATACCTGGTTTTCGAATTTACTCTCATCAACACCTTTTAATGAGTTACAAACACCAAGTTGAAAATTATCACATTAACATGCACATAAATTACCATAAACTATTAGCTGAGCATAAATTATCTAGGTCTGACAACCATTTCACAATCACGATAGCGTAAGACTCTGTTTAAGAGAAAAAATCTAATTATATATTACTTTAATTCATGTCATTTCTGTGACAATGCTACTACTGTACAACGTTTGGAACCTATTCTACAATTTTGTAATTTTTATAAAAATATCGGTGATTGCATATAAGAAGAAAATGAGTTCACACCACGTCGCTGTATTTCGTATGTATTTCAACTGAGAGCTTATCTTCCACTCGGTCCTCCAATAGGGCCTAATGGAGCACGACGTTGCCTAGAAAATGTACAAGAAAAGGAAGTCAGATTAGTTTGTGGAAAACGTGCATGGCAACAGGGACATTATTATGTACTTTTATCACATGGCTTGACTCGTGAGCAGTCTCGCAGCTATTCTGTAATCTAATTGGTTCCTGAGCGGTCTAAACATATAGGTTAAAAATATAGGGAGGTTTTTATTCAACCGATCCCGTAGTTTTTTAACTTGTTTATATGTTCATCAGACCATATTCTTTTGTTTCCAGAGGTTTTCGTATTTTTATTTATAAAATTATAACTAGTGCGCTTGCCATGGCACGAGTTGTGTGTTATGATGAGTTGTGTGTGTTATGATGAGTTGTGTGTGTTATGATGAGTTGTGTGTGTTATGATGAGTTGTGTGTGTTATGATGAGTTGTGTGTGTTATGATGAGTTGTGTGTGTTATGATGAGTTGTGTGTTATGATGAGTTGTGTGTGTTATGATGAGTTGTGTGTGTTATGATGAGTTGTGTGTGTTATGATGAGTTGTGTGTGTTATGAGTTGTGTGTTATGATGAGTTGTGTGTGTTATGATGAGTTGTGTGTGTTATGATGAGTTGTGTGTGTTATGATGATTTGTGTGTGTTATGATGAGTTGTGTGTGTTATGATGACTTGTGTGCAGTGATAATGATTTATTGTTAACTTGTATTCTTGGGGACATAATTCTGATTATATTTAAATCGTTACTGTTTGTTTATGCGTATGTTTTGCTCGAATAAGGTTTAAATTATTGAATTCAGCAGGGTTTTATTTAGGGATATTATTTTAGATAATAACGTAGTACTGTTTTGATGAGGTAATAATTATAAGGTAATAACGAGGTAATAATTATAGGTAATTTGTTTTGGTAATAACCCCAAAACTAAAAACAGATGGAAAAAAATATGGTCTGAGTTTTTATACCTAATTCTCAAAGAAGGCGGTTGGTATTTGATTAGTCCCGGGGGAGTGTTAATGAAATAATTCATGAACAAAAAATTAATGTTTAATTAGTGTTTTGAAACCGGAGAAAGACCCATCTAGCTGATCACGTGATGACGTTTTGAAATATTTCAAAGTCCTAGGACTTTGAAAATATGTAAATTACTATGTAGTGCAATTCGGCTCGCATTTTCAATAGGCACTCGGACTTTGAAATCCCGGTAAAGTCTGACGTCGAGTGTTTGCACTATTACATAAAGACCTCCAAACAACGTACTTAAAATTACCATTGCAAAATATCATATTTTAAACAAACAAACAAACAAACAAACAAACAAACAAACAAACAAACACACGCAAATCATATTAAAAAAAAATCATTTTTTAAACAAACGCACGCATCTATCCATTTATATTTCTTAATGGCAAACACACTATAACACCAAACTCTCAGTTGTATACATTTTTAATGTAGAAAACCTCCGAAAAACAAAAGAATATGGTCTGATGAGCATGTAAACAAGTTAAAAGCCAAGGGTTCGGTTTTTATTCAACAGTAAAGACCTCGTGCTGCGCGCTCGGTCTTCACAGTTAAATAAAAACCTCTTCCTAGGCTTTTAACCTATATATACAAATAGGTACGCAATGCGCACATGTGTCTAGTGCTAATGAAATAACTTGGCTTAGGGATGAAAATATTTAATGATGCAAACACAATAAGGTACAGGTATACTGAAATTAATATTAGAACAGAAAATGGCCCATTTGATATCAACCTCGTTCTCAGGCCCTGCCCCACCCACTTGATTTAATGTGAGTGCTCACTATAGCTACTAAGGTGGTGTATTAGGTCAATGAAAAACACTGAAAAGTAGTTGCTGACACTACAATATTGAAAATCAATGTACATGTAATTGTTCAATTGAAGCTCCATTTTACAAACATAAAAACACATGAATAATAGATGTTATACGTCATTGCAGTTGGACGCATTTAATTGTCAGTGACATGATTATAAACAACATGAACATAAACCAAAACCAGTTGAATGTATTGTCATATAATGTGAAAGTACTAAACAATTCATTAATAATGAATCTCCTGAAAAAAGGGAAACGAGATTGTCAAAGTCTTGTAAACATGCTAGAGTGACCAGAGACAATGAGGTGTCTGATTGTCTTAGGTCACTCTAGCATGTTTACAAGACTTTGACAATCTCTTTTCCATTTTTTCAGGAGATTCATTATTAATGAATTGTTTAGCCCTTTCACATTGATTTGATAATCGCTTTCCTGCTTTTTCTGGAGATTCGTTATAAATGGCTTGTTTAGCCCTTTCACATTTATTCGATAATCTCTTTTGTGTTTTTCAGGAGATTCGTTATAGATGACTTGTTTATCTCTTTCACATCTATGAGATAATCTTATTTCCCTTTTTTCAGGAGATTCATCAGTAATTATTTGTCGTGCTCTTTCACGCTTACTAGATAATTCTTTTCCCTGGTTTTGGCAGATTCATTATCTTTCATCTTTTTGTAGCACATGCGACACTTTTTTAATTGTTTCTCTGTATGTGCAGAGTTGTCATTTGAGCAACTTTCGTTTGTTTTGTCATTTTCTCCAGTCTCACATGTGCTTTCCTGTGGTACATTTTGACGAGCATATACACTAGTACTACAGCTGGAAGCAGTGTGGGTGTCATTTTGTGTTATCTCAGAATTTGTTAGCGAAACAATTACCCCAAGGGTGTTACAATTCATTGAGGTAAAGTATTTTGGAAATAAATCACAAGATTATTAATACCTTCAACAGAAACCAGTACACATTTCCCAGATGGGTGTGGTATGCCATATAAATCTCTTGAGTGAGAGTCAAACATTTTAAAGTTGCCAACAGTATTGCAGTCAATTGTCAACAGACAATGTTGATAATTTAATTGAGAATCCAAAAACAGATAACAGAGAGCATTTTCCAAAGAATAATACGGTAGATTGTTAGTTGGCATAAACAAATCACCGGTATATGAATCACTATATATTGTAAATAATATATTACATTAGAAACCGAGACCATCTCTGGCATATCAGTTAAAAGCAACAAATCTTTTTGAAAATAATTACTTATACAACTACTGTATAAAGGTTATTTCCAGTACATGATATAATATTCAAGAATGGCGAGTCCCATGTGTTAAAGTGCCTATGAAACGAAAATTAAGTTTGTTTTATTTGAAAGAACTTTTAAAATAATGAAGAATATTAATTTACAGTTCTTTCATATTTCACTTGGTTCTTGAGATATTTAGACTTATGTGATATTCAAATGAGATAACCTATGACGTCAAGGGGTTTGCAATACATTTTAACATATTGGAAAATCGTGTATATCTTTAAGATTATTAAACGAAATCACTTGAAACTTTGCATGTGGATACAGACCACTAAACTGGAGAACATCGTTCAAGTTTCAATGTTGCAATAGTAATAATATAGTTCCCAGACCTCTAAGTCTCTTTGTCAAAAATCTTTGTTTTCTGACATAGCTATGTGTTGCACCAAAGTTAAACTTCAGTTTAGAATTGGTTAAGTCAGTGAAAATATGCTAAACCAGTACCAACCCGCAAATGTTTGGGACGGAAGAGAAAACAAATCATTTTATTTTAGAAATCAAGATGTCTGAAAACTAATTTGTTACCATGGCGACCATAAAACTAGAACGATGTTCTCCAGTTTAGGTGTCTGTATCCACATGCAATGTTTCAAGTGATTTCGTTTAATAATCTTAAAGATATACACGATTTTCCAATATGTTAAAATGTATTGCAAACCCCTTGACGTCATAGCTATCTCATTTGAATATCACATAAGTCTAAATATCTCAAGAACCAAGTGAAATATGAGAAAGCTGTAAATTAATATTCTTCATTATTTTAAAAGTTCTTTCAAATAAAACAAACTTAATTTTCGTTTCATAGGCACTTTAATATTTTTTATTTGATTGTGTATAATTGCAGTCAAAGACATGGCTACACAATGTTTACCAGCATTTTCTCTGAATTTTCTTTTAATGTAACCAGGACGATTTTGTATCGAATATACAAACACTGATTAAATATTAGTTTCTTGTGTATTTACAAACCAATGCAAATCATCACTTTAGATAAATTTTATATCAAATTATTCAGCGGTGACTGAAAAACCCGATGAAGCCGAAAAGAAAAAGTATATTTCGAAATATCTGAATATTTCTGTAGTATAAACAATCCAGAAACCTTTCCTCTAGTATAAACGGTCTTAGTATAGATTTTAAGGTGATTAAGTTGAGATCATGTTCTTACTTAATATTAGGAGTCATGTCGTAGTAACCGCTCTCCATAAGCACATTTTCGATGATGACCTTTCAGAAAGTAACAAAAACATTAAACAATTATTAATTAGCAGTCCGGATGTTACGCAGGCTAACAATTATGGGCAATAAGAATATTGATAACACACACAATATCTGACAGAGTGATTGGATGGTATACCTTATTACACAGTTAAATGTACAATATGGCTCAATATTTACGAGTCTGCCGTATTTTGGCGAGCCCGTAGGACGAGTCAAAGTACAAATAATGAGTCTTACCTACAATTTCTTATTTAAAATTTCTAATTATAAGTTATTTATTATCTAACTCTATAAAAACCTGTTCCAACTACGCTACTCTGACATGAAAAATGTACTTGAAAAGCTTACCTGGATCTGCTCATAAGTAATTCCTTCACCGTCCGTAACACTTTCAACTCCCTGAACAGCTGCAAAAACAAGTATTAAGACTATTTATAAAAAAATAGGGTGATAATGATAATTATAATAATGATAATAATAATAATAATGACAATGATGTTTAGTTTTGGAAGGGCTTTTCCTGATTTTCTTACATAGCATAAATTGTCGCAAATTTACCTTGAGAGTTATTCGATCCTAGGAATGAAAGGTAGGATGGCTGATCAAATCCGAAACTAAGATCAATGATGTCTTTTGATCCTTCAAGAACCTGGAAAAAAAGAATTCGGAATTTAAGTTCGTATACATCTACTAACAGACTCAGAAGACTAAAAGTGAAAGAAGACAATCAAAGTAGGCTGTTGGGTAGTATCTCTGTAGGTAGTATCTCTGTAGGCTGTTGGAGTACTACATCTACAAGAAAGCTCTGGCTCAGTTACTATAGCCTAAAGATCTTGTTGCATTATTCGAAAATAGCCCCCCAGCAAGTCTTAGAAAAAGGCTTTAGCTCTTTAGCATCAGCTATCGATTGACCCGGCGGGAAGCCTAATCTAAATATGAATATCAAAATCCAGCAGATTATTTTGATGAAAGCCATTATTTGCCATTGGTGGTAAGCGGGTGAATTAGCTCTATTAATTTTGTTTTAAGTAATTACATACAGACAGACATACGTATAAAATAGAATAGAATAAAACTTTATTTCGCGAGCGAAAAGACGTATTAGCCATAAAGGTTATCTAACATACGGCCCTCGACATTCTACAATATTTACAAATAAACAGACATAACTAATACACTATATATATGCAAGCAAGCCAATGCCAATGCCAATGCTGTAGCGACGTGCTCGCAAGCGTGAGTCACACTCGTGCGCGCCCTTTGACTTAAGAACTTGGGACTCCCCAAGAACTATGAAGGAGAAGACCGCTGGCTACATCTGCAGTTAACTTTGCCTAAATAAATTTAACCCATGAATAATAATGTGAAGTAAACTAATTAAGTTAAAATACATTTACAATTCAATAAAAATTTAACTTAATTAGATCAAAAATTGGAATCCATTTTAGCTTGGAGAAAATAAGAACAGGAGTGGAATAGTCATCAGCTAAGATAATGCGTGCTGCACGCTTTTGAAGGCGAAGAATTCGGAGCAAGAGCGTTTTGGAATAATATTGGCATGAATGCAGGAGTTATAAAAACGAAGAGCATAGTCTTATGTTAATGCACGAATCAAATCGAAATGTCAACATCTCCCCGGGCATACGTGGGGAATTTGATCGTTCAACATTTCAGATTTTTACAGGTCAGAAAATTGTCTTTGTTTTGGAGTGGCTGGAAGAAAAGATCAAGTCAGGCTAAAACAAGTATTTGAAGATAAGAAACTTTACTAGTGTTTACTGAAATGTTCATTGTCCATGATACTCAATAAAAAATGTTTTACCGCGATAGCGGCGATCTCTGATCAGTCTATTTTTTATGTTTATGTTCCCAGATTTTGCATTAAATGAATATTTGTTTCAATAGGTTGAATAGAATCGTTGAGGGTGGGGCATTTGATCTCCAATTTTTCCAAAACATGGTATATGTTTGAACGGGAGAAAAGAACATAGGTGGGGAATTTGAACTTATAAAATAAAAAAATCCAAATTCCCGGGGGTATGCCGGGGGGGGGATGTTGACATTTCGATTTGATTCGCGCATAAGAAAGGCTTATTATAAAATAACATGTACACAACAAGCAATTTGATTGGTCAATAGCCGTGCAGGATGAGAGTATCCTGCACGGGAATTTACAGCAATTTTAAGTGGCGTTTTTCTTCTCAATCCGTTTATCGTTATAAGTTAAAACAAAACTCTCAAAAAAAACCGAGAAAACTGATCGTCTGATCCATTTTGTGTTCAATAGCGAAGTTAAACAAAACAACGAGGTTTGAAAAGGGCATGTTTTGAAAGCAACAAACTCGCGAGAATAATATACTGTTTAAATACCTTCGATTTTCTTGCCTGATTAACTCACTGGGAAAAGAACAATCTTTATCTATACGAAGTAAAATACCCAACAGCTCTCGACTTAAAATCCAAAATCTTCCAGTGAAATTGTGAAAAAGACTGCGAAGACCTTTCCAGAGCGACAGTTGCTGCCCATAATATCTGTGAGACGGCTGATTCCAGTAATGATTAAGCTTTTGCCTAAAACTAGTCAGTATTTTTGATATTCAATGTCGAGTTTTTTATCCATATTCTTCTCTTTGTTGTCGGATTTGTCGGCAAAACAAATTTCAGCTTTCTAGCCTTTCCGGCCTGCTCGACTGCTGTTGGAGACGAATTTGATTGGTTGATAATTCTTGGGAGAATTTGTATTCTCATCATATTATTATTTTTTATTTATCTTAATTTCTAATGGTCATTAGTCTCCAGTCAGCCTATCGTGCATTTCATAGCACTGAACTGCTCTCTAAGTCTTGTACGCCATCCATAATGATCTACTTCATGCTATCGACCAGAAGATGGAAGTTGTCTTGGTGCTACTTGATCTGTTGTCCACCTTTGACATGCACAATAGATCATTCAATTATAATAAATAAACTCAGAAAACAGTTTGGGTATACAAGAACAGTCCATTAACTCCTCAAAGTAAAGTTATTAGTCATCAGTTGATCTCTCTTGTGCTTCGACGGTTTTCCTCCGGGGTCTCCGGTTTTCTTCCCGCAGTAAAATCAACACTTAGATCTCAGCTGTGCTCCGTGGTTAGACATGGGCCGTGTGGTGGCAGCCTGTGGCGCCTTTGACATACCTTCGTGACGGACCAGGGTTGAGTTCAATATCACGTATTAGCTTAATAACCGGGAGGAATGACGCTGTAGTGTCGCTGTTGTATAAAACTCTTGCTGGTGAACGACGGCAGCTGACCAAGTATATTAAAAACCTTGAGAGCCATCCTGAAAGAGCTGCTTCGGGTATGACAAGGAATTGAACAGTTGGGTTAGAAGTAGAGTTAAAGGACATTGGCAACAAAAATTAAGTTTGTCTAATATGAAGGAAATCGTAAAATGATAGATTAACACCTTTTACAACTTTTCCGTATTTTACTTCGTTTTTGAAATATTTCAGTTTGTTTGATATGTAAATGAGATAGTCGCTGACTTCAGGTATTAGTTACATCTTTAAGTTTGTTCCACAAATTTACTTGAAAATGTGCGTATAATAACTCCCCAGGATAATGAACGTTGTAAACTTTGCGATTACTGAGATATAAGATATTTTTTAATGAGTGAAAATTCTCTACCCTGCACATGACGTCAGAGACCATCTCATTTACATACCAAACAAGCTGAAATATTTCAAAAACGAAGTAAAATACGGAAAAGTTGTAACAGGTGTTACTCTATCATTTTACGAGTTCTTTCATATTAGACAAACTTAATTAATGTTTTCTGCAGAACCTTCATGTTCGACGTGAAGCTGTCGGTAGTGTAGACGGGTTGAGAAACCAACGGTCAAATATAAAATTTGGATAATTCAAAATTCTCGACAGACATGAAGGTGAAAATTGGATAGCAGGACAGGAACACCAAATCCAAACAAAAGATGATGTTTTGTTCAGCCTGCTGCACGCAGAACGTAGAAAATTCAGAAAATCTGATTCTCAGTCATCCAATACGAAGTGGTCTGTAGACGGGTTAAGAAATCAACGGTCAAATATAAAACTTTGGACAATTCAAAATTCACAACTGATCTGAAAGGGAAACTTGGACAGGAACACCAAGTCAAAATAAAAGATGAAATTGTTGCTCATCAACTACGCGAACTACGTAGAAATTACGCGAAGAAAAAACCACGGAATACGGTGACGAGATAGGCAAACGGACAAATAAAAAATCCAAATTAATCCACGAGAAATAATAATCACTCCGAAAAAAGTATCACAGAATGATCATGACACTTTTAACAATAAAACTTGACATAAAGAGCCCTTGTGGAAAACAATAGAACCGACTTTGACCGGGTCCCAGTTCTTGGCGTATACATACATATGTCATCTCACTTCCCATCAAGAAGCACTTGCACCCAATTAACATCTCTAAATATTATAAGATTATTCACATAAAACGTACCTTTTTTATTTCAGTTTTTAAGTTAAAAGAACTGGTTTGCTGGTAAAACAAAGCTCTCTTAAATTTTTCCACAATCCGCCTGTTCACATTGCTCGTTAAAGGAGGTGGCAGCTGTAATAAAATAGACAAAGTAATCAGACAAAGAAAGAAGAAATTCGGAATTGAAATTAGATCATCGTGTGTGTCTCGCAAATTTCACCAAAATACTGTAGCATGGGGTAGCTCTTTTAGCGGTTAATTTTAGTAGTTATATTATATCCCAATGATGGTTTTCTGTTCCACTACGAGAAACCACCGAGTCTGTTCGTTCTTCTAACTTTAACGTGTATATGAAATGAAAAATAAAAACTCATCATATTGTCAATGAAGTGGACACTCCTCTTAAGTGGACACCCCTCTTAAGTGGACACCCCTCTTAAGTGGACACCCTTCTTAAGTGGACACCCCTCTTAAGTGGACACCCCTCTTAAGTGGACACCCCTCTTAAGTGGACACCCCTCTTAAGTGAACACCCCTCTTAAGTGGACACCCCTCTTGAGTGGACACCTAGGAGAGGTCTTAAAGGTGTCGGCTTAAGAGGGGTCCGAGTATATTTTTATGTTTGACATTACCTGTTCAATAAATAAGATTTTATGAAGTTGGTTTAGAATCTGCAAGATTGGGTCGTTAATCTGACGAACTTTTCGAGGGGAGATGCTAAGCATTGCTGCTGCAGATGCTGTGAAAAGGGAAAATATTTCATTAATCAATTTGTATACATGTATGCAACTTTTGCACAAGTACCTACAGCCGCAAATACGATATTACTGATATAGATTTTATATGAAGTGAATAGTTGAATGTGAAAATATTTTATGATTTGAGTTTTGCGTTGATGTTCTAGAAAGGGTTGTTTGTGTGAAATGATAATGACTGTGACGTCAATCTGTCATAATTTCGGATATAATATTCTGCTGCTGGGAAAATTTGACCTTATTCAAACGTTGATGATATACTTGAATGCTATACTAGAGATTATCTCAACCTTTACGCTCAAATCCTCGACCAGTTTATCACACGGAAAACAGGAGAGAAAGACAAATTCCTGAGATAACGTCATACTCATTAGCATTTTAAAAACATATGTATGTATAAAGTATCGAAGGAGTGATAAAATCAAAGAAATATTCCACTGTTCAACTATTTGCCTTATAGCAATCGAGGTGCCAGGTGGAAATCGTAATCTGGTAATAAAAATAATTGCCCAGCAAATAATTCTCAGGAACGCCATATTAAAACACGGGATTGAACATTTTAAGAAAATGTATTTAGACTAACATTTTCGTCACGTTGTATTGGCGAGACTTGCCGTATTTTACACATAAGAGCTTCGGAACATATGGGTATTTCGCCTTACACGGGAAACACTATCTCTCAATCTTCTTTATCTGGTATTTTTTCTCATATAAGACAAACAGATCACCCTATTTCTTTTGACGATTTTACCATTATATCCTCTGGTAATTCACAATTTGATCTTCTCCTTCGTGAAAGTTTACTTATAAGTAAATTTAATCCTTCTCTAAATGCCAATATCAGATCTTTTCCTTTGATGCTATTTTGATTTGTCACTTTTGACATATCTCACTCTCCTCTTGCTGATGTGGCAAGAAAATATAACATGAACTTTCATTTTTTTGCGGATGATGGACAACTATATATTTCATTTCACTCGGTGAACTTAATCTATCCAAAATGCGCATGGAGGAGTGCATTCATGAAATGAGATCCTGGATGATGTTGAATAAACTCAAACTCAATGGTGATAAAACAGAACTTATATTGATTAATTCACGGTATCACCCATCGCCGCCTCTACATTTTATTTCCGTAGGAGAAGAAGAAATTGTACCAACTACACTGCATCGGTTAGGGATCTGGGAGTTATTTTTGATGAACATGTTAGACTTGAGGAGCACATTGATATAGTATCTGCAAGTCTGCTTACTTACACATTAGAAACATCTAAAAATCAAAAAGTATTTATCCAGGGATTGTTTGGAAATAATCATTCATGCTTTTATTTTCTCAAAACTGGACAATTGTAATTCCTTATTGATTGGTACTCCTAAATATATTCTCCAAAAGCTACGAGTCCAGAACACTGCAGCTCGCCTACTTACAAACATAAAGCTATCAGCCCATATTACTCCAGTTCGCATTAACTTGCATTGGCTTCCTGTTCAGTATCGTATACAATTCAAAATTCTATTACTGGTCTATAAAGCTCTCCATGACCTTTCACCACAATATTTGAAAGACCTCTTAACCTACAATACTTCACAACGCAAGCTTCGATCGACGTCTCACGAACTTCTTCAGATTCCCAGATCAAGACTAAAATCATATGGTGATAGATCCTTTTGCGTTGCAGGACCAAAGCTATGGAACGAGTTACCATTGTATCTTAGGAAAAGCACTTCGTTTGACTGTTTTTAAGAAATCTCTTAAAACATATCTTTTTAAAATGTTTCTTAATAGTCTTTAATGTTTATTTTTATGAAGTTTTATTGTAAAATTTCTACTATAGTACTGTAAAGCGCCTAGAACATTAGTGATTTGTTCAATATAGAAATGTCTTTTATTATTATTATTATTATTATTATTATTATTATTATTATTATTATTATTATTATTATTATTATTACTTCCTTTTCCTTTACATTCTTTTATTATTGTTACTAGATCCTATATTGTAATAGCATAGTTATATAAGCTGAGACATGTAAATATAATTAGTTACTCTGAAAATGTTACTGGTTAAGTGACGAAACGTTAGTCTAAATAAATTTTCTAAAAATGTTCAATCCCGTGTTTTAATATGGCGTTCCTGAAAATTATTTGCCTTATCTAGAATGTTTATAACTAATATAGAATTTGGAGTTCTAGGGGTCAAACCAGTCATCATTTCGGATACAATATTCTGCTCTTGGTACTACTGTTCACTGGATCCAACTTTCACATCCGTTTTCTCATTTTGTCCAATAGAGCATGCTCTATTTTTATCCGTTTTTCACGGACTGTCGCAAGCCCACTTCAAAAAATCGAACAAAAATAGCCAGACGGTGAGACGCTCTAACCATTATATATTATATAACCATCATAGCATTCAGAAGGTTGCAAGTTTGAGTTCTGTCTGGAGATCAGAGCATTGACAACTTAACACAGCTTAAACTTAGCTGAACATTGATTGATATGTTAACATGAATTAAGTAAGCTTCGATTTTCGATCCTCATTCTTCTGTAAAAATTATTTTGAATTATAAACATAAGAATGAGACTCGAAAGACTTATTTAAATGCACATAAATGTGAATACGGTCAATAACTCCAAAGTTTTACGCCCTTCACATTTTCCTTTCAGGAGAAATTTTTGTTCCCATAACATGACATTTTATGTCCTGCAGTTATATATAGAGCTAACTGACCAGAAGTCAACTCGGCGTCGGCACCAGTCTTCCCTTTCGTAAACGGTCTTTGTCATCCTAAACAATGACCCCAACACCCTGAATCCTAACCCCCCGGAATTTTTCGCAACACTGCCACAGCTTGACACAGTTTTCCGTATATATTAGTCGAACATTACGGGGGGTTAAGATTCAGGGGGTTGGGGTCATCGTTACCCTTGGTGCCAGAGGATACGAGGTAACCGTAAGCTCCGCTCCATTTTTACCGCCTCGCATCCTAGCGTGCCCCCTTTCATGTTTATGTCGGCACCGTTCATGTTTATGTCCCCGCGCATGTCGCCTCGCGCATCTCTAATATTCACCATTCTGGCAAGTTCCCCCGGCAGTTTTTACTTTCTAAGATGACGAATAAAAAAATTATTCGTCATCTTACCAGACTTCATCGTTCGGAAAATGAAAGAAAGCAATATCTTTATGTCGTTTATTGTTGTTTGAACAATTCAGAACAGAGAAACAAACCACCCAGTTTGTAAGATTAATTGTTAAATGACTTTTTTTTGTTTACTTCTCTTAATTGGCGCGGCAAAAGTCGCGGAGGGTTTTAAAAACTGCCGGGGGGAAACTGCCGTCAGGATGGCGAATCATGTACCATTGCTGGCGCTCTATTGCTTGCCTGCGCCGCCCCTCGCCTGCATCGCCCCTCGCCTGCATCGCCCCTCGCCTGCACCGCCCCTCGCCTGCACCGCCCCTAGCCTGCACACTCCCGATTTTCCTTCCTTCCTGCGAAAGAAGAGCCTGTGGAGGAGGCAGTAAAAAATGCGAAACAAGATTTCACGCGACAAGTTTTCATGTGATTAGGTGCATGGCAGCCATGGTTACGCTAAAAAGGTAGGATATTATTATACATACGTGGTCTTGCTTTAGTTTGTCCTCCTGTCTGACGGCGCAATAATTCGACGGAAGAACTAGCAGGGAAAATGATAATGATGATTTCATTTAAGCTTAATTTTAATTTCTTCGAGCTTAGTGAATAATATAAAATAAAATTAGTTTGACTCCAGCTGTTATAATTCGATAGATTTTACCTGGATTGGGTGCGTCTCTTTAAAGGATCGCTGGAATGAGGGGCCACACTGTCTGTTGGCGATAAGACACCGGGAAGGGAGGACTTCGCTTTACTGATGCTTGGAATATCCAACACAAGTTGTCGTCTCGGTGTTTTACTATTATTAGGGGGGCGAGGAACGGAAAACAGTGAGCTACTTTCAGGCTTGCCACTGTTTGGTGACATGATCTGCTCATTAATTCCGGTTGAGCTTTCCCGGAAGTCGGACATTCCAAGAAGAATGTCTTCGTTATTACTTGAATTGCTGTCAACATTAGGACGCACGCCATGATGGTCTAATTGACCTGCATCACCATTCTGGTTATTGTCCTTTACCAAGTTCCCCGTGTACGTCTCGACTACATCCACAACTCCATCGCTACCGTCACTCCCTGCTCTTAGGCTGTAATCACCCGTACTGGAAGACAAGTGACTCATTCTATCTGAACGTTCTTGGTTCGCCCAAAACAACCTGTGATAATTCTGCATGTTTCTATTGGCTTCGTGGAAATGCCTGGAAGAAAGAATTGCAAAACGTACGTTCAGCTCACAGATATAGAAAGAAGACTGGATCGAAGCCCAAAAAATTTGACAGGCGCCATTACTAGTAAATCTGTAGGCAGGTCATGAATCGTTTTGCCCAGTAATTTGAAAAAGGTCTTCTGGTCCTCTTTATAGTAAAATTATTATATTTTGTGGATGGTCCCTTAGTAATGGCGGACTTCCGGCATCATTTTCTGAACAATGGTTGCTCGATCCAGTCTTCTTTCGAGATCAGTGGTTCAGCCCTGATCAAACGGTGCATGACAGCTGATGGTAGTTCATACTTTCGCTCCAGTTTACACGCGGGCAAAAACTATCATCAGTATAAATGCTGTGTACATGTTTTGTTTCAAGGTTGTGCGGAGGATTTATTTCATAACAGGTCCCTGATGCAAAAAAACGCAGTAAGTAGCAGTTAGTGTCAGAGTATGGCAGAGGTAAAAATCACGCTATTTATGAATGTCACGAAAGCCAAAACTCGTAATATTTTCAGGAAGGTTGTTAAAATTTGAAATCCTTCTCGGAGGAAGCATAAACACTTTTTGTAACTCTGCTTTAATACACTTCCTTAGAACTCATTTAAATAATCTTTCATTACTCCTAGTCGTAGAAACTCGCTAGTGTAATCTAAAGCAAATACTGTAATCGGATTGGCTATGCTATTGGCTAAGTAATGACCGAGAAGTAGTGAGTGACAATGACAATGCTTCGTTTTTCGAAATAATTTTGAAGAAATAACGAACATAAGTTAGTTTCTACAATAACAATTAGAATTACAAGAACAATTAGATTCGCTCTCTGAGGCGTTAGTTTAAGGGATACTCCAGCCAATAGTTTATATGAAAGATCTTACTGACTTTAGTTTATTTCCAAATTTTAGCATTCAAACAATTAAGTTAAGAAGATATAGCTAGTTGAAGTTGGAAAATTTGTCCAATTTCGACACCATATTTGTTTCTCAAATATGACGTCACTGAGTGATTCTATCTCGTATTATGCCTAAGAAGCTCCTCTACTTTCTTGCATGAGGAACTAAATAAGTTTATTTCGACTAATTTTCGTCCAAAGAGCATTCACAACAGCTATCACTAGGTGATCGTCACCAAAACAACTCCAATGTCGATAAAGAATCACTCAATGACGTCACATTTTCAACACCAATATGGCGTCAAAATCCTCACATAGTCAAAAAAATCCTCGTCAAAATCCACACAAAGTCAGTAAGATCTTTCATATGAACTACATTTGTATTTTGGCTGGAGTATCCCTTTAACTAAGGATTCAAGTCACCTCAGAATTTCGTTAATTACTATATACCTCGTTGAAGAATGATTTTCGCGCAATCTCATTGGTACATCAATCTCGGAATATCTTGCATATTATTCACTTTTCCCGCCCAAACTAGCCGCTTTGTACGCAAAGGCAGCCAATCAGCGTGCATTATTTTGAGCGAAGACTTAAGACTGGATAACGAGCAACCTCGTACCCAGGGTCTTATCTCCGCTCCCCCCACGGATAACGAGTTGGGTCATAGAATAAGATCACTTACTTCTGCGTCCTTTTTCTTTCTCGTTCAAGTTTTCTTTGCAGACTAATCTCATTCACACGTAACCTATCCGTATACTTCATCATAATTTCACTTATTATAGAACCAACCTGAAACATTCAATTAAATATTCGTCAGTACAATTTCCAATACAAATAACATTTCATAAAAGTAATGAGGAACAATATAAATACAACAGGAAATTAATAACTATATTATAGACTTTATTCATAATTGGCCGACAATTTTAAATTATTTTATATGCATATAAATTGACCCTTATGACCTCATTTTAAAGTAAGAATCCTTTTCAATTTCGTAAATGAAAACGAGTTCGTAATGGTCAATTTATATTTATATAAAAGAATATTAATTCTGCGGCCATTTTTGAATAAGGTCTATAAATAAACTGAGAAGTGAAATGTATGTATAATAAAATCTTAAACAGAAAGAATTTCCCTTCATTATCATGACATAACAACAACAAGAAGTGCTAAGAATTCCGATAACATAGGATTTCTTATTTTGCACATGTGACACGTCCCCTCTTATATTCCTTCTGAGCCATTTCACTGCATTCACTTAACAGATGAGTTATCGTCTCATCTGCTCTATTGGAAATTCTGCACTTGCTTTCTTCCTGTGTTCTATCAATTTTAGCTTTAATCACATTCGTTCTTATTGCTTGTTCCTGTGCTGCCACAATTAACGATTCAGTTTCCCTCTTAATCCCTGTGCCGCTCAGCCATAGGCATCTTTCCTTCCCACCTTCCTCTTCTGTTTGTCTCATGAATAGACCACGTAACACTTTATCTTTCCAGATCTGCTTTCCAGATCTGCTTTCGCTTTCTCTGTCTCTTCGGCATGCCAAAGTATTTGTCTTGCAGCATTGAGCAATCTTTCTTCACTATTTCCAACATATTTCACTTATCCAATTATGGAAAGAGATGAACTGTGTCTTCTACATTTAATAATCATCTTCCTCCTTCTTTCCTAGATAAGTACAGTCTGTCAACGTTACACTTTGGATATAATCCCTTTTTCATCGTTAATAGTTTTCTTGTTCTTCTATCAAGTTGTTGCAATTCCTCTTTAGTCCAATCAAGAAATGCAGCAGAATATCTTAGTATGGATATTGCCCAGGTGTTGATCCCTTTTATAACATTCTCTCCACTCAGTTTTGTTTCCAAAATCTTTCTGATACTACGCTTATATTCCTTGCCTACTTGCTCTTTCATTTCTTTCTACTTGATCTCATCTGCCTCTGTTACTCCCACGTACAGTACTTATACCCATCACATTCATTCAATGATTTCATCTTTTTCCCATCAGGCAACTTTATTCCCTCCGACTTCATCAACTTTCCTCTCTTCAGTACTATCGTTGCACATTTGACAATGCCAAATTCCATTCGTATGTCCTAGCTGAATACTCGCACGATCTTTATCAGTGAATCTAGTTCTTTCTCACTTTTGCTGTACAGCTTAAGATCGTCCATATATAGTAAATGATTGATCTTTTCCCCACTAAAAGAAAATTCATATCCAGGTTTGGACTTCCTTAATGTAGGTAAGTGGAATCATCACACTCACGAAAAGCAAAGGTGACAGCGAATCTCCCTAAAATATCCCTCTCATGATTTTAACTTCTCCGAAGTACTTCTTTTGCACAGGTTAATTCCACCCTCCAGAACTTCATCGTTTCTTCCACCAATCTTCTTATTTCCTAATTCACCCCAGATCCTGCAAATATTCTAAGATCCACGAATGGGGTAACATGTCATACAGGCCGGCACAGAGACTAAAGTGGGCCCGGGGCAAAACAAGTAATTGGGGGCCCCCTTGCAAAAATTCCGCATGCCATTTTACGGATGAATCGGATATAAGAATATTTCAAGTGAAAATGTTTCAGTTTTACATGTACGAAATAAGGACAAAATAAATAACCACTAACGCAGAGAAGCAGAAAATACTGTTTGATAATTTCAACTACAGCCCTTTGGCTACCGTCTACCAATTCTCTACAAAGTAAACTAGTAATATAATTAGGGGCCCTTCTCGAGTTGGGTGCCCGGGGCAAATTGCCTCAGTTGCCTCAGATGTCATATGCCTTCCGATAATCGATCCAGGCCATTGCCAAATTTTTCTCTCTCCTTTTCACTTCTTTCAACACCATCTTATCTACTGTATATATACAGCAAGTCACCCGTTCCCCTTGATTTCTTTCTACAGCCCTTAATTTGTTCTTCTGGTAAAATCATGTTTTCATCAAAGAACAAATAAATTTCTTCAGCCAGTATTCCAGTTAAAATTTTCCACGCAAGGGTACACAAGAATTATAGGTCTATAGTTACAGGAATGACCTTTGGTCTTGTCGTTCTGTAATAAAACTGTTCTTCCTTTTGTCATCCATGTTGGTACCTGTCCGTTATTTAAACAATCCGTATAGTAATCCTTTAGACGAATGTGCATGTTCGGAAATTTTTTAAACCTTAAAATTTTTAGGGATCTTCTGTATTATCTTTTGCACCTTCTCCACCGTGATTTCTATCTTTTCCTGTAGTTGTGTGTCGTTCGTTTCAGTCATGTCTAAAGTCTTCTAGCCATTCTGCATCGTTATTATGTTCCACATCTTTACTCCAGATATCTGACCAAAACCTCTTTGCCTCCCCTTTATCTGGAGCTTAACTCTCTTGTTGTTTAACTCATTGTAGAATATGTTTTGGTTATTCTTGAATAATATATTTTTGTCGTGGTTAATTCTATTGCTGAACCTCTTAATTTTTCCCGTTTGGCCACAATTCTTTGCTTGATTTCTTCTATCACCAGTCCCAGTGCTTTTTGTTGGATATTATATCGTCTCTAGAGGGCATCCTTATGCTTTTTCTTAATGGTTTTCTGCTGTATACGCGCGTTTACTCTTCCCAGATTTTTATTCAACATCTTAACTTGGTTCTCTAAGCGTCTTTTCCACCATGGTTCTTTTCTGTTTTGTCTATTTCCTCTCTTCACTCCCACCAAATCAGTAACCAATAGAGCTCCAGCACACATTAGGTCATTGGTGGTGGTGATGTCATTGGCTTCTATCATTTCCAGAACCGCATCTACTTTCTTTGTAACATCTTTCAATTTTCTTCTATCTATTCCTCTTCGTGATGGTAATCTTTCTCCTTTTTGTAATATTTCCTGCAATGTTCTAAACTCTTCTGGGCTAAACTCACAGCCTTCGACTGTCTTCAGTTGTCGACTTTGTGGATTCTGTTCATCTAACTGCGGATCAGTTCTTACTTATTGTTCACTCGTATCCATCTTTTGATCTTCCACACTTCCTCCAAACTCACCAGTATACTCTCCTTCAATCAATCGTCTGATTTCTTCCAATTCTAACTCACTTAACCATTGTTTCTTGCGGATTTGGTTTGTCTGATCTACAAGCCTTTGCTCAGTTACCTGGAATATTCCCTTCTCAACCCATATTTGCAGCATTCGTTTCCTATATCCATTTCTAGATGGCACACTCCGATAATAGCATTCCATGACTCTCCGATTATCTTCTTGAGACCACTTCGTTCTAACCCTCCTCTGCGCAGTAGTTTGTTGATGGCTTGGTTCTGGCTGCTGTTCCCCAGTTGCCGCACCGGGCGAAGAACCTTCACCGTAGGTTTGGGTCCCATTTACGCCGTTTTGGGGGTATGTTTCATTAATCATCACATATGTATTGCGTGTTTTACTAGGCTAGTCTATTCTCTGTTACCTGCCGCAGCGAACAAAGCTAATACTGTCCGAAGTCGCTACTTCCGAACAGGAAACCGTTCTTGACTACTTAACCCATAGCCATTCATCCATCAGCACGGTATATATACACCTTGGGTTGGGCCTATCTATCCCATAGGTGGGTTTAGCTACATTTAGTCGAACCTCTATACATCAACCTGCCTGGCAAGGGTCTTAAACTCCCGCCAGTATAGCTCTTAGGATCATTGAGGTACTCAAGCCTCCCTACCACGTCAAGGTAGTAGCAAGCTAATTTTATTATCAAAAGAAAAATCTTGTTGGAAGTAAAAGGGATTGCTCAGACTTGTATGGTACATTGGCTTTTTAAAGTACGACAAAAAACACTTACTTCTACAATGTCTGGTCTTTGCTTTGGGTCACTCGTTATACACCTATAAAAAATATGCAAGTTAATCTCTGATTTATACTTTGAGCTTGGCGATTGTCCATTTATCGTCTGTCTACACCAAAATTCACTACAGCAAACAAATGAATTAGGTGGCTAAAACATTCTATGAACCGACAAGTTGCTCGGTTTGGCACTGCAATGTGTCAACAAGGCTGAGAGAAACGAATATAATTACAAAACAATGCTCACAATACCTTCTAACTGTCGTGACAAGCTTATGTGAATATAATTCATTTGGAATCGGCTCGTACTCAGCTTCAACGATCTTGAAAAAAAATAATTGAATAAAGTAAAAATGAGTTTACAGGAATAAAAACAGTTACGATCTACGACAGCAACCTCAACGGCAGTTAAAAAGTAATATAAATTATAGCATTTAGAAGCCAAGTTGAGATTTATTAGCCGTATTTGATACTCAAAGCATAAAAAGCTTCATGCTTCTAAAACAATAGCACTTTGTCGAGATGACGTCAGTACCATTCCACATTTACCCATAATTATTGCGGCCATAACAAAAGAAAATAGCTCATTTGCAATAATTTGTGAGTCAAATTTGGTTTGTTTGTCCGCATTTTGAGCTATTAAGGTGATTCCTCAGTTTTGCATTGCGCACATTTACTGCGCATATCCAATAATCAGTGTTTTTATGGCCATTATGCAACACTTTCAATAAATTCTGACCATTTTAGGACAATTTAGTGCCAAATCTAACAATGGCTGCTTATGTACTGGTAGGGATGTACTGTATATATGGTGGTGGTAATGCCGGGATGGCTCTCGGCAACGGCTTCCGTAGCTCAGTGGTCAGAGCACTGCACTAGCATCGCAGGGTCGCGGGTTCAATTCCCAGCCCGAAGGCCTTGAAGTTGCATTTTTCGCAACTGGTCCTGGTTTGGTCTTAAAATGTATGTATTCTAACACTCGAAATTTTCCTTCACCATAAATCCTTTCAACATGTAGTTTGATCGAGTGAAATGCCAAATATTACCTATAATTCCTAATTGTTTTCAACCAATTTGGTTGGGCTACAAATGTTTATAATGATATGCATTCTATGAATTTACTAAAGTGACAGATATTTCTTAAAAGAATGGAGGAGCCATAATTTATTAAGAACTGATTTATTAAGTATAGTGACGGAAACTGAGCACGTAATTGCAATCCCAAAAACATTGAAAAGTTATTTTAGCTCGATGGGTAAATATGTCCCCGTTACTCAAGGAGACAACATTCTCGGTTGCCACTGTAAAAAAGGATTATTTTCAAGATACTGTTGATTACTTTCAAAACTCTGGAATTCATTACTATAGCAAATTAGAAGTAATGACTGTCAACCTCGTTCCCAGGGCATTTTGCCTCCACGGCACATGACACCCAGAATATCTGGGTGTTTTGATATGATAATTTATGATAATTTAAGTAATTTGTCTTTGTTTACTCTGTTGTTGTGATAATGAATGAGAAATATGCAACGCTCGGTAGCCTTGTTTATGTAAAACATTCATCCTAAAAGCAACTAATTCGTAATATAATACATCCATTATTATCCCATATAAATATCATGGAGGAACAAGTATATATCGAATGTAGTTCTTGACAATTAACCAAAGCCCTTATATTTCTTATTTGTGGTAAAATTTAAAGGCGAGGATATTTCTTAACATGTGGATTTAGATGAATAAATTATACTCTAGCTGAATTAATCGAGTTTTAAAACTGGCCAATAAGTAATTTTAAGTCAGCATTTAAGACCTTTTTTTTCGAATTAATAGTTTTTGTAGTTATCATATTTTTATTAGTTATATATATATTTATATATATATATAGTAATATTGATTTTATAATAAAATGTAATTAATTTTATAAGTAACTTTAATAATGTATTGTTGTAAGAGTATTGCGACTTAGTTTATTAGATTTATCACTCTTTTAGGCGAACGGAATACCACAACAGGATAGAAGCCCAATTGATAGGGATTCCGAGGGCCTACGATTTAAGGTCGTTATCCGAGAAGACCCGAAAGTCTTTCTGATATTATTGCACAGGCAGCACTTCTCCTCAATTATTGTTAAGACCCTGAGTGGAGGTCCGACCCAGGATTTGAACCTGTGTCTCCCAGCTCATAGACATGTGTGGTAACCACTAGATCACAGTTACATTTATTACAATTACTATTATATTGAGATTACTCTAGGGAATAAAAATGTTTTCGATAATTTTTCGCATGAAGAATTATTTTGTTGGAAGGACGTCGTCATTGAGATTACTGATATTCTCTCTATTATTATTTGAATATTTTGTAAAGCACCTTGGTAGCTAGTTGCAACATATTTGATGAATAAAATGGAGGCTGTAGAGTAGCCATCTGATAAAGCAAACAGCCAGCAGCCCACACGTCAGCTTTTTCATCGTAAGGTAAATGTTGAAGAATTTCTGGACTAAAGAAAATGAAGAATATGGATATTTAACCGATAGCACAACACTACCGATAACACAACAATACAATACAATACAACCGATAACACAACACAATACAGCACAACACATATATCATATTCACATCATATTGTATCGTATCGCATCATAACAAAAAACAACATGATACGACAAGACAACAAGACACGACAAGATACGACAAGACACGACAAGACACAACACAACACAACACTGTCCAACATCACATCTATAGCTGTATTGCCGGATTAAGGTTGCGCGGGACCCCCGGCATATTTTCAGCGCGGGGCCCCCGGCATATTTTCAGTGCGGGGCCCCTGGTTTCACCATGAGCGCAAGGAAAAATTGAACTTTGCTAAGAAAAAAGATAGAAAGGATTAAAATAGAGATCTTTAGATTTGAGGACGAAGACGAGTACGAAGACGAGTTTACCATTGCGCATGGTTCTTTTCCATTGTTGTTTCTCCACTGCGCAGAAAAGTTTGTCTTCGTACTCGTACTCAATCTAAAGGTCGCTATTATCTTCCTTTTTTCCTCGCTGCCTTAAAAGTCCCCTGCTTAAAAAGCACCGTGCCTTACTTTGGCACCTTGCTTTCTAGAAAAAACGCGTGAAATTAAAATTGCGCAACAAGAAGGCGCGGGGCCCCAAAAAGCGCGGGGCCCCGGTGTATACCGCTTCTACCATAGGGTTAATTCGGCCCTGTTTATTGGTTCCTTCATTTTACAAATATTTAAACAAACCAAGAATATAAAATAGTTCCAACAACAGATGTCAATTCACTTGCATCCGGCAACTTCTGTCTTGCTAAACCAAAATCAGCTATGAAAATAGGCAAACAAGAAAACAAATTAACTTTCTACCAAGGAATGTTTTGCATAACATTTACAACTTGAAGAATCTAAACGTAAAGACAGACCAAACACCTTTATTAAACTCGAGTTATACGTAGAACAAGTTTGTCCCAAATAGAAAATATCCCCGAAAAACCTTACTTATCGTGACTTTATCGTTGCTTCCAAGCATTACATTGTTCGGTGTGAGATCTCGGTGAACAATGTGCTTTTCTTTGTGAAGATACCTTAGTCCTAAGACCATCTTTAAGAATATGTAAAAGAAAAGATATTAAAGCTGTAATTAATCCTCATCTTGTAAAACAACAAAATAATGTATTTCCTAAAATATTTCCCTATCACTCCTACCTCGCCCCCCGTCTATTTAAAGGGATACTCCAGCCAAAATACAAATTAATGTAGTTGATATGAAAGATCGTACGGACTTTAGTTTATTTCCAACGTTCTAGCTTTCCTATTAATTTAGTTAAGAAGATATGGCTAGTTGAAGTTGAAAATTTGAGGATTTAGACGCCATATTGGTTTTGAAAATATGACGTCATTGAGTGACTCTTTATCGGCAGTGGAGTTGTTTTGATGGCGATCACATAGTTATAGCTGAGTTTATATATATTTGTAGCAGTATATATATAGTTATATAATATATAGCAGTATATATATAGCAGTATATATATAGTTGAGAAACAATTGGACAAACTCTCCAACTTCAACTAGCCATATCTTCTTAACATACATTTGAAAGAAGAAGGATATGGAAAGATGATTTTTTCGTTGAATACTTTAAGTAAACTTTCTTTCATACGATTCGTTGATCGTGGCTGCTACATTTTAAAAAACATTTCAAATCGGGCATTTCTTTCCGTATAATAACGTCTACCAATTGTCAAACTAAACAGAATCTAGCAATGTGAAAAGGTGGTAAACTGCCAAGATTTTTAGTGACGAAATACTGACGTTTCGAGCGGAGCCCTTCATCAGAGTAAGGGCTCCGCTCGAAACGTCAGTATTTCGTCACTAAATTCTTGGCAGTTTACCACCTTTTCACTTTGCTATATATCCAAAACACTGTCTACACAGCACTCTACTTTTTTCTACTTTTAAACAGAATCTACTTTTGCTATCGTCTTTGAATCGCTTCCATTCGCATTTACTAAGTCACAGCAGTCTTTTATATATCCCGAAGTGTGCCAAAGTAATTGCGGAAACAATTTACAGTGACTTCATCATGTTCCTCCGGCAGAAACAATTGCCAGGGCGTTGCCGAGGCAACCAGCAAATCATCAAAAGACTTTGCAAATTATTTTGCCGATGAAAAAATAGTTAAATTACGGGGACTGAATCATAGTTTATAGTCCCTCTCATTAACAAATCGACGTATCAGTTAATTTGCCTGGGTAATTGTTCTGTTAGCCCTGCAATGTGCCAGTCAAAGTTTAATAGTGATTGGTTGCGACGTTAAAGGGATATTGAAAGATCTTGCTGACTTTAGCTTATCTCCAAAGTTTCAGCATTCCTATCAATTTAGTAATGACGTCATTAGTTGCAAGCGAAATAAATTTTCGTCAATATTTCAGGAAGTATCACTTGAACAAAGACGAAACTTGACTGGCAAGTTTGTAGTCACGCCAATTCTAATATTGCAGTTAAGTTGCATCATTCTCCAAGACGATTTTTGAGGCACTGAACAAAAGCAGAGAGCTTCCTTCGATCGTTTCCCACTCTCATTTACCTGGACGAATATATTCCAAATTCTTTCTTCAGAAAATTTATCTTTCTTTTCCTTCAGAGAATTAAAGTGTTCAGCAAGAGCGGCCCCTTCGATATACTCCATTATTACAAAGAGATTGTCCTCTAGATGAAGTATAAAAGCAAGGCTACATCAAAAACTTTCTTTCAGTGCTTCGTAAGTCTAATGTAGTTTTTAATTTAGACATATATTAATTTTCCCTTCTCCCCTTCTATTTCTTCATGTTATTATACCTAATCATATAGAGGGCAAAATTACTCGAATATGATTGGCTAATGAGGGCATTTTTCCTAAATTCAGGGCAAAATTACTTGTACCTGATTGGTTGAGACGCCAGCAGGAAACACTTAAGTTATTATGTTGTTTTACTTGTAAATCCAAGCTCCCCTGTTCTCTTAAGTCGATGTTTGATTCAATAAAGTTCGTTGTAATGTACCGTTTACTTTCAATGAATTGCATGTTGTTCACGTGCGTAGCTAGCCTGCGTGCAGACTCCACCTGATAATGAAATTTAATATCAGGTAGAGTTTGCGAATCGGAGACAGAAAGCTTGTTCTGGTCACGTGGATTTTTGAAATAATTAAAATAGTTGTATGCAAGATAATCATAATTATTCATGGCGAGCATGTTCAAAACTTTCACAAGCTTCAAGATCGATACTAGCCTGCGCTGCAAACAAATCCGAAACCCAACGTACTCAAGTACGTCTGCCGTCTGCGTAATAGCGGCGGAATCAATTAAGCCCGCAACAAACTTTCTAAAACATATCAATCAATGTCAAACAGACCATCTTCGTTGTTTACTCTACTTGTTGTTATAACATCTGGTTTTCTTTTTCTGTCGTGTAAAGTCAATATAAAGACTCAGAAGTAGCATTTTTTAAAGCAGCCAATCTTGATTAACTGTATAAAATGCTGTTTGTTGCGATGTTTCGTTAACAAGGAATCCAGCGCTATTACGTAGACGCGTTAACCTTGGCTAGATCAACACACGCCATCGCTTTTGGGGTAAATTATCACTAATCACGAATATTTAACAATTGGCCAATCATACGCTTTCCCCACTTTTGTTGGGAAATCCACGTGACTTTCTGTCTCCGATTCGCAGACTGCACGCAGGCTAGTGCGTAGCTAACTTATTTATGAATAAATTTTGCCCTCTATATGATTAATCACATGCTTCCTCGTAAAATGAAGGTTTAATTTCACTTGTGTATGTTTTTTGAAAACACGCGTGAAATTAAACCTCAATTTTCCTTTTAGGCTCGATATTTTACGAGTCATGCCTTTTTTGGCGAGACCGCAGGGCAAGTCAAAATACAAATAATGAGTAAAATATACAGCCGTATACTGTACACTAAACTGTCTAATAAGTTATTTATTATCCAATTCTATAAAAACCTTACTTCCCTCTTTCCAATTTTAGCCAAACGAAGCCTCAAAGACTTTCAAAATGATCACAGATGAAAAGCGCGGCAAAACCCGGTTTCAAACAGGTTTTGGATATTACTTGTCTATCAAGTTATTTGAACTCATCGAAACGAAGTTGGATAATATACAATTATTGGATGAGGCTGAGCATGATATCAAGAATTATCCAGACCGAGGTCAATGTTATCTGCCGAAGCCGAAGGCTGAGGTGGATAACATTGACCGAGATCTGGATAATTCTTGATATCATGCGCAAGCCGAATCCAATAATTGTTTTATTATACATTGTTCAAAATAGTCTTACTAAAAATATACAAACAAAGTGACAGTCTGGTAGTAAAAATACTCACGCAATTAATCTTGAAAAAGGGAGTTTATTGAATATTTTAACGTTTTGGTAAATAAGGAAATATTTCAATTTTTAATAATCAGTGACGAAATACATAATTATATAACAATTTTCAAACACAAAGGCGATAAAAGTAACTTATACTCTTATTCAGTCTCATGCAGTTCATACTCACTGGTGAAAATCAACTTTACATTGTAATTTTCGCGCGCTTTAGCAGGGACGGATAAGTGGCGAATCTTGCCAAATTACTGATCAACGCTAAAAATCTTGCGCAGTATACATATAAAAAGTCCTACGGTATACTTACTTTGCTGAAAAGCTTTGAGATACTTCACAACATGAGGATGACTAAGCTGAAACAGGAAGAAAAGACAGTGTTAAAAACATTGGAATGTGACAAGTATAGTCAGGACTTTTGTAGCCAGGATATATTTGGAGCCAGGAATGTTAGTTGGGAATATTGCAAGTGGTGGAGCATTATAGGACGTCTGCGAAGGAGTCTAAGGATTAGTCCTCGACTGTGATTGGCTGATTCGAGTGTAGTTAATCCCAAACAATGCAAAAATCTGTTATTACAATGTCTCGAACATTTTCCTGTATATTATTAATAAGTAATAGTATGAAATCTCGTGCAATTTGGAAAAAACAAAACCTCAAATAGCGGCACTCGTCCTTCGGACTTTTTCTATTTTGATAGTCTTTGAAAAACTCACTTGTGCGTGTTTTTTCCAAATTGCACGAGAAACCATACTATTACTTATACTAATCACCCAGTAAATCAACATTTCGAGCGAAGGACCTTCGTCAAAGAGTGAAACGAAAAGACCTTCCAAAAACACTATTTCGGTAGTACATCAACGTTTAGAGTATTCAATTTGTATAGCTAGCGTGAAGCTGTGAAGGACGGGGGAAAGAGATTTGATCAGACTGAATCGGAGCAATTATAACTAAATCTAGTATCCAGAACATCGAAAGTTTTACATCTCGAAAGACAATAGAACTGTCACCGTGACAGTGTCACGCACCACATCATGTACTGGTTCGATTGATCATTGTCAATGAAATACATGGTCTGGATTCTTGAAGCACGGAAAAGTCATTGTTCTATGTTTTTGTTCAGTTTGTGCACTTTCACGGTTACTGAAAGTAACTGGTTCAGTTTACAAAAAAGCAACGTTTTGGTTTAATGTTAAAACAAAGTATTTGTGCACCCTCAACATGAATCCCAGTTCGATTGCTAGCCCCTTTAAGTTCGCCGTGTATTTCATTGACTATGTATTGTAAGTATATCCTGCTATCTAGAGTTACCAATAATCAGTAATGTCTCGATCAATTCCATGCGTGACCATGCCCCCTCCCCCGGCATTTGACGGGCATTTACCGACTCACCAGCTCCCTGGGGTATTTGTTGGGAAAATAAAGTGGGGTATTTGGCGCTCCGCTGAAAGAAAGTAGATGCCTATCCCATAGTCACAAAGTTTGAGGCAGTGCCAATATGGTTGCCAGTGAATTTCCAAAAATCGTTGGCACACCGCACATTTCATATTAAACGAACTCCAATATCCTTTGCTCTAAATATTCCAATGATGTAATATTCTGTGTCCGGTACACGAAGTAGCAGCCCCAAACGAACGTGCATATTTAAAATGTAAACAAATGCCAAAAAAATCGCATGTCAACCGCTATTTAACCATGTTTATTTTAGTACACCATGTGTAGTCTGCGAAACGTTTGAGTTCAGAAGATGGCGGATGCGCCGGATGGCACAATTGCTTTGGAAAATTTCGAGGGAAGTTTGTGGCTTCTTAGCTCTTTTATTTGGAAAACTTTTATTATATGCCCGTGGGTGGGAAATTTGCATCTATTTCAAGAACCCAACTGTGGGGATTTTGTATAATTAAGCTGACTCCACGGTGGGGCATTTGCAATGCTCTGACGCCAAACGCCCGGGGGATGGGGGTGGTCACGCTTGGAATTGATCGAGACATAAGTATGCAATGGCCTAGAATTACCAATAGTTATAAATTGTAGGATTCTATAACCCAACACAACAGCAATCCTAACCCTAACCCCCCGCCTTAAGTGTCTTCCTAACCCTAACCCAACTAGCGACCGCCCAACCACTCCCCTTGGCGCGTGCGTCAACTTATAGATACGTGAGACGTAATGCTTGTGGGATTCTTATGCTCCTACAATTACCAATTATTGGTAATTCAAGGCCATTGCACACTTACTGATCATTGGTAATTCTAGGGTAGGAAAACATGTTGATATTGTAATCTGCGTTCACCATCTGATTCTCAGATGGACAGCGCAAGGTTGAGCACCTCACCAGTATTATCAGAAAGTTACAGGTTCTATCCCTGTCTCGGGACTCACATGAGAGAAAGGAGTTTTAAATAATTTTACCTGTTGTTTCATGATTTCTGTTTCTTGAATGATGTTACCAATGCTCTTGTGTCTCTCTTTCATTGTCTTGCCTAAGTTTGGATTTGTCAGTGGGATCTCTTTCATCGCACAATACATCCCGTCCCCATTCTTTTTGCAAACCTAGGACGAAACGTTATAATTACAGTCTGTATATTAGGCCAGAGGCGTAAATCCTCGTAAAAAGGTGGGGATAATGAACCACTCACAGACGAGCGCAATAGGCGCCGAAAGTCTACGTAGACAAGGGACATGCCCCCTGGAAAATTTTGAAATCTAGAGTCTCTGAAATGCTATTTCCTGCATTATGAGGGAGATTTTACAGAATTTTGAAAGTTCTAAAATGTCATTTAAAATTGCTTTTATTTAAAAATCATTTAAAATTCGAGCGGAACCCTTCATCAGAGTAAATAAAATTATATTGTGTGTTTGTTTGTTTTCTTTCTTTCTTGAGTAATGTCAACTGAGCAATATTGTAGAAACCACACTATACCCGATTTAATTTTTACTCTCTTCTTTGAGTTTGACATCGCGCACGGCACATTTAAAAACACAATCTCGTTCCCAGGGCCAGAGCCTGCGTTCATTTGGGCCTGCGGCGAGAAACAGTCTTGTTCCTAGACCCCTCGCCTCGCCCTTTACATTCAAAGTGATAGATATCAATAGACCTCTTTCATAATGGCACCCAAGTTAAATATTCTTTTATATTCATTTAAATTAGCCTTTATGACCTCGTTCGTGTGTATGTAATTCCAAAGAATCTTTGCTTTGTAACGAGGCCAGAAAGGCTGATCTACATGCATATAAAAGAATATTTATACTGGCCACCAATTATGAAAGAGGTCTATAGACATGCTGACCAAGTGGAAAAAAGAAATTAGAAATATATTATACGCAGAAAATCAATCTAAGTATATAACGATTCTTCTCCACAGCATTTTTTCAAAATCGAAAATGTGGAAGGATGATAACAATAGTCATCCATTGAAGTTCTAAATTCTAAATATCCATTGAAGTTCTCTTACTTCTCCTTTTCATATTATATCCAGTTCTTTTGAGAACTTAGCCTAAGCAGCTTTCGTAATTTTATTCCTACCTTATAAACACTACCAAAAGCTCCTGAACCAAGTAATTCCAACACAGCGTAGGAGCCCACCACGCGAGTAGGTGCTCTTCGCTTATTGGTTGCCTCAATGTTGCATTTGATTACAGAAATCTCATCTTCCTGAATTAGAGGGAATAAAGCACACACACAATCGACAAGGGGGAGTGAATGTGGTGGGGGTTAGGGATGGGGAAGGTTTACGGGGCTTAGGGTTGGGATTATGTTTAGGAAACCTAAGATATTCATGATAATGATAAATGCTTATGCCATTTAAGATTTCATGATTATAATGAACCTATGGTCGAGTTCAAGGGAAATGGGTCAACTAACTACCGTAATGTGTTAATATATACACTGCTGTAGTGAATGTGGGAGAGCTTGGAGTAGACAGACGATACATGGACGATTGTCAAGCTCATATCCTAAGAAAAATGATTCTGAGTCCTGGACTGAGTATCGTCCATGTATTGTCCATGTATCGTCCATGCATCATCTGTCTACTCCAAACTCTCTCACATTCACTACAGCAGTGTATATAATAACACATCCAAGCATTACTGATATATAGTGACTGCCGCATAGGCAGTACATATATATCAATCGAATATATATATTATATATATATATATATATATATATATATATATATATATATATATATATATATATATATATATATATATATATATATATATATATATATATATATATATATATATATATATATATATATATATATATATATATATATATATATATATATATATATATATATATCGCTATCTGAAGGAAGAACCTTATCCATCAAAATCAATTTTCCCGATAAAGTGCTTACAGAAAGGTTGTTAATCTTGTCAACCAACGACTTGTAGGAATTCAAATCTCTGACGTAATGTCCAACATCAATGAACGTTTCAAAAATGTCCGGCGTAAAAAGTCTAGAGTAAAACAAACACAACAGTTACAGGGTGTCTTCTTGGGGAAGCATTCTTCTTCAACGCTTCTCGTTTCAAATATTTCGTACTGCTTGCACAAGTTGCATGCGCTGTTGTATACTTTGCCTATTACTTTCTAAATTTCATGTGTATAAGATGTTGAGAAATGAGAGGGTGCTCGAAAAAAGAGAAAGCTTTAACAAAAACACAATTATGTAATACTTTACAGGCTACAGGATCTTCTTTTTGTATTGTATAGGGGTTTGGTTCGAATCTGGTAAGACATTTTCATTGCTTTGTCAATTTTAACCAAAGCCATCGTATATAAATAGGTTACGTAGGTATTAATCTTTTTAGATCTATTATCCTTTTAATATCGACAATTTTTTTCTGATTACATGTAGAATAATATACATGTGCGGATCATTCCATATTTCCAAGCATACATGTATTTGTAGTTCTAAGGAGTTGTGGTGAAGGAAAATTTCGAGTGTAGTATAGAGTTGGGCGGTATGCCCAAACTCACTGAAAAAGCTCGTCCCCAAACTCACTGAAAAAGCTGTATACAAAGACATTCACAAGCACATGACTTTCAATGATCTCTACCCAACACTGCAATCATCATACCGCAAAGACCACAACACAGATACCTCATTACTGAAAGTGTTCAACGATATCCTCCTCGATATGAACGAACAGAACGTAACATTGTTAGTGTTCCTAGACCTGTGTGCGGCGTTCGATACCGTCAATCACAAAATCTTGTTAACCCGCATCAGGTCTAACCTCGGCATCTCCGCGGCACCGCCTTGTCATGGTTCACAGAGTACCTATCAGACAGAACCCAACGTGTCTCTATTAATGGAGGATTATCTCGAAAGTTAGACCTTACCTGTGGCCTACCACAAGGCAGTTGTTTGGGACCGCTTCTTTTTATTATTTATGCCAGTGATCTCTTTCGCATTCTTAATAAGCATTTGCCAAAAGCTCATGCATACGCAGACGACACCCAACTGTATCTCTCCTTCATGCCCGGCTGCATTACCACCCACGATAAAACCATTGACGCTATGCAGAACTGCATTAGCGACATACAAAACTGGATGACTCATAGTAAATTAAAAATGAATGACAGCAAGACGGAATTTATGATCATTGGAACACGACAACTCCCTAAACAATCAATCGAGCAACTGGTGGGAACTCCATTATCAAGCCTTCCTCCTCTGTAAGGAATCTTGGGACAATCTTTGACACTAATTTATCCCTAAATGAGCAGATCACTAATGTATGCAAGTCCTCGTTTTACTACTTATATAACCTTAGAAAGATTAGGCAGTTTTTGTCGGCTGAGTCTTGTGCCACCCTTGTTCACGCATTCATTACCTGCCGTTTACTATTGACTATTGACCGTTGACTATTGCAATAGCCTATACTATGGCATGCCCGCTTATCAGATAGCTAAACTGCAACGCATACAGAATGCTGCTGCTCGATTAGTATCTTTGACTCCACGCTTCTCGCACATTACTCCTGTCCTTACTGAACTACACTGGTTGCCAGTTGGGTTTAGAATACCTTTTAAAATTCTCATTTTTACTTTTAAAGCGATCCACGGACTTGCCTCTAAGTATTTGTCTGATTTAGTTATGACTTCTGTTTCACTTTACTTTTTATTCGAATATTATCTGTAAACAGCGCATATGAACATGTTATGCTAATTTGCGCTTTACAAATGTAATTATTATTATTATTATTATTATTATTATTATTATTATTATTATTATTATTATGCGATTTTCAATACCGGTATTCGATATTCGAAAAATACCGCGGTATACCGGTTACATCGCCACGATTACTCAAAAGTCAAAAAACGACCTTGGCGATCGCAGCGAAACGGAAACCACAACCGCAATTGTCGCGATCGCCGAGACAGAACATTATCCATCTTAGCGATCGTTTAAAAGTTAATATCTAATCTAATCTAATCTTAAAATCTAATCTATATATTATTTCGCGCACACACACATTGTGTTTGTTTCTCATTTGTGAACTTTTCTTGCAGTTTAAATAAAAAGATAAACAGATGATAGTCATGATACCGGTTTATCTGACGGTATACCATAATAACGGTATACTAGTATAGCGTCAGAACCAATACCGCCATACCAGTATCAACTAAATGTTGTGAATAACTAAAAATACCGGTATACCGCCCAACTTTAGAGTGTAGGAATATATACATTTTAAGACCAAACCGGGACTAGTTGCAAAAATGCAACATCCAAGCTATCCGGCTAGAATTGAACCCGCGACCCTGCGATGCTAGTGCAGTGCTCTGACCAACTGAGCTACGGAAGCCATTTCCGAGAGCCTTGTCACGAGTTCTGTATATATAGTGGTGGTAATGCCGGGATACGATTTTGGGTATATTAAAAGTAATATTTGGCATTTCGATGAACATTTCCTAACAAACATTACCCCATTGAATCACGATAGCACATGTGATATCATTAATAATTCACATGTGTTTGATTGTCGAATTTATTAGTGATGGAAATCCTTATAAAACACTGCTTTTAATTAATCATATATATGTTTCTTTTAAATATAGGAAACCTAGCTCTACAGTAATTCAAATTCATTGTAAATAAAATAAAATAATAAATTGTAAATTGGGAAAATCATGAAATAGATTAATGATAAATAAATAAACGAGAGGTTGGTGGGGAAAACGGGACGGCGCTCGCGTTTTGGGACATGCTCAAGTATAACACTCGGCTTGAAATACATACATTTTGAATAATTGTCGGTTCCTTTCCATACTGAAAAGAAATCTCAAAGCTCGTAAGGCATTTTTCTAAAAAAATTCGATGAACATATGTTAGACTACTGATAAAAATAAATTGCTTTTAAATAAAAAGCTTTTAAGTATAATGTTTACAAATGTTAATAATTTTACAGTATCTGCTCTTGTACTCGAGAAATAACGTTTTCATTCTTGCATTTTATGCTTCTGGACGCAGCCATTTTAGAGTTTGCTAAACGGCTCAAAGTTTATGTACAGCGGTAGTTTTCTTTTCAATTTTGACGTCATTGAGTGCTTGTCTTTTGTCCATTGCATTCAATGATGTCAATATTGAAAAGAAACCCCGCTGCGTGTCAAAAAAGACGAGAATGAAAACGTTATTTCTCAAGCATAAGAGGAAATATTGTGAAATTATTAACATTTGTAAACATAACACTTGAAGGTCTTTTATTTAAAGGACATTGGCAACAAAAATTAAGTTTGTCTAATATGAAAGAACTCGTAAAATGATAGAGTAACATTTTTTACAACTTTTCCGTATTTTACTTCGTTTTTGAAATATCTC
The DNA here is from genome assembly GCA_035772405.1 of Chrysogorgia sp. JL179-B06. Classification (NCBI taxonomy): domain Eukaryota; kingdom Metazoa; phylum Cnidaria; class Anthozoa; order Scleralcyonacea; family Chrysogorgiidae; genus Chrysogorgia; species Chrysogorgia sp. JL179-B06. Next base: position 404,131 of record JAYKKM010000391.1, read on the forward strand.
AGTTTGTTTGATATGTAAATGAGATGGTCTCTGAAGTCAGGTGGGGTAGAGAATTTTCACTCATTAAAAAATGTATTATATCTCAGTGATTGCTAAGTTTACAACGTTCATTATCATTGGGAGTTATTATACGCACATTTTCAAGTAAATTTGTGGAACAAACTTGAAGATGGAACTAATATTTTAATGAGTGAAAATTCTCCACCCCACACCTGACGTCAGACACCATCTCATTTACATATCAAACAAACTAAAATATTTCACAAACGAAGTAAAATACGGAAAAGTTGTAAAAGGTGTTGCTCTATCATTTTACGAGTTCTTTCATATTAGACAAACTTAATTTTTGTTGCCAATGTCCTTTAAATATTATTTATTTTTGACTAACAGTTGCCCTTCAAAGTCACTGGCTTTACTATAAAATTTTAATTTTATTATGGTTACAAAAAGATCATGGAGGTGATATGTATACATATATATACCTGTAGATTCTCCACAGCATTTGCATCGTCTGGCGAAACTGCTTGTCCTGTTGTCATATTAGGCAATATCAATGAACTCAATAAATAAATACCATTTGCCTTTATAAGCAAATTAAAACGCGATTAATATACACGACAAATTAGATCGCCTGTGAACAAATATTATGCAGGTCAGTAGGTGAAACGCACATTCTATTGGAGCATGCAGGCCCTGCAACGAAGCTCATTGCCTTGTATCCTGGCCCAATAACAAAGTCCTGTGGTTGCAACTATTTATTTAATATATTTATGTAATCTTATTTACATTCATCAAGAGTATATATATATATATATATATATATATATATATATATATATATATATATATATATATATATATATATATATATATATATATATATATATATATATATATATATATATATATATATATATATATATATATATATATATATATATATATATATATATATATATATATATAAAGTCAAGACAGGAACGCTTTAAAAAACTTTATTTACGTTTCGGGCACAACCCTTCCTCAGAATGTTCAAATGTCTTGACTTTTATTAAATCCTTGGAACAATCTTTCGACCAAAGCTGGTTCTTTGACTATATTATATATATATATATATATTAAACAAATAGATTGCCACTACTAAAGCGAACTTAAAACTTTATTGACAAATTTTCGGCTGCATGTCACAGCCTTCCTCAGGTCAATAATAAAATAACCTAATAATTATTCTAATATATAGTATATTATAATATGGTAATTAAAATACTAAGAATAAAAACATACTAATGAGCTAAAACGGAAGTTAAATGACAGTTAAAAACAATCATTGTTGTACGAAATCATGACTCGAATTCAATCCTTTTAAATTTGTTAATCTCATTAGTATGTTTTTGATGGGTGCTTATTAGAAGAGGGGTGCTTATTAGAAGATGGGCGCTTATTAGAAGATGGGCGCTTATTAGAAGAGGGATGCTTATTAGAAGATGGGTGCTTATTAGAAGAGGGGCGTTTATTAGAAGAGGGGTGCTTATTAGAAGATGGGTACTTATTAGAAGAGGGGCGTTTATTAGAAGAGGGGCATTTATTAGAAGAGGGGCGTTTATTAGAAGAGGGGTGCATATTAGAAGAGGGGCGTTTATTAGAAGAGGGGTGCTTATTAGAAGATGGATGCTTATTAGAAGAGGGGCGTTTATTAGAAGAGGGGAGCTTATTAGAAGATGGGCGTTTATTAGAAGAGTGGCGTTTATTAGAAGAGGACCGTTTATTAGAAGAGGGGCGTTTATTAGAAGAGGGGCGCTTATTAGAAGAGGGGTGCTTATTAGAAGAGGGGCGTTTATTAGAAGAGGGGCGTTTATTAGAAGAGGGGCGTTTATTAGAAGAGGGGCGTTTATTAGAAGAGGGGCGCTTATTAGAAGAGGGGCGTTTATTAGAAGAGGGGTGCTTATTAGAAGAGGGGTGCTTATTAGAAGAGGGGTGCTTATTAGAAGAGGGGCGTTTATTAGAAGAGGGGCGTTTATTAGAAGAGGGGCGTTTATTAGAAGAGGGGCGTTTATTAGAAGAGGGGCGTTTATTAGAAGAGGGGCGTTTATTAGAAGAGGGGCGCTTATTAGAAGAGGGGCGTTTATTAGAAGAGGGGTGCTTATTAGAAGAGGGGTGCTTATTAGAAGAGGGGCGTTTATTAGAAGAGGGGTGCTTATTAGAAGAGGGGCGTTTATTAGAAGAGGGGTGCTTATTATAAAATCTCCACGTGATCGACCTGCTGCACTAGCAAAACTTGAGTTATGTATTAAGGATATCACCAACTGGTGTACTATGAATGGTCTTATATGCAATCCGAGAAAACCGAGATTGTCCATCTATCATCACGTTTTATGCATTGTGAACCAATGCCAGAAATATGTGTCAATGATGTGAAAATCCAACCGGCTCCGGTTGCACGTGATCTCGGTGTTGCTGTAGATAGACATCTAAAATTAAATACTCATGTAAATAACATCTGTAAATCGGCCACTTTTGCTATCAGAAATATCGGCAAGATCAGGAAATATTTGAGTAAAAAGGAGTGTGAGAAGTTGGTGCATGCATTCATAACATCAAAACTTGACAGCTGTAATAGCATCCTATATGGCTTACCAGAAGCTGAAATGAGCAAGTTACAGCGAATTCAAAATACAGCTGCAAGACTTGTAACGGGGGTTAAAAAATCGGAGCATATCTCCCCTGTGCTTCGTAATCTTCACTGGTTGCCGGTGAGATCAAGGATTGTATTTAAGATACTAATAATTACTTTCAAGGCTTTGCATGGCCAGGCGGCTGTTTATATTACTGATTTGCTAAATAAATATAAACCTACTCGTGCTTTGAGATCATCAGACCGTAATCTGCTACTGGAGCCAAAATCCAAAACGGTGACTCATGGAGACAGAGCGTTCTCGGTTTCGGCACCAAAACTGTGGAATTCATTACCACAGGAAATTAGAAGCTTTGATATGTTGGGTAATTTTAAGTCTGCAGTTAAGACTTTTCTTTTTTAAAATTAATAGTTTGTTTTTTTGTTCATAGTGGTAATATATGTAGTAGGCTTTATCTTATAATGAAACTGTAATAAGTTTTATAAGTAAATTTAAGAATATATTGTTGTAAGAGCATTGAGACTATTGTATAATGCTCCTAATACGTCTATTATTATTATTATTATTATTATTAGAAGATGGGCGTTTATTAGAAGATGGGCGTTTATTAGAAGAGTGGCGTTTATTAGAAGAGGGGCGTTTATTAGAAGAGGGGCGTTTATTAGAAGAGGGGCGTTTATTAGAAGAGGGGCGTTTATTAGAAGAAGTAGTAATATATGTATATATATATATTAACAATGTGTAAGGGATTGGCACTAGCTCTTAACCAATGAGAATGCAGTATTGATTTGAATTGACCAATCAGAGAAAAGGGTATCGCAGTATTTCCAGGGTGGTGCCCCAAAATGAGTCAAGCTGTGAGGCTGTTAATAACTAATAGTTCAGGAGGGGAAGTCAATTCAAATCAATACTTATTGCAAGTTGATCATTGGTTAAGAAGCAAGTGCCAATCCCTTACACATTGATGTTGTTGTTGGTTGATAGTTGTCCTTTTCGTCGGGAAGGAAACATGGCCGCCACGCGCAGTGAAGTTAAAAAAATGCGCCACGCGCAGTGAAGTTAAAAAAATGTATTTTGGAAAAAAAAGTTAATGGTGGAAAAAATATATATTTGAAAAAATATATAATAAGATATATGTGAATTAGTAGTAGTAGTAGTATTTTAAAAAAAAAATAAGGAAAACAAAAAAATATGAATTGTGAATTTGAAAAAAAAGTATTTTAAAATAAAAAAATTAAAATATATAAAAAAGGTTGAAATATTTTTAAAAATAGAACGTAGAATTGTATTTTATAAAAAAAAAGGAATTGTAAAAAAGTATTTTTAAAAAAAAAATAAGAAAATGAGCGCGCGCGACGGAGATGTTACCTCAACGACGACCAGAGCTTCAATGAGGTGTAAGATGATATACCGGAAGTAAATAGGGTATTATTTTTTTGTAAAAGGTTTTGGGAAAAGACGTTTCCGGAAGTAGATTACAGTTAGTATAAAAGGTGAAATAACCACACCCACTTCACTTCACTTCTGGTGTTCATCGAGGACACATCTCTCTCTTGCTCTCTCTGTCTTTTATTTTTTTTTTATAAAATACTTTTGCAAATAACTTTTACATTTTTTTTTATAAAATCATTTTTACTTTTTATATTTTTAAAAAAATAATTACTTTTTTGTTTTGCTCCTACTACTGTTGTGTGTATGCTCGCTTGAAAGTCGTACTCTCAAAAAGTGCGAAGCGCTTGAACCCTCCAATGAGCTGTAGTATTTATTACTAACCAGCATTGGTGCGCATTCAACCCGCAGTACTCTTGTAAATCGCGACTGGTTTAGACTTTATTGTCTGGTCTTCCTCTCTAAAAAAGAGGTTGATGTCAGGTGGGACTAGTCCATAGCGACATTTAGCTCACTGCCAGATCGATCGATTGCTTGTTGTACGTTATGGGTTTTTGGATGTTAGCATGTGGTGAAAGAGCTAGCTAAAGTATAACACCTAGTTTCACAGGAGTATTTTTATTTTTACTTTTTTAAGACAAAAATATATACAAAAGCACACACAATATATCGAAAGTGCTTGTACATTATGTTACTGGATCTACCTCTATATTAAAGTGTATATTTTGTATATATATATATATTTTAAAATAAACACATAACAACCCTCTAGTAATAAATTTGGGAAGAATGGGTTATTCTTCCCATCTCCACACACTAGGACAATTCCCACCCTATAAAAATATATATCATTTTAAAAAAACAACAACCCAAAAATCTTAATCGTATCTTTTTTCCAAAAAAACGGTTTCACTATCAACCAAAGGTGATGGTCATTCAAGGTGACTAATGCAAAGCAAGTACTGGCGTCTTTTGCTAGATGTATTTAAAGAGCTGTGATAGAACAGGAACAGAATATTTAGTAACAGATTTTTAGTGTTTCAAATAAATGATAACCAGTATTTGTCTGATTATCAATTATTTGAAACACGAAAATTCTGCGACTAAATTTTCTGTTCCTGTTCCACCACTGCTCTCTAACCCCATCTAGCATCTGCGACAGCACTTATTCAACTCATAATTCAATGCGTTATATAGATTTTTTGTTTTTTATTTTATAAATAAAATAAAAACCGGAAGTCAATCAGCGGGTGAGATACGTATATAAGAGTGGGTTTTAAGGGGTTTTAAAGAGTATCATGTTTAAGGATTGTGAATATCAAACTCATGAAAGAACACGTGTAAAGATTCAATGGTAAGAATATGAATTTGTATGATTTTTAGTCTTTTATTAAAATTTTATAGGGTTATTTTTTCAAGTTTTTCTGAAGTATTATGAATAGTATTGTAATGATCGTATTTTTATTTGATTTTTTAGATGAAAAATCAAGCTAAGAGAAAAAGCGCTTTACCCACCCGACCCATTTTGTTAAGACGTGTGAAAAAAAGAAAAGTGGAAGAAAAAAACATTTCTTTTTTATATATTTTAAAAGTTGTACCGTATTTTCAACGCTTTAGAAATCCAAAGATTGGTTTTATCTATTGGATGTTTGGTCTTTTGAATTACTATTATGGTGAAATAATTGGTTGTTTACAGATTGAAATAGATGTTTTTGCAAAATTTTATACGGGATTTTGTTTGTTACGATTAAACGATCCAGTCGTAAAAGACATGAAACTTTATAAATGTTGGACCGTTGAACAAGGAGGAAAAGCAAAATACATTGTTCCATATATTGACAGTAGTGAAAAATATGTTTTACATAGATATTGTAACGAGCTCATATTATCAAAGAACCCTCGTTTATTATCTTCATTATGTAGTTTAGATAATATCTACTTAGATAGTTTCTATATTACTATAACAAGAGCACAATATTTTTATGATGATAATTATCATTTTATGTCCCCTATTGTTTCACCTTCACAGGAAATGAATCGTTTACCGATTCCCTTTGGGATGGGTAGAAAATTTATATTTAACATGCTTTATAAAATAGGTAGAGACGTTGAATACCCCCTTTTAATTGATCTTTCGCTTTATTTATTAACTGTTGCACCTTATTTTTTATTAGCGTGTCTAGCTAATAATTCTCAAACTTTTAGATATAATATATTTTGCATAGCAGCATGTTTTATTTTTTATTGTCCAAAACATAATCCTCATGGTAGAATTGAAAATAATAATTTAACGGATATTGATCTTAATCACATTGTATATAATTTTAGTGCTTCTAGTGATAGAAATCATCATTGTAGGTATAAAAATTGTAAGCAAAAATCCACTTTTTTTTTCGCTAACCCTATAAATGAGTATATTTTTGATACCCAACTTTTGAGATGTGAAAATTTTTTTGATATAGTATTTTCTGAAACGCAAATAATTCATTCATTCCCTGTAACTATAGATTCATCTGATACATTTGGAATGAATTATGACAAATATGGGTTAGAATTATTAGATTATAATTTATTAACACCCTATTTTAAAATATATTTTGATCAAGCTAATATACATCAATATCTAGAAGCTTATCTGATGGGGTATTTACAAAGATATAATTATATTTTTGATTATAGACATTTTAAAATAAAATTATATGATGTTGTGACATTATAGTAAATAATCTTGTAATCAAAGTGTAAAAACAAAAAGGAAATGTAAATAAAGGATTTTCTAATAAAATTGTTTTTTTTGAAGTTTTAAAATCTGTAATTGTTAATCTTGTCCAATATTGAATTAGTTCAATTTCTTTATCCCCAACAGGTTTTCCCTCGAAAAAAAAATGAATTAAACAATAAAACGCAATGATATGTCCTGTTTCATAACGTTCCATTTGTTTATAAACCAATTCCATTTGTTGACTATTGATTTGTAAAACAATGTTTTTCAACTCTTGACTTGTAATACATTTTTGTATTAAGGGTTTCAATTTTTTGTATTTAATATTATTTCTTGCAAGTTCTTCGAGAATGATATCCATTTTTATTTGGAAATAAAAAACAAATTTCACACACCATACACATATATATATATATACAAACGGTTTATTTTCTATACATTTTTTTTAAAATTCCTTTTTTTAAAAATACTTTCATTACGTGTTTTTTCTATTTTCTTAAATATTTTCCGATAGTTTCTTTCTAATAATCTAATTCCTATTCTATTATTTTTATATACATTAAATTTTCTTATTATTCTATCTTTTTCTCTAAATATAAATTTTAATTGTCTATAGGAATCTAAATCTCTAACAATGATATCATTATCCTCATCAGTATTAATATTTATATACACTACTGTTTCAACACCCGTTAACTTGTGTTTTTTTTTATATATTAACTGTTTTTTAAATTGTTTGATCCTATCAGATTCTTCTTCATCTTCAATACTCATTACCCGCGGCATAGGTGGTGGGGGTGGAGGAGATAAATGTATAACGTTTGCGGGTAATGGGGGAGGAAAAGATGCGATTAATTGCTGCATCAATAGATTGTCAGGAATTAAATTATCAAAGTCAAGGGTGTTTGATAAATCAAATAATGTTGACGCTTCGTCTTGTATGAAGTTTTCGCTTGGTGTTGGGAGAATGTTTTCTTCGGGGATATTTATCGCCGGTAAGACTTCGTCGGGGAACGTTTCGGGAATATTTATCGCCGGTACTTGTAAGACATCATCGATATGTTTTTGGGTAGCGGGAGGAGGAGGTAGATCGGGTATCGGTATTTCCTCTAGCGGTGTAAGCGGATAGGGTGATAATGGCGGCGGTGGTGGTGTCGTAGACTCAATGATTCTACAAACATCATCGATTAATTTTACCTCTTCTTCTTCATCGTCAGACTCTGACTCCGATGATATATCTGAGATGTAAAGCCCCAATTGTTTTTGTAAAATTTCATTGCGTAGTTGCACCATTTGTGAAACACCTTTCCCTTTTCCATAGCTCGATGTTGTTTCTTCGTCTTTGTACGGGATATGTTTGGGTCTACCATATCTGATCCTAGCCATTTGAGTTTTAAAAATGTTTGAAAACCGAGGTTCTTATATATATTTTATAAAATAGTAAAGTGATTTCATTGGTTTATTTTCAACGTGTTTCATTGGTTTAAAGGTTAAGGTCTTTCAAGGGTTTTGAGAGAGAACCATATTTTATTTTTAGAAATGTTATCCCAATTTGTTCAAGGTCAGGGTCGGCGTTTATTTGTTCAAGGTCATGGAATGTGAAGTATTTTGTTATTAATATTCGCGGTCAAGGTTAAATTTTGGGTTTTTATTTTTAGTAGGGTAAAAAACGTAGATGTTTAATATAAAGTTAAAGACTGTTGTGATTCCGTTTCGTTTTTATATTATAAAAATAAAATCTGAAACACTATTTTTCGTTAGAACGATGTTGAGGTATGTTGACAGATGTTTTTGTGCACGACTATCCATACCAACACCGCCAATATTATAATCCGCCAAGTGCGTGTATTTTCGGACAGATGTTTTTCGACACGATTTCCCCCTAGCAACTACCCAATATTATAATCCGTTGAGATTTTTAAAAATAAAAGAAAAGCGTCAGGGGTGATCTTATAGAAAGTAAGAGTTTAACTTTTCACATGTATGTCTGATTTATTTGGATTGATTATACAATTTCAGTTTGTCTGCAGTATGTGAAATCCGAACCTCTTTGCTAGGATCAATTCATTTCATAAAATATATTTATTTGTCTGTGTGAATTCGTGTTGGTTATATAATTTTTGCTATAAAAGATGCCTGCTAAACGTTAAACATCAGTATTTTTGAAAAAGATGTATTCCCCAAAGCGAAAGACTTGGACTTTTGGTTGTCGTACTAAAGAACGTACCGATCAAATGCTTATAGCAGCGCAAACTATCGGTAAACCGTCGTGTGTTTTTAACATGGAAGAAATATCGTTCTTTGAATGTAGTTGCCCTACTGAAAATAGTCGAGGATATCTTCAAGGGATGGTCATTTTTAAAGACCGGTGTTATGAAGATAAAGTGTGGAAATGGCTTTTAATACCGACAGAAGTTTGTCGATCTTTTATCGGAGATATATATCACTACGCGGGTCGCACTTATGAGCCTTCAACGCTAATTCAATATGGACGTCGACGCGCTTTAACAGGGAAATGTTGGGATGAAGATAGATGTCGTAAATTAGCCGATAATACAACATTTAATTGTCGAAAACTACGCAAAAAACAATTGGTTGAAAAAGACAAAAAATATTATTTAAAATGATAGTAGATTTTTTTTGTACAAGAAACATAAAAATGTTTTTATTGTTCAAGAGTTTTTCTTTTTTTTTCTTCGATTACACCGTCTAGACATTGATGCATCAACGCACCCCACGCATCTATTTCTTTAGCTCTTTTTCTTTTGTCGGCCCTTGTTAGCGGTGCTTGCGGTTCGGTCTCTTCCCTTGGTCTCTCTTTCATGAGGAACACACAAAAGTTACCACCATCGTAATATCCCTTCACATCTTTAATCTGAATTTCCCGATCCATCTTTTTAATCTTTTCTGGTACTTTTTACGGGTATAACCTTCCTCTATGGGATATGATTGCTTTTAGGGTGTAGACCCTTGGGTTGGGTTTTTATATTTGTTTATAGGGAGGGTACAATGATTTTAACCAATGAGCTTTCACGAGTTTAAAATCTACCCAATCATATTTGTTGAAATTGTTTGATTGACAGTTGTTGAATTATTTAACCAATCAGCTTTCAATAGCTTAAAATCCAACCAATCATATTTGTTGAAATTTTTTGATTGACGGATTGTTGAACACCAATCACAACTTAATACTATTAACCAATCGACAAATTTTGAATAAATGATATAGTTTTATTAGGAGGAAAAATAGTATAAATATTCGGATAAAAACATTTTAAAAATTTAGTTATGAGTTTATACGATGAGTTAACGCGTTTGGATTGCCCCTATAACTCTATTAAAGATAATTCTTTTTTAAAAGAATCAGCGACCCATTATTTGAAAAAAATTACACATGTGATTGATTGTGAAGCTTTTTATTTAAATCATCGATGGATTTATCGCGAGGTATCGGTGATTTGTTTAGAAAATGGATATTTTGAATCTTTCCAATGCTACGATTCATCATTACCTGATTTTAAAGATTTGAATTATTTAGAAAGAAAAACTATTATTTGTCAGAAACGTTTACACGGATTGTATTATGTGAATAAAAAGCAACACAATTATTTGGATCAAAAAGAAATGGTTGATCGACTGAAGGGGATATATGGGTCACACTCTTATGTTTTTGGATATAAAGGTGGAACTTTGGAGTCTATATTATGTGCAAAACTTAAGTTATCATGTGTCAATTTGGAACATTTTAATATTGAAAAATATTCTACATTAATTGAAAAGTATAATATTAAAGAAAAATGCTGTAAATATCATGAAACACAGAATCCTCATTGTTCGTTGTATGAAATAATTTTGTTTAGTGTTCAAATTATGGAAAAAATAAATAGAGTATGGAAACAACAATATTTTTTATCACTCTATAAAAGTTTGAAACATTGAACATTAATGTAGTGTTTCAAGAATGGATGTATTGGTCGGTCAAATGGATCCTTCACGATATACGGATGGGTATATTACATGTAGATATATTTGGGATTTTATCGACAGTTTTAGTTCGAATGAAGATGGACTTGAAGCGTACCATGTAGTATTGAAGATTTCAGATACCTATGCTTCTATTATTTACAAGATTAAAATATATTTTTATTTGAAAGAAGAAACCGATGGGAGGTGTTTTTTTGTAATTCAGCTGTTTCAAGATAAAGAAGAAAGACTTGTTCCTGATTGTATATTAAAACATTTTCAATGTTTATTTTCAACGTATATGGAACATAATTTACTAAACTTCTGTTTTCCTTATTCTAAAGAAACAATTAACGTTTGGTTAAATGACAATTTTCCTGAACAATTTCATTGTTATGATAATCTTACTTCTTATTTTATTTTTTGTATATTTAATGATTATTTATATTGGAGACAAAGACCCATTAATTGTGTAGAAATTGCTTGTACAATACGTAGTTTTTATTTGACAGCAATGACAAATTTTAACATTCTTAATAATGAAAAATTCACACTTAAACGTTGTGAATTGGTTGATGTAAAATAAAAAAATGGAATAATAAATATTTGTGGTGACAAAAAAGAAAAGATAAAGAATATTTTTATTTATTTTTTAATATTAATACATTCTTATTTTCTCTAAATATCCACCATATGTACGATGTCGTGGTTGTACTATTCCTCCTTTTTGAGTTTTATTTTTTAGTGTTTTTAAGATTCCAACACCTTTATTAATTTCGTTGATGATATTTTTACCTAACGCATTAGTTATTTTAATACCCCCACGTTGTTTTTTAGTTCCTCTAAACCCACCACCTCTTTGTTTTTTTTCCCCTTTAAATCCTTTACCTAATAATTTTACATATCTTCTACATCTCCTACACCCCATTATGATTTATCGTTTTTTTCTTTTCCAATAGTTCGAACCATAATCAGCAAAAATTTCTTCATGGGGTTTTATACGTTTTGAACTTTCTAAAAAGTATTTATTATTATTTTTTGTATAAGTAAAGTAGGAATTATTTTTATATTTTGACCCTCTTTTTCCATTATTTGCAAAACGAGCTGCAGAATAAGTACTTAAATCAGAATCCAAACAATTGTTGGGAGTATCACAAATACTATAGTTGGCGTTTACATCTACACCGTATTTTCGATTTAATTCTGTTTGATTTGTTTTTCGACCCGTGTATTGGATTATTGGTTTTTTTGGATTAAATTGATTTTTCCACGCGTACAATCCTTTTCCAGCATTTGGAATATTTGATTTTTTCACACGTAAGTTATCTTCTTTAGCTAAATGGATCCAACATTTTGGGGTATGAGCGGTACGTTTACGACATCTTATTCTTTTTACAGTATTACTTTTACATTGAAGAACATCCCGTATACTTTGTGATTTATTAACACTCCGTGAGTTATTATTTCGTTTTCTTATCGGTAATTTCGTTCTAACCATAATTAAATATTGTTTTAATTCCAAGATAGGTCGTATTATTTTTTTTAATAAAATTTATAATACACTCAATTTTATATATAATAGATGATGATAATTGATATATATTTTTTTTAAATCTTCTAATCTTTCTTGTATTACTAAATAATTAATATAAATGATTTCCTCATTATCTTCTGTAAAATTTAATAGACATTCACGAAATATTTCAGGTGAAAATAAAACACAAGCATCATTATCTAAAACTTCATAGGCTATATAAGGTTCGTTATTTTTATTTTGTAAATAAATTTCTATATGTATAGTTTCACACATTTTTTTTAGAAAAAAAATGGGTAATTGGATGGGTACTGGAGATAAGCCGTTGGTGACGTTTAACTGTATTAGTGTAAAAGAGGCAGATCATATTAATATAGGGGATCTTGTTGATGGAGAGGAAAACCCAAAAAATAAAAAAAACTCCTGTATTTCTTGTTTTAGAAGAAAAGAACAAAACCATGGAGAATCAACAGAAGAAATTTAAATATAATAACAAAGAAATTGAACGTTTAGTAAGTTTGTTTGAAAGTGAAAAGAAAAAAAAAACCCTCAAACAAATGAGGATAATATTATTAGTGTTGAGAAAATTAATGAAAAAGAAAATGAAAAATTTAAAGTGAACGAACAAACTTTTTCAATTTCTATTGCTCGTAAATCGGGTGTTAATTTTATAGCTTTTATACAATCGTTGACGTTACTTTTTACTTATTTGATTAATTATGCACGTACAAGTGTAACAAATAATGATGACTATGTGCGATTTATCTTTAGTCATGCCCCTAAGGGTTTTTTTCTCTACAGCTGTAATGAAATTAAGTGATGTTAATGTAAAATATTTTTTAAATATTTTTGAAAAACATATGCAAAGTAATCAAGAAATGATAGCGAACGGGTGGAAATGTACTGTAGTTATTCAAACTTTTCCCTCGGGATTATCAGCTAATAATTTATCAAGTAACAAAAAAAAAAATCCTTTAATTAGAAGAAAAAAAATTTACAATAGATTAAATAAAGCAAATGAAAATGATAGTGGTGGGGGTAAAGTAAATAAATCTATAACAAAATATGATCGTAAATTTCGCACTGGAGTTTTTTATATTATCAGTACTAAGTTAACGCAAGCAATTAAAAATTGTTGTTTTGCATTATCTATTTTAGTAGGTCTATCGTTTTTGTATAAAGATCATAGGTATGAGTCAATGACTAAACACCCTAGTAAAAGTATTGATGAATTATTTAGTATTGAAGAAATACGTGATATGTATAAAAAATCGGGTATACCCGAGGGTGATGAAGTTAAAGTTAAACAATTTTCGATTGTGTACGAAAAATTTCTTAATGCCCAAGGTGTTGATTTGGTGGTGTATTCAGATCTCGATTTAGATAATATCATTTATGATTCACGTACAGATTCTGAAGGAAATCTTATTAAATTAACTAATAATATAGTATGTTTATGGTTAAATAATAAACATTATGATGTTGTTTTAAATATGAAGGAATTTTCTAAAATACAACCCAATAAATTTTGTATTAAATGTATGAGTTATTTTTCATATGGGGAATTTATTGATTCACATGTGTGTCGAACTAATTTAACCTGTCAAAAATGTTATAAAAATAATTTATGCCCCCCAGATACAACAAAGATTCAATGTTCAAATTGTAAAATATTGTTTTATAATCAAACATGTTATTTAAATCATTTAACCCATAACATTTTTAAACCTGCTCAACAAAATTATTCACGTTTAACTCCTTGTCAATATATGTTTTTTTGTGAATCATGTTATAAAATATGTTCTAGATTTTCTTTTATTCAACGTTATAAAAGTGTAAAACATGATTGTTCTAAAATATTTTGTTATCATTGTAATAGTTATCAGAAACAACCGCATTATTGTTTTATGAAAACAATATCTATTCCAAAAAATAAAAAACAACCACCTACATTATTTTTTTTCGATTTTGAAACAAAAGTAGATGACAATAAAATGTTAGTTCCTTTTTATTGTATAGTACAAAAAGTATGCATGCAGTGTCAAGATATCCCTTTTAAAAAACAACAAATTCCGTTAATAACACAATCGTGTTTTATTGATGAAAATATTGAAGCTGTTAGTTGTTGCGGATATAGACAATTTCTTTTTGATAATAATAATAGCTCTGTTGTTGAAGATTTATGTAGTTTTATATTGGAACAAGAAGATTCTGTTTGGATTGCCCATAATGGCGCGAGATTTGATACAATTTTTATTTTTAAATATTTATTAGAAAAATTAAAAATTATTCCAAAAACTATTATGAACGGTACTAAAATAATGAGTTTAGAAATATGTGAAAAGAATATTCTATTTTTAGATAGTTATTTTTTTTTAACGATGCCCTTATCAGCTATTCCTAAATGTATGGGTCTTCTCGAAGATGAAAAAGGCTTTCACCCCTATAAATTTACTGATTTAAAGTATAGAGGGGATATGATTGATAGGGAATATTTTGATATAGATAATATGAGTGATAAAGATAAATTTGAAAAATGGTATAATGCAAAAGAAAAAACTATATATATTTTTCGCGATGAAATATATTATTATTGTTGTGAGGATGTGAATATTTTAAGAAAAGGGTGTGTAAAATTTTCATCCATGATAAATTCGATTGCTTGTGTAGCACCTTTTTATGAAAAAAATTGTATGACTATTGCAAGTTTAGCATTAAAAATATTTCGATAAAACTTTTTAAAAGAAAAATGTGTGGGGATAATTCCTGCAGGAGGTTATCGCTGCAATGTAAATCAAAGTTTAATTGCGATTTGTTGGTTGTATGAAATTAATAAATATTTATCAGGACGATTAGAATATAAGGGTTCTGCTCAAGGAGAAAAAAAAATATTAGGGCGGTTTGTTGACGGATTTTATGATAATACAGTTTATCAATTTCATGGATGTTTTTTTCACGGATGTTCTCGTTGTTTTGAAAAATATGAAATGAATACTTTAGTGAATGAAAAATTTGGAACATTATACTCGAAAACTCAGCGTTTTACAAATGAATTGTTAAATGCAGGATATAAAGTTGTTGAAAAATGGGAATGTGATTTTTTAAATGAAAAAAAATATAGTTGTAGTGATATTATTGAATTGAAACAAAAAATTTTTGGATATACAATATTAACTCCCCGTGATGGGTTATATGGGGGGCGAACTTCTTCTATATGTTTATTTAGAGAGATAAAACAAAATGAACAAATTTATTATGTAGACTTTACATCGCTATATCCCTTTGTTCAAAAAGAATTTGTTTTCCCGGTTGGACACCCTAAAATTTTCGTTAATGAAGAGTGTGAGAATATAAATATAAAAGATATTTTCGGTTTGATTAAATGTCGTATATCACCCCCAAAAAATCTTTTTTTTGGTGTTTTACCCGTTAGAGTAGCTGGAAAATTATTATTTCCTTTATGTAATCAATGTGCTATCGATAAATGTGATAAATGTATACATAATGAAAACGATCGCTGTTTACAGGGGACATGGTGTAGTGTTGAAATTAATAAAGCTGTTGATAAGGGATATATAATAATTCAAATCTATGAAATATATCATTATGATCGGCAAGAAAAAATCTTTGTTGCTTATGTAAACGATTTTTTAAAACTAAAACAAGAGGCGTCGGGTTTACCTACTGAATGTTTTAATAGTGATGGTAGTAAAAATAAAATTAAAATCAAACAGTATTGTCAAGATTATTTGAATCATGAACATATTAGTTTAGATAAAGACAAAATAGAAAAAAATCCCGGTTTAAGAACTATAGCGAAAACATTATTAAATTCCTTGTGGGGTAAATTTGCACAAAATGAAAATAACACGCAAGTTGCTTTTTTAAATGATTATGAGGAATTATTAGTTTTAGCTAACGATAGGAGTAAAAAATTAACGACTTTAGATTTTATTAATGATACTCTTTTACGTTGTACATATGAAAATGTAGATAAAGCTACAGTAGCTTTAAAAACGGGTAATATTGTTATCGCATGTTTTGTTACAGCTTATGCTCGGCTACAGTTATATGATGTAATTGAAAAATTAGGAAAACATGTTTTATATTTTGATACCGATTCGATTATTTATGTGAGTGATGAAAATACTTGTTCGATTAAAACCGGTAATTATTTAGGAGAATTAACCAATGAATTAAAAGAAAATGAATGGATTACTCGATTTTGTTCAACACGAATTTAAACGAAGAAGTAGTGCATGTAAAAGGATTTTCTTTAAAAAATAAAGCGAAAGATATCCTAAATTTTAAAACATTAAATAAATGTGTTGTAGATAAAGATCAAATCATTACAATTAGATATGAAAATAAAATATGTAAAGATAAATTAAATAATATTTTTATTAATACTGAAATTAAAAAATTTTCATTTACTTTTAATAAACGTATTGTTAAAGATAATTTTACTACAATCCCCTACGGATATTTAGAAGAAGAAGAAATGGACACATAGACTCGTTTTTTTAACATTTTTTTTTAATTAATGTTTGTGTTTTCTCAAAAAATAAAAATTCCTCCCCCCCGGTATCAATATAGTTCCATACTTTGTATTCGTCCTCGTGTTCATCTTCGCTCTCACTAAATCCATAATTGTCTATAATTTTGTAAATATTCTCATTGTTATTATCGGGAGGGTTAAATACCCCCTCCCATAACTTCTCTTCCGCGTCTTGAGGGTCGTCTTTCATTTCGTTGTCATCATTATCATCACGGTCTTCGTCATTAGCGTCTTCATCATTATCATCATCATCATCCGTGTCTTCATCATCATCCGTGTCTTTATCATCATCCGTGTCTTCATCATCATCATCACTGTCTTCTTTATCACTGTCACTGTCATCACTGTCTTCAAGGTCTTCTTCCTGCACCAGAGCCACGTCTTCAACGTGGTCATTTATGGGGTGGAAAAATAATTCTGGATCGAACTCGTCAAAATCCCACACGATTTCTCCCCCATCCTCTTTTTTCCACACAATCTGTTCCATCTTCTTCTCTTTGGTTTGCTTTTGTTTCTTCAGTGTTCTTCTTCTCGTCTGTTGATCGGTTTTACTTTTTACTGTATCGCGCTAGCGTTTATATAATCGCGCTCTGTTTATGCATTACTATAGTGACGGGTAGTCAAGGTCATTTGAGGGAGGGGTTATGCTGTTCAAAGAATTTCGGGTATGTTCTAGCAAAAGTCCAAATTCATATCATGACCTTATAGGGTAATGTATAGTCAAGGTCATTATATGTTTAAAAATATACACCACGCAAATATGTCAAGGTCATTCGAGGGGGGTGGGGTATGATGTTCTAGCAAAAGTCCAAATTCATATCATGACCCTATAGGGTTATGTATAGTCAAGGTCATTATATACCCCAAAATATACACCACGTAAATATCAAAGTCCGATGACCGGGGAAAGGGAAATCTATCAAAGTCCAAAATAAACTTTAAATTCTTATAAAAATATCTATATATTTCCTTTTGATTTTAGACGTGTAAAATGAATGCTGTTTCACTACCATTTCATCATCCGTTTATGTTAACAATGTGCGGTCCTAGTCAATGTGGAAAAACATTTTGGATTTTACAATTACTAAATTATATTGAGGCAATGATAACACCAACAATTACGAAAATTGTTTATCTTTATTCCATATATCAACCCTTATACGATAAAATGCATACGGTTTTGGAAGAGAAAAAAATGAATTTCGAATTTATTGACTGTAAGAAGGGTATACCCGATATTACTGATATACAAACAAATACAACTGATAATACATTAATTATTTTAGATGATCTTATGTTAGTAGGTACATCGTCAAAAGAAAATCTCGATAAAATTGATAATATTGCAACTCAAGATGTTCATCATCGTAATGTAAGCGTAATTTTTGCATGTCAAAACTTATCTTACGGTAATGGAAAGTTGCGAAATTTACGTATCAACAGTCATTATTATATCATGTTTAAAAATTTAAGTGATTGTAGAAATATGTATACAATATGTGATAATAAGAAAATAAATAGAAGTCAATTTGATAAAATATTAGCTGATATTAATAAACATCCCTATGGATATTTATTATTCGATAATTGTAATAAAGGATATGATAATTGTAGAATAAGAACAAATATATTTCCTAATGAAAAAACCCTTGTATATGATTTGTGTTAAAAAATAATAAATTTGTACAATAATTTTCACCAATTTATAAATAAAGAATACCTTTTTTTATTTTGTTGTTATCTTATTTGCTATATAAGTAAAAAATAATAAAGGGGAAAAACAAACAAAGATCCTAGTAGTTTCATCGTGATGAAAAAAAAATCAATTCAATTAAAAGGGAAGAAAGAAATTTGGAAAATTTTTTCACGAGACGCTAAACATACCTATATTGATATTCCTAAGAAAATGTATACGGGGGTAAAACGTATAATAAGCGGTAAAAGAAGAAGAAAAAGGAAAAATGTTAGAGGGGTTGGTATGGGGAAGCGTAAAAGGAACCAAAAAGGAGGGTTTCTACCTGCTTTAGCTTTAGCACCTCTAGCGCTGTCACTATTGAGTTCAATATTTTAAATAAAACAGACAATTGTGAATTGTGTTGTAAATATGTTTAATTAAAATTTTGATTTATTAAAAGAACAACAACTTTGATTATTAGCTTTCTGTGTTTCTATTTTATTTTTACATTTTTTTTTATAAATATTAACTATTACATTTCCTAGTATAATTATTTTACGAGCTAATTTAATATCATTAAGTAATTTATTTTTATTTTTGCTTTTAAATAACAAATATTTTTGTGTTTGTTGTGTTTCGTTTTTACATTTATTATGTAAATAATAAAGACTCCAATTTCCACATACTACCGTTGCTCGGGATTGAAGGGGCGTTTTTTGATCATACACAAATGTCAAATTATTTCTTTTAGCATAAGACAACCAATACGTTCGTTTATAAAAACTAACTTTTTGTGCAAAACTATCAAAAAAATACATATGTTTGTTTTTATCAACCCAAATAGCTACCAAATGCTGTCCCTTATCTTTTGATTCGTCTGTATTCCAAATCCAACATGAAGGAAATTTAATTTGTTCAGGAAATACATCTGCAGGATATGTACCCAAAAAATATTTGTTTAAAAAAGTATTAGTATTCGCTATTTTATTAATATCGTCAGTATATAAAAATTTATTTAAAAAACATAAAACAGGAATCATCATTTTCTTCTTTTATCTCTATTGGTTAAAAAAGTATCGAACTCCGATTTAGAAAGTGGCGATCTAAAACTAGGTGATTGTGGTTGTTGAGTAATCGGAAAAGATAATGCGTCGTAATCGCGGTCATCATCGCTTCCATTTGTTTTATATTGTTGTCGAAGTTTTTGGTTTCTAATATAAGCAACAGGCATTTTCATTTTTTTGAATTCTTTTAAAACTTTAGAATGTTGTTTAGCTGTCAAATTATAATTTTGAATTTTCGATACGTTGTGTGTTAAATCATACATCATATCATCGTAATTAACTTCATAGTTATTTAATTTTATTATATTCCCTATTGTTTTAATATTTTTTTTCTTTAAGAATTCTTTAATACGATCTTCACTTATGTTACCATATGTAGTTTTCCCCGCTGTCGCTTCTTCCGGTGGTTCTTGTTGTTGATCATTAGTAGATGCTTCAGCTTTTCTTTTTATTTTTTATTTTCTTTTTAAAAAAGACACTATATTTTCTTCAGTTTGATTATTATTCTTATTTTTTAATTCTTGCTCCATTTTATCTTTACTTTCTAAAAATTGATATTCGTCTTTGTTTTTAATTCCTTGTAATAAATTTTTATTAACATGTTCTTTTTTTATTAATTCTAAGATTTCATTTAATTTATTAGGATCAACTAATTGTACTTTATTAATTCCACTCATTTTTTCTTCGTTTCTTTTATTATTAGTTTGTAGGCTTTTTCAAACACATGAATCAAACGATGGTCTTCACTTAATATAACTTTTAAATCTGTTTTTTTTATTTTATTGCGTACAAAACGTTTAAGAATTGTTTTATTATCGTTTGAAATGGATACTAATATTTTATTATCTAAAATATTTTTTGATAAATCTTGAAGTTTTCTAATCAAATCATCATTAATTAATTTTTGTTTTGTAGCCATATTTGCTTTAATATATATTTTTAAACATGGTAAGAAATCTCTTTTCTTTTTATTTTCTTTTTCTTTTTTAATTTTATTTAAAAGCAACGAATTTAAAATTTTGGTTGTCGTTTCCTCATCATCATCATCTTCAGAAGAAGTCAAAGAATTATCACTATCACTATCATTATCTTCTTCTTCTTCTTCTTCTTCTTCTTCTTCTTCTTCTTCTTCTTCTTCTTCTTCTTCTTCTTCTTCTTCTTCTTCTTCTTCTTCTTCTTCTTCCTCTTCTTCTTCTTCTTCTCCGAAGTCTTTTTCTTTTTCTTTTTCACCTTCTTCTGCTTCTTTTTTTTTTTTTAATTCTTCTTTTTCTTCTTCATCCACAACGTATTTTCTTTTATTATTTTTCTCCATTTTTATCCAAACTTTGATATTATAGGATATATAAATATATGTTCACGCTTTAAAGGAATTTGATTAATTATTTCATTTTTCTTTTCTTTTATGATGTATGGTTTTTTTCGATTATTTTTTTTTTTTGGTATTTTCATTTGATCTTTCATTTTTTTTTAATTCCTTAAGCTAATTGTTGTTCTTTACTTTTTTTTACTAAATATCATGTAATAATCGTGCAGGTGTTTTTAAACCTATTTTTATTTCATTTCGAAACTCTCCTATATATAGTAATACTCCAGCAGTAGTATTTACTGAAAAATTAAAATCAATGTTTACATTTCCCGAGGGTCGTGAGGGTAATACACTAAGATGAGAATCTTTATTGCTTGTTAAATCAAAACCCAGCATTGCATAGCCAGTTTTAAACTCATTAAATGTAAACGGCATATGTTTATATTTTCGATTCAAAACATTCTGTAGATTTGAATAAGCTTCTTCAGGAGATGTAATTGTCATAACAGTGTTATTATTTACCGAAACAGTAATATTCGAGTAGTCGGGCCATGTAAAGTTAAAAATATTATGTGCATATGACCCATTCCAATTAGCAAGGGGTATAAAAACTATAAATAATCTTGTAGGACACGAACCATTAAAAGCATCGACAACTTGATGCGATCTTCGACCTGCTAATATATTTTCACTAATACAGCGATAATTACTAGTATAATATTTAGCTTCCATATGTTTATCAACAAATCCAGTATTTAACGCTGCACGTAGTTGTTCATTAGGTTTAAAAACAGGTATTTTAATCTTTAGATCCTCTAAAGATAGTTCTGTATTTTCTAAACTTAAGCCAGCATCATCTGCACCAGATAATAAAATAGTTTTTAATATGCGGGTTAAACGTAATTCTATTTTAAATGCTGAGGGAATAATAATTTCCCCACCACCATCACTAAATAATGAGGTATCAATTGTATCAATTACAGTTTTGACATCATTTTTCAACACTCTTGCATACCCCCCAGTATTCTCAACGTTCGCTCCATCGGCAAATCCCGCTATACTATCCATATGACCCGCTGTATCAAGATGAGAATAATTAATATCTTTACATCCATCGCGTTTCGGATCATATTCACGCGATAAATATTTAATAATTGAAACCATATGAGCCATATTTCCCGAAGTAGTAATTAAAGTATCGTTTATTTTTAATTCTTTTGTTTTCCACATTGTTCGAAGAGGTAACGGTAAAATTGATTTCCCCCCAGCAGCAACTGTACCCGCAATAGCCCCTGTTGTTTTATGTACTAATGACATTTTAGCAAAAATTTGGGCTTCGCTTGTTTTTAAGACCCCGACAGCGTTTCCGTGTCTTGTAAACGTAACCACATTTGCAGTCGCATCTTTAGGTGTTGGTACAATCTCACATTCAGAAAATTCAATAAATGTAGTATTGTAGGGTTTAGAAGTAAATAATTGTAAAGGTGCAGAAAATAATACATCATGTTGGTCAACCTCTTCCACAGTTTTTGAATTCATTTTTTTTAAATGTTAATCTTTAATATCTTTCCGACTGTACCTAATATCTGGGGTAAAAACATTCCTAATGCCATTCCTGCACCAAAAGCACCACCCTTTTGTATTTTTTTTCTTTTACCATGTAATCTAGACTTTCTTTTCATTTTTTTTTTATTATACTATTTCTTCGTCTCATTTCTATTTAAAAAATAACCAATACGACAAGTTTTTTAAGAAAAATAACACATTTATTTTACTTTTAACTTAATTTATAGTTTTACAGTATTTTTTCTTTTTTAAAACAAAAAAAACAACAATTATTTTCTATTTTGTAAAATTGAACGTAATACATCTGGATCAATTTTTCTTTTTTTTGCACCTTTATTTGGTACTATTTTGTTTTGATAATCAGGGTTTAAAGTATGCGGTAGACCAATATTAGAAGTTAATAAAATAGCATCTTGAGTAGGGTTTTTTTGTTTTTTTTCACGTTTTACATAAAAATAATTAGAAGAATAATTTTTTCCTTTACATTTTCCAGTAATTTAAAATAATCGTCAGATGTTAAATTGTTATTCATTATTTTTCTTCAAATAATTTTATATTAATTATTATATTTTCTGCAATCAAAACGACGTCGTCGTCACTACCATATGAAAGATGAAATTGAATGTATTCTTGAGCTTCTGCGATGTTTCTTTTAAGCAAAACATTAGGAAATATTTCTCTTTCCATTTTTAAATGGTGTAATATTTGTTTATTCTCGTCTATATCATATTTAAATAAAATTCTTTTTTCAAACAATAACATTTGTTGTCCATCAAATTGTTTATCTTTTAATTTTGTGTTTTTTAACATTAGTACACTACCATCTTTTCTTTTACGAGTTATTGGATTTTGATTTATTACAGGATCGATTGTAAAATTAATTTTTTTGAAATAATAAATGTGAAAAGATTTATTAATTCCTGTGTGCTCAACACTGTCTAAAATCCAATAAATTTGTTTTTCATTTTTACTTTCAGCATATGTGTTAAAGGGATAACTAAAATCATAGTTTTCAACCTGTAGAACGTTCCTTACAGTTTTAAGATGAATTTTAAGCATAATGAATTAAACAATCTAACGAAACAGTTCCAGAATCAAAAGGAATCAAATTATCTGCACTGTCTTTAATTGTAATATTTAATTCGTTAATAACACTCTTTTAAAATTTTTTAAATATATTTGAAGGTATGAAACAAACTAATTCACCATTTCCTTTTCCTTGACCCGACCACTGAATAGGAACTGTTGTTAACAATTCAGAATATGAATCACCAACTAATGTTGCTTCTAATTCATCACAATATATAAACATTTTATTTAAACCATCTGATACATCGGGTAAATAATCGGCTTCTTTTTCAATAAAATTTTCTTTTTCATTATTTAATTTGATTAATGAATTTTTAAAACCCAGCATAAACGATAAAGTATCACTCATATTTAATTCAAAATTTATTTTTTCAACTTTTTCAGATAGACGCAATTTAGAACCTATACCCCCATCATGAGCATTTTTACTATTATATTGTATAAGCCAATATTCTATTCCAAAATTAACATTTAAATATACTTTTCCATTCTTTTCTAAACTCAAATCGACATCATATTCTTTTTAAATATTATTCATATAATCAAGTAAACGGTTTAAATCATAAATTCCTGTAGGAATATTATATTTCACACTCGTAAGAATAATCTGTTCGTTGTACTTTTTAACACCCAATTTATTCTTCATAAATTTCTGAAAATCGTATGTAAAAGTGAAATAACATGTTTTTTCATCAACATTTTTTGTAGTCAACGGGTAACAAATTTTTTGTACATCTATATATGCATCTTTATTTAGAGCGTCAATAGGCTGAACAAGATGCATTGTAAATTTATTTGTTAAATTAGAAATTCCAGTTTTTGATATTGTATTACTTGCGATGTATAAACTCATTTTTATTTTAATAATTGTAATTCTTCACGATAAAAATTCCTTCAATTTTTTCACCTTTTAAATCTTTTAATTGATATGTGACAGGATCGGTTATAAAAACTTTTTCAACTTTAAATATTTCGTTTGTCCAACGTCTAAGACAGCTTTTTTCAAAAATATTGTTTTTTACCCTTGCTATGCGTACACGAGTACCTTCAGTGACAATACTTTTTGTAGGAATGGGGTATTTCAATTCATCACGTAATATTTTATATTTTAATTTTTTAATTTCTTTGTTCCTTTATAAATTTCAAACGGTGTTGAACCACCCAAAGATTTATGTGGAGAATTATTATAGCGTTCAATAATCACGGGTAAATAAGTATAATAATCAAAATTATCAGTCATTGTTAAAACTCTACGAACCATAGTTTTTAACGTACCGATAACACGTTCAACATGCGATGCTTTTATCTCGCGATTATAGGTGTGGAAAACTGTAAAATTATATTTTTTACTCAAACTTTTTCGAATATCTTGAAATTCTGTTCCTTCATCACATTGAATTTTACGGGGTGATTGTCCTTCTTCAATTAAAATAGATTCAAACTTGTTTTTAACATTATTACTTGATTTCTTTTTTAATAATTTTACCCAACAATAATGAGAAAACACATCAATACACACCAACCAATAACGAAATTGATTATTATAACGTGCTAAATCTTTATTTTCAGCTAAATCAATTTCCCATTGTTCATTAATATCTGTAACATGTGTATTTAAACGTCTATATTTTTTTCTATTAAGATTATGAAGTTTATAGTTTGATAATTGTTCTTTTGTTAATGTTTCACCTTTAAGTAATCTTGCAGCTTTTTCTATAAATTCTTTAGAGAACTTTTCTTTTCTTGTTTTTTTCATTTCTATACCCAAAAAAAAAATATTATTATTTTTTTTCTATTGTCGTGTATATTTCCTCAAGTTCACAAAGTAAACTATCACAATTTTTAACAAAATCATACTGATCTGCAATATCTAATTCTTCATTTATAACCTCGTTATACATACATATTGTATCACGCATTGGTAATTGATGTATAAATCGGTAATAAAAAAGTTTACAAACAGCTTTTTCAGTGGGTTTAGAAAAAAGAAAACAAACCTCTTCATCATCATCATCATTATCATCAATGATTTTATCATTGTCCATTTTTTCCATTTTTTTTTCACGTGGTAAATCAAAATCATTATTTTTCTTTTTCTTAAACGTTTTCTTTTTTTCAACTACACCCACATTTACAGCATGATTATATTTGCGCAATCCTTCAACAATAAGTGTCATGTCGTCATTTTTTTAAATATGAAATGATCCAAATTTATCGACCCAATTGTCATGGTTTTCAATCCGCATTTCCTCGTTCATAGGCTGGTTTTCATCGCCACCATCATCGTCCTTGAACACCAGATCTTTTTCAGGTAAAAGATTTTCTTTTAATTGGTAGAGAATCTCCAATCCATCCCAAGCGTTAGAACGAATAACTAGACGTTCTTCTCCTTGTTTCCAATTTTTACTTTTTGCAACTTCAAGAAATACTTGATCGCCAACTTTCAATGAAACTTTACCCAATTGAGTTGTCAATTTACTTACATCTTCTTTTTTTATTTCTAATTTACTATTCATTAGAAAATTCAAACACTCCTGACTCGTAGGCCATACTTTCACAAGATATGCGTTTCCATTTTTTTTTACATTTGTTATAATTTTTCGTGAAAGATCATTATACGTTTGTAACACAAACGTATGATGTATATATTCCTGTGAATAAAGTTTCATTGAAGTTGTTGCAGCCATGGTAGTCTCTTTTTCGAATGTGATGGTAAAAAGCTAAAAGGATGTTGTATTTATACTTTTTTTTGAAAAACAATAAAACACATTTTTTTAAAAATATATATTTTATTATAATAATTCGTCTAATAACAACGTATCACGCTTTACATCAAATAAACTAATCTGTTTTTTTTGCATAATACCCAAAACTTTACACAACTTTTTATGTTGTTTTTTGGTTTTTACTTTACAATCTATTTTTCTGTCTAAAAAAGCATGTAAAGCTTTCCCTATTCGTCCATTACCATCAGAAAAAGGATGAATGCTTTCAAAAATAAAATAGATTAATACAGAAATATTTTTTTGTAAATAATTTTCTATGTAAAATTCATTTAAATGTTTCATATATAAATCAATATAAAGAGGATCAACTCCTTCGTGTGTACCGACATATCGTTTTTTTTACTGAAATTACCAGCATCCATTAAATGACACATACATTTTTCATGAATATTTTTACAAAATTGACTTATTGTTAAGGATTTTACTGTTTTTTCCATACACATTTTCCGAAAGATAAAGCAAAATCTCGCACATTTCATGTAAAAATCTTTTTCATTTTCGTCTTCTTCCATTCGTATAACATCATAAGCAAAAAATTTAAATTTTATAAATTCACTTAATTCCATTGTTTATTCTGTAAGATTTACCATATAACAGGGTTTCTTTTCTCTTCTCATAATATATTGGATCGGAACATTATGTGCTGTTGATATATGTATAATTCAGCAATTCCAACGTATATCGCATCAAGCATTTTACGTTACAACTTTTGATATTAATTGAATCTTCATAAATTCTTGTAAATGAAGTCAACAAACAAAAAACAAATAATATACAAAATTTTTGGAATGTAAAAACCATTTTTTTTTTAATAACGATGTTTAAAGTTTTTTTTCAAATCTTTCTTTTTTATATTTTGTTTAACTACAATAAAACCCTTGTCCTTCTCTATTATTCGAACAGCTTTCCCGACTAATGAGCTTGCATCGTTATCAATATCTGTTATTATAGTTTTTTCCACCAAATATTGTTTCGTCATAATTCATAACCTCAACTTTTACATTATATTTAGAATAATCCCTCATTATTCGATGTTTATTTTTATTACATTCAAGTAATTTTAATTGATATATAGGTCTTGAACCAGTTATAGATAATGGTGAAAGATGTTCCTGATCTTCCAAATATTTCGTGTCTTTTTCGCTCATTCTTTGCACGACGAAACCAAATTGCACCATGTTCATCATGTCTGCTCATTTTTCACTCCACATTTCAATTTTATATGTTGAATTGTTAATTTGAGCGTCTTTATATTTGAAGAGTGATAAATCCGTGGTTGAAAAACTTTTTACATATTCTTTAGATCCATTTTTTCTTTCCAAGAATAAATATATTTCAAACATTTGAAATGATTGACAAACGGGTATTGA
This sequence comes from Chrysogorgia sp. JL179-B06, assembly GCA_035772405.1. Taxonomy (NCBI): domain Eukaryota; kingdom Metazoa; phylum Cnidaria; class Anthozoa; order Scleralcyonacea; family Chrysogorgiidae; genus Chrysogorgia; species Chrysogorgia sp. JL179-B06. Next base: position 431,786 of record JAYKKM010000391.1, read on the forward strand.
TGATTCAATTTTCTTACACGCTGATAATTGTATTTTCCCTGTATATGCTGGTTCACCTGTAACTTGTATTATTTGATTATAGCTCATAAATTTATATATATCATCATCGTTAAAATGATTAGATAGAGTCGTTATTAATTCACGAGCAGTCATTTTCAAAAACTAATAAAAAATTCACAACACACACGCTTTTTTATAGCATACAAAAAACTTTTTTTTTTATTTCTTATAAAAAATAATTACAAAAATATTTTTCTTAACAAGTTCATCTTCTAAGAGTTTGTGTGAAAGATCATTTATTTTTTTTCACCAACTTATACATTTCTTGATGTTCATAAATAAATTTTATAAACACTACATATTCCCCGACAAGATCCTCGTCCTTTTGAAGGGGTTGGTGGTAAGGATTGTATTGATGCAATATCGTTGTTTTAAAAAGCCATATATCTTTTTCTGGAGATAATCTGAATCTTGTAGCTGTTTTTACCAAATGATTAAGTCAGGATTCTATATTATCATCTTTAAAATAGCAATCATAGGCGGTATAAGCACATCCATATTTATAAAGTGTATGTTCACACCAATGCATCAACTTTAAATTGGAATCTTGATAATCATCTATCAAGAGTTTCAAAGATACATAAAAACAATCATCCTCATCAATTTCAGATATTTTTTTCACCAACTCTTTCACAGGGTATCATTGCCTGTGAATAGTTTCCTTTATTTTTACTCCTTTATATAGAAGTGATGGTGAAGTGCCACTAAAAACCCAACACTCAGCAACATTTTCTTTTTTTTTAATTCCAATATATTTGAGTGGAGAAAATTTTCCATTAAAAACCCAACAATCATTCTTTTCAATTTTTTTTTCCATTATTCTATTTCTTTAAATTGTATAAACCGTCCTTTCAAATGTGTACAGTCATTTGTTACACGGGTATATATATACTGATCATCGCTACCCATTTCACATAAGTATACTAATAACTTATAACACGGTTTAAAAATATCTTTAAAATAATCTTCTTTTACACATGATAATAACATCATATTAGATTTTTTATAAATCTCTACAAGATGTTCTGGGGAAACATAATCCGGATCATCCATTCCTTTTTTTTTAAATTCACTATCATTCATTTTTCAAAAAATCAAAACACACACTCTTTTTTATAGCAAACAAAACAGTTTTTTTATTTTTCTTAATATTTACATGGGGTTATAGATAAGAAATTAAAGGGTAACAAATAAATATTGTTCGGTAAGACGTACATTTTTACCCAATAAACGTACCATTGGTAAATCAAATCTTATCGTATAATAACATCCATTACTTTCATCTTTAAAATATAAACGATACAATTGCAATTCTGTAATTATGCGTCTGGGTTCTGTTTTTGGAAGGGGTATAGAGTCTAATAAACGTAATTTTGCTTGTGGAGTACATACTTCTTTTTTAAACTGAAATATATCCATTTCTTGGTACTGATTCATTTTCTCTTTGATTCTTGACTTGTCTTTTTAAAATCTAACTGCAGTTCCAATCAGGTTTGTCTGATCATTTGATGAATAGGGATATATATATTTTGGAACCCCATCGATTTTATCATTTTGTAATATTATTTTGTATAGAAAATAATCATCAAACATCCCTACGGTATTTATTTTTTCACATTTTAATAAAATTAAATCTCCATCTCCATCGCCAGCTAGAACTTTTATAAAATCTTGGGGGCGTATGAATGTGTCTTTTTTTTATACAAATGTCGCAGTATTTATGTTGTTCTCTTTAAATTTCACCAACTTTCCAATATTCAACGTTTGATCAAAACGTGTGTAGGTATATAGTAACTTTTCATACTCCTTTTCACTCTCACAATGAAGTACTACTTTATAAAATTGAACACTATCTTCAGGTTGGAATATAGTAACTTTATCACATCTTATTAACCTTACATTTCCCAAACTTTTTACTACATCTTTGGGGTTACATAACAACATATGATTGTCTTGTTTATTCATTTATCTTAAAAACTTCGCACGTAAAATCAATGAGCTCTCCAATTTTATCTGAATGATCGTCTTGCAAATAAGAATATATATACTTTTCACCATCCTTCATATCAGCTTTTAATAATATTTTATAAAAGACAGCTTTACCCTCCTCAGGATGTAGAAGTGGAACTTTTGTACATTCTAGTAACACCACTTTAACATTTTTCATTTTTTTTACAAGATATTGAGGTGGACAGAGCAAGGGTGTGTTAGAAGACATTCTTCTTCACTGTAGACAACCAGAAGTAGAACTGATTTCAAACAATAAAAACAGCTTCTATTTATTAATATCCTTAATGAGCGCATCCATGTTAAAAAAATACCCTCCTTTTTGTTTTCTTTTTACTCCAGCCCCGATCATTGCTTTTGTCATCGCTATCCCGGGTTTTAAGATCCAATTAAGGAATCCTCCTTTTTGTTTTGTTTTTATTTTCCGACCCCTCCTTCGTATTTGTTTTCTTTTTCTACGTCCAGCCCCTATTTGAAACCTATTCCTAGTGGGTAAATACAACCCCCCTTTTTGTCTACCCATTATAATTTTTTATAGGTGAAAAATAATTCCTACACAACAATCGGTTTTAATTTTTTGTTTCTCTAACAATGTTTATATAGGAAAAACCATTTTTTTTTTTTAAAAACATTTTTTATTTTCTTTTTGTAGGAAAAAACAATACAATCGCTTCTTAACCCTCTATTTTGTAAAAAAATAAAAAACGAATTTTTGTTGTAATAAAATTTTTTTATTCAATATTATATCTTTGTTTCCATCTTTTTATTCTATCGCTACATTTACAGTTATACATCAATTTAGTAGTAAGTAATCTTGAGTAATATCTTTTACAAAATTCACAATATTGTCTGTTGACATAGCATTTTCTACATGTATAATACATTGCAAAATGTTCCCAGTGTTTAACACCCGTACAACAGTACGAACAAAACATCTTGTTTTAAGTATTATTTAACGTTTTTTTAAGATTGTTTTTTTTGTCTCCACTCTCTTTTATATTTTGCCAATTTCAAAGATCTTTCGCGACTCCACATTTTCCCCAATTTTCCATGACGTTTTCCATATCGAATAAGTGTAGAGGGATCATAGGTTCTACCCTTACGATGGTAAAAATCTTCAGGATAGGATCGAACAATATCACTCAAGTAGGGTATTATATCAAAAACACCCCCGTTTGCTTCTTTAAATATAACCACACCTTGAATATAACCATTACTTTCATTTCCAGTTTCACAACTGCATTCAAAAAACGAGATTTTATCCAATTTAATTTTACAAGAAGGAGTACCAATTAATTTCGCTTCCTCAAACAATTTATTACCGATTTCTTCATCACGAGACATAAACGACCAAGTCTTTCGTCGGGGCATGTACATCCTGTACTAATACACAGTCCAAAATGGGTTTCACACACACTCAGTTGATCCTTTTTTAATGCTCTGATTTCATAAAAATACATTTAATTTTTTCCAATTCCATATCAAAAAAGATTATATATCATTGTCGCATCTATACTTCTAACAAATTTCCCGATAGATATATACGTACTAACGATCATCAGGTAAATCACATAGGAATAAAAAAAAATATGTGATCTCACACACGTCATTTTTTCACAAATTAGGGATACATATAACAAGCAATTATACTTTTAACGCCTTTTCCAATATGGCTCGATTGATCTATATGTGAATGAGTATATACATACTGGCGACCAAGCACTGGTAAATCACATAGGAATAATAGTTTATAAAATTGATACTTGGTAGGAGCATAATTAGGTCGTAGCAAAGGAACTTCTTCACATTTTACCAACACAATTTCAACATGTTCTAAAACTGTAATAAAATCATCATTGGGACAATACAAAGCTTCATCTTGACACGGTATTCGTTTTCTTTTTGTAAAATATGTTTTATTCTCCATAAATGTAAAAATATGATCCTTCATCATTTATCACAAATCCTTGTCTTTACTCAACAATCAAAAATTTAACACTCTCCAAGGCTGCACTCGCATCATAACTAAATCCACTATTACATTTCGTAATGTGCACGTTGAATCAAAATATACTTGTTCTTGCAATTCAATCTGGGTATTTCTATCAATTATTGCAAGAAAATAATCTGAAGATACTTTCAGCTCCGTATTGAGATATGATTCTGGATTGAGATCTTTTACTACTAACGCTCGAAGATAAGGAGCAAAATGAATAGGGCATTCCTCGGGCATATACATCACAGCATAAAACATAGAATTCTTGCATTCACGAGCTAAACAATCAGCCTTAAATATTTTAAGATGTAAAAGATTTATTACTTCATCCTTTGATTCAGCCATGATTCTGATGATAAACGCGATATAGTCGATTCTTTAAATACTATTTGCTGAAACCTGAGTGTACAATCACATTTATTTTTTAATTTGAAAAATTATTCCATCATTAATCCACGGTATCCCATCTTTATTAAGAGCTGTATCATCAGGGTCGTCTCGATGTTGGTAGCAAATTTGCAACACATTATTTTTTCCTTCAGCTGTGTATAAAATCAAACGTCCTATTTGTTTATTCGGTTTTTTAAATCGTGATACTTCATAAAAAACCTCTTTATTATTTTCTTCATAATTACTCACAGAAAGATTTTCGAAGTACACGTTAACATGTTCAGGTTTTATCACAAATATATCAGCATCCATTATTTTTGAAACCTGAGTGTACAATCACATTTATTTTTTAATTTGAAAAATTATTCCATCATTAATCCACGGTAACCAATCTTTATTAAGAGCTGTATCATCAGGGTCATCTCGATGTTGGTACCCAACCTGTAACATATTCCTTTGTTTTTCAGCTGTGCGTACAAACAAACGACCAATTTGTTTATTCGGTTTTTTAAATCGAATTACTTCACAATAAATCTCATCAGCATTATTTTCTTTAAAATTAATCAAAGAAAGCTTTTTGAATAACACGTTAACATGTTCAGCTTTTATCACATATAGATTCACCCCATCCATTATTTTTATTATTGCTCCGGTCATTTCTTCTCTAAAAAATCATTTGTTGATGTTCTTATATAATGCTAACGTATCTACTTCCGGAAACGTCTTTTCCCAAAAAACCCTTTCCAAAAAAATAATACCCTATTTACTTCCGGTATATCATCTTACACCTCATTCAAGCTCTGGTCGTCGTTGAGGTAACATCTCCGTCGCGCGCGCGCTCATTTCTTATTTTTTTTTAAAAATACTTTTTTACAATTCCTTTTTTTTTTATAAAATACAATTCTACGTTCTATTTTTAAAAATATTTCAACCATTTTTATATTTTTATTTTTTTATTTTAAAATACTTTTTTTTCAAATTCACAATTCTATTTTTTTGTTTTTCATATTTTTTTTTAAAATACTACTACTACTAATTCACATATATCTTATTATATATTTTTTCAAATATATATTTTTTCCACCATTAACCTTTTTTTCCAAAATACATTTTTTTAACTTCACTGCGCGTGGCGGCCATGTTTCCTTCCCGACGATCAGGACAACTATCAAGCAACAACTACCATCACTCTTAACAATGTGAAAGGGATTGGCACTTGGCTCTTAACCAATGATCAACTTGCAATAAGTATTGATTTGAATTGACTTCCCCTCCTGAACTATTAGTTATTAACAGCCTCACAGCTTGACTCATTTTGGGGCACCACCCTGGAAATACTGCGATACCCTTTTCTCTGATTGGTCAATTCAAATCAATACTGCATTCTCATTGGTTAAGAGCTAGTGCCAATCCCTTACACATTGTTAATATATATATATACATATATTACTACTGAAGAGGGGCGTTTATTAGAAGAGGGGTGCTTATTAGAAGAGGGCCGCTTATTAGAAGAGAGGCGTTTATTAGAAGAGGGGCGTTTATTAGAAGAGGGGCGTTTATTAGAAGAGGGGCGTTTATTAGAAAAGGGGCGTTTATTAGAAAAGAGGTGCTTATTAGAAGAGGGGTGCTTATTAGAAGAGGGGCGTTTATTAGAAGAGGGGCGTTTATTAGAAGAGGGGTGCTTATTAGAAGATGGGCGTTTATTAGAAGATGGGCGTTTATTAGAAGAGGGGTGCTTATTAGAAGAGGGGTGCTTATTAGAAGATGGGCGTTTATTAGAAGAGGGGCGTTTATTAGAAGAGGGGCGTTTATTAGAAGAGGGGTGCTTATTAGAAGAGGGGCGTTTATTAGAAGAGGGGCGTTTATTAGAAGAGGGGCGTTTATTAGAAAAGGGGCGTTTATTAGAAAAGGGGTGCTTATTAGAAGAGGGGTGCTTATTAGAGAGGAGTGCTTATAAGAAGAATGGCGTTTATTAGAAGATGGGCGCTTATTAGAAGATGGGCGTTTATTAGAAGAGGGGTGCTTATTGGAAGATGGGTGCTTATTAGAAGATGGGTGCTTATTAGAAGAGGGGTGCTTATTAGAAGAGGGGTGCTTATTAGAAGAGGGGCGCTTATTAGAGAGGGGCGCTTAGAACAAAACAGCTCCAAAAAAGGCGCTTAATAGAGGGAAGACGCTTAATAGAGGGAAGACGCTTATTTGAGGGGGGCGCTTAATAGAAAGGGCGCTTATTAGAAGGGGGCGTTTATTAGAAGGGGGCGCTTATTAGAAGAGAGGCGCTTATTAGAGAGGGGCGCTTATTAGAAGGGGCGCTTATTAGAAGGGGCGCTTATTAGAGAGGGGCGCTTATTAGAGAGGGGCGCTTATTAGAGAGGGGCGCTTATTAGAGAGGGGCGCTTATTAGAAGGGGGCGCTTATTAGAAGGGGGCGCTTATTAGAGAGGAGCGCATATTGGAAGGGGGCGCTTATTAGAGAGGAGCGCGTATTGGAAGGGGGCGCTTATTAGAGAGGGGCGCTTATTAGAGAGGGACGCTTTGTACAAAATGGCTCCAAAGGAGGCGCTTAATAGAGAGGAGGCGCTTATTTGAGGGGCGCTTAATATAATATTTACGGTATACGTATTTCTAGTATAAGATGTATGACAAGACCATTTTTCTGCAATAGAATACATTTTCAGACAAAGCCCCACCACTACTCCGTACACCTATGAATATTGAAGTTTAACATTTGGCATTTAAACTCGATATCGTTGAAAGATAAGTAGAAGTTGTAGAGCAAACGTACTTGAACAATCTGTTGGGCATTTGTATCATTCAGGACCAGCTCCGTCAAGGCCGTGCAAGCAGCTTGAAAACAAGAATATCCTGATTACAAAATGTTTTACTACTTAAGCTTTTGTTTACTCTGAACATTTCTAATAAATTTCATAATCCAACATTATAAAAATCAGGAGCTTAACATTATTTTTCTTGGTTTGAAAACGCCCTTCTAGCGCCCTCATTTTTCACTTACCTGATTTCAAAAGCAGCACCTCCTCGCTCTTATCACCTTCAATCTAAAACAAAAAATGCTTTTTATCAAACGTTATTGGATGGTAGAACGTATACAACAACCTTACATTCATCATAGCGTTTAAGGTTAAACAAAATTTACCAGGCAAGGAAACTTTCGCGTAAGAACTCATAGGCCATAGAATATTCATGATTGGTCAACAACGAACATAACAGGAAAGTGTAAGGGTGGATAGGAGAGGAGTTCGAGTTAGAATGGAATTAGCATTGGAATTAGAATTAGAATTAGAAAGCCAAATAAAATGCCATTCTTACGTCAGTCGAGATCTTTGCACCGCCTTCACTTGACATGACCAAAATATTTTGATCAGAGTGATATATACGATCTTTGCTACAACAACAAAATTACGATAAATAACGAGAACAATTCATAAGTAAATAAATAGATAAATAAGTAAATAAATAAATACTTAAATAAGTAAATAAATAAATAAGTAAGTAAATAAATAAATAACTAAGTAAACAAATAAGTAAGTAAATAAATAAATAAGTAAGGAAATAAGTAAATAAGTAAATCAGTAAATAAGTAAATAATTAAATAAATAAGTAAATAAGTGAATAAATAAATAAGTAAATAAATAAATAAGTAAGTAAATAAGTAAATAAATAAATAAATAAGTAAGAAAATAAGTAAATAAATAAGCAGGTAAATAAGTAAATACATAAATAAATAAGTAAGTAAATAATTAAATAAGTAAATAAATAAATAAATAAATAAGTAAGTAAAATATAAATATGTAAATAAAGCAATAAATATGTAAATAAACTAGGTTATCTATGAAAAACACATAAACAAACAAACAACAGTCTTTGCTGTCACTCACTGAATCAACGATAATAAGAGAGGTATGCCACCAAGTAAGCGAACTTCATCACTGGAATCCGGATCTTCTGATAACTGAATAATTATCCACACCTGTCCAAAAATCATGCATAATACATGAAAAAGGGAGAGCAAACGAAAACAGAGAATGCGGAACTGAAATAGCCACACCGGAGCAACACAAAACTCCCAACTTAATTCCTTGTCACCTCGACAAAAAAAAAAAATGACCAGGCAAAATAATATCGTAACAGATCACAAAGCCCAGCAAATGAGTTCAAACAAACCCATAATGAAAAACACATAACCAAGGAGAGTAGCAATATAAAAAAAACACATTTAATTAACTGACGTTTAGTTGCTAATCATGGAACATTATCAGAGTAAAAAAGTAAATAATGACAATCTTGGTTATATCATGTGAATCGTGTTTAAACACGCCAATACCTGTTTAAAATACTTTGCTGGACTTTGATCTTTGTAAAGGTCAATCTACACGATACTAGTTTTTATTTATGATTGTCATTCTGGCATATGTATTTGTTTGCACGCGGCACAATTATTGTAGTAAATCACATCCATCAAGATGATAATCTTGTGTTGTATAATATAAAAGGTTACAATGATGTACTGGTTCGATTGATACAGTCACTATATATCAGTAATGCTAGGGTGTGTTATATATATATATATATATATATATACACTGATGTAGTGAATGTATATCGTATCGTGTAGATACGGTCTTAACGAGAACAAAAGAGAGTTAACTTACCAGGTACCATAGTAACTTAACGTTGTCTGAACCCAGTAAACTAAAAATCGGTAGTAAAATAATTAATTAAAGTATGTTCGACATTTAGATACCAGCATTAATATGATGAACATGTCACAGACGACAGCTGGATACAACAAATTTACACACTCTTATTAATACCTTAAACATATACGAATGCCTTCATATACTTTGACTTGCTCCCTCGTATTACTATCAGAACAAAGTATTCTCAGTAGATTTGCGGACAATCTTAACAAAAAAGAAAGAATGTCTATTAAGAAGCACCCGGAGAACGGACGACAGACAGACAGACGGACAGACGGACGGACGGACGGACGGACGGACGGACGGACGGACGGACGGACGGATCAATAGGATGCCAATATGACCATTCGTGTCGTTTGCAAGTCAAACCGTGAGAACCGTAATAATAGCTATTCATTGCAAATGTCATTTACAATTCTTTGGAAACCCTTCGGAGAGCATAAGCAGAGAAGATCCTTAAATTCATAGCAAGCCATTTAAAGTTCTTAAAGGCTCAGTGATTGCTTACACTGTTCCTGGTCAAAAACAAAAAACCAATGAAATATTAGGAAGTTGTTCAACGAATTTCATCAAACCAACTTGTCAATGTGAAGAAATGAATTTCTCAGCTTTTTTCGTTTAGACTATTGTGATATGCAAATCAGATAACTTATGACGTCAATATAGCCTCCTCCGCAGGCAACTCTGTGGCTTTTTTTTCCGAGTCAAATCGCTTCCAAGGCATTGGAGCAATGTTTTGGCTGGGATTGCAGGGTCAAGATGTTTCTACATTTTTAGAAAATCAAGTATGTCTTTGAGATTATTCAACGAAATCACTTGAATCTTTGCACAGTACACCTAACATCATTACATCGGAATAGCGATCCCAACTTTCTTTTCTTTATTTTCCAAAAATGTAGAAACATCTTGACGTTATAGTCTACTTCATTTGCATATATGTCTAAATATCTCAAGAACGACGTGAGATATGAAAGAACTCTAAATTACCACTCCTCAACATTTTAGGAGTTCATTTAAATAAGACAAACTTAATTTTCATTTCATAGGCACTTTAAGATAACATCGCCAAATGGAAGAGCTTTGCCCCGATATACCGCGTCTTAGCGGATTCTTAAATCTGAGAAGTTCGACGACAATTTAATTATAATCTTCCTTAGCAACGGATACAAGATCTGCAAATACAAATACGTGCGAACACACATACATGGGATTAACTGTAACGCAGAAACAGTTGGAAGTTCCAGTTTAAGGAGAGGATACTTAAGTATCGACACCTAAGTTTGCCAACACTACCACCAGGAAATTACAATACCATCAGGTATTTCGCTTGCTTTTATAATACAGGGTCAGAAAAAAATCAAAACAACTCTACCCAGAGTTTGGCTAGGAGGTATTTCTCTCCGCTGGGAAAAACTAACATCTTTTTAGATGTGTGAAGTTGATCGTCCATGTTGTTATAGTCTTGAGAAAGACTATTGTTGGTGACTGACGTTTCGACGGCCTCAGCGGCGGTCATATTCAGAGCCAAGTAAAGCGTAACGGATGTAATTGTTGGCAAGGCGTTCGCTCTGTCTTCCAAAAGATCGTAATAAAGTAAATGGTTTGATCCTAGGAGTATCATTAGATGTGTGACGTTGATCGTCCAGGTTGTTGTAGTTTATGTTTTACTCTCCGTATATTAATAATTATGTTTCACTCTCTGACAAAGGACCTTCGCTCGATAAGTTAGATTTTCTACACACTATTTTGATCATTTTGGGCAGTAGACCAACCTTTTAGAGTTTTTGATTTGTGTTTCAACACTGCCTGCACAACACTTTTATATCTTATTTTCTATTTTTGCGAGTTTGAAAATGTTCAGGCAAAGTTTCGCTCAATTAATGCAACAAAATCTGCGGAAAAATAATAAATCCTGCGTTCGAAACTTACTTTCTCGAAGCAACATCGTAATTCTCGATAATGCGAAGTAGAATCTCGATGCAGTTTAGCTCTCCAATGGCAATTTTCGGCTTTTCGCTAAAACAAAAATCACACTAGATTAATCACAGGCATCGCGGACAATATTGATAAAGAATTAAACAAGCTGCAAATGTCCCAAATCTCACCTAACTCACGCACATATTCGCGCATTTTGACAAAATGAATGTCATTAATCCAATATAAAGTCTTATATAATAGGTCTCACGTAAGAGCTTGGGCTCTGTGGATTAATTACACCCTTAAGCCCGTTTTCCACTTCACCATTTCGCTCGCCGCTAGCGAAATATTTCCACAATGACATCATATTTTTCAGTTGTCGACCAATGGAAACGGGAAAAAATTATGTCATCGGCGAAATGTTTCTCTAGCGGCGAGCGAAATGGTGAAGTGGAAAACGGGCTTTACAGACACTCGCTGGATATACAAATTGTCCAAAGGGCAATCACACAAGACACATCTAAAAAAAACTAATCAATCGGATTAATGGTAATATGTAAACATTACCTAAACAATAACTTACCTTTGAGATAATCCAATTAAAGCATATAAAGAACAATGCAATACCAAAATATCCGTGGCATGTAATAACATTACTAATGGCTGCAAAAACAATTTTAAGATGAACAACTGGAATCAACTCAATTAAGCCGGAGGCCATAAGTAATTAGCCATGACTTCTTTGACTACACAATTACTTAGCCAATCTTTTATAATGTATCATTCTCCTTCCATCCACTCATATTTATTTTATATTTGTGTCAATAACTCCCTTCCTCCGTTAGTCCCCTTTTCACAGTCTTCCTTCCGTTCGCCCTCCCCTCCTTCCAGTTATCCCCAGTTCGTACCTCCCTCGTACCAGTCTTCTTCCCGTTCGTTCATCCCCTCCTGCGAGTCTTCCTCTCGTTCGACCCACCCATCCTCCTAGTCTTCTTTAGCATTTCTGTGGAATCATCTCCCTAACGATTTGAGATCAGTTAAATTCCTTAACGCATTCAAAAGGGGTGTCGCTAATTTTTCTCAGCGTCGGACTCCCACACGGTAATCATGTAAAACAGTACATAGTGATTTATTTTTTATTTTATTATTCTGTATTTTATTTTATTTGTATCATATTGCGTAAATATTATATTCTTATTGTAAATTTATTTAACATAATTCATAACTTTAGACTATATTAATTATTTATATATATTGAACATTTGTACTGATGATTCTTACCGTGTTTAAATAAACATTCTATCTATCTATCTACCCTAGTCTTCCTGTTTCCCCCTCCGCTCCTACCAGTCTTTCTCGCGTTCTTTCCCTCCCCTCCTCCTAGTCTTATCCTCCCAATCCTCCATCACCTCCTCCTAGTCTTCCTCTCGTTCTTTCCCTCCCCTCCTCCCATACTTCTCCTCCCCTCCCACCAGACTTCCTCCTGTTCTCTCCCTTCCCCTCCTCCCAGTCTTCATCCCGTTTTTCCGTCCCCTCCTCCTAGTCTTTCCCGTTCGTCCATCCTCTCCTTTCAATTTCCTCCCGTCCATGCCTGCCAGTTTTCCTCCCATTCACTCCTCCCCTCCTTCCAGTCTTCCTCCCCTCCTTCTAGTCTTCCTCCCATTCGTCTCTCAGTTCCTCCCAGTCTTCTTCTTATTCGTCCGTCCCCTCCTTCTAGTCTAATCCAATTTGTCCGTCCCTTCCTTCCTTCCAGTCTTCCTCCCATTCGTTCCTCCCGTGATCATAGTCATCCTCCCAGTCTTCGTATTTGCTGTATCCTCTCTTCTTCCCTCAGTTAAATAGGTTTATTATCGTAAAGACCTTCATTTACCTTATGAACACCACATGCAACTAACCATTCCCTCTTCTCGTCATCTGTGGTTAATTTTTGACAGATATCTAGACAAATGAAAATGATATGACAATTTATACACGACTTCGAAATCTAACTTACTGTACACTAAGCTGATAAATACAGTGAATTAGAAATGCGAAATCAGCAAGTAGTGTTTCCAGATCCACGTGCATATAACTAAAATTTTCATAACAGAAAAAAATGTCTTACTTGTCATTTCTTTTAGAATGTCCACTGTGAGTTGGCCTTCTGCATCTTCCAAATAATCCTCCGTCAATATCTGCAAACGCTGCAAGAGACACATCGGGCCAGTTGCATAAACATCAACACCAAACCTAGAAGCTCATGTCAGACGCTTCATAGGTTATTACGTTTACACTGTTCGTGGTTAACGCAGCTGCGTACTAGTGAAACACCCACTCTCATTGGTTGTTAGCCATGATCTATTAGAGGACAGACGCACAGCTCACGTCAGCTTACGTCAGCTCACGTCAGATGACTGCTTTCGTTTTTTTCCGTGCCCCAACATGGAACGATTGAACGGTTTGTCTTCAATTTTTATTGTATAAAACAAATAGATTCCATTTTGCCATTGTCTATTCAGTTATAAATACACAGAAGACGTCAGAACGTGGTAAGAACATCAGTGAGGTCGCGTTTGTGCATCTATAACTGAACAGACAACGGCAAAACGGAATCTCTTTGTTATATATAAGAACAGATTTTTTATAATGCTAACAGATAAGCGTTGTATGTATTAGTGTTAATACTTGCACCAATATTTTCGTAGCGTTAATTTTGTTTTCATCCAGAGTACGAGTTTCTACTTTCTGCCGCCATTAGTCGTGTTGCGTTTTTCATTTTCACTCGTCATGAGGGTCATTTCCCGTTTTAGTTTAACGTGAGAAGTCTATTTTCTTCTTATCTTCTTTTAAAGTGCATATATAAACACTTTTTAGATTTCTGTATAGAGCGCGACAAAATAGCTAATAAGGGCTTTTGCAGTTTTCGAGTTGGTCCAATCATTTCGAATAAGGGACGGAATGGGTCGCTCATTAGAGTTATCAACCTCGTACCCAGGGTCGGCGAGCGGAGATGAGACCCTGGGTACGAGGTTGAAGAGTTATTTGCTCTTGTATTCATATAGATATGTTGTGTTTGAGTTTTCAAATGAATCAGACTTAGAAAACGGAATTTTAGTTCATCACACTCCTAATCAAGCTACGTCACATATGGCTCGTCCCAAGCCTCTTTCGGATTTTTTCGGCGATTAAATTTTAACCAAAGATTAGCGGCATCCTTTAAACAACCAGGTCCTGCAGTGTCATTCTCAACCAAATCTCTTCAGTATCCTCATCTTCATCTATATTTAACAATTATACCATGAGCTCGAGCGAATGCAGGTATAATTGTTTTATTATATAGCCAAACCCTCAGTTCGGGGTTTCTTTACAAAACCCCATCGATTTCAGCTTTTTTCGGTCTAAAAAACATGCCGCCATCTTGTTTTTTCTCTACTGCTAGGATATGAGGTGATAAAATAGCTCATATCCAACTAGTAGCTATATAAGTTTCTCTTCCGTACCAACCCCAGATATAAATAATGAACGCTCCTTTAGTAAAATATTAAGAATTATTGATTGTTTTACGATATCTGTTCTTGTATTCGTTGAAAGGCGAGTTATTTGACGGCTCAAGGTCACATCCAGCGGAATCTGCTTTTCAATCTTGACGAGCAGATTTCCAGTCATGCAATGCAGAAAACGATTATATATATATATATATATACTGTATATATATATATATACGATTTACCTCAGCAAGTATCTTTACACCACCAAGTTGAAAGAACAATTCCTGCATTGAAACGATACAATTAAACAAAAAGTGAGCAGCGCAGAATAGAGGAGACTAAAAGAGAGTGTCGAGCAGACTGAAGTGGACTGGAGGAGAGCTAGTGGCGAGAGAGAGGGGGAGAGGGGGGGGGGGGGGAGAGTTGGAGTACGGCCTGAGCTCAGTAGCGTTTTAATATATCAACATCAAATACGTTTAAACATAAATAACTTATCATAACATCAAATAACTTTGTGCTAATTATGAGATGAAAAATTCGTTTATCCAATTTTGATTTTATCTAAAACTGTTTTGAAAATGAAACAGAATGGCTTTCTCGGTTTCTCAATAGCGCATCTCGTTCTCGAGATATTCAGGTTTTTACACATTAACTAAATAAAATTTACAAAATGAGGAATATCTCTGCAAATAATAAGCGGAATGTTTTGAAACGTGGCACACGTATGCCAATGATGAAAGTGCACACCACTGTATGTATATTGTTGCCAAGAAGACCACTAGGAAGCAGGAGTCCTTTAACTAAAAAACCTAAAATCTTAATTTTGTCTCTTTCTTAAAGAATAAGATGATTTAGACCTCAGCAACACAATAGGGAGATTAAGTTTGACTTCCAACACGAATACCAGTACCGATATTCTTCCAATTATTAATTGGCAATTAGTTACCAATAAAATAGCGTTGTGTATGCTTGCTATTTATAGAACCAAAATTCCAACAAACAAATTGAAAATACTCTCAAAGGATTCCAAATTACCATTTTGTCATTGTTGGGAATACAAAAATTGAGGCAAACTAAGACAAACGGCACATCTAGTTAAACTGGCTTCCGAAATTCGGTCGACGTCAGAAGTGTTGAGTACCGCTACCAACATCGAATTGCTAAAATTAACTACTGCGCATGACCAGAGCCGTATTGGATATCCATATCGTATCTGGAAGTAGGACTTAACTTCCCTAATGATCCAACTTATGAAATATCGTGGCAATAATGATGTCGATTCAAATCGACCGCCATATTTCAGTATTCGTACTCGCAAGCTGATCCTATTTAAATGGAAGCGAAATCTAAGTGTAGAGTATTAGTATTGGTGTTAGTATCGGAAGTCAAGCTAATATCTACGTGTGAATGAATCTTCGGATCTATATGCACTACAGTAAGCGTTGTTTCATAAAAGAGAAATAAACAAATTTTGTTTTACAAATGGAAGAGATCTGACACCAAGCGATCTCCATGGCAACAATATACTATACACAGTGGTGTACACGTTCATCATTGGCATACATGTGCAAAGTTTCAAAACATTCCGCTTGTTATTTGCAAAGATATTCCTCATTTTGTGAATTTTATTTAGTCTATGTAAGAAAATGACGTCATACGGCATCTAATTTGCATGTTTCAAAAACCTGAATATCTCTGGAACGAGATGAGGTATCGAGAAACCAAGAAAGAGATGAGGTATCGAGAAGCCAAGAAAGAGATGAGGTATCGAGAAACCAAGAAAGAGATGAGGTATCGAGAAACCAAGAAAGAGATGAGGTATCGAGAAACCAAGAAAGAGATGAGGTATGGAGAAACCAAGAAAGAGATGAGGTATCGAGAAACCAAGAAAGAGATGAGATATCGAGAAACCAAGAAAGAGATGATGTATCGAGAAACCAAGAAAGAGATGAGGTATCGAGAAACCAAGAAAGAGATGAGGTATCGAGAAATCAAGAAAGAGATGAGGTATGGAGAAACCAAGAAAGAGATCAGGTATGGAGAAACCAAGAAAGAGATCAGGTATCGAGAAACCAAGAAAGAGATGAGGTATCGAGAAACCAAGAAAGAGATGAGGTATCGAGAAACCAAGAAAGAGATGAGGTATCGAGAAACCAAGAAAGAGATGAGATATCGAGAAACCAAGAAAGAGATGAGGTATCGAGAAACCAAGAAAGAGATGAGGTATCGAGAAACCAAGAAAGAGATGAGGTATCGAGAAACCAAGAAAGAAATGAGGTATGGAGAAACCAAGAAAGAAATGAGGTATGGAGAAACCAAGAAAGAGATGAGGTATGGAGAAACCAAGAAAGAGATGAGGTATCGAGAAACCAAGAAAGAGATGAGGTATCGAGAAACCAAGAAAGAGATGAGGTATCGAGAAACCAAGAAAGAGATGAGGTATCGAGAAACCAAGAAAGAAATGAGGTATGGAGAAACCAAGAAAGAGATGAGGTATCGAGAAACCAAGAAAGAGATGAGGTATGGAGAAACCAAGAAAGAAATGAGGTATCGAGAAACCAAGAAAGAGATGAGGTATGGAGAAACCAAGAAAGAGATGAGATATCGAGAAACCAAGGAAGAGATGAGGTATCGAGAAACCAAGAAAGAGATGAGGTATCGAGAAACCAAGAAAGAGATGAGGTATCGAGAAACCAAGAAAGAGATGAGGTATGGAGAAACCAAGAAAGAGATGAGATATCGAGAAACCAAGAAAGAGATGAGGTATCGAGAAACCAAGAAAGAGATGAGGTATGGAGAAACCAAGAAAGAGATGAGGTATGGAGAAACCAAGAAAGAAATGAGATATCGAGAAACCAAGAAAGAGATGAGGTATCGAGAAACCAAGAAAGAGATGAGGTATCGAGAAACCAAGAAAGAGATGAGGTATGGAGAAACCAAGGAAGAGATGAGGTATCGAGAAACCAAGAAAGAGATGAGGTATCGAGAACCAAGAAAGAGATGAGGTATGGAGAAACCAAGAAAGAGATGAGGTATGGAGAAACCAAGAAAGAGATGAGGTATGGAGAAACCAAGAAAGAGATGAGGTATGGAGAAACCAAGAAAGAGATGAGGTATCGAGAAACCAAGAAAGAGATGAGGTATCGAGAAACCAAGAAAGAGATGAGGTATCGAGAAACCAAGAAAGAGATGAGGTATGGAGAAATCAAGAAAGAGATGAGATATCGAGAAACCAAGAAAGAGATGAGGTATCGAGAAACCAAGAAAGAGATGAGGTATCGAGAAACCAAGAAAGAGATGAGGTATGGAGAAACCAAGAAAGAGATGAGATATCGAGAAACCAAGAAAGAGATGAGGTATCGAGAAACCAAGAAAGAGATGAGATATCGAGAAACCAAGAAAGAGATGAGGTATCGAGAAACCAAGAAAGAGATGAGGTATCGAGAAACCAAGAAAGAGATGAGGTATCGAGAAACCAAGAAAGAGATGAGGTATGGAGAAACCAAGAAAGAGATGAGGTATCGAGAAACCAAGAAAGAGATGAGATATCGAGAAACCAAGAAAGAGATGAGGTATCGAGAAACCAAGAAAGAGATGAGGTATCGAGAAACCAAGAAAGAGATGAGGTATCGAGAAACCAAGAAAGAGATGAGGTATGGAGAAACCAAGAAAGAGATGAGGTATCGAGAAACCAAGAAAGAGATGAGGTATCGAGAAACCAAGAAAGAGATGAGGTATCGAGAAACCAAGAAAGAGATGAGGTATCGAGAAACCAAGAAAGAGATGAGGTATGGAGAAACCAAGAAAGAGATGAGGTATGGAGAAACCAAGAAAGAGATGAGGTATCGAGAAACCAAGAAAGAGATGAGGTATGGAGAAACCAAGAAAGAGATGAGGTATGGAGAAACCAAGAAAGAGATGAGGTATCGAGAAACCAAGAAAGAGATGAGGTATCGAGAAACCAAGAAAGAGATGAGGTATGGAGAAACCAAGAAAGAGATGAGGTATGGAGAAACCAAGAAAGAGATGAGGTATCGAGAAACCAAGAAAGAGATGAGGTATCGAGAAACCAAGAAAGAGATGAGGTATCGAGAAACCAAGAAAGAGATGAGGTATCGAGAAACCAAGAAAGAGATGAGGTATCGAGAAACCAAGAAAGAGATGAGGTATGGAGAAACCAAGAAAGAGATGAGGTATCGAGAAACCAAGAAAGAGATGAGGTATCGAGAAACCAAGAAAGAGATGAGATATCGAGAAACCAAGAAAGAGATGAGGTATGGAGAAACCAAGAAAGAGATGAGGTATGGAGAAACCAAGAAAGAGATGAGGTATGGAGAAACCAAGAAAGAGATCAGGTATGGAGAAACCAAGAAAGAGATGAGGTATGGAGAAACCAAGAAAGAGATGAGGTATCGAGAAACCAAGAAAGAGATGAGGTATGGAGAAACCAAGAAAGAGATGAGGTATGGAGAAACCAAGAAAGAGATCAGGTATGGAGAAACCAAGAAAGAGATGAGATATCGAGAAACCAAGAAAGAGATGAGGTATCGAGAAACCAAGAAAGAGATGAGGTATCGAGAAACCAAGAAAGAGATGAGGTATCGAGAAACCAAGAAAGTAATTTTGTTTCATTTTTAAAATACTTTTAGATACTAGTAGGAGTTACTATCGCAAGGAATTGCTGCCTGAAATGGCCAACCTTGTATCAAGGTTTTTCCTCTAAGCGTGAGAAGAGTTTATTTTGTAGCAATTTGTCAGCAACTCCTACCAGGGTCTTTTCTAACTTGGAGGAAAAATCCTGGATTGGGTATGCCAACTTGTCTTAACCACTGATCTCAGTGTAAACACATTTGTATACAAGAAAATGGTTGTTGACTTCGATTGGTTGACTGCAGTGCCCTGAATTTTGTGTATTTCTGTAATCAACAAACAGCACATTCAAGCAGTTGATGTTGATGGGGGATAACAAACATGGCAATAGTGGTATGAGTGAACCACTTGAAGTTAATGCAGGAAGAAACAATGCATTTTAAAATCTTTGAAACTTCTTGGAGAAGATGGATTGCTTATATACATACTGTAAGTATAGATTCTTTGTATATAATTAATAAGTAGTGGCGTGGTTTTTTGTGAAATTTTGAAAAACAAACAGTCATGAGTTTTTCGAAAACCTTAATGTTCAGCACTCGTGCTTAGAACTTGTGATATTTTGAGTCTTTGAAAAACTCATGACTTGTGTATTACCTATATACATATATAGGTGCCAGAATGCTTTTGAGTCCAATCTGGAAAATAAATAAGATAAACTGATTCACAAGCACAACGGCTAAATCGTTCAGTATTAAACACTTCGAAGTTTGTTTGTAGACAGTCAACAAGCAATTTTGTTAATGAGTACAATGGCTTCGTTTCGTTTCGCGCTTATGAGTGATGTAAGTAAGAATAGCATAGTCAAGGTGCAGATTACATGTACGCCTAGCGGACCTATTTTTCATCTCAGTGCACTTTAACATAAATAATTATAACATCAAATAACGTTAACATATATAAATAAACCTGGAGCTTACTTGGTAACTCTGATCCCTCACCAACATACGGAGGCACGTGAATACTCTCAAAACACTTTGCCGTGGAGTTCGAGTAATCCATTCTCTAAAACCATGAGTTCACATATGAGTATAGATGCGAGAAACAGAAACTTGGGAATAGTTTTGTATCTGCGTGGAGATAATTAAATATTTTATAAAAGAAATATAAAATGTTTTTGTATACTTTAAAACACGACCAGCAGAGTTTTATCGGATAAAACACTGTTGAGAGTGTTTTGAACGGCTTCTATAGATAGCATCTTCTAGATGCATGACTGCATCTAAATAACCATGTATACCAACTATTTCGGTGATTCAAACCATTTTCGCCAAGAAAATCGAAGGAAAAGTTTATGTAAATCAGGACGAATCTTTTATATCACCGTATAAAACACGATACGGTCATGATTTTCCTTTGTGTTTCACATTAATTATTAATGAGTTTTTGAAGTAGTATTTAAAACACGAGAAGGAGCGCAAGCATTTTAGACATGATAAAACGCGAGTTCGAGTGTTTTAAATAGCTTCATAAACAATTGATTGTAATCACTAGGGAGTGTACTGGTTTTTATTTTCTATTAGAGGTAAATTGGGTTGATGTATGAAATGCAAATTAGCAGGAATTTTATATAAAGTTCGTAAAGACTTTATATAATTTTCATGCTGATTAGTATTCATGGTTTTTATCACGTATAAAAGCCTTGCGCGTGACTAAATACGGAAATGTGATTGGACAATTTGGTTAATGAATATTAATGAGTTTTTGAAGTAATATATCATACACGAGAAGGCGTTTATTATCTGATTTGAAAACACCGAGAAATGTGTTGAAAAACGAGGTGATAGCCGAGTTTTTTAACCAACTTCGAGGTGTTTTCAAATCAGATAATAAACCTATAAACGCCTTTCGAGTGTATGATATAGCTTCTCAAACGAACCATTATTTTAAGAGAAATTTGAGTGAGAAGTTGGCTTAATTTTGGACGTTTATTACCACATTTACCAACAACGTTTCGGTTATGATTTTCCTTCGTGTTTTCCAGTCCTCGTGAATTATTAATGAGTTTGAGAATTATATATAAACATGATGTTGTGAAAAAATATCAAAATCCTGGATTCCTAGCCATTCTTACCAAAATCCTGGATTTCTAGCCATAAGGATGACTTATTAAAACAAGCAATACCACATATACTTACGTGCAGGAAAGTCGCTGTTTCACCAGAGCCTCCAAAATCTAAAAAAATAAGAATCATTGCTGAAGTATGGATTTTATTTCAAGTTCAAAAATTATTTAGGGTACAGGGAGCTGCGGGATTCCTTGATAGAAGGACTCAAAGGGACAGCATCACTGATCTCTAAATAAAGAATGGATCGAGCAACTATTGTTCAGAAAATGAAGTCGGAAGTAGCTCGTGGCGGCCATCTTGTTGAGACCACGTTATATACTTTTACTATAGGCGACAGAGACTATCTGTCTCTGATAATTTAAGATGTTAAAATGAATCAATTGTCCAAGGTTTTCCCATAATATAGAACACAAACTACAGCTCTATATAGTAATAATGAAGCCGGAATTAGCGCGTGGCGGCCATATTGTAATGACCACGGTGATCACTCCAATATGGCCGCTGCAAAATATTCTCGGCTTCATAATTACTGAATGGAGCCGTAATTTGTGTTCTAAATTACGAGAAAACCTTCGACAACTGATTCATTTTAACTGATCTTAAAAGATCAGAGACAGATAGTCTGTGTCAACTGCAGTAAAACTATATAGCGTGGTCCCTTCAAGATGGCCGCCGCGAAATATTCCCGGCTTCCAAACAATAGTTGCTCGATCCAGTCTTTATTTAGAGATCAGTAGACAGTATGGTAGGTACTTCATGTATGGCTAAAGGCACTAAAGCTGGTTACTTCATGTAAGCCTGTTCCCAACACAACTATAATCCTAACCAAAATTTTGTCCAAAACCATTTTGTGATCCTAACATGAAGTAGCAACCGACAGTATAGACCGTATTCATAAATGGCCGCAAATTTAATATTCTTTTATATGCATTTAAATGCATATAAAAGTTATAATTAAATGCACATAAATTTTAAAATATTAAATTGGAAGCCATTTGCACTGGAAATGTCATTTAATCCGTTACGCATGGAGACAGAACATTCTCGGTTGTGCCAGTGCAAATCTGATCCCAAACACTGTTGACATTACAGGCGTTATATAGAAATTATTCCAATCACTGTTTTCTAATTTGGTACATAAACAATTTATAATTTCTGCCTTGTACATTAATTGTGGAAAACCTTTGCTTTATTTTCTCATCATGGTCGCTGCAGAAAGACGTAGGGATCACTTTTGTTTGTTTAATGTTTTCAGAAGAATTTGAAATGATAACATCAATAAGTGATTGTGACTTCTACATTCTATTGATATTAAAATGTACCGTAGTTCTATACTCATAACTGTAAATATTTTCCATTTTATTGTAAATATTTTCCATTTTATTGTAATTTTATCAGCTAATTTTAGCTATAACTTTAGATTTTCTTTGTAATAATTTTAATTTATTATTATTTGTGGCGTACCTGTAAATTAGCTGGTGCATTCTCGTCAGATGTGTTTGTCTATTCTGCGTGAATTGTGCCGTTTATAGCTAGCTAAGTGTATTGACCACGTTAAATAAATTTATGAATTATGAATTTTATGAATTCTCGTGGGTGTTCCAGTAGGTGTTTTATTTCTGTTCTTTTCATAAAGACAGTTAGTATATTTTTGATCTTATAATGAAATGTAATTAGTTTTATAAGTAATAACTTTTAGGGGCTGTTTATACATGTATATGAGCTGGGCTAGCCGGTTAGTCGCTTAACAAAGTTCTTATCACAGCTACAGTAAGCACCCACTATGAAGAACCTACATTTTTCCAAACCAGCCTGGGATAGGTTCTTATATATTTGATATCTAACAAAAAATCAGGGTGTTAGGTTCTTATAAATTGGTTTGTAATTATTTTACCATGCAAAAAACTGGAGAAAAACAACTCAATAAACCATAAAGCCACAATTCAGTAATGAGATGATATGGATGAAATAACTAGGCAGTACTTTCAGTTTTCTTTGTAGATGGTAAGACTAGTATATAACAATATTAAGGTACATCTTCCTTAACACTGAAATACTGGATGTACCGAACTAGAATTTTGAGATCTACTGTACGTCAACATGTAAATGCATTGTACATTATTGTATAAAAGATAAGGAACTGCAACCAGATGTCGGTGTTATCCTCATTTGGGACTTTGCTACAGTGGAATTATAAATTGATTTTGTGACATAAGAACCTATTTCAAACATCAGGCTCAAACAGGTTCTTATTGAGAGGGGCACAAAATCCCTAATTTCAGCCTGAGGTTCTTATAGGTGGAAGGTTCTTCATAGCGGGTGTTTACTGTATTATAGATACCTAAAATGATATTTCAAAGTAGAACTGGCTTAGTTTGACTGGGCTCGTTCACACGGGCGATTTTTGCTGCGATTTGATTGTAATTTTAGCTGCGACTTTCATCGTGCTCGCACTGCGATTTCAAACCGCGCGGTGTGAACAGCCGGCGATTTCGCTGCGATTTGTTATTTTGAAATCGCTGCAAATCGCCGTGGTTTCGAGTTTGCTCGAAATTCGCTGCGATCTTATGTGAAAAAGCACCAAAATACGCTAGAGCAGACCCCCACACATAGAGGCTGATTTCGCGCGCAAAAATGGCGACCGCAGAATCTGGTAAAGGGCAGTGGCGAAGCTGGCCATAGCAACTGGTCATGCTATGTTAATTTATAAACATCTGCATATTTTGAAAACAATACATTTCTAAAGATCTGAACATGTAAATCGTTTCAAAATTTGCATAGCATGACCAGTTGCTATGGCCAACTTCGCTACTGGTAAAGGCACTCCAAGAATACGAAAGGGGGAAGAGAAAAAAAAAATTCAAACGCGGGGTTTGAAATCGCAGTGCGAGCGCGATAAAAGTCGCAACTAAAATCGCAGCATAAAGAGCATAACGTTAATTCAAATGATCTTTGTGGGTCGAGGAAAGATTTTCGTGAAACAACTCAGCCCAGCAGTAAGAGACTACAGTTATGCCAATATTTAATTAAAAAAGCTGCGTAGACAGTGTTTTGGATATATAGCAAAGCGAAAAGATGGTAAACTGCCGAGATTTTAAAAACGAAATACTGACGTTTCGAGCAGATACCTTCATTCATCAAGGGCTTACTTTGATGAAGGATTCCGCTCGAAACGTCAATATCTTGTTCCTAAAATCTCGGCAGTTCACCATCTTTTCACTTTGCAATACTTAATTAGTTTTCTGACCAATAACAAGGAATTTTCCTCTTTAAAAAATAAGAACCTTTTTTAGGCTAACTTTTATACGCGTATTTTTACTGTAACCATAGTCAATCGAGATATGGTCTGGAAACTCGGTAAACTTCAAAGCGACTATAATGAGCTACGTTTTGATGTTGAACCGTACCTTACACCGTGCACATCCTTTGTTTTAGGTTTATTAAGATTTAAACAACACGGTTGAGCGATTAAACCCAAACGATTCTATTGGATGATTGCTTCATTATACTAAAATACAATTGGTTCAGTGACCGTGCACCGTGCACAAAATTGCATGAGACGAACAAAAAGATAGAACAAAGACTTTAGCTGAGTTTCCAGACCATATCTCGATTGACTATGCTGTAACCTGTATAGAGTCTATAGACCTAAAATTGGGTGAAGTTTCATATAAATACCGAAATGACGTCACATACAATAGACTATTAGTAATAAAATTCGAAATTAAAATCAGTTGTTATTTCTAAAAGAAAGCATTATCGTAAGGTTCAGGTTCAGGGCCAGGGATTAGGTTAGCTAGCATTAGGTTCAGGGCTAGGGATTAGGTTAGCTAGCATTAGGTTCAGGGCTAGGGTTGGGTTAGGTTTGGGGTCAGAACTATGTTTTAAATTCGGGATACTTATATGAAACGTCAGCCCTAAAATTACATGTGCCAAAGCCGCACCAGAATCGTACCAGAACCATCAAATCTGACTGTCTACAAATCTTATTTCTATTACAATTGTTATTCCTAAATCAAATAGCACTTACCTGATTAAAATAAATGTGGAATTGATGAGAGGAAAATGTTCGAATATTTTGAAACGAAGAGCTGATAAAAACAAACATATATATGATGGCTTAAAATCCATTGCCATATGAAAAAATGAAGGACAAAACGAAGACGAAAAATAAACATCTTGTAAAAAGTCAAAGTATGAGACACTAAAATACAACAAGAGTGAGATGATAATATTTTGACTTTATTCCAATAAACAGAATATGAAAATCACCATCTTTAATTATAGTTACAAAGAATTAGGTCAATAGGAATTCCTATTAAATTTTGGCCCAAATCCTATAGGATCCTATAGGAATTCCTATAGGATTTGAAATTTCCTATTGGAATTCCTATAGGAAATCCTGTAGGAAATTTATTCCTATTAGATTTTGGCCTAATTCCTATAGGAAATGCAATTTTCCTATAGGAATTCCTATAGGATTTTTTCGTAAGGGATTATATCATCGGAAATACAATATGAGCATGATGATTTAAGTTTATATAGTTTTGATTAATTATATAGTTTTGATGAGAATCCTCCCTAGCATAGAAATGGTGTTTTAATAACAAAAGGATTCAAAACGGAATTTCCAGTGTGGTGAGATTAATGTATAATACTCGGCAACAAGTACGGTGTGTATCGCAAATGTTGATGGTTTAAAATAATCTTGCATACACTAGTACATTCTTTAGCAAATACCTGAATTGTTCTAATGTCACAGCTTCTGCACCTGGGTGAACATTGGCTGAACTTTCCGGAGGTGAATGATCTTTGTCATCTGCCTTACATGATAATGAGGGCAACTAGAAGAAAATCAGTGGTGGAAATTACGCTATACGCTATCAGTGGTGGAAATTACGCTATGACGATATTGCAATTAATTACAATTGGAATTTCAGAGAAAGTCATAAAGATAGTATCGCATTTGGTAAATTATACATGTATCTCCTATAATAAACAAGACTAATATAAAGAGGAAGTAAGGGCAAGAGAAATTAATCAATTAAGTCAGGATGAGAGGAAGTCAAAACAAGATAAAGAAAGAACAAGAGGAAGTCAGAACAAGAGGAAGTCAGAACAAGAGGAAGTCAGAACAAGAGCAAGTCAGAACAAGAGCAAGTCAGAACAAGAGCAAGTCAAGACAAGAGCAAGTCAAGACAAGAGCAAGTCAGAACAAGTGGAAGTCAGAACAAGTGGAAGTCAGAACAAGTGGAAGTCAGAACAAGAGGAAGTCAGAACAAGAGGAAGTCAGAACAAGAAGTCAGAGCCAGAAGAAGTCAGAGCCAGAAGTCAGAACAAGTGGAAGTCAGAACAAGTGGAAGTCAGGATAAAAGGAAGTCAGGACAAGAGGAAGTCAGAACAAGAGGAAGTCAGAACAAGAGGAAGTCAGGACAAGAGGAAGTCAGAACAAGAAGTCAGAACAAGAGGAAGTCCGAACAAGAAGTCAGGACAAGAGCAAGTAAGAACAAGAGCAAGTCAAGACAAGAGCAAGTCAGAACAAGAGCAAGTCAGCACAAGAGCAAGTCAAGACAAGAGGAAGTCAGAACAAGAAGTCAGAACAAGAAGTCAGAATAAGAGGAAGTCAAGACAAGAGGAAGTCAGAACAAGAAGTCACAACAAGAAGTCACAACAAGAGGAAGTCAGAACAAGAAGTCAGAACAAGAGGAAGTCAGAACAAGAAGTCAGAACAAGAGGAAGTCCGAACAACAAGTCAGGACAAGAGGATGTCAGAACAAGAGCAAGTCAAGACAACAGCAAGTCAGAACAAGAGGAAGTCAGAACAAGAGGAAGTCAAGACAAGAGGAAGTCAGAACAAGAAGTCAGAACAAGAAGTCAGAACAAGAAGTCAGAACAAGAAGTCAGAACAAGAAGTCAGAACAAGAGCAAGTCAGAACAAGAGCAAGTCAGAACAAGAGCAAGTCAAGACACAAGAGGAAGTCAAGACAAGAGGAAGTCAGAACAAGAAGTCAGAACAAGAGCAAGTCAAGACAAGAGCAAGTCAGAACAAGAGGAAGTCAAGACAAGAGGAAGTCAGAACAAGAAGTCAGAACAAGAGGAAGTCAGAACAAGAAGTCAGAACAAGAGGAAGTCAGAACAGGAGGAAGTCAGAACAGGAGGAAGTCAGAACAAGAGGAAGTCAAAACAAGAGGATGTCAGACAAGATGAAGTCAGAGCCAGAGGAAGTCAAGACAAGAGGAAGTCAGAACAAGAAGTCAGAACAAGAGGAAGTCAGAACAAGAAGTCAGAAGTGAAAGTCAGGACAAGAGGAAGTCAGAACAAGAAAAAGTCAGAACAAGAGGAAGTCAGAACAAGAGGAAGTTAGAATAAGTGGAAGTCAGGACAAGAAGTCAGGACAAGAGGAAGTCAGAACAAGAGGAAGTCAGAACAAGAGAAAGTCAGAACAAGAGGAAGTTAGAACAAGAGGAAGTTAGAACAAGAAGAAGTCAAAACAAGAGGAAGTCAGAACAAGAGGAAGTCAGAACAAGAGGAAGTTAGAACAATTGGAAGTCAGAACAAGAACAAGTCAGAACAAGAGGAAGTTAGAATAAGTGGAAGTCAGAACAAGAAGTCAGAACAAGTGGAAGTCAGGACAAGAAGAAGTCAGGACAAGAAGAAGTCAGAACAAGAGGAAATCAGAACAAGTGGAAGTCAGAACAAGTGGAAGTCAGAACAAGAGCAAGTCAAGACACAAGAGGAAGTCAAGACAAGAGGAAATCAGAACAAGAAGTCAGAACAAGAGCAAGTCAGAACAAGAGCAAGTCAAGACAAGAGCAAGTCAGAACAAGAGGAAGTCAAGACAAGAGGAAGTCAGAACAAGTGGAAGTTAGAACAAGTGGAAGTCAGAACAAGAGCAAGTCAAGACACAAGAGGAAGTCAAGACAAGAGGAAGTCAGAACAAGAAGTCAGAACAAGAGCAAGTCAGAACAAGAGCAAGTCAAGACAAGAGCAAGTCAGAACAAGAGCAAGTCAAGACAAGAGCAAGTCAAGACAAGAGCAAGTCAGAACAAGTGGAAGTCAGAACAAGTGGAAGTCAGAACAAGTGGAAGTCAGAACAAGAGGAAGTCAGAACAAGAGGAAGTCAGAACAAGAAGTCAGAGCCAGAAGAAGTCAGAGCCAGAAGTCAGAACAAGTGGAAGTCAGAACAAGTGGAAGTCAGGATAAAAGGAAGTCAGGACAAGAGGAAGTCAGAACAAGAGGAAGTCAGGACAAGAGGAAGTCAGAACAAGAAGTCAGAACAAGAGGAAGTCCGAACAAGAAGTCAGGACAAGAGCAAGTAAGAACAAGAGCAAGTCAAGACAAGAGCAAGTCAGAACAAGAGCAAGTCAGCACAAGAGCAAGTCAAGACAAGAGGAAGTCAGAACAAGAAGTCAGAACAAGAAGTCAGAATAAGAGGAAGTCAAGACAAGAGGAAGTCAGAACAAGAAGTCACAACAAGAAGTCACAACAAGAGGAAGTCAGAACAAGAAGTCAGAACAAGAGGAAGTCAGAACAAGAAGTCAGAACAAGAGGAAGTCCGAACAACAAGTCAGGACAAGAGGATGTCAGAACAAGAGCAAGTCAAGACAACAGCAAGTCAGAACAAGAGGAAGTCAAGACAAGAGGAAGTCAGAACAAGAAGTCAGAACAAGAAGTCAGAACAAGAAGTCAGAACAAGAAGTCAGAACAAGAAGTCAGAACAAGAAGTCAGAACAAGAGGAAGTCAGAACAAGAGCAAGTCAAGACACAAGAGGAAGTCAAGACAAGAGGAAGTCAGAACAAGAAGTCAGAACAAGAGCAAGTCAAGACAAGAGCAAGTCAGAACAAGAGGAAGTCAAGACAAGAGGAAGTCAGAACAAGAAGTCAGAACAAGAGGAAGTCAGAACAAGAAGTCAGAACAAGAGGAAGTCAGAACAGGAGGAAGTCAGAACAAGAGGAAGTCAAAACAAGAGGATGTCAGACAAGATGAAGTCAGAGCCAGAGGAAGTCAAGACAAGAGGAAGTCAGAACAAGAAGTCAGAACAAGAGGAAGTCAGAACAAGAAGTCAGAAGTGAAAGTCAGGACAAGAGGAAGTCAGAACAAGAAAAAGTCAGAACAAGAGGAAGTTAGGGCAAGAGGAAGTCAGGGCAAGAGGAAGTCAGAACAAGAAGTCAGGACAAGAGGAAGTCAGAACAAGAGGAAGTCAGAACAAGAAGAAGTCAGAACAAGAGGAAGTCAGAACAAGAGGAAGTTAGAACAATTGGAAGTCAGAACCAGAAGAAGTCAGAACAAGAGGAAGTTAGAATAAGTGGAAGTCAGGACAAGAAGTCAGGACAAGAGGAAGTCAGAACAAGAGGAAGTCAGAACAAGAGGAAGTTAGAACAAGAAGAAGTCAAAACAAGAGGAAGTCAGAACAAGAGGAAGTCAGAACAAGAGGAAGTTAGAACAATTGGAAGTCAGAACAAGAACAAGTCAGAACAAGAGGAAGTTAGAATAAGTGGAAGTCAGAACAAGAAGTCAGAACAAGTGGAAGTCAGGACAAGAAGAAGTCAGGACAAGAAGTCAGAACAAGAGGAAATCAGAACAAGTGGAAGTCAGAACAAGTGGAAGTCAGAACAAGAGCAAGTCAAGACACAAGAGGAAGTCAAGACAAGAGGAAGTCAGAACAAGAAGTCAGAACAAGAGCAAGTCAGAACAAGAGCAAGTCAAGACAAGAGCAAGTCAGAACAAGAGGAAGTCAAGACAAGAGGAAGTCAGAACAAGAAGTCAGAACAAGAGGAAGTCAGAACAAGTGGAAGTCAGGATAAAAGGAAGTCAGGACAAGAGGAAGTCAGAACAAGAGGAAGTCAGAACAAGAGGAAGTCAGGACAAGAGGAAGTCAGAACAAGAAGTCAGAACAAGAGGATGTCCGAACAAGAAGTCAGGACAAGAGCAAGTAAGAACAAGAGCAAGTCAAGACAAGAGCAAGTCAGAACAAGAGCAAGTCAGCACAAGAGCAAGTCAAGACAAGAGGAAGTCAGAACAAGAAGTCAGAACAAGAAGTCAGAATAAGAGGAAGTCAAGACAAGAGGAAGTCAGAACAAGAAGTCAGAACAAGAAGTCAGAACAAGAGGAAGTCAGAACAAGAAGTCAGAACAAGAGGAAGTCAGAACAAGAAGTCAGAACAAGAGGAAGTCCGAACAACAAGTCAGGACAAGAGGATGTCAGAACAAGAGCAAGTCAAGACAACAGCAAGTCAGAACAAGAGGAAGTCAAGACAAGAGGAAGTCAGAACAAGAAGTCAGAACAAGAAGTCAGAACAAGAAGTCAGAACAAGAAGTCAGAACAAGAGGAAGTCAGAACAAGAGCAAGTCAAGACACAAGAGGAAGTCACGACAAGAGGAAGTCAGAACAAGAAGTCAGAACAAGAGCAAGTCAGAACAAGAGCAAGTCAAGACAAGAGCAAGTCAGAACAAGAGGAAGTCAAGACAAGAGGAAGTGAGAACAAGAAGTCAGAACAAGAGGAAGTCAGAACAAGAAGTCAGAACAAGAGGAAGTCAGAACAGGAGGAAGTCAGAACAGGAGGAAGTCAGAACAAGAGGAAGTCAAAACAAGAGGATGTCAGACAAGATGAAGTCAGAGCCAGAGGAAGTCAAGACAAGAGGAAGTCAGAACAAGAAGTCAGAACAAGAGGAAGTCAGAACAAGAAGTCAGAAGTGGAAGTCAGGACAAGAGGAAGTCAGAACAAGAAAAAGTCAGAACAAGAGGAAGTTAGGGCAAGAGGAAGTCAGGGCAAGAGGAAGTCAGAACAAGAAGTCAGGACAAGAGGAAGTCAGAACAAGAGG
This sequence comes from Chrysogorgia sp. JL179-B06, assembly GCA_035772405.1. Classification (NCBI taxonomy): domain Eukaryota; kingdom Metazoa; phylum Cnidaria; class Anthozoa; order Scleralcyonacea; family Chrysogorgiidae; genus Chrysogorgia; species Chrysogorgia sp. JL179-B06. The sequence goes on from JAYKKM010000391.1 coordinate 462,878, forward strand.
AAGTCAGAACAAGAAGAAGTCAGAACAAGAGGAAGTCAGAACAAGAGGAAGTTAGAACAATTGGAAGTCAGAACCAGAAGAAGTCAGAACAAGAGGAAGTTAGAATAAGTGGAAGTCAGGACAAGAAGTCAGGACAAGAGGAAGTCAGAACAAGAGGAAGTCAGAACAAGAGAAAGTCAGAACAACAGGAAGTTAGAACAAGAGGAAGTTAGAACAAGAAGAAGTCAAAACAAGAGGAAGTCAGAACAAGAGGAAGTCAGAACAAGAGGAAGTTAGAACAATTGGAAGTCAGAACAAGAACAAGTCAGAACAAGAGGAAGTTAGAATAAGTGGAAGTCAGAACAAGAAGTCAGAACAAGTGGAAGTCAGGACAAGAAGAAGTCAGGACAAGAAGAAGTCAGAACAAGAGGAAATCAGAACAAGTGGAAGTCAGAACAAGTGGAAGTCAGAACAAGTGGAAGTCAGGACAAGAGCAAGTCAGAACAAGAGCAAGTCAAGACAAGAGCAAGTCAGAACAAGAAGTCAGAACAAGAAGTCAGAACAAGAGGATGTCAGAACAAGAGGATGTCAGAACAAGAGGATGTCAGAACAAGAGGAAGTCAGAACAAGAGGAAGTCAGAACAAGAGGAAGTCAGAACAAGAAGTCAGAACAAGAGGAAGTCAGAACAAGAAGAAGTCAAAACAAGAGGAAGTCAGAACAAGAGGAAGTCAGAACAAGAGGAAGTCAGAACAAGAAGAAGTTAGAATAAGTGGAAGTCAGAACAAGAGGAAGTTAGAACAAGAAGTCAAAACAAGAGGAAGTCAGAACAAGAGGAAGTCAGAACAAGAGGAAGTTAGAACAAGAGGAAGTCAGAATAAGAGGAAGTTAGAATAAGTGGAAGTCAGAACAAGAAGTCAGAACAAGTGGAAGTCAAGACAAGAGGATCAAGTCAGGACTCTCTCCTCCGCAGAGGCTTAGAGGTGCCTAGGGAAGAGGGACCACTGGGAAACTTATTGGGTGTGAGAGGAAAATCGTAGGACAAGTCAGGACAAGAGGAAGTCAGAAGAGGAAGTCAGAAGAGGAAGTCAGAACAAGAAGTCAGAACAAGAAGTCAGAACAAAAGCAAGTCAGAATAAGAGCAAGTCAGAATAAAAGCAAGTCAAAACAAGAAGAAATCAGAACAAGATTCCATCAGAACGAAAACAAGTCTGAACAAGAACAAGTAAAAAAGAGCCATTTTTGAAGTTTGAATCAATAAGCAGGTCTCACATCAACGAACCAGTTGTTATGGTAAATTATTAGTGTTGTATACACTCGTAATTTAATTACAAAAACTTTTCCTCAATTCATCTGATTCACCAAGTGTATATGCCAAAATATACCAAGTGTGTACAAGGGAGCACGTTACAATGAGATATGTCGGTTCACTTTGTCATTTTGGGTATTTTTTTGTCATTTTTTGGCGTGTATTACTTCATGTATGCCTATCATTTGTGTCATGTTCAATAACCGCTGTCCACTAGGCTCTAGTGGACAGCGGTTATTGAACACGACACAAAGGTTGCCCAAAAATGACAAAAAAATAAAAAATACAAAAAAAAATACAAAAAATGAAAATGATAGGCATACATGAAGTAATAGACGCCCAAAAATGACAAAAAATACCCAAAATGACAAAGTTGAACCGACATATCTCATTGTAACGTGCTCCCTTGCTTGAAGTTGTATTAATTTCCCAACTGGTCCTGCTTGGGTCTGATCAGTGTATGATTTGACACTCGTAATTTACCATATACCTGTACTGTGTAACTTTTCTTTTATAAAATTAATGGTTTTACAATTTGATATTTTGCCAGAAAACATGTTAATTATTAATTTTATTTACTAAATACTCCTGAAATATTCCTGTTAATGAAGAATATATTGCACACACACTCAATTCATTATTGACAGTACCTGCTGTTTCTTTGCTGGATTGTTCAAAATATCAATCAACCTCTGTAACAGCTTCTCTTCCCTATGTTAGTTAATAAATTATTAAAATCGAAACACCTTAACAAATAGAGCTAGTTATTAAAATAGCACACTTTACACAATTACATTTTTTCATAAAAGCATGGTTTATTGTAGAGAAAAATGTGAGTACTGGAAGTTTATTCTTGATACGCAACCTCACCTGGACAAGTTACAAGAAATACAACTATACTGTACTATAGGGCGGCTAGCTGGCCCCTAGCTGGCTGGGAACCAAATCTCATACAAACTCTCCAGAATAGCACAACCAACTTAGGATGCAAATGCCAAGAGCTTGGCCACAAGCTCAGTATATCCCTTACAGGAAAAGACTATAGGCGCCTATAGGCAATGTTCCAATTCCCTATATATAGAAGCGGAGCCTATAGGCACCTATAGGCGTCTATAGGCTAATAGGTTTCATTATATATAGGTTGCCTATAGAAAATGTTCCAATTTCCTATAGAAGCCTATAGGTTCTCTATAGGATCTTATAGGTTGCCTATAGACATGCTTATAGGCAAGCCTATAGACTTTTTTGTTAGGGATATTACATGACGAACCGCACTAGGTGCGAAAGGATTAGGGCTCAGGTGTTTGTAACCATAGAAATTGTAATGTGCGTTGACAGACGGTAGCAGTGTTCCTGAGCTCGACTATCTAATATTAAACTAAATTAACTAATACGGGATTTACATTAGCTGTCAAGAAGAATCAGAATCAAAATCAAAATCAGAATCAGAATCAGTAAGGCAAGGGCCAGATCTTGTAAGATCTTGTAAGATCTTGTAAGATGTTGTAAGATCATGTAAGATCTTAAAATTAGTCTAGACAATATTCTTATAAGAAAAATCTTGTAAAATCCTGTAAGATCTTACAAGATCTTGTGCAATCTTATAAGTTCTTAAATAAATTCATGGATGAAATTAATCTTGTAAGATCTTGTACGATTTTGTAAAGATCTTGTAAGATCTTGTAGATCTTGTAAAAATCTGGCCAAAGATCTTGTAAGATATTGTAAAGATCTTGTAAAGACCTTGTAAGATCTTGTAAGATCTTGTAAGATCTAGTAAGTTCTTGTAAGATCTTGTGGCGATCTTGTAAGATCTAGTAAGTTCTTGTAAGATCTTGTACGATCTTGTACGATTTTGCAGGCTTTTGTAAAGATCTTGTAAGATCATGTAGGATCATGTAAAGATCTTGTAAGATCTTGTAGGATCTTGTGCCGATCTTGTAAAATCTAGTAAGTTCTTGTAATCTTGTAATATCTTACAATGTTATGTTCTTGCGTAAGATATTGTAGGATCTTGTAAAGATCTGGTAAGATCTTCTAGGATCTTGCCAAGATCTTGTAAAGATCTTGTAAAGATCTTGTAAAATGTTAAACAAGAGTTTACAAGATTTACAATAATATACACTAACAGGAAATATAATTGCAAATTTTGTTAGATCTTGCAACATCGTAAACAAGGTCTTGTTATATCGAGGTATATATAATACGCATTTGGATTATGCACGATATTAGCCCTGCAGCTAGATTGCTGCATTATAGATCCCACGTTTATGTTTCTTTTTAATCTCCTTCTGCAGGCCCAAAAGATAGATTAGAATCCCTCCAAGTAACCATGGAAGGAGTTCTTAATAGGAACTATTATTACATTGAGTCGGTTTCCTTTGATGTACCGCGGGATGTGTGCGCCATACATCCCTATGAATACTAATAAGATAAGAAACGAAGAAAAAACTCGGAAAATCTTTGTCCAAGGTGGACAAAATCGACAAAACTTTGTTGGAAACCTCCTCAATGTAATAATAAGTCAGATAAACACCTCGAAGGTCGGGATGTATGCGATATACAGCCCTCGGTTCTATTACATACCAGCAAAGGTGAGAATATTGATCAGTTCATATTTATTCAGCCAAAACATATATATATATATATACACATGCGAGATCTTTGTTCAGCAGAGTGAATACTTAGAACGTCGGAACTTTGAAGTTGCCCTCAAAATCAGTTATTTTGACACCATTGCAAGGGATCTATAAGTACTGTCAGTACTGTAGTTCTGAACAAAAACACTTTCTATTTTAATTCTCATTGCACAACTGTGTTTTTATAACCTAAGCCGTCTTAAAATTTCATATTTTAGATGCATAATGGGTTAAACATTTTAAATGTTGCGTAAACTCAAATCTCAAAGGATCCGACAAAATGTAGCCTGAAGCTCCTTCCGCAGCATTTTCACAGGAGGAAATAGCAGAGGGAACCCTGGAAACATCCAAGAAATCGAAAAGAAAACTGCTCGATATTTATAGATGTACTCCGTGCCAAATATGGGGACAGGCTGAATAAGAGCATGCAGCAAGTGGTGGATGCATGCAATAAAAAATGCCGTCATTCTAAACCACGCCGAATGAATGCACAGCTAGCACAGAGAAAGGATTTAGATGAAGATTCAAAATAATCACTGTATTTGTGAACTTGTACTGAAAGTTAAGAGGGGTTAATTACAGTATATTTTCAACAACATATTTTTTAAATCTGTTTCATCAAATACTAAGTTTGAGGGCTGATTGTTAACTCAGAAAAACACCCACATTCTATTCTCACTGGTGTTTGTAATCACTCTTCAGGAAGATCTTGCAAGATTGATGATAAAACTTTATTTAACCACACTAACCCTGTCAACCGAAACTGATTTCCACAAGGGGCGTGTAAAAAAGAAGTACAGAAGTATAATATTCAAAGCTATTTACAAAATATGATATATAATGTCAAATAAGTAACATAATTTATGAGTAAGTAATCTATTTACAGGGATTTTTTGGTTTTATATGTTGTTATTCAAGAAGATCTTGCAAGATTCAAGAAGATCTTGAAAGATCTTGTAAGATTCAGCAAGATCATGCAAGATTTAGGACGATCTTGGAAGATTCAGCAAGATCTTAAAAGATTTAAGAAGATCTTGGAAGATCTTGTGAGATTCAGCAAGATCTTGCAAAGATTTAAGAAGATCTTGGAAGATCTTGTAAGATTCAACAAGATCTTGTATGATTCAGAAAGATCTTGCATGATCTTTTAAGATCTTGTAAGATTGGAAAAAAACTTGTAAGATTCAGGAAGATCTTGTAAGATTCAGCAAGATCTTGTACGATCTTATAAGATCTTATAAGATTCAGCAAGATCTTATAAGATCTTGTATGGTTTAAATTCTATTTTGTAAGATCTTAGAAGGTCTTGTAAGATCTTTATAAGATCTTGCAAGATACATAGGAAAACTTGCAAGATCTTGCAAAATCTTGCAAAGATCTTGCAAGATCTTGTAAGATCCCGCAAGATCTTGTAATAATAATAATACGCCTGAGACCCGACACGGGTAAAGTACAAAATACGAGATGAGTTGTCAGAACTGTATACGGTGCACGAATAAATAAATAATAAATAAATAATACCTGGGGTTTATCGGCTACGACATGGCGTAATACACCAATATGTATTATTGCGTATTTTCGCATGCATTGTTTGGATCCCAGAAAGAAATGGTACTCGTACAACTATTCTCTGCTCGGGATAACCGCCTCAGACCGAAATCACGAAGACAAAACCTTTCAGAAGTGGTCAAGATGGTGAAATTCACATTCGAGACCTGCGAGACAGCGACGGTAATCCCGCATCATTTCATTAGTTTTACGCCGGCGTTAAGAAAAATGTGAAGGAGGAAAAACTGCGAATATGAATCAGTTGAAAGTAATCTACATATAATCATTATGTTTTTCTTTACCTTAAATCGCTATTAATATTGCTTTACTTGAAAGAGCTCTAATATATCACTAATATATCAGTTGATTATTTAGATATTTTAACGGAAACTCTTGTCAGAAATGTTTCATCTTTTGCTGGCAGATTTTGAAGATGTTGTCATCTTTTCTTAATCAGTTGAAGTTAAAAGTAATCTAAATAATCATTCTGTCTTTTCTTTATTTTAAATCGCTATTAAAATATTCTACTTGAAAGAGCTCTAATATATCAGTTGATTATTTAGATATTTTAACGGAAACTCTTGTGTCAGAAAGATGTTTCATCTTTTGCTGGCAGATTTTGAAGATGTTGTCATCTTTTCTTAATCTGTTGAAGTTAAAAGTAATCTAAATAATCATTCTGTCTTTTCTTTATTTTAAATCGCTATTAAAGTATTCTACTTGAAAGAGCTCTAATATATCAGTTGATTATTTAGATATTTTAAATGAAACTCTTGTGCCGTCAGAAAGATGTTTCATCTTTTGCTGGCAGATTTTGAAGATGTTGTCATCTTTTCTTAATCAGTTGAAGTTAAAAGTAATCTAAATAATCATTCGGTCTTTTCTCAAGCGCTATTAATTGTATGGTTTACTGAATAAAAGTGAATAATAGTATAAGTATAGTGATTATTATTTAGATATTTTAACAGTCAGTCGGTCTTAAGCGCTATTAATTTATTTTTGGTTTGCTATATAGTAAGTTGATTATTTAGATATTTTAACCAGAACCCTGAAGATCAAAGTTGCGTCGTATTTGGACTTTGATGACGCAGTGAGTGTTTTGTGTGCATGCAAATATGCAGGTCAGATTGCGTTTGTACTCTTGATCATTCAATAGACGTTCTGGTCATCTAAAGCTGAACAACAAAGATGTTCCCTATATATTGACTAGTTGCAGTAGCGGATCATCTATGGGGCAAAGGGGGCATTTGCCCCCGGCCCGATATTTTAACCGGCCCAAAAAATATGAGTGAATAAAAAAATTATTCAGTTTCTCTTTTTTACAAACGAATGGTGAATACTTCAGTATATATTGAACGTTCTTATCTATTGCCGTAGAATCCCGAAAATAGCGGCCCCCAAAGTTAACGGCCACTCGAAAGTAACGGCCCCCCGAAAGTAGTAGCTAACTTCTGCGTGATACATGCAGTGAACCTCTGTTCTATACTACGGGCTACTACACAGAAATCAAATGATGTTATTTACAGTTACGTCTTAAGACATGGAACCCAAGATCAAATTTCGCCATTTTAGCAGCGATGTTATTTTAGCAGCGATGTTATTTTTCACCAAAATGTGATGCGAGTCATTTAACGCTATCTCAGGCACTAGCCCCCTTGTAGTGGCTGAGGCAGGCTAAGTACAGTACGATGCTCTCATGTTATGACCAGCCCAAAAATATTATTTGCCCCCGGCCCTGGGAGGGTTAATCCGCCACTGACTAGTTGTTGTTAGAAATTATATAAAACCGTAACCACTCGACAGCTTGCACAATTAGGCACGCAGTCGCGCACAATTTAACTGCGTTTTTGGCTATCAAGTATCTGAAACACCGAACTGATGACATCATTCGGTGTTAAATGTTGACAGGATTAAGCTGTTTTGTTTCCGGAGAAACATGAGTTCAACTCACTGAAAGTGCATTTTTTCGACCGTGCACGGTTTGTCATGATATAATGTAATTTGGTAACACTGATACATATATTTGGGTATATATATAATTATTATAATTGAAAACTAATATATAACTTATAAGTAATTTTTGAAATTGTTGCCAGAGTACTGTATACAGGAGATCCAGAGTTTGCAGGTTTAGGTTCCAAGCCAGACTGCCAGAGTGAGAGGCACCATATTTTTGTAATATTAAACCAAATTGCTGGGATTTAATACCTTCTTAGTACTTGTTTTTGTAAGAGCATAATGAGATGGTTGTAGTATAGCTACATATTATTATTATTACACTAAAAAATATATGGCAAAATCTTCATTCAGATATCTTAGGTTGCCTAAGGGACAACTGAGATGTAAAACCTAACATCCATAACATCTAATAATGGACAGCTTGGGATCAGAATTAAAGCATGATCATTTTGTTAGGATTCTGTGCTGTTATATCCTTGGTGGCAGAGCTTCTCCATGCTCTCAAGGACTTAAATAATTATAATAAGGTTGACTTACACTGGGATATATGGTGCTAATTGACAAAATAAAGTGGAAAACCATTGGTGTACCTGTTCAAAGGCTTTTTTAATGGCTTCCCTGGCATCTTCTCTCATTGACATTGTCCCGTTCTTCTCACATCAAAGTCTAATTCTTTATTGGACCATTCACTCATGTTTAAACTAACATAATAATTGATGACTGTGAATTGAAGAAAGCAATTGATTACATGGCAAACATGAAGTTACTTCACAAGGTATTGGAATACACAGTATGTAATAAGGAGATCAGTATTCTGGGATATACAGACTGACCTGAGTACAGCCCAGGTGACAATCTTACATAAGATCTTGGCAAGATCTTGCAAGATCTTATATAAGATCTTACAAGATCTTGTGTAAGATCTTGCAAGTTCTTGCAAGAAATTGCAAGATCTTGCAAGATCTTGCAAGATCTTATATAAGATCTTGCAAGATCTTATACGATTGTGGAAAATCATGCAACGTCTTGTAAGATCTTGTAAGATCATGTAAGATCTTGTAAGATCTTGTAAGATCATGTAAGATCTTGTAAGATCTTGTAAGATCTTACATATTCTTATAAGATCTTACATATTCTTACATGATCTTATAAGATCTTACAAGATCTTACATATTCTTACAAGATCTTACATATTCTTACATGATCTTATGATCATGTAAGATCTTGTATAAGATCATGTAAGATCTTGTAAGATCATGTAAGATCATGTAAGATCTTGTAAGATCATGTAAGATCTTGTAAGATCTCACATATTCTTACATGATCTTACAAGATCTTACAAGATCTTACATATTCTTACAAGATCTTACATATTCTTACATGATCTTATGATCATGTAAGATCTTGTATAAGATCATGTAAGACAATGTAAGATATATATATATATATATATATATATATATATATATATACATGGAGCAGGATCTTAGACACTGAAAATGGAGTTTAACTGAAAGAATGTATTTGAAAGAATAAGGCAAGTAACTTCACTAATATAGAGTACAAAATAAAAAATAAGCTGTGGAAAAATTGCCAAAAAACATGTTGACATGTACAGTTTACCATATCATCCTTTGCATACAGCTTAAACTTAAATTTATCCTATTCTGGTATAAATATATCTAAAAGTTGCAATGTTGTATAGCAGTAAGCTGTTGTTATCAGAACTAATTAATGTTTACAAAGGATGTTGGTAAAATGTAGGTAAATAATTAGAAGTAAAAAAGTCTTATAAATCTTTAAAATACAAATTACAAAATCACTCTAAATTGCTTTAAGTAATTTAAATGTTAAGCTATATTTTGGCTAGTGTTCATTTTGACATCGAGCTTTTGTTTTGCATCTCTGCACTTTTGGTTGCATGCATCAACCACTTGCTGCTGGCATTTATTAAAGCGTTCCCCATATTTGTGGCGAAGAACATCTGGAAAAATTGAATGAATGCACAATGTTATAGACATTACCTGTACATAATAACAACAGTGTAGACTAGTATACAAATACATAATATATTTGTATTATTTGATTAATATAGTACTATAAAGTGCCTTTTGCTGAATTTTGTTCCCGTGCTATGTTTGAGAGATATTTCAGTTTGTTTGATAATGCAAATTTACCCATTGACATCAAACATGTACAATATACAGTTAAATATGAATAATGTCTTATTGAAGAGGAGTATGTGGCTATGTTAAATTGTCAAACAAGATAATTAGAAACTGTGCAGATTTGGTGTTCGAGGAGAAACACGCATACAAGACTCCTTTAAAGTGATTTGTTTGATAACCGTAAAGATATACAACTTTTCAGAATAAGTCATTATACACGTGTGACATCACTCACGTTTAATTTGCGTATCAAACAAATTTAAATATATCAAAAAGAAACAAGGAAACAAAAAAATGTTAAAAATATGTTACTCTGTCATTAGTTATTTTATCATAATTATTATATATATATATATATATATATATATATATATATATATATATATATATATATATATAGCAGCATATTATAGTTGAAGTTAGGACACTCAACAGTTTTGATTAGAAATATTTATTTAGTTTCGTGCCACACATACGGTGTGGTATTTTATCTGAAGAGTACCACACCGTATGTGTGGCACGAAACTAAATAAATATGTCTAATCAAAACTGTTGAGTCTCCTAACTTTAACTATATAATATATATACATATATATATATATGTATATATATATATATATATATATAAATATATATACAACAAGTAATATTTGGCATTTCACTCGATTAAACTACAGGTACTAAGGATTTATGGTGAAGGAAAATTCAGTAGCTCAGTGGAAAATTCAGTAGCTCAGTGGTCAGAGCACTGCACTAGCAATCGCAGGGTCAATTCCAGCCGCGGAAGGCCGCTAAGTTGCATTTTTCGCAACTGGTCCCGGTTTGGTCTTAAAATGTATATATTCCTACACTCGATATATATATATATATATATATATATATATATATATATATATATATATATATATATATATATATATATATATATATACATATGTTCTAGCAAGCACTAAAGTAATAATAAAACCCTAAATATTATATAAATTATAAGTGTAAAGAATACTGAATGTTGTTGGACTTTGTGCTTCGAGATCCGAAGACAAAGTTCGAAATAAAACGTATGCCCTGTGTTTTAAGATTAAACCTTTGATTTAACCATTTGTATGTAATATATATGTCTTTTCCGATAGCTTTCTATCTAGCCCAATTGTTTACAGAATAGAAGTATATAAGAAGTAATATAAAAGAGTATATTAGATGTGTGAAGTTGATCGTCCATGTTGTTGTAGTCTTGAGAAAGTTCTCAAGACTACAACAACATGGACGATCAACTTCACACATCTAATGATACTCCTAGGTTCAAACCATTTACTTTATAAAAGAGTATATAAGAAGCATAAATAAAATATATATGAAATGATGCTGTTGCGTGAAGAAATCGCATCATGCGCATGCCGCACACGTGCCACAGAAAATTTTGAAAGTCAGGCAGACGGGCCACTTTAACCAGAGAACCAGAAAACCATTTAAGGCAATAGAATAACCTACGTAAACGAAGAATGATGAATAAATCAATAAATCAGTGATAAGTTCTCACCTTGACTCACAAATTCCCCCGTAAATATTTTGTTGCCATGTCTTACATTAATGGGTTCTTCGACTTTCAAGTCATCGTCCTTTATGAATTCTCTTTTTGTGATACTATAGGTCCCTTCGTTTTCAAAGTAGACAAAAAACCATTCCTCTGTACCTTCTGCTTCTACAAAAATCAAGGCAATTTGCATCAAAGGAAAGCGCAACATGAATGATATAAAAATTACGCGCAGCTATTAACCGTGCGCGCAGCGAGCGCAAGAAATATATTGAGAAGATAGTATGATAGATGACTTACCAATTCTTGTCAAGTTTTGAAGTTGTCTTGCCGTCATTCTGAAATGTTTCGCGAACGCAAAGAGATCCGTGTAGTCCAATGACTCTACTGAAATGATGCTATATGATAGCCGAGCACAGTGGTATTTGTCTTTTACAATATGTCCATATGTCATTTATGCCGAGGTGATGATATTGCGGATGTGCGACCAAAAGAAAGGTGAGAAGCGCGCTTGGCAGTTTTATCACACCTGGTCCAGTAAGGCTGTAAGCTCGCTTCATTTTCAGTTGTCTGTTCCTATAGTAGATCAACACACCATGTTTTTATGCTATTCAGCTTTTTGAACAGGTATCGAACAGTTTCAGCGTGAATTCAAATATAACAGTCTTCTCGAGGGTCACACTTTTAATAATCCGAATAATTACATGTTGAAAACCCAAGATATGAGCCAAAATCAAGTGTGACAAATGACAATGTGAATCAGTGAACGTTTGCTTTGAAATAAAGACGAAATATCACTAATTCGCATTTTAAATCATGATTTTAATCCATATCTATATTTTTCCAATGCCTGCGAAGGAGGCTAACATGGGACGGTGATTGCCGATGAGTTAATGACATTAAGATCACAGTCTTGTCATACAGGGTCGAGTGATCATCTCGCGTCTCGCGAGCGAATGTGTATGAAAAGTATTTTCAAGTGTAGTGATCGTTGTATCTGTGGTTGAGTTATTTGAACCCTCTTAGTAAAGGGCAATTTACTAAACCTCGTAAAAATATTGTAAACATTTTTGGCCTTCAGTGAATGCTTTTTAATAATTCTATAGACGATGAGTCATCAAAACGGCAACGTAATTGTCAAAATATAACTTTCCAAAACCTGTCGCACAAACGGTAATAAAGCGCTTTCGCCGTTTCAGTGAATGCTTTTTAAAAATTGACGCGAATGAGTGAGTAACATGGTAAAATATCAAATTCTCACCTTTCCGTTTCGAAAGCACTGTAACAGGCAGCTATTGTTAAGAACTAAAAAGCATCACCGAAACTTGTCAGTGAAACAGAGAAAAGTGTCAATACCTGCATAGTCCGCATTTTCCAGATTTTTAGTCAATTTTTCCGGTGCCATATTTTCCGGTGCCTGCATTTTTTTCGATTATTTGGCCATTTTCTTGTAAGGATCTTGCAAGAATTTGACTATTATCTTGTAAGATCTAACAAGATTTGGCCATTTTCTTGTAAGATCTTGCAAGAATTTGACTATTATCTTGTAAGATCTTAGAAGATTTGGCCATTTTCTTATAAGATCTTACAAGATTTGACTATTATCTTGTAAGATCTTAGAAGATTTGGCCATTTTCTTGTAAGATCTTACAAGATTTGACCATTATCTTGTAAGATCTTACAAGATTTGTACCATTTTCTTGTAAGATCTTACAAGATTTGGCCATTTTCTTGTAAGATCTTACAATATTTAAAATTTTGTCAAGTATATTAAATCGTACAAGATCTTATAAGATTTCACAAGATCTTATAAGATTTCATAAGATCTTACAAGATTTCTATTATAAGATCTTGTCAAGATTTATTTTAAGATCTTACAAGATCTTACAAGATCTTACAAGATCTTACAAGATCTTGGCAAGATTTTCACCTGGGGACAGGGTCCGAATTAGCGCTCCAAAACAGCTTCGCAATTTTCTTTAGTGTCACAATGTAGCGTAACATCTCCCAACGTTGCGTAACGTCTCACAACGTAGTGTAACACCATTAAGTCCTATAATTGACGTTTACATAATTTGCGTCGCGTCATGGTGAACTTCGTTACTTAAAATCAGCTTCGCAATTCTCAGAAAAATCACTTTGCAGATTTTCGAAATTTTCAAAATCGCTTCGCAATTTGCGAAGCGTTAATTCGGACCTTGACAGATACAACAGTACAGGTCATAATGTAATTGCAGATTCATTGGTAATTCATTTATTGAATCTTTATGTTTTATAATATACCAATCAATTTGAAACATCACCATCCCCCGGGAATTTGACTCTAAGCTATGTCCGGGGAGTATGCAGAATTTGACGTTGACGAGGCCTTTTGTTGGGTGGGAAATTTGACAGGAGGGTGGGAGAAATTTGGACCCGGAAATCTGGAATTTGTGCGTCTTTGGGTGGAATTCTTGCTCGCTGTCTAATTAAAGCTTTGTCATGACCACCATTTTCTTTACAATGGCGGTGGAATCAGTTGAACGATTGTTAATGTTAGATTTTAAAGATAGGACTGGCTTGTCAAAAATGGAATTTCTGTACTCCAGTTTCATAATTTGGCCAGGCATTTTCCTATTTAATTTCTTGCTATAGTAGGGCATTTGAACACTTTTTCGCCCAGGGGATGGGAATTTGAATGACCAAATTTTCAAAAGTTCAAATTCCCGGGGTCTGCCACATGGCCAGAGCAAGATGGTGATATTTCAAATTGACCGGTAGATGTTATATTTAGGGATGCACCGGAACCGGCCGGAACTGAAATAAATTCCGGCCGGAACTATCTGGCCGGAACCGGGTATCAGAGTAGGCGTCTATAGGCTAATAGGTTTCATCATGGTCGCCTATAGAAAATGTTCGAATTGCCTATAGAAGCCTATAGGTTCTCTATAGGATCTTATAGGTTGCCTATAGACATGCCTATAGGCAAGCCTATAGACTTTTTTTGTTAGGGAATTTGAACCTGACCTTGTGGAATTATAAGTGGTCAAAAAGTGAAGATAACCCCTCATTAAATAATACCAGATAGAAAATTATTAAAATTGTCCTTCATATTTCCATTACATACAAAACTAGTTTTATAATGTTTTAACTTTTTGTTTTCCATGGTATCATGAACATTTTTGTCTGATCGAATGTGAATACTGAATATTCTCCAGAAAGTCCTTTGTTGCTTAACAGTTGGTCTGTTTATAATCATGTTGATGCCGTGCATAGTCTTAGAAAGCTTGAGCACTATAGATCAACCACTGACCACATTTTGACAAATAAATTCCGGTTGCGGCCGAACATTTTTCATGAGTTCCGGCCGGATCGAACCAGAACTTGGAAAAATCTGAGTTCCGGCCGGAACCAAGCTCCGGTGAATCCCTAGTTATATTAACACTCGAGAAGTTGGGAAAGCACTAATTTTGGCAACTTGTGCTTACAGTTCTCTTATGTCACTCGGGTTTTGATCATAGAAACCTGGAAAACGTATTCTATTATTTAACTGTAGATGCCTGTTATGTGACATGATATCGAGAAAAGGAAATAAAAGACGTCCATTTTCATGCGAATATAACGCTACTGCTCTGCAGACGCTACTGTATACACATTCAAACCCCAAACAGTCCGGCTGTAAAGTAAAGGCTGTAACTAATGACTACAACACAACAAGTCGGGTACAGCACGAGAATAAAATTCTGAAACACGTTGTTTGCTTGATGTTTCAGCTAGTAGCATCAGAAAATAAAACAATTGAAGGAACGGACAAGCACTCAAGTGAGCACTAATAACTCAAATTTGTTCCATGTAATGTTAAATTAATAGAACACTACTGGACGGATTATTTAAGCGCCATGTTCAGATATTTACTGGGGATGTGAAAAATTTCTTTCAAGCTCAGATTTGCCCAAAGGAACTGCTGTGAAAAAGCACGGATCTGAATTAAGCACTATAAGCCGAGAAGACGTGTATTTATGGTTTAACCAGTATAGTCTACTATATAATATAGTAGACATATTATATAGCCAATTAGCCATAGCCATAGGCATTGGTTCCCCAACGCTCAGCTTTCCACTGATATTTAGATCGACTTACCTCATTTTCCTCCAAATGTTTAAATCTAGTGACCATTTACGATAAGTCGAATTCATTTCAAAACGTCTTAACGACATAGGATTCCCCAGAAAACCACAAAAGAAAGATGTAAACACAACGTTCTTGTTTTGGCCATCGATCAAGTTCGCTGTCCTGAAAATGGATGACAACCAACCAATCAAATAACACCAACCTACGCCAAGTTAAAGTGGATGTGTAAGTATTTGAGGTGCTAAGTTCTCAAAAGAACTGGATATAATATTAAAAGGAGAAATAGAAGAACTTCAATGTGTTGAAAAATACTTGAGTAAGAGTACTTACATATATTAATGGACGATGTTTCGGACGATGTTCGACAGTTCTGACCTGAAGAGAGGGGCTATTATAGTTTGGCAGTTAGGCGGTTTTAGCCTGCGGGCCCTTTCTCGATATATGAGCAACCGAAATTTAAAATTATTATAACATCAACCCAAGTCAGTTTTAGGGTTAGGATTTGGGTTAGGGTTACGATTAGGATTAGGGTTAGCGATTGTTTGAATTTCGGTTTGTTCATATATCGAGAAAGCGCGCCCGAAAAATTTCCATTTTCGTGGCGGTTTACGGCGAAGAAATTATCGTGCGGTGGCAGAAAATCATTACTTTTTCGCGCGGTTTTCGGTTGTTACGCATTTTCAGTCGCGGATTACGGTTAACGGTGAAGAAGAGAAAAACGCGGCGGTTTGCTGAAGAAGCAGGGCCTATTCTAAGAAAATTTTAATACTGGACACTTAATGGACATTGGCAACAAAAATATTTACTTTTCATCAAAGTATACGACTTATCTAGTCAGAATATAGTTAGTTAGGTGCTATAAAAATGCTCGCAACATATTTTAAAAGTTGAATAAACTAGGTTGGTAAAAACGCCGCCATTTTGAATATACCGTGACGTCATGTGCTGGGAAGTGTTGTATTTCGTACTTTTGTGCTACCACTCATGGGGCCATATTGCTCAGTTTATGTTGTAATAGCGATTACTAAAATAACGTTGAGAAGAAGCTTAATGTATTTGCATTTCCTCCAACACTGACCGCTTTACCCAGGACAGAGAACCCTAATTCACCTTTAATACGGCATTACAAGCATTTATACAACCTCAAAATACATCGATATTCCGGTTATTTAGGTCACATACCAAGTTTTTTCGGTCTGTGTACATAGGCCTCAAAATCAGGTGACTTTATGACTTACGAGGTGTGGAGACACTAGTCTTTTAGTAAACATTACTGTACATGTGCAGACGTAATGTTGAAAACCATAATAAAATCATACAATGCGAATATTCTTTTTCATAGTAGTTTCCTGGCTCTCTTTGCGTTCAGCAAAAAATAAGCTCAGATCAGAATCAGACCTAGAATCACAATTAAATTTGGAAAATTTTGAATAATCAACCATTGCTCAATCAGAATTGGGTGTAACAATTAAAACATCAAAATGACAAATGATAATTAACAATTACGTTACGGCCTATGTGTCATCACCATTTTGCTTAATGCCTTAACACCTTTCAGTATACTGTACTTCTATTAAAAAGTTGAAAACCTCAAATTTCCATCTACAACACACTTTCAAATTCAATACTGCACATTTTTCAATCAATACTACACAAAGTGTGCAATACTGCACACTAAAATAGGCCCTGTGAAGGACACGTGTATTTTAATTCGACACATTGAAGTTCACCTATTTCTCCTTTTTATATCATATTCAATTCTTGCTGTGACCATCCCCCGGACAACCCCCGGGATTTGCATATTATTTTATTACTAAACTGCATATTCCCCCTACACAAGGTCAACATTGACAAACAATTGCGTTTAGATAAGTTATCACATTTTTCAAAGAGACAAGCTTAGTATAAGTTTTTTCTGAGCCAACCATTCGCTTACGAATTATATGGACTTTCTAGCCTCGTCCACAGGCAACTCTGTGCATGGCTTTTTTTTTCCGAATCAAATGAAATAGCTTCCAAGGCTGTGCGAGCCAGGGCCGCCAAGAGACAGGTTGGGCCCCGGGAGAAGGAAAGGTCAAACAAAGTTTGGGCTGACGCCGGTCATTAAATATGGAGAGGGGGAGCTGGAGGAGAAATTAATTATTTTTGGAAAATTTTCCAGGCTTTAAAACGTTTAAAAATGTCAAGACCCTGCCCACCCCCCCCCCCCCCACACACACACACACACACACACACACACACACACACAATGTCCTCACATTTTAAAAAGCTCAAAATATAGGTTTGTTGCGGATGTGATGTTATTTAACCCTTTCCTTCATAGCTTTCCATGATATCTCCCCTTGACGAGTAAAATCGTTTGGCGTAATATCTATAGACATAGTAAAAATATAAAGTTTATGTCGGAGTTATTAATGAACGATTTTTTCAACACCCAACAACTCTACCGCTTCTTGTGACTGTTAGTTTCTCAAATTCATCATCAGATTCATACCTGGCAGACTCTTGGTATATATATATATATAAAGCACTAGCTGTTTATAAGCCCATCGAAAACCCCTTACGAAATTATATAACCCTAGGGCTTTGCAATTTACGGTGTACAGTGATATTATAAAAAAGTATACTGTATACAAAAGTTCAGATTACCAGTAAGTTTCAGTTTAAGAATCATGATTTTATGTTTATAGATGGTATATTGTTCATTATGAAAATCAGTTATTTTAAATATTTTGAAATGTTTGTATTAAAGAAGTGTTCATCCTTCTGCATCCAGTTGAAAAAAATGAAGACGGCCCCCTTTTCATAAGAATGTTTTTAGGAACCCCGATACCTCCCATTTTCTCCTCCAGTCCCCCCCCCCATATTTAATGATCGGTCCCTAAGTATCCCGAATTTAAAACATAGTCCTAACCCAAACCCAAAACCTAACCCTAACCCTAACTAACCCTAACTCTTACGATAATGCTTTATTTTAGAAATAACAGCTGATTTTAATATATTTCGACTTCACCCGAAGTTTGCGTCGAATTTTACTCTCATGCGATGTAACGTTTGTAACGTTCGCCCAATGTAACGTTTATCAAAGCAAATAGGTTAGATCAACAAACTAACAATATTTATTAAATTAAAATGTCGCGTTACGGGCCTTTTTGTGAGCGAATGTGTCAATTACTCCAGTAAAGTCAATCTTTTCCGTCAGCTGGCTCTCAATACTGAGAACAGCAAGGTCGTTCAGCCTCCCCTGCATCATCGTGCTTCGCATAAAGCTCGCGTAAAGAATGGGATTGCAGACTTTCCTTCTTGTGTTGTGACAGTTGAACTTTTGTGACATGCTCCTGCAGTGGATCGTAATGTACCAGAAGCTCCAGGATTCCAAGGAAAGGAATACGGAAAGGAAAACCTCTCTCCCCCAGAACAATAACGACGTGTATGATCCTTGTGAGAAGTCTCTTCCATCTGTTTGCCTCTGAAAGAATGCTTCTATCAAGGAGGTCATTGATTTCTACATCGCTCTAATTGCGATATACGTCGCTCTAATTCGCGCCAGACCATGTGGCACTTTTTATGTGCAGCACTCTTAGCACTTTTACCTCCAGCTTGTTTTCACTTTCCTATCCACCTGTTGAAGCTAATATTGACTGGGCTGAATTGGATGGTATGAGCCAGAACAGTCTACATGGCAGGCAGAATAACGCGTTCTTGGTGGGACTGAAAATGAGCCATCTTCTGGAAGTGAGTTCACCATTCAGCTTCTTTGCATTCAGGACAGAACTTGGGAAATGCTTGCCATCAATATCACAAGGAAACTCCTTCGGGTGTGGTAGATGTCCTTGTCTAGCCATCTCTTCGATTTCCTTCGACGTAGGAGGCAGTGACGACATTTCGATGTCGAATCCAACATTTTTGGGCTTAGTAGATCCTACTGTTCTGACTTCTTGTTGAGTGGACGCTGCAGAATTGGCTCTTCGTGTGACTCATCCGCTTCATTTTCTAAGAAGCCTTGATCTTCAGTGGTTTCGAGGGAAAGTGACGGTTCATGCAGACTGATCATCTCTTGGTACATCTTCTTCTTGTGCTTCAATAATCTAACACCAATTTATGTTATTAATCTAATAATCTAACACCAGATTATGTTATTTAGTATATAGAGGGGAGCCGGACCACTCCAGGGCTTAAACATGTATTGTGTGTATATAATTATATTACCCCCTTTACAGCCGAGGGTTAGAAAACTCATTAGGCAGGGGATTAGGGTTAGGATCTAAGTTGTTTTGGGGTTAGCGGTTATTTGCATGGTCTATGACAAATTTCTGACGATTATATAGCTCCCTCCGACATAGTTAATGAACGGTCCCTGAGAAGCATCCCGACCTCGATTCCGACGCCATCTTTGCAACTGCTCGGCGTGGGGAGTCACTAATCACTATTTGTACAGCAGTTTATGTTGTGACGTGGGTACAAAACTAACCCTTACCCAAAATCAAACCCTGATCCTAACCCTAACTTTATTTTATTTTAGTTTAAGTGAAACAATCCAAGGTGGTGTTTTGACGTCACGACATGAACTGCTGTAGGCACGGGACAATCAACAAAATTCCCCAGCCCCGGCAGTGCTCGATTTACCTAGCTGAGAGTTGCCCGGGCCGGGTGGTCACAGTAAGAATTGAACCATATGCATGCCTACTCAGCAAAAAGATGTAGTGTTGCCAGGCCTGCAGCAATTGAAACATTTCGGTGTGATTTCGGAAACTTTGTACATGTTCTTGTTCATTGTACATGTTCTGACAATTTAGATATTTTGCTGAAATGTGTTGTCTTTTGAGTATTTCGGTGCATTTGGGATGCCCGGGCCGATATTTATAATGGATGGTAACTAGTGGCTGATCCAAGGTTGTTTGATGGGAGGCGGACAAGATTGTCAGCAAGTTATCATTCTCCTCCGCAGAGGCTTCTTGCGCTTTTTTGTAGAGTTCGGGCAGCGCGGGCGCGCGATGAGAGCACGCGGGGTCCTGTCTTGCCTTCCGCATCCCCATGCATTCTCTGTACGCCTCCCCAAAACACGCCCTGTGAGCCCAAGCGAATATAAAAGCGCAAGATGCCTCTGTGGAGGAGAGTGGCTTTTATATATACTTCGCATTTATTGGGCTCACAGGTGTGTTTTCTCATCGCCCGTGCTGCCCAAACCATTGATAATGGAAAGAGAACTTAAAATGATGTTATGAAACCGGAAACGATATTTGCACAACTTGCTATGGTAATTATATACACTTATAACTTATAAGCGGCTAATGCACCTAACGGGTGGTCCCACATGGACAGGATCAGCTATAGATCGTTTTCACTCACGTGATCGGTGGCCCCCATTGGGGTGGTAAAACAATACGAAATATTTGAATAAGAATAGCTAATACAAGATGGTTATGGTCGCCATTTCATTGTTTTGGTACACCAGGCTAATATGGCCGCCGTGACGTCGATGAAAGAAATTAAACAATAGTGTGACCAGTCACTTAAAGTGCAAATGACCCCAAAAGTGACAATGCTATATTTGAAAGAGCACTTAAAATTATGAAGAATAGCTTGAACAGTTCTTCGATATCTATTTTCGTTCTCGAGCTATTCAGTTATATGTGATATGTTAATGAGGCACATGATGACGTCAAAGCAGGCAAACAACATTGTGGCAATTCTAAAATTCGTGTATATCTTCAAAGTTATCCAATGAAATTACTAGAAACTTTGCACGTGAATGCATACTACCAAACTAAAGAACATGATTCAAGTTGTATTGTCACCATAGTAACAGATTAGCTTCCAAACCTCTCCGTTACCATACAGAAGTCTTCATTTTCTTCCATTGCAAGCAACGTTTTCGATTTCAAACTTGGGTATATTGCATTGGAATAATTATTGAAAAAGTTATTGAGAACTGCCAATTTCAACATGTTCGTTCTGCACATGAGAGAAAACAAATTATTTTGTTTTAGAAACTAAGAGGTCTGAAAACTAATCTGTTACTATGGTGATAGCATAACTTGAACCATGTTCTTTAGTTTGGTAGTATGCATCCATGTGCAAAGTTTCAAGTAATTTCATTGGATAACTTTGAAGATATACACGAATTTTAGAATTGCCACAATGTTGTTTGCCTGCTCGAGAACGAAAATAGATATCAAAGAACTGTTCAAGCTATTCTTCATAATTTTAAGTGCTCTTTCAAACATAGCATTATCATTATTGGGGTCAGGTGCACTTTAAATTCAGCAGTGTCTGATTTTAGCCCTTCTAAGTATATACTAGAAGTTACTATCGCAAGGGAAGTGCTGCCTCGAAATTCAAGGCAGTCGTGATATAGTGCAAAATTGCAAAAATAAGTGGTGGGCAAATATAATTAGCATTGCAAGTTGTGCAAATATCGTTTCAGGTTTCATAACATCGTTTTAAGTTTCCTAATCCAGTTCGCCTTCCATTATCTATTTTCAAACTATATCACTGGCCGAACTCTACAAAAAAGCGCCAGAAACCTCTCCGGAAGAGAGTGATTTTAAATACGTTTTAGGAAAGCTATTGACAATTACAACAAATTACTTTGAAACATAACCAGATGAAGCTCAAACCAGCATTGTCGACAGTAAATTACTATTCAAAATCAAGGGATCCGCAGAAGAGGAACTGTGGGGGAGGGACGATATTCAATATTATTATTCAATATTTTTTTGTTACCTGAACGAATATTCTTGTTTTTTGCATTATAACGGGGATGTCTTTTTCTTCCTAGCAAGGGAGTGGTCATTAATTATTGGGGGGAGGGCCGGTAAAATGTCTTAATCTAGTAGTTTCTTTTTATTAATTTTTATTTTCTTATTTTGTAAATTCATGTAAAGCGCTTTAGAACTTTAGGATTTAGCGCTATATAAATAAAGTTATTATTATTATTATTATTAAACGAGGGCCCAAAAATTTTGGCCCTCCCTCAAATTTGGGTCCAAAAAATCTTGACCCTCCCCTAAACACCAGCCCAGAAAATTATGACCCTCCCCTGAGATAGCTTCCTTCCAATCGGTCAAGTTGTTCCATCATTGGAATCAACTTACCAATCAGCTATTCAGAGAAGTATTAAATAACGGCAAATTACCTGGGGCAGTGACAAAAGGGTATCTGACAAAAAAATCAGGGGTATCTGACAAAAAAATCAAACAAAGCTAAGGTCATTTTTTTCACAAAAGAGGAAATTATTTCTTTTGTTTTACTCATGGAAGCCTCGTTATCAAGCATAATGTTTGAGGTCTCGAACGTTGGTCATTAGCCGCATCCAGCACGTGCTGATTGCTGGTTAAGGGACCAAGGTGGAGCCTGGATGGTCCATTGAAGTAGCTTAAAAAGATTTTAAAATTCTTGTTGTTAAAACAGGTGCCTAAAAATTTGTGACCCTCTTTGGCGTGGGTCCAAAACATTTTGACCCTCCCCCTAAATTTACCGCCCCCCCCCCCCCACCCCCAATAATTAATGACCACTCCCTAAGTGCAATTATTGTTGATAGTTTTATTCGTTTCTTTAGATTTTTAATGCACGCCAGGCTACGTGTTAATCCTCAGCCTGATGACCACGCCCATTTACAAATTTACGATCCTGAACATAACTCAATACTCCTTGTATCGATTTTCAGCAATTAAGAAAGTTAAAGTAATGAATACAAAGACATATTAGTACGCCCCCAAATGATTTTTTGAATAAAATTCAGGCACTTTTATTTCGCGAGCAATTATTTTTATTGCATTATGAAATGCAAGCAAAATTCGTATGTTGAACAATTTTTACCATAAATTGTTTCGAAGTTTGTCCTTGTTGAATTGCTGCAGAATTGCTGCTCTGCATAATATTCATTCATCAGCTTAAGACGAATGAAGACTTGCTTGCGAAATACGAAGGCGCACGCATAAGGGCTCGGTCATTATTTATGGTCGGGGTGGGGGCCGAAAAGAAATAGATTTGGTGCTGGAAAAACATTTTACCCAACCACATTAAGATCAGAAATTTAACCGCCCCAACCATTTATGGGTAAAGAAAATCGTTTACCGGCCAACCCGAGAAGAAAAAAGTTAGATAAAGCCCAATTCCCAGCATATTATCAATATCGAGGTCAGATTAAACAAGTTTTAATAACAAACCCAATAGATATACATTCAGATCCTACTGTATCTTTCAGATTATTATCTCCCTATACAGAGCAGGAATCCAAGGAAAACAAGGAGAGGAATACAATAACAAAAGTTAATGTGCAATGATGAGTAAGGAGCTGTTTATATGAGAGGCGGGCTAGCCCGGTAAGCGAGATGATTTCTGGCTCGCGTTTATATGGGAAAAATGATTTCAGCGCCAAAGATGATTTCAGCGCCAAACAATAGAGGTAAGCGGGCCAGCCCGGCTGCGAGTGTTTATATGAGAAATTTTTCATCCCGCTTACCGAGATATCGCCTCTCTCAAGCGAGATCTCGCTAACCGGGTTGGCCCGCTTGTCCATATAAACGCACCGGAATTTTTAACAACAATATAACTACGCGGTGAGATCTCGCTTACCGAGCTCGCCTCTCATATAACCAGCCCCTAAGGAGAACTAATGATGATATTCCAATTTTAAATGATGAACTCTTAATTTTTTATGTAAATAGTCATGAAAGTTTTGTTACCAACCCTTCAGAGAAGTTTTTTTTTACCCAATCATTTAGGTCTTAGAATTTTCAGTTACTCAACTATTTTCTCTTCGGTCCCCACTCCGCCCATAAATAATGACCAGTCCCTAAACGAAGTCATTGAAGGATATTTCGTAAGCGCAAAACCAGAGAATCGTTCTTTTTCAATTTTATCTTCGTGTTCCTACAATTTCTGTTTAGAAGTAGGAAATATAAACTGTGTTTCTGTTTAATTTCTTCAAAGCTACCATATACAATATTCTTCTGATCGTAATACCGTAGGGAATATTTCCTGTTGATTTAATATTTTGCCGTACCATTGTCAATTTATCTTATTTTGTAACGGCGGGGGTGATTTACAGAATGCAACTACAGTATATTAGGAGCAGGCCCGCCCAGATCGAGAGGGGCCCCTAATTATATTGCTATAGTTTACTTTGTAGAGAATCGGTAGACGGTAGCCAAAAAGGTTGTAGTCAGGGTTCTATCTAGTGGTTCCCCCCCAAAAAAAAAAGTTGTGATTATTCAGGTCGTTGTACATGAAAGTACGTATTCCCAGTCAGTCCAGCATGTAACTTAATTCAACTTAACTGATTCAATATGAAATATATTATAAATTTTAATAAACAATATAAAATGTACTTAAAATCCTGGAAAGTGTTGTTTTTTAGTGTTTTATATGACTTTTCCAAACCTTCGGAATTGTGTAAAATCTTCCCCCAAAATGCAGAAAATGGCATTTCAGACACTCTAGATTTCAAAACTTTCCGGGAGGCATGGGAGGACCGGCCCCACTAAATGCTCGCTCCCCCTTTCCAAATCCTGGCTACGTCCTTGCTTCTCCCACAAACGAAAAATCCTAGATAGAACCCTGGTAGTTGAAATTATGAAATTATCAAACAGTATTTTCTGCTTCTCTGCGTTAGTGATTATTTATTTTGTCCTTATTTCGTACATCGTTTACGTCCTTACGAAAATTGGCGTCGTCATTGCACATGTAAAACTCAAACATATTCACTTGAAATACTCTTATATCCGATTCACCCGTAAAATGGCATGCGAAATTTTTGCAAGGAGCTAGCCCGGGACAAAATAAGTAATTGGGGGCCCCACTTTAGTCTCTGTGCGGGCCTGGAGCAGCCGTTCCGCACGTTGTAACCAATACATTTTGTACTCAATAATTGTAAGAAACCCCCAAACAACAAAGATCCTAACCCTAACCCCCGCCTAACGAGTTTTCTAACCCGCGTTCTGCAATCTGCATTCTCCAAATCACCCCCCCCCCCCCCTTATTTTGCAAGGCTCATGAGGAAACTCGTGCACTGAATACGACCTAAAAATCGATATATAAAACGTGTTGTAGGCAGTGTGGAACTACAAATCAACTATCTAAAAAGGTTGGTGTACTGCCGATTTCTCGAACGTTTCGAGCAAAGGTCCTTCATCAGAGAGTGAAACGTAAAGTGAAACATTTTTTCATTTCACTCTCTGGTCTTCTGACCACTCAAAACGTCAAACAACTTACACGCTATTTCGGCAGTACACCAACCTTTTTAGATATTTGATTGTTCTATTCTTAATTGTTCAGGCAAAAATGCGTTGCCAAGCAAACATAATTGGCTGCCACGCATATGGCAAAAAAGCTAAATAAAAGAATACCGAAAAAGTCACGGTTAAAAAGTTAGGGACGCGGTTAAGACGAGGGCTTTATAGCCCCCCACATGTTCTCAAAAATCACTTTCATATATCGAGTTCTTTGTGTAAAGAGAGCATGTCCCCGAATCCCTACATTTTTATTCCTTCATTTGTAATTACGCTCCGCCGTTCAAGGGAATTATTGATAGTAGATATAACGCGCTTACGCTGGAGAGGATAAAGGTCTTTTTACAAACATAAAACATCATGAATTGAAGTGCACACTAAGCTCTCAATCATTATTGACTATAATACCTGACATACAGTAATAATAAAAAAGTAATTACAAAGGGTGATTAATCTCTATCAAGCAAAGACAAAACCGGGACCAGTTGCGAAAAATGCAACCATCCACTCAAGGCCTTCCGGCTGGAATTGAACCCGTAGCTCAGTGGTCAGAGCACTGCACTAGCATCGCAGGGTCGCGGGTTCAATTCCAGCCGGAAGACCTTGATGTTACATCTTTCGCAACTGATCCCGGTTTGGTCTTAAAATGTATATATTTCAACACTCAAAATTTTCCTAAACCATAAATCCTTAGAACATGTAGTTTAATCGAGTGAAATGCCAAATATTACTTGTAATATACGCAAGCCTGTATATATCCTTATTTTTATCATGGTCAAAGTACAATAGAAGAATTCACTAGAGATTATCTCCAGTGAATTCGTCTATTGTACTTTGACCATTTGATGTTAAAGTACCTATCTCATCTTTAGCCTTAGGTAACTAGGAGTAATCAAAGATTATGTAAGACCGTGGTGCGTTCGACGCATGTGGACCAGTAAATGATGAATGAAGATTGGTTTACAAACATAAAATTATGATGTAACGAATTATGAAAAGAAATAAAGCTAATAAATATATAACAGCGTCTTAATTGAAGGAGACACTGTAACCTCAATATTTTTGACAACGGTGACATCCTGGTAGTTTCCGGTAGTTTCCGTTCGTTTGTTCGATTTGAAATTTGACCGCCAGATACTTGTAAATCGTTCAATTCAGAAATATTACAAACGTGAAGTTCGATTTGGCAAAAGTGTCGCTTCAATGGAAAATTTATAACTTCGCGAGGCTTGCTCGTTTCGAGTAAATGTTGTTCGAATTAGATGTATGGATTATAAACGCGCCATATGATTACCGTATGTTATTTTAATATGAGAAGGCTATAATGGATTCAGGGCCATATGATCGCCTTGATACGTGGTTTAGATTGTTATCAAGTGGAACACGGCAACAAACGGCAGCGTCTTAATTCAAGGACACAAACCTCAATGTTTTTGACAACGGTGACATCCCACATTCCCGTTCGTTAGTTCGATTTGAAATATGACCGCTCGACCGCTAGATAAGTCAGCAAATATTACAAACGTGAAGTTCGAAAATTTATAACTTCGCGAGGCTTGCTCGTTTCGAGTAAATGTTGTTCGAATTAGATGTATGGCGTTCAAATGGTCATATTGAATTTTGACATTATAAATGCGCCATATGATCTATAACGATTGTTTCCCTTGCATTACCGTACATGTATGTTATTTTAATATTACAAGGCTATATGATCGCCTTTATACGTGGTCCATGCTATAGAAAATTTCTAGCGTCATTCTGCTGGCATGCCCAATCCTGAACACTTCTACAGACAACTTCGTATCCACTGCTCCTGCGTCAGTTCCGAGGCAGCATTTTGCTAGTACTAATGCCATAATTTATTCCCAAACGGTAATTTATTTAAAAAGGGTAAAGTTTTTATCTTAGTTGATTTCTTTTATCTGTAAAGCACAGGTAACCCATAACATGCAAGATTAGAATGCGTTCTCCTTCGTCGAACGCAATAATCTTATCATTAGCTAAAGTTTCATCTTCATGCTTTTTTCACTGCCAAACACAGGAAGTCACGTCAGCCAGATACACGTAAAGACATTGCATTGAGTAATTGTTTCTGAACAGGTCTGTTTAAAGTTTAGAGCAAACTCCCTTCGTATTAAATCACTGTGTAATGTCTTCAGTCTTGCGTGTCGCTGGGTGACGTCACTTCCTGTCAATTTTGCAGAAACAGACATCAAGATCTTCTTGATGATACTTCTTGATGAACTTTAGCTGCTGATAATATTAAGCAAGTTCTATCAGAAAGTGACAAAAATGATGAATTTATAAAAAGCTCAATCATTGGCATTTAAAGATATGTTCTTGAAAGCTTTGAGTTTACCATAAAATTAGTTAAATATATGATGAGCATTGGCAAGGTTAAAACTTTTAATCTTTTGGTATAAAGCCACATTGTGTATATTTATAATGAATAGCATTACACAATTTAGATCATGTCACACCATATAGGCATCTTTAATAAATAAAATATAGGTTTAATAATCTTAATTACAATTTATGCAATAAACCCTTTCATGCTTTGGTGTGTATGCAACATATATGCAAGGGAGATAAGATATTCAAGGTTAGCCTGAAAGGCACCTTTCACCAAGTGAAAAGGAGAATGATTGGACATTGACATTTCAGGCTGACTCAATTAGGTTTATGGCTAAATGGTAATATGGTATAACACAAGAGTGAGGTTTCAAAATGACCACCATACTGACAATGAGTTATGTCTAAAGCTCACAGGAAAGTGCAGTTTGTAATTCCTAAATTAACACTTACCCTATAATATTAATACTAATCCTATAACACTAACCTTCATACTAATCCTAACATTTTTTTTAATTATCTTTGCCAAAAAATTACAATAGATGAGAGAAGAAAAAAATATTAATAAAAGTAATGGTGGCAGGGGATCTGCAACAGCATAAGCCAATTACTGCTGGCCACAGTATCAACATATAAATTCTCGTTGTTGGTCTCCAAACATTTCTAATAGTATTATTTGGTAGAAGTTATTTTAAAAACATTGTCATCTTTGGTAATCATTTATTTTATTCTCATTAATTCTATGCTTGATGAACCATTGATATTATTAGAAGAAATTAGACACCGTGGTCACCCCTGAGGGTTAACACAGCATTTAATAAAAGTTAATTCAGTATTAAAAGTCATCTAATGAAACCTGGCTCTCGTGTATGGCCTTTAGCAAATTTACCTACTAGTCCATGTATTAAAAAGTGTAAATTCTGGTAAATTAACCATTAAGCCATAAATTAACCATAATTTCACCCATTTGTCAAGTAATTTCTTTATTAATCCTAGAAATACCATAAAAGCGACTATTAAGCCCCTATCTATTAAGTCCCCTCTCTATAAAGCCTGATCCATCTCTAACAAGTCCCCCTTTTTGGAAGACAAATTTTGTAATAAGTTCCCCTCTTTTATTAAGCCACCCCATTCATTACAAAACCATAGACAGATATCAAAACAACAAAAACGTTTATTTCCGTTGGGCAAATGTATATGGTAAACCAATTGTAAATCAGTTTGTAAAAAAACATGTGTTAGCCCCCTTCTAATAAGCCCCCTTCTTGAAACCAGAAATTAAATAAGCACCTGGGGGCTTAATAGAGCTTTTACCGTACTGGTAATAGACTAGTGGTTGGAAGCCAATGTCTTATCAGTCTGAATTCATGGAGAATGCAGTTAGTCTTCAAATCAAATGTCCTAACTAAGATAAGCTTTTAATTTTAAAATACCATAAATACTATAGTTGATATACTTATTAATTACTTGGTTTGTGAATCAACACACTTAACTTTTTTTATCCGGTAACTAATTTCTGTCTTATTACCAATCACTGACTCTCCAATTTTCCACTTCCATATAGGATGGGCACTGGGTGGCCGCTGCCCAGGGCTGCACACCATACTACAAGCTGGCTTTAACTCCCCATCTCTGACAACCAGTGATGGTGTCAAAAGAAAGTTTGAAATAAACTTGAAACTGGAGTTAACCCTCCAGACTGGTTTCACAGGCATAAGTTTAACACGATAGCCGGACAGGTCTTCAGCATGTGGTGATGTGCTATCATGTGTTGAGAATGGACTGGAAGAGAGTGAGTTAATCAGATCATTGTCATTCATATTTTTCAAATCCATCTTCATGATATATTCTTTAGTTATTGTGTCTGAGCCCCCTTTGCTACATTGGGTAATTTTGGCCTTCTTGAACCCAGTCCCCTTCTCATTCTTTTTACTACCTTTCATTTTTTCACCCTTCCTTTTCAATCCACTTTTATGGTTTTTCAATTTACCATCTTTTAATTTCGCTAACCCATCGCGTTTCGAATCTTTAAATTTAGGTCCACTTTTGTTTTTCCGCTTGGTGCTTTTTGGGTCGCTTTTACCAACCCTGGAAATCTTCTTTGATCCATTTTCCGCAACGTCCAATGTCAGCGACGATATCCCACTGTCGAGGCTGGTGCAGTCACTTGGGGGATAACTAATTGTAACCCTTTCCTTTAGCTGGATTTTTTTCCCACCACGGTGACGTTTTGGCGTCACTTTTTCGATTCCTTTCGATGCAAAATGCTTTCGTTTTCGTATCGTATTTAGTAGTTTCAATGGCGAGTTAAAAACGCCTTTGGAACGCGCGGTCTTATTAGCTTCGTGTTTATTGTTTATATCGACTGTATTTATCCCAAGTGACACATGTCTCTTTTGATCCTGTCCACCTCGAACAACACGTGTTCCTCTTTTGTCTATTTGAGTTTGCTTATTCAAATTTAACACGTTCCTTCTCGTCTTTGTCTGCGCGGCGAAAGATGCCTTTCGATTATTAATCTCATGGTTATTTTGCTTCGATCCGACTTTTGACGGATTCTGGCGTCTCTTGCCAGCAAGACACTGAGTAGCGTCGTTGCCTGACAATTCCTTAGAAGCCAAACCCTTTTCTTTAATACCTGTGGCTGGCGGGTTAATTTTGTAAACACTGCGAAAAATGTCAAGGTCTTCTTTCGAAAGCAGCGTGCAATGGATGCCCTGTTTTACAACACCATTTACAGAAAGAACTTTTTCGATTTCTCTCGGCGTACAGGTATGCTTTAGAAGACTCATTTGTTTCACGCGGTCGTACAGTGTTGTTCGAGGCCAGTGCGGGTACAGTTTCCGTGATATTTCACTCATTGTCAACATCCGCTTACCGCGAACGTATATAAATGCCATGTCGATCCCCAAATACTTCGATCGACCACATCGCGAACTCACCTCTTTCTTGTTAACCAGAGTCATTTTCGCTTCCACCACAGGCTTCATGTTGGTGAGAATTGGTGAATCAGTGAGGATGTCTACGGGCATTCGGGTGATATTATTCATTGCAACCCGTGAACCAGCCTTTCTTTTCTTCTACTTGGGCTTTCACGGGAAAGTGTCTCTTGCCTGACCTCTCTTGCTGTGCACTGACTCTGACGACACTAAAGTTACTACCCAATCCTTTTTCTCCCTTATGCCGACACTCGGATGCCGACGACACTGTTCGGTCAGTTACTTCGTGTTTCGTGACAGACTGAACAACCACGAGGAAGCAACTATTATTTACATCACACAATGGTATTGCTGTCGCAAAGACTCATGGTATCGACATTGGAGGGAGCCTTTCCGAGTTTTAAAGACCTAATTATAGAACTTAGGTTTAAATTAACTGTGTTGAATATGATCTACGATAAAGCATTGAACAAACTAACCCAAACCCTAATCCTAACCCTTAACCTCTAAAGTCTTTAAAATCGGTAAAGTTAGCCTCACCCTTTGTTATATTATTAAATGCCGACCGTTTGCACTTTGCAGTGGGTGATATACAGCTTCTAGTATAAATTTGAACCCGTGCTATATAGACCTAGACCGATTCATTGCGTACGCGAACAGTTCGTACTCCGGCTATCGTCAAGTTTTACCTACAACTACAGAATGAGGATATATAGTTATCATGATAGCGAGTCATGACAAACCGCGAGCAAACTACACCCCATGCAGTGGGCTTTAGTTAGGGTCCCTGTAATCATATTTATAGGCATCTTCGTGTACCACTTCATACACGAATCGAAAATACTGAAGGTTGGTGTACTGCATGCCTATAAATGATTGAATAGGATGTCTAACTTGCGAGCGAAGGCCTTTCGTCGTGAAACATAGCCAATTCAGCAGCGGCTACGATTGAAAGGTTTTTACTGATGATGATGAAGCAGCAATCTAAATAATTGTGGACATTTGCCTCACTGAAGTTAAAAGAGCCGGAAAATGAAAAGTAATAAAGTGAAATAAAAACTCAAAGTGAAACATTTCTACGTGAAAATAAAACTAATGCAATGGATATCAGTCGCGGGTTTATTACAACAACCAGGGGGCGGTGAGGTTGTTGTGCCCGAAGAAACTCTAATTCCCAGAGACGCATATACCGCTAAAGGACATGGACCAACCCAGCCATGTAACCGATTAACTTAATGTATTATGAAAAATATATAATACATGAACGGTCTGTAATTGTCACTCCGTGAACATCGGTAAAATCATGCATGTCCATCAACTAAGTCAGTGAAGTAATATGCATGACATTAGCATGCAGGGTATAGATTGAATACAACTATACGACATAGCCCAGTCGGTTACTGCTCCTGCTCCTTTCGGTGCACTGTATAAGGCATTGATTAATCCGCTCCGGACAAGATACAATGGGAATTCTCAAAGCTCAATATTTTCCCATAGTCATGTTAACCTTCATTATCTATATTTTGGTTTCACTTTCATATCTATCTATACAAATATATGATATCTATACACCTATATGAAATATATATTGATAATTACGCGTCATATGCAGGCCATGTACAAAAACATGAACAAGGTAACCGATATAGGTAGGTGTTGAAGTGTTCCGGTTTATTGATACTGATGTACCTATACTGCTTTATTCAAAACCAGAATTTGTCAATATTTGGAGAACTAACATAGACGATCGGGTAAAATAGGTATGATGCGATTACAGTATATTAGAACCATAGTGTTAAAGAACTACTGAATGGTTTAGTTCTACTATAAGTGGTTACGCTGTACGTATTGCGGCATTGTTTACTATTTAGAAAACATTTGTATTTACCGGTCCTCCAGTTTATGTTACCAAGGCCCAAACAATTAGAAGGTTGGATCTACACTGAACGAAAACTCTATTATAGTAAATAAAAGAAGTTTTTAACCGTTCCTGTTGCTGACATTTTAAATTTCATCGTGGGACTTTATTTGATGAAAACTGCATTGGCTTTCTGTTCAATTTATATATATATATATATATATATATATATATATATATATATATATATATATATATATATATATATATATATATATATATATATATATATATATATATATATATATATATATATATATATATATATATATATATATATATATATATATATATATATATATATATATATATATATATATATATATATATAGCCTATATATATATATATATATATATATATATATATATATATATATATATATATATATATATATATATATATATATATAATATATATATATATATATATATATATATATTATATATATATATATATATATATATATATATATATATATATATATATATATATATATATGATAGTATATAGCAATTAGCAGCTTCTTATTCTGCGCTGCTTTAACTATACAGGTCGTCCTATAAATAGTTTAGCCTTGCCTTAGTTGTATATAGCATGAAGGAAACGCAGTGCATGTATGTTAAGCTTCCTAAGTTGGCAGAGTTCACCAAGTTAGTGCTGTGATTCTAGCTATCAAAACTTGTATGAATAGCCAGTGAAGTGCTACGACCATCAATTGTTGCAATAAATTATGAGGATCAGCTGATAGATTGACCCTGCGCGAACGAGTGAGATATTCTGGTCAACACGAGAAATACTCTCACTCGTCTGCATGCGCTTCCGTCGTTTCAAAATCTGCAGGTTACGGGTGCAATCGATATATATATATATATGAAGTGATCTTACATGCATCGTGTTTCCTAACTTGCTTTGTTAACCATAATTATTAGCCATACTTATTATTAATTTAAATCAGAGAATCTAACATATCGGCCAAAATTACCTCCTCACTGGAATAATCCGGCGTGCCGCCTACAAGTCAAGATGCATGTATATCCCTGTACGTAAACAGAGCAAAATTATTCAATGAAAGATATATTGTACATGTTATATTGATGAATATTTGAATATATGCTAACTAGGATAACTGATTAACCCATGTATAACAAGTTCAGAAGGTTAACCAGTTGGAAGACATACTGGTTCGATTCCCGATCTGGGTCTCAGACACATTTCATTTCTAATTGACGCAAAGGCAAACCGAGCACAACAACCATATGATATGGAGAAACTTTGCTGTAGTCCAGTGTCGTAGATGACAGTTCTTTATTGTAATGTATCGATAATTTGTTATAGGTATTTACAAAGGCATCGATTTATCAGGATTAATGAAAGTTCATAATACAAATATTCTTAGTAATGTCGCTTGTTCGTGTTCAACGCGCCACTCCACTAGTCTCTATCGCCATAGCTGGTATCAGGGCGGCAAAAAAAAACCTTCCACCAATGTGGCCAGGAAACCTAGGCGGGACCAAAATACCAACTCGCTGCCCGCTCAACAATTATTAATTGCGAAAATGTTGTTATTTCTTCAACGTTCAAGTTTGAGTTGACGACTTAGTAACTGACCGAGATGCCGTTTCTTGAATAACGATTTATTTTATACCGCTTGCTTCTGACACGCCTTCCTTTTGAGAATACTTGCTATTTAACGTAATTAATCACGTACAACTTTCCTACTATACTTCATGCCGTAGGAAACTAGTTATTCTCGGGTGAAGTTTCGTATAGTTCCCGAAATGACGTCACATATATTATTTTCTACTCACAAAGCAGTAATAGTTCATACGACGTACAGGCTTGTATAGTATTAGTGTAGGTTACAGATGAGTCAAAACGGACGTTCTGCTCTGATATAGTGGGCTATATGGACTAGATCTAAGACGCCAACCTCAAGCAGTGATAATATATACAAACTTGCTGTCTAAAACCGTCACCGATTTAGGTTTTTTAGTTGCCTGTGGAGGAGGCTAGGTTTTTTAGTCCCCATTGGAATTTCACATACTTAATTTATTATCTTTGTTTTGCATGATAATTTTGCATGCGTTTTGCATGCGATTTCCGGTTGCCGTCCGGTGAAGCAAGAACATCACTTGCTGAAGTTCTCTAACGTCGTCATGACAACGTGAAAATCCTCTCACTGCCCAGCTGGCGTTGTATACAGAACGAGAACAGCCTCGACATTACTCTTGGGAATAAAATTATTAATTCTCTTTGTTGCGTAGAAAAATATTTTTATCTTGAGGTCCCTCGCAAAGACTTTAGCAAGGTCATTTACGTCAGAAATTCAACATTCTCGCAAATTTCGAGTATACTCCGCGACTAATCTGATCTCGGATGATCTTGCTCTATATTTGAAAGAGGTCAGAGGTTGTTAAAAAAACATTCATCAGAGATCCTAGTCTCTTCACGCAAGCAAATGCGCTCAGTGCAGTAATCTGGCAGAAGTTGGTGGTAGTCCTTGAAAGGCAGTAAGTTTGGCTTCGTGCCTTTCTCCGTTGAACTTCTTGCCTGAACTGATCAGAAGGCTTCTCCTTTCTAATTCCAAGTGTTTCTAGATCCCAAAACTTGCAAAGTTCGTTTCTGATGTCCGGTTCTTTTTCAGTCTGAATCGCCGAGGCTTCGATATCCGTAAAATATGGGTGGAGCCACGATCACAGTGTATTTCGGCCTCTTGTGACAATATTGGTGAAAATACCCAGCCAAATTTAGTCCAGATGGTCACAGGTGCTGGATTTGCTCCACCTCTGGTGATGCTGGTAAAGAAATTCCAATAATAATCAAAATTAAAATGTCGACTTCTATTTCATCAGCTGAAATAGATGCTTCAGCCAATTGTAATCCTTGAAGGTAAAGGATACGTATCTCTCAACAGCTGCCTCAATGGTTTGATTGCTTATCCAGCTATATTATGGTCGGTATATAGGATTTGTGGTGAAGGAAAATTTCGAGTGTTGAAATATATACATTTGGACCAAACCAGGACCAATTGCAACATCAAGGCCGGTCTTTCAGCTGGAATTGAACCCGCGACGCTGCGATGCTAGTGCAGTGCTCTGACCACTGAGCTACGCGGAGGCCGTTGCCGAGAGACTAGTCACACGAGTTCTGTGTATATAATGGTGGTAATGAAGATTTGGAAATATTACAAGTAATATTTGGCATTTCACTTGATTAAACTAGATGCTCTAAGGTATGAATGCTGACTTCAGGAATCGAATACCATTCTAGCCTGCGGGTTTCACTTTCTTTCCCAACCCACTACCAACTAGGGCTTATGCTGTTTGCAACGGCGGATGTAATGTTCTAGTGAGAAAATTCTAGTTCGTCACGCACAAAATTATATCGGAGCTGAACTAGAATAATTTCTCTATCATTCATATTGCGATTATAATCAAGGAATAGCTTTTCAAACACAGAGCGCGCTATGCATTCTTTTATGATAACTTAGCTAAATAAAATTATTTTAGTCCATCTCCACTTATGTGGTAATGGTTTATTGAACACATTAATTTCAATACGTAGCTAAATTATTATGTGTTTACATGTTAAAATCATATGTAGTATAATAAAATCTAAAACAACTAATTTTAAAAAGCTATAGTAAAACTTATCAGAAAACTATAAATCTATATACTTTCGTTATATCTATCAATTGAATAAACTAAGAGACTACGTGTAAAATGTTTTGTTCTCCAAGAAAAGTTATAAATTTTATTAATGTTCGCTCTAGTTTCCCTCATTTTTATATTCGAATATTTGTCCCTGCCTCGTCCCCAACCGCTTGCCTCAAATTAATTACTGGCGCTTTATTTCTGGCCTGCACCGCCCTTAGGGCCTGTTTATATGATCCCGGTACACCGGGACGTCCCGGTATACCGGGATCTCGGCTTGTATATAAATTTACTGTTATTTTCGCAGTTGCGTTTATATGGAGACCGGGACATCCCGCTTGACCGGGATCCCGGTTGAAGCAACCGAGATCCCGGTACACCGGGACAGATTTTTTCCATATAAACGCAACATCCCGGTACACCGGGATGAAGTGAATTGAAATTTAAAACATCATCTGAACCCGGTAAAATATCCAAAAAGTGACAAAATGAAAAAAACATTTGTTGGGATGCTTTTTATGCGAATAAAATTATTTTTTGTTTCATTGAGAAATTATTATCAACATTTTCACGCATCCCGGTACCGAGATCATATAAACAGGCCCTTAGCCTGCACACTCCCAATTTTCCTTCCTTCCTACAAAAGAAGAGCCTGCGGATGAGGCACTATTTGCAGTCTTCCCGGTATATTACTGTACTTTATCAATGACTGAGCACATCAACAATATCTGTAAATCATCATTTTTTCAACTGAGGCAGATTTTCAAAATTAGAAAGTATCTTAGTCATATATCTACTGCAGAGACTCTAGAGTTGTAGAGTACATGCATTTGTAACCTCTAAATTAGATCATTGTAATTCTATATTATACCGATTACACAAGTATCTCATAGCAAGAATGATAACATGAACGCACTAGGAAATACGAACATGTTACTCCAATACTACATAGGCTTCACTGGCTCCCGGCATGAGCAGCGAATAATTTCTTCATAAGTTCTTCTTTTAGCTTTCAAAGCTCAACATAGCCTGGCTCCGTCGTATATTGCCAATGTTATTCAGCCATACATACCAACTAGAACTTTAACGTCATCATCTGAGGCACTGTTACATGTACCAGTAGTAATTTGAAAACCTATGGTCATAGAGCTTTCGCAGTGCCCGCAACTCGCCTGTGGAATGAGCTGCCTAAACACATCAGAGTGTGTGACTTATTAGCTGCTTTCAATGTTTTTAATGTCAAAACGTTTATATTTCAGTCCGTTTTTAACAATTATTAGTTTTATATTCTTAGAACCCATTATTAGTTAACCTATCGCGAAGATTATAATTTTATAATGTCGCATACTGTAATATATTTAATTTGTTATATTCAATAAGCTTATGAATTGTAAATTTTTAGATATATTTTTATAGCACAGATTGTAAAGCGCTTAGATCTTCTTGTCATAGGCGCTATAAAAATTAAACTATTATTTCTTAGTACTATTATTATTGTCCGGTAGTAGACCATGTAATTTATTTGTGGGCTGTAACGTATTCTTGATAAGGTCAATGCATAGGTCATTCCTTCGCACTTTTAGTGGTTTCAGATTACTTTCTTTTAGAGCTTCATTGTACTCATATTCAGGGTGGATAATCGTAAGCGCTCGTTTTTGGATTATTTCGATATTGTTACTTTGTTCTTGAGTCAGGTTTCCATGCCACACTTGAGCTTTATACTCGAGGATAGACCTTGTGACAGCACAATGAGACGCTTAAGGATCTTTAACAAGAAATGCCGTTAAGCCGCTTTTTTGGTAATATATTCAGTATTCGTAGGCATTATATGGCATCATCTCAGAAAATTCCATAAAGATAACTTTGATATTATTTGAGAAACCTTGGATGAAATATCGGGAATCTGGTTACCTTGAGAAATTGTGAAAATCAGCTTAAAAGATCAAGAGAATATAACTATCAGGCTTGGTACAGCTTAACTTAAAGAAGTGTCTACGAAAAACCATCCTTATGCTCAATGCTATGTTTGAATGAGCCAAGGTGAAGGAAAAACGAAGGTCATTCATGCCAGGGTCATGCGCTGTGCATTTTTAACAATATTAGTAGCATATTCAGTACAAATTTTTTTAAAAAGACCACTGTCGCAAAAGGAATGCCGTTGAGTTGGATCAACCGCAAATCGTTTCATGGTCAGTTTTGGAATTTAGCTTTTGCCTTTGACACTGAGACATATACTGCCTCACTCACATTACTGCTATGCATACATATATTTAAGACTAGATCAGTTGTTTTTCACTTTACTCAGTTGTACCCGATTCTCACTATCGCACTATTATTTCAAATATATTTATTCTTGATTCCACAATGAGCTCTACACTACACTCTGGTTATACACTACACTCTCTCTATGGCCTCTTGTCTTTGTTTTGTCCGAAGCTAGAACTCTTGGACTCTAGAAATTTGAATCAACTATCCGACTCGAAGGACCATGTTATAGTTAGGAACTTTACTCAGTTGTACGCGATTCTCATTTACACTATTATTTATTAAAATCTATTTATTTATTCTTTCCTCACTCTCGTTTCATAAAGCACAGCAGTTACGTGGGTTCTGGCATGTAGTTCACATAGATATCACACACTGTTCACATGTCATTCTTTACACGCCTTTTAGGTATAAACTTTCATGGGATCAAAGTGAACGTTGTGGCATATATGAGGTAATTGATTCAAATCAATCGCCATGTTTCAGTAAAAACGAACAGCATTAACAATATATAATAACAGCGTTTTCGTACTCAAAAGTCACTGATCTATATATACCTGCGTTGTTCATAGGGCCAAAACCAAGAAGCCACCAGAGCCAATAGCCTTTTAAGTATAAGCTTTCATGGGATCATAGTGCACGTTCGTACATGTACTACCATGCATCATTGATGCGCAGCAAATAATACAGCTCAGGCCTGGGGACCGCATCAAACACTGGGTACACTGGGCCACGACCCGAAACCTTTTAGCCGCACAATAAATCAGCACTAAGGTTGTAAAATAATTATTGTGAACAAATCGTTTCATACGGACATTGAAAAATATCTCACTTCATAATGATTCCATGCATCAGATCGAGCTTAATTGGCATCTTTTAGTTACCACACATGTCTATGAGCTGGGAGACACATGTTCAAATCCTGGGTCAAACTCAGGTTCTTAAAATAATTGAGAAGAAATTGATAAGACTTTCGGGTCTTCTCGGATAACGACCTTAAATCGTAGGCCCTCGGAAACCCTATCAATTGGGCTTCTAGCCTGTTGGGTATTCCGTTCACCTAAAAGAGTGATAAATCTACTAAACTGAACTAAAAATAATAAAAACCATACTATTCATATCCGCAATAAAACGCACTACAATGAATGTTTCATCTTTATTTCAGTTTACTATTCACAGGAAGTGACGTCACCTAGGGACATTGCACAGTGATTCAATAGTGAAATACGAAGAAAGTTTTGGAATTGATTTTATCTAAATAGGTCTGTTGATGCTCAAAGCAAACTATTTTCGTATTTCACTGTAGAATCACGATGCAGCCTGGGTCGACGTCTTTCAGTAATAATGCATGAAGATGCATTTTTAGCAAATGATAATATTAAGCAGGTTTTATCAAAAGGTGCCAAAGATTATACCAACTTAAACAAGGTATATAAGCACTTTATTGAAACGGTGGAACCCCAAATTCGTCTAGTGCCTCCCCCCCCCGGGCTCCACCATACGTTAGCTTTTCTGCATACGTTAACTTTTTATATTGAAATCGATGGAATAGCCATGATGATAACTTGACATAGAAGATAAAAATGATATCTTCACTGCTCACATTGAATTTAGATGTAATTTTTTTTTATTAATCGTGAGCGGGCGGAATCCTAGGCATTCGTGCAATTTGATTGGCTGCTTGAGCGGGCGGTTTTTTTACCTGCACGTTCACGGAATCTTAAATGCTAAAAAAATTTAATGGTGATTTTGCTTTATTATTAACTGGAAAATGGAAAACTAACATATAATTTGATTTAATTAAGCTGAAAATAAATTTATTATACAATAACTAAAGTATTTTGGTTACTTTATTTTCCTTTCAGCTCATCCAAATAATGCAGTTATACCAAACTAAAGTAACTAAGTCTTTCTCCTTGTATAATAAAAAATAAATATGTTATTTACCGTTTTGGTAGGTCTGTATAGAAAAAGATTTGCCCTCGGTCTCACAAACGACCCTCGACCTATGACCTCGGGCAGTTTCTGAAACCTCGGGCAAATATCTTTCTATACGGACCTCCCATCCGGTAAATAACATTTTATATGGCAATAATAAGCATTAACGTTTTATATGGCAATAGTATAAGCATTAACGTTTAATTTTATATGGCAATAATATAAGCATTAACGTTTTATATGGCAATAGTATAAGCATTAACATTTTATATGGCAATAATAAGCATTAACGTTTTATATGACAATAGTATAAGCATTAACGTTTTATATGGCAATAATAAGCATTAACGTTTCATATGGCAATAGTATAAGCATTAACATTTTATATGGCAATAATAAGCATTAACGTTTTATATGGCAATAGTATAAGCATTAACATTTTATATGGCAATAATAAGCATTAACGTTTCATATGGCAATAGTATAAGCATTAACATTTTATATGGCAATAATAAGCATTAACGTTTTATATGGCAATAGTATAAGCATTAACGTTTTATATGGCAATAATAAGCATTAACATTTTATATGGCAATAGTATAAGCATTAACATTTTATATGGCAATAATAAGCATTAACATTTTATATGGCAATAGTATAAGCATTAACGTTTTATATGGCAATAATAAGCATTAACGTTTTATATGACAATAGTATAAGCATTAACATTTTATATGGCAATAATAAGCATTAACGTTTCATATGGCAATAGTATAAGCATTAACATTTTATATGGCAATAATAAGCATTAACGTTTTATATGGCAATAGTATAAGCATTAACATTTTATATGGCAATAATAAGCATTAACGTTTTATATGGCAATAGTATAAGCATTAACATTTTATATGGCAATAATAAGCATTAACGTTTCATATGACAATAGTATAAGCATTAACATTTTATATGGCAATAATAAGCATTAACGTTTCATATGGCAATAGTATAAGCATTAACATTTTATATGGCAATAATAAGCATTAACGTTTTATATGACAATAGTATAAGCATTAACGTTTTATATGGCAATAATAAGCATTAACGTTTTATATGGCAATAGTATAAGCATTAACATTTTATATGGCAATAATAAGCATTAACGTTTCATATGGCAATAGTATAAGCATTAACATTTTATATGGCAATAGTATAAGCATTAACGTTTCATATGGCAATAGTATAAGCATTAACATTTTATATGGCAATAATAAGCATTAACGTTTTATATGGCAATAGTATAAGCATTAACGTTTTATATGGCAATAATAAGCATTAACATTTTATATGGCAATAGTATAAGCATTAACATTTTATATGGCAATA
This sequence comes from Chrysogorgia sp. JL179-B06, assembly GCA_035772405.1. Classification (NCBI taxonomy): domain Eukaryota; kingdom Metazoa; phylum Cnidaria; class Anthozoa; order Scleralcyonacea; family Chrysogorgiidae; genus Chrysogorgia; species Chrysogorgia sp. JL179-B06. The sequence continues at coordinate 504,803 of JAYKKM010000391.1, forward strand.
ATAAGCATTAACATTTTATATGGCAATAGTATAAGCATTAACGTTTTATATGGCAATAATAAGCATTAACGTTTTATATGACAATAGTATAAGCATTAACATTTTATATGGCAATAATAAGCATTAACGTTTCATATGGCAATAGTATAAGCATTAACATTTTATATGGCAATAATAAGCATTAACGTTTTATATGGCAATAGTATAAGCATTAACATTTTATATGGCAATAATAAGCATTAACGTTTTATATGGCAATAGTATAAGCATTAACATTTTATATGGCAATAATAAGCATTAACGTTTCATATGACAATAGTATAAGCATTAACATTTTATATGGCAATAATAAGCATTAACGTTTTATATGGCAATAGTATAAGCATTAACATTTTATATGGCAATAATAAGCATTAACGTTTCATATGACAATAGTATAAGCATTAACATTTTATATGGCAATAATAAGCATTAACGTTTCATATGGCAATAGTATAAGCATTAACATTTTATATGGCAATAATAAGCATTAACGTTTTATATGACAATAGTATAAGCATTAACGTTTTATATGGCAATAATAAGCATTAACGTTTCATATGGCAATAGTATAAGCATTAACATTTTATATGGCAATAATAAGCATTAACGTTTTATATGGCAATAGTATAAGCATTAACATTTTATATGGCAATAATAAGCATTAACGTTTCATATGGCAATAGTATAAGCATTAACATTTTATATGGCAATAATAAGCATTAACGTTTTATATGGCAATAGTATAAGCATTAACATTTTATATGGCAATAATAAGCATTAACGTTTTATATGGCAATAGTATAAGCATTAACGTTTTATATGGCAATAATAAGCATTAACGTTTTATATGACAATAGTATAAGCATTAACATTTTATATGGCAATAATAAGCATTAACGTTTCATATGGCAATAGTATAAGCATTAACATTTTATATGGCAATAATAAGCATTAACGTTTATATGGCAATAGTATAAGCATTAACATTTTATATGGCAATAATAAGCATTAACGTTTTATATGGCAATAGTATAAGCATTAACGTTTTATATGGCAATAATAAGCATTAACGTTTTATATGGCAATAGTATAAGCATTAACATTTTATATGGCAATAGTATAAGCATTAACATTTTATATGGCAATAATAAGCATTAACGTTTTATATGGCAATAATAAGCATTAACGTTTTATATGGCAATAGTATAAGCATTAACGTTTTATATGGCAATAATAAGCATTAACGTTTTATATGGCAATAGTATAAGCATTAACATTTTATATGGCAATAGTATAAGCATTAACATTTTATATGGCAATAATAAGCATTAACGTTTTATATGGCAATAATAAGCATTAACGTTTTATATGACAATAGTATAAGCATTAACATTTTATATGGCAATAATAAGCATTAACGTTTTATATGGCAATAGTATAAGCATTAACGTTTTATATGGCAATAATAAGCATTAACGTTTCATATGGCAATAGTATAAGCATTAACATTTTATATGGCAATAGTATAAGCATTAACATTTTATATGGCAATAATAAGCATTAACGTTTTATATGGCAATAGTATAAGCATTAACATTTTATATGGCAATAATAAGCATTAACGTTTCATATGGCAATAGTATAAGCATTAACATTTTATATGGCAATAATAAGCATTAACGTTTTATATGGCAATAGTATAAGCATTAACATTTTATATGGCAATAATAAGCATTAACGTTTTATATGGCAATAGTATAAGCATTAACATTTTATATGGCAATAATAAGCATTAACGTTTTATATGGCAATAGTATAAGCATTAACATTTTATATGGCAATAATAAGCATTAACGTTTTATATGGCAATAATAAGCATTAACGTTTTATATGGCAATAGTATAAGCATTAACGTTTTATATGGCAATAATAAGCATTAACGTTTTATATGACAATAGTATAAGCATTAACATTTTATATGGCAATAATAAGCATTAACATTTTATATGGCAATAATAAGCATTAACATTTTATATGGCAATAATAAGCATTAACGTTTTATATGACAATAGTATAAGCATTAACATTTTATATGGCAATAATAAGCATTAACATTTTATATGGCAATAATAAGCATTAACATTTTATGGCAATAATAAGCATTAACGTTTTATATGACAATAGTATAAGCATTAACATTTTATATGGCAATAATAAGCATTAACATTTTATATGGCAATAATAAGCATTAACATTTTATATGGCAATAATAAGCATTAACGTTTTATATGACAATAGTATAAGCATTAACGTTTTATATGGCAATAGTATAAGCATTAACATTTTATATGGCAATAATAAGCATTAACGTTTTATATGACAATAGTATAAGCATTAACATTTTATATGGCAATAATAAGCATTAACGTTTTATATGGCAATAGTATAAGCATTAACGTTTTATATGGCAATAATAAGCATTAACGTTTCATATGGCAATAGTATAAGCATTAACATTTTATATGGCAATAGTATAAGCATTAACATTTTATATGGCAATAATAAGCATTAACGTTTTATATGGCAATAGTATAAGCATTAACGTTTTATATGGCAATAATAAGCATTAACGTTTTATATGGCAATAATATAAGCATTAACATTTTATATGGCATGAATATGGCAATAATATAAGCATTAACGTTTTATATAGCAATAATCAGCATTCCTTACTAAGAAATTTAGTGGAACACCTTGCATGGCTATAGTGCTTATGATAATACGTTTTAACGCGGTATTTTCATTGTACTTTCTGACTCGCATTGGAGTGATCAGAATCTGAGTGTTCGAATTTACAGGTTCATAGGCGTACGGGCAAAATTTAGTAGGGGGGGGGGGGGGCGGCTAAGCGTAACTTACCCGAATAAATGATAACGTCAATATTACTGAAGAACACGAATTGCCATCGTTTAGCCTAAGCATTATTACACATGCACGTTTTTCATTAATGTAGTAATGTATATGAACATGCATTGGAAACATGTACATTAGGGGGTCCGGGGGCATGGTCCCCCGAGAAAATGTTTTTCCTGCAATTTGCAGGAAGTGTATTTCCTGCAATTTGCGGGAACTCGTTTTTGCAGCCGCGGCAGTGTGCGGGATTCGAAGTATTTAATTACCGTTAAAGTAACACATGCCCCCCCAGCCCCCCCCCCCCCCCCCCCGTCTCGTACGCCTATGTACAGGTTAGCAATTTATAGGAAACCTTTTTTATTGGAAGCCAATTAAAGGTAGCAAAAGGTCGTTAGGTCGCAGGTAGCTATAGCGACTCGGAGTTAGTAATTTTTTCTAGGACGATTATTCTGAAAGACTTCCAATAGATCGCTCTCCCGTATAAGCAAAGCATGAGCATTCGTTTAGTAATACGTTTAATCCAGTGTCGCGCGTGTATTCCTTTGTATAAAAAATATCAGCCTGCAAAGCCAGTTAGATTTGCTGTAGATTTAGTCTTGTGTCGATCGAGTATGCAGTCAAGATTGAAGACCTGCCAGTGATCACATACATTGACAGCATGTTTTTTATCTCGCACCATCTCAAGGCTTCCAACTACATGTGCGCGTTAAAACGCTTTATTATACTTATACAAATAAAGGTTCGACAATAGCATAGCTATGGATAAATATTATTCGGCCATATAATGATATTCGAAATGAGAATTGATGGAGATCGGTAGGCCGTAGGCCTTGCTCAAATTGGACAGTGCGCGATAGCCTTTAACGCTGGTAAACGAACATACAGAAGACAAAATAGCCTGCAATTTCGTTCCCTCCCCAACCCCAAGAGCCTGCATTGCAAGCTAGAGAGAAAACCCAGGGGGGGGGGAATCCGGAATGAACCCGCGACAAAAAAAACGACAAAACCCCGCGACTCACGCGGTAAAATTTAAAGGAGACTGAAAATTCTTAATCATGTTACCAACACAACAGAATGTTTTAACTGAGTGCATTTTCAAATGAATGAATGATACTCTAGCTGAATTTCAGCAGTTCACCACCTTTTCTCTTTGCTAGTACAAAACACTACCTTACTCAGCACTCTACTTTTTTACTATTCTCTGATATAAAATCGACCGCCCGATCCAAAGGGCCATTTTCGGTGTGATCTTGCTAATAATGACGTCATGGGTGAGTTGTAAGAGCGAGCCATCTGATTGGCTAGGGCCGTAAGTATTGTAACCCTGGCTCCAAATTAAATATATATATATATATCTTTCAGTAAAACTTTCAAATAATATTAATTATAGAGAAGGTAATAATTTGCAGTATATAGCGAAGTGAATAGGTGGTAAACTGCCAAGATTTTTAGTGAAGAATTACTGACGTTTCGAGTCGAGCCCTGATGTTGCTATATACCCAAAACACTGTCTACGCAGCACTCTACTTTTTTTCTACTTTAGAATAATTTGCGGTATTCGTTTCCATGACAACAAGGTTTCTCAGGCGCCATATTGGATGGACAAATAGAAGCTTCTTGAACTTTGTCGAGATGACGTCAGTACTATCCATGTTTGTCTTCATTTACCCATAATTATTGCGGCCATAACAAAAGAAAATAGCTCATTTGCAATAATTTGTGAGTCAAATTTCTGTTTGTTTGTCTGCATTTTGAGCTATTAATAGCAACCGCTTAAACGGCTATACATATAACGTAAACAAATAAACAGCCTAATTTGATGCAAATATTTATCTAGTTTATCATGCTAACTTGCCAGGTTGTATAACTTTACTATAAATGCAAAATTTTAGCAATTGATTTTTCCTCTAATTACTATTAAAAGTCCCTGGGAACGAGGTTGATTTACTCTCATATTTTTGTTTGATAAATTTTGATGTTTATCCGTTTTATGTTTTTCATCCAATATGACCGCCATATGAGTCACGTGACCTCGTTGTCATGGAAAACCTTGTATGATGAATAAACATATCTGGAAAACAGGAAATTTTAGTCTTCAATTCAACCTTAATACTAACCTTAATACTAAGTAACTAAACATTAATCTTTGGTGACCTTCTTGAAACCTGGCCTCTCGCGTGGGATCGTCCCGATAATGGGATTTTGCGTCATGATGAAATAAAGATATAGCGCGTAATAAGTCGTTAAATGAAAATTAAAGCTCTGAGCACCACAAGGGTAACTGACCTATCGGCATATGACCTGGGACGAACATGTGGATAACATCATAAAAATCATAAATCAAAGGATTGGTATTATTTATAGGATTAAACATCTGATACCTCTTAGTACAAGAATTAGTATAACTCTTAGTATAATTCCTAACACTATGTTTCATTCTTATGATACTTGGGCAAAGAATGACCTCCGCCTTCCTCGAATTCGGACTAATTGGGGTAAACAGAGGTTTGTTTATCATGCCACCAGTGATTGGAATAGATTGGACATTGATATAAGAAACAGCGACTCTTTAGCTGTAATTATATGTCTATATAATTTTATTGGCTGATTTGCCTTTTTAACAGTTGTATAACTATTTTGTATATTGTAATAAGTTGTAGGTGTTATTTTATTACTTTGTTATTTATTTATTATGATAAATTTGTACTTAATTATGTAATATTGCACAGGTCCCTATACTGAAAACCGCCTTTGGCGAGTAGGTAACCTGAATAAATATTCATTATCATCATCATAAGCCGATGGGCTTATATTTGGGTGGCTATATTATTATTGGAACTTGGAAATGCTGTGGCTTATTTGCGAGGGGCATTTTTTCGAGACAAGACAATATATGTCAATATATGTAAATTATGCAAATTATGATGCAAATAATATTGAAATAACTCAAACCAGAAGTCTTTTACAAACGCGTGCTGTACAAACAAAACAAAGGAAATCTCATAAACGGCCCTTGTCTCGTAACACTGTTTCTTGATATTTAACCCTAAACTTACAACCTTTCATTGCTTTCTCTTATAAAGAAATTATCAGCACCTTATATATTACCTAGTGTTCTATAAACCCATAGCCCAACAGTCTGTAAGGAAATAGCCGCATACGGTGTACCCGACTCGTACTGGGGTCAACAAACAGAGATACACAAACTCAAAGAGTAAATATAAAGTGGGTACATTTGATGTTCGATAGTAACAACGCTTACTGCGTAAGTTAGCTGCTGATTGTCAAAGTAACGTCATATTCTGGTGAAATATATCGCTCCAACGACGAGTGTGAGTGGAAGTACAAATTTCAAAATCGTCAGTGGACTAATTAACAGGATAAAACCTCGTTTGTGTTATGGAATAGGTATACTAGTCGTGAAATTAATGTGGAGATGAATGTTAAATATGTGAAAGGATTATGATATCCCACAATATTTAAGCAAAACTATACCAGTGTATTTGTTGTTGAATTTGTACGGCTGTAGGTAACGTGAGCCGGCGTAGTTGGCACTGCAAGCTCACTCGTGCGACTTTTGGTCAGTAGGCACGGGAAAGTGAAACAGATTTCGATTTGTGAAGCAGATAGAAGGCAAGAACGAGCAGAGACGTTCCCAACCGACGAACGAGCGATGACAGAAGCGAGGAAAGGTAGCTGTAGCAACCCAGTCAGGCTTGAAGAGAAAATAGAGCCTTATCAATGCCAATCTATGGCTTCGGAGCCCTCCACAGGCCGAATGTTGTTTCGGGGAGTTGACATGGTCTTTTTAACAGTAAACGGGCATCAGATGCTAACGCTACATGAAATTCTAGAGAAGCTTTTCCCGACCACCCCACGGTCGACCTTTTGTGCTAGAATTCAGAAATTGAACGCCCTTCGTCATGCATGTACTAAACACGAAACACAAAAAATAAAGGCGCTGGGAGGCGCCAAGCCTAGCGCCATCAAATGTACTCTGATCGCACGGAAACACGTTGTCGAGTACTGCGAGAAGTATAACTTGCAAAACGCGGACGCAAGTCAAAGTAAGTCTTCAAGCGAAGGTAACGTCAAACTGTGTGTGAAAAATCTACAAGGAAACGGGAAAGCCTCGAGCATTCAAAATCAATTCTGTACTAGGTCAGATCATAGCGCTGCTGCTGTGGATGAGTCAGTATTCGCATCGCTAGCAGTGTTGGAAGACACAGTGCAATGTAGAAGCAACGCAAACAAAGTTTACACGGAGAATATGGGAAACGTTAGAGACGTAGGAGAAACTCAGACTGAAATCAAAGTATTGGGCAAAGAAAATGGGAATTCTGAAAAGCGAAACGTGCGTTTCAAGAAGCCAAACATTCGATATTCCAAGCTTTCTAATTCCGGCGTCATGAGCTGTTGGTCTGGTGCAGCGGGAGCGATTTCGCAACGACAAAACATCAATCAACGAAGTCAACAACGAGCTGCTAAACCTGGGACGGCGCCAAGCAGCGATTTTGTTCGAAAACTTGAACGTAAAAGAAATTTGGAGCTAGTGCAGACTAGTTGTGGTAACATTGTCGACGATAATGACACAGTTAAACCACTTAAACGACAAAAGACGTCTCACCATCTCAAAGGAAATCAGGGGAAGACCGACGCGAAGAGAGGTCATGAGGAATCCATCGCGTGCGACAGTTCTTCGCCAGATTTCTCCTCGTCCGCTTCAGTCAGTTTGACTTTAGATTTGGCGACGTTCAACACGAGTGCTGAACGAAACCATGGTCAGACTGCTCAGAGCTTCCAAGCGTTGAATGATAAGGTTTTTAACGACGTAAGTAGACAGACAGCGAAGTGTTATTTGGACGACAACAACAACAACAACGAAATCGAAATATCACACAAATCACTCTCGCCAACGTTGCTTCTCAAAAGATCGCTAAATAACAAATGGCACGTTGCTAAAAGCAGTTTAGCTCGGCTAAATTTCGATATAAACGAAGAAGTGACGCTAAACACTGACACTGAGAAATGTTTAGATGCCGCGGAAACCAGGAAAGAGCACTCGACTAATTTTACAAACACTAATACAATTGGTACTGTACCACAAACTTCAGCGACATTAACCAGTAAAGTGAACAAAAGAGTGGACGTCGGGTGTTTTGTTTCGACGAAGAAAAACGGCAGAATTCAGGGGAAGAAAAGCGAAAAGCTGATTGCGTTTAAGTCGGAAAGCAAATATACGAATCAGATAAACCGATTCGGTTCGGATGCACTAGTAAAGGACAAACATTCGGGCACGAAATTTATCGGAAATGGTTGTAGTGGTGGTGTTAAATTTGCTGAACGAACAGATCTGTAAATGATTCAAATTGCAAGAGTTTGGCAGGAAGAGATACGGAGACGAAGGCGAACCGCCTGGCAAAGGACAAGTCGAATGGATTGCAGCAGTCTAAAACAAACAAGACGAATGGTGGGATCGTTAAACAGAAGCGAAGGCGAAGCCGAAGGGTTCAATTAAACACATTTCGCTTGATTGAAACTATACCGTATCCTTCTTTGTTAGTGGTTAAAGATGGCGATCTTTGTCCATCGTATACTATGACTTACAGCGCAGCAAAATGCCTTCCACATTGTTGTCACCCCTTGTGGAGATGGCATTTGGGTAAACCCGTTTTACATCCGAAAGGATCTCATGTCGGCAAGTCAAGCTCAGAACCGCAGAGGGAAGAAAGTTATAGTATAAAGCAGAGAAATTCGATAACTGTTGAAAATAATTGATGTTTTGGGGATAGTACAGACGGGATGGCAAGCCGAAGCGTGAAAACAATGGTCAAGGTTTGCCGTTGTAAATATGTTTCAGTTTAGTTGTGTTTAATTAATCATTTTAATATTAGTCGAGTCGGCAAAAAGTGATTACAATGCTTATGTACTTCTCTTTTCTCAGTTTTCTGCAGTTTGTTTTGGATTTGGTGTGAATTCTATATATGATTTTCCGTTAAGTGTTTAACTAAGGTTCAATAAAATAATTATACACAATGTCAATAATGTGTGTAATGTATATTTGCACTATATATATATATATATATGTGTGCATGTATACTGTATCCATGTATTCCATGCATAACACTAATATGTAATGATTGCAATCATATATTGTATATGACAAAATGTGCATTGTACATTGGGTATAATATCTACCATATAAAGTTGTGTATAATTATTAAACAGCAGTATATATACTGTATATTGGTGGTTAGTTTACTTATTTATTATACAATACCCATACAATCTCGATTGTGATTGGCTAAAAAACCTGCAGACAATTCTTGATGTCTTGCCATTGTTAAATTTATAATTTTTACAAGCTTATCTTTTCTTATAATTGTATAATAAAACAATTATTGAATTCGGATTTTGCATGATATCTTGTGTTATTGCAAGCCTCGGTTTGTGTTATCCGCCTCAGCCTTTGGCAGATAACACAAACCTCAGCATTGATAACACAATATATCACGGCCAACCTCATCCAATAATTGTATAGTAGATACAGGTGTATATGTTAGTTACGTATAATATGTGAATACGGTATGTGAAACAAGAAGCTATTGGTTGTATATAAAAGGTGCAGTTGAGACATTTATAACTTACCCACCCAAGAGGGGCTAATCACACGAGGCAGGCTATCCTGGCTGATTTGTTTCATTAAGATTATTCCAAGGCTTCAAATACCTTAGTCTGGTTTGTAGGTCACCCTTGAGTTAATTTAAATCAATATTTATGCCCACAAAACATCTCAGCCAGGCAATCCTAGTTCATGTATATGTGTGTGTGTGTTATATATTATTTAAAAAGGATGTTTCTTCATCTGCATAATATAATCAGTTTATTTACAGGTATACTCTGATAGAAAAGATTTAAATTTGGCTAAATATCAACAGTTTCATGCCATTCTAAAACTCCTGAAGTGTTTGATAAATTTCCTTATAACTATGTACACTTCTCAATTCAGTGGTGCATGGCGCTACGTGGGTGTGGGCCCCGGTGTGAGAAAAAAATTTGGGGCCCCTACCACAAAATGACGACATATCTAGGGGGTCCGGGGGGATTCTCTACCAGAAAATGTTTTAATTTATGAGAGCACTTTTGAGTAAAATCTAAAGACCACAAATCACCATTAATCAAAAGAGGAAGTTTGCTGGATGAGCTGTCATGGGCCCCGGTGTGGCACACCGTTTGCACACCCGTAGTGCCGCCACTGTCTCAATTGGCTGTTCCCAATTATGTATTGCTGTTTATACAGTGTTTATTCTGTGTAAAAAAACAAGAACTGGCATAAAATTAACTAATATTCCTTTCAGACAAGCTATTGTAGTAGTTTGAAAGCCCTAGACACTTCGGAGTCACGGATGCATTCTTCCTATGGCTCAGATCAGGTACGCGTAGGGCTTTCAAACTACTACAATAGGTTGTTTGAAAGGAATGTTAATTCATTTTATGCCAGTTACGTTTTTTTACACACAATGTACACTCAGTGACAGTTAGTGATATCAGCTTTACATGCTATATTTTAGATCATTATGAACAAAATAACTAATTTGCATGTTTCCAAATTGAGGTGCTGAATTGATGAACTTTATGAAAATATGAATACTATCACAAGAGACTATGATGAAACAAGGTGCCCTGATCCATTTGAAATAATAAATTGTCAACTAGGAGGTTGATACATGTCAATTTTGAAGTATATAATATGTTGGCATAATTTTATTTTCTTGTTCTTGTCTTCACATTAAGAAGTTTTATAATTCTTTCTATTGCCAGATAATCATATTCAAAGGAGAGAAGCCTACATGATTAACCACCTTAAAGCCCTAGTATCAATATACAAATTCTCCTTATTGGTCTCCAAACATTTTTAGTACATTTAGTCAGTTTACTTTAGTGATCATTTCCTTTATTCTCATTAGCTATTGGCTTATAGTTAATCATTCATATTATCGGAGAAGTCCTGGGGTATAAAGGATTGGTGCCTGGGATTACAGAGAATCCAGGTTTCTTCATATAATAGTTGCAATTTTATAATTTCTGTGTATGAATTTATTGATTGGCAACTTAAAGAATTCTCCTAGCTTTTTGTAAGACAATTTTTGCAGAAAAATTTAGGAGATGCATATTATAAAGCAGGTAGGCCATGAGAATTTTAGGTAAAGGCAAGAGTTACATAGGGGAGAATAGGTATTTGCGCATGCGCTGATCTGTCAATTTCTGCAGACCCATGTTTTCTTCCAGTGGAGATATCCACCCATTTTGATCACTTTTTCAGTTTTCTTAATAAGCTTTCTCATTTTTCTTCTGCATTGCCCTCCTTACGAACTATGGTTCGCTTTGTAGCGATATAAATCAATCACTTTTATTACATGGCTGAGCGATCTTAACGCAGCTTTTCTGCAATCTTTTTATTGGTTCCTGAGCGGTCGTTTAGTGGGTTATGCACTGGTCGAAACCCCCGGGACTTTGCGGGGTTTTAACGGGACTTTGCCGGGGAAATACAAAAAGTTTTAACAAACAGCCGGGATATGACATGAAAAAGCGCGGATGTAGCCGGGATTTAACACTCGTAGAGTCTGGGAACTAATCGATTTAGCATGATCAGATGCTTCAGTTCAGACATGGATAGTAAATAGACTGGATAGGAAACTAAGATCACGTGCGACGTTTCCAGCATGCTGATTGGTTTAGACACCAGTTGATGGCGTTTGGTCGCGTGAAAACCTAGTTGCAAATCGTGACGTAACAAAAACACCATAAATCGCAACGTTTAGCGATAATACAGCTAAAAATTACAGTCAAACTGCCAAAAAATATCACAATGCCACTTTACGATGGAATATCCGACTACCATTACTCATTTTAGGCGAAAAGATCCAACTTTAGACGGTGAAAAACGCGTCCCAAATTTCAACTAAAACAACGGTAGTTTTGCGACGCCAGTTTCTTCACCACAAAACGAAAACAGCTGAAACAAAGACGAACAACATTTACCTCGATCATTTGGTCGTGGCTTAGGCAGGTTTGTAAGACGATGAAACATTTTGGAATCTCAATATAGCTACTATGAATGCGAAAATATGGAGACGTCGAAGAGAAACTCAGTAAAATCTGTGTATTCGTGACATCTTCGTGACATCACGAATTGCAACTAGGTTTCCACGCTGACGTCAGCCAGTTTCCTATCCAGTCTATTTACTATATCCATGGTTCAGACGAAAAAGGAAATCCTATTATTAAATTCAAACTTTTGTTATGCTTTTTACAATTAGACTATTGTTGGTTTCACATTCGATGTGTCGGTTTGAAAGATCCACTAAAGGGTTCGTGGTACTGGCTCTGCCCGAAGTGCAAGCCTATGCGCAAAAAAATCAGTTTTTAAAGAACAGTTATTAAAAGACGAAATGAGCAAAACAAATAGAAAGCCTTAACATTTTTGTGTTCTGTTTGTTGTAAGAATATTAAACTTATAAATGTTTTCTTATTGTAAACTTATTGAAAACTGTGAAAATCAGGGAAAATTAAATTTTAATAGGCCCGGGTAGCCGGGTATTTTAACAACTGAACGGTATTTTTAAGCCGGGTTTTTAAGTTTTTAGTTTCAATTGACTAGTGCATTACGCGAAGTGGTAAATGGGCTCAAGATCCGAGGCCCATGCCATGCGCTCCTGCTCACATCGAGTCTTTAATTGGCTTTATTATTCAAAATTTATGTATAAGTAGACAGATGTAACCAATGAGCGGGCATCTCGGCAAAGCGTTGTTTATTCTCACTAATTTTTGGTGATCTCCCCGACTGTTTTCGACGACAAACGTTTGGGAGAAGTTAGTAAACTTATTCGTGTTGAAGTGACAGTTGAACTGCAATTTACAAGATCAGAAATCTAAAAATCAGATAAGCTGAATACAAACGAGCTACTAGAAACGGGAACAGAACTGATCGTATTGCTGAACACCTACAAACGAAACACGAAACGAAACACGACATTGGCATCAGTGCCACAACCCACTCACACCCAGACTGGAATCGAGCCACTTTACGACACATCTGTGGCGTACAGGCTTAGGACCCTGGGTACGAGGTTGGCTTGGGGCATTTATTTCCACTGGCGTAATTTTACATGAGAGATGAGATCTGGCATAAAGGAGTGTAAACAAGTGTAAGATATTATAGTAGTTATTACCAGGCTATATGGGGCAATTTCGGAATATCGCAAATTTTATAATTTTTAGCCTGGAGTATGAAAATCTATACATATTTACCTGGCGTAAAATATGTGGCGGACGTGCTGCACCGATTCCAGCTTGGACTCACACTAAAGCTGTATTTCGATTATGCGAATATAGTAGCGCGAGCTACTTTCTCCTTTTGTTTTATGAGCGCTTGTGTGCAACCAAGTAGAAATCCATTCAATTTGTACAATAGAAAAAGTCATCATGCACTAGTCAATTGAAACTACTGACACCCGGGGATTTTAACATTTTTACAGTGCTAAATATTGGTATTTTCCCCGCTACCGGTGGAATATTGGCTGTTAAAGTTCCCGCCCCTATGGCCCCGATACTTTAAAATTTCCCAATGACTGAAGCAAATTGTGAAGGTTACGGAGTCAATTAATTGACCAATATTTAACACTGTAAAAATGTTAAAATGCCCGCACCGTAGTTTCAATTGACTAGTGCAAATTTATTAATTAGAGCCACCAAAGTCGCAGTAAATCTGTAAGTAGGCCATGAATAGTTTTACCCAGTAATTTGAAAAATATCTTCTGGTCCTCTTTAAACCATTATCCTTAATTTAGAGCGATTTGTAAATTAAGGATAATAGTTAATTTAAAGAGTGAGTGTCAGGGTAGTGCTTTGCGCGCTTGTGTTTTTGTTTTCATACGAATTGATTGCAGTGCATCACATCGTTAGAACTATAATTTGCATGTGAACTCTAGATTTATTTGGAAATGTTGAAATTGGAATCTGATCCTGACTTCGGGGCGTTATGAAGTTAATGTTCAAGACAATTTGAACAGTTGCGGTTCGCTTGTTTGTGAACCACTGTGGGCCGCGCGCAACGCCGTTTCTGACGAACAAGCTGACCCGGATGGCTTTAGTTCCTGAATCTTTGCAAATTCAAATGAACAAAACATCAGAAGAAACAAAATATATTTCTTTACTAGTCACTCATCAAACACTTCCATTCGCAAACTTATTCGCGCTGTTTCAGTAGCATAACCCGGCCTTCCACGCTTCGGAGGCGAAGCGCTCGTAGCAGCTTCTATGTATCGAAAAGATTATTATAGTAAATGATCAATTTTACGAAAAATATCACAATAATTGATCACTCAGGTATATTTACTTCTTAGAAAACTTGAAAATGGATAATTTATAAGAAGGATTGATCAAATATCGACGGATTCGTTTGTGAACTGAAATAGGCATCCCATAAAATGGCCGCCAACTGAAATAGGCATCCCAAAAACCAACCTCGTAGCGGGTTGACCTAATACTAACCGTAATACTTTTGGTGACCATCTTGAATCCTATACTAGGGCAATGTATTAATTCGTCAGACTAACGTATATCATAGAGATCATAAATAAAACTAGGGGGCATTGTATCTTAATTTCAGTCAACCGTGGGCAATCAATTGAACGGATAAATTGGAGGGAATATTTTCATATTAAAGCAATCCTTTTGATATTTTACTCAGCAGCAAATGGTCCAAATAAAAACAGGCTTAATCACCAAATAGTGAAAAAGAAACGCAAAAATTATTATGCGATTACGCATTTAGGATTCTTTGTTTTTGGCGTACCTTGAGGGGTTCCCGAATTGTAGAAAAAGGCCTGGAACCAAGAAGTTTGCCCTTCAATTTGCCCAAAATGGCGGCGTTCAATTGGTTATCAAATTCTGGCTCCATGCCCCCTCTAGTTTTATAATTTATGATCATTATGAGCAACTATAAGTCCATATGCGAACTTCGGATGTACGAGAACGTACGTCAACAATTTTTTTCGATAAATGTTTTATTAAAAGCATTATTTATTGCGCTGTCTGTGCTAGGCAATCTGTGTTTTATTGGAATTTTTCGATTTGTCAAAATTAGAGGATATTTTCATCTATTATTTGCAGTTAATGAAATAATGTGTAGTTATATCTACCATAAGCTGTATGTGTGATCAGTGTCTATTCAGTAATATTTAAGACATTTACAGTGAAAATATAATGGCCATATATAACCATATATTAAATTTGTTTATATCGAACATTATACTAAGAATATTCAACAAAATAAACATTTATAAACCTTGTTGTTCTACATACATGTTTATCGTATCGGTATGTTCGTCCTTGTAAAACGTGGCACCATTCTGTTCATTATACTTCAAACCCGTTTGAACAGAATGGTGCCAAGTTTTTACAAGGAAATATCCAGTTCTTTTGAGAACTTATTTATTCTTATATCGTGGATTATATATTACAAATTTGCATTTGTTTATACTGGATTTATAAATATTTTATTTATAAACGACATTATAACATAGATTATAACGTCGTTTGCACACGGCAAATAATCGGGCCGATTTATGGTTTAGATCACTGACCTCAAAATAAAGACTGGATCGAGCAACTATTGTTCAGTAAATGAAACCGGAAGTAGCTCGTGGCGGCCATCTTGTGGGACTACGTTATATAGTTTTATTATAGGCGATAGAGACTATCTGTCTCTGATCTTTTAAGATGCTAAAACGAATCAGTTATGCAAGGTTTCCCATAATATAGAACACAAACTACGGCTCTACAACAGTAACTATGAAGCCGGAATTAGCGCGTGGCGGCCATATTGGAGTGACTTACGGTGGTCACTCCAATATGGCCGCCGAAACATATTCCCGGCTTCATAGTTACTGTAATGGAGCTGTAGTTTGTGTTATAAATTACGGGAAAACGTTCGACAGCTGATTCATTTTAGCATCTTAAAAGATCAGATACAGATAGTCTGGGTCGCCCACAGTAACATTATATAACGTGGTCCCTTCAAGATGGCCGCCGAGAAATATTCCCAGCTTCATTTTTTTCGCAGCATCCAAACAATAGTTGCTCGATCCAGTCTTTAATTAGGGGATCAATAGTTTAGATGCATGTTAAGTAAGTAGAAATAGGAAGAAGACTACGGATTATGAGCCCACAAATCATTCCGCTGCCAGTTTCTCATCCTTAACATCTAAACCATAAATCGCCCCTATTAGTCGCAGTATGTAAGGTTTAATATAACTCTGCTTCTGATTGGCTCTCGCATGGTTCAGCATGCTTCATCCAGTTATGAATGCAGTTAGGAACAATCTTTCTTCGTGCTCCACCAACTTTCCGCGTACATCCGTAATTCTCAATAGAGCACGCAAAACCATTTCATAATTCGTGCGGTATTACCAATGATCTCTAAATAAAGACTGGATCGAGCAACTATTGTTTGAATGCTGCGAAAAAATGAAGTATATTATAATGAAGGAATACATTACGTTATCGGAATTTTTTTGTCCGAACTGGGGACTTTTTTACCGCATTTTGATTTTAATAATAAAATGGAGTATATTACGGGAATATTTCGCGGTGGCCATCTTGAATGGATCACGCGGTATAGTTTTACTGAAGGCGACAGAGACTATCTGTCTCTGATCTTTTAAGATGCCAAAATGAGTTAGTTGTCGAAGGTTTTCCGGTAATTTAGAACACAAACTACGGCTCCATTACAATAACTCCATTACATATTACTATCGAATATAGTCACTCCAATATAGCCGCCATGCGCTAATACCGGCTTGATAGGTACTGTTATAGAGCTGTAGTTTGTGTTCTATATTATGGGAAAACATTGGACAACTGATTCATCTTAGCATCTTAGAAGATCAGAGACAGATAGTCTCTGTCGCCTTCAGTAAAACTATATAACGTGGTCCCAACAAGATGGCCGCCACGAGCTACTTCCGGCTTCATTTTCTGAACAATAGTTGCTGGATCCAGTCATTATTTAGAGATCAGTGGGTATTACAATCTCGTAAACTCTCATCTTCGCTTGATCAGAAGTGATGAGAGTCGAGAGACAAACTTTCTCATCCATGTCAGTATTGCGCATGTTATACATTAAGACTGTAACATCAACTGGCGCAGTCCAGACACATTTTTTGACCGCACATGATGGAGTGTACTTCACGCCAGTAAGCCACAAGTCGAACAAACCATGCAGTCAGTTATTTTGAAAGAAATTCAAAGAAGGCATCATTTTGGACATTGATAATCCAAGAAAGATTCAGGTGGCTGGCAAGAAGTGTTCTAAGTATGAGACATCGGGCGTTACATCGCGTACCCACCTAGCAATTGGAAAAAACAACTTCTACGTGTTTAACCCACGTCTTGACAAGCTAAGGGTTGTGAAACTTGACAGCAACTCATGAATTTCGTCGACCTAAAATGGTAATAGGAAATGTCAGTATATGCGTAGAGTACAGTAGACTAAGAGTAATCAAAGATTATTTAAAGTGCATATGAAGCGAAAATTAAGTTTATCTTATTTGAAAGAACTCTTCAAATAATGAAGAATATTCCATATTTCACGTAGTTCTTGAGATATTTAGACTTATGTAAATGAGTTAATCTATGACGTCATATGGTTTGGAAAATCGTATTTTTTTAAGATTATTGAATGAAATCACTTGAAACTTTGAATGTGCACACAGACCACTAAACTGGAGAACATCGTTCTTGTTTTATGGTCGCCATGGTAAATGATTAGATTCCAGTCCTCTTGATTTCCAAAACAAAATTATTTGTCTCTTCGCAGGGAACCATTTTCGAATTGGCACTGGTTGAGTATTTAGAAGCAAGTGTATTAAGGGTGTTCGTACGTATTCCGTTGCTAAACAACCGGTTGCTAAGGACAGGTCATTTAGTGCCCAATATACTTCATGAGTGGACACGTCCGAACACCCTTAAAGTGGTTATACAACCAATATATTTTATGTGTGGAATATGTTGGCAAACTTCTTTCGTCTGGTGACGTATTTGATGACGTCACAGACGTCATCAACACAAACACAAAAACTCTATAATTTTCGTCATTTTTGACAGTATGCTATATTTTTGGTGTTGTATAAACCTAAATTACTTCCTACAAAAAAGTACGTATGGATTCATTGACAAATTAAATAAAAACGAAGTTATGAAAATTTTAAAAATCTTATTTTAAACCTTAAAAATCCGATATCTCGGCTAATTTTAAAAATTCTTAAAATCCATACGTACTTTTATGAAGGTAACCGTCCAGATTCTAATTCTAATTATAGTTTTTAATTATAGTTCAGAATTTTTCTTCGAAGATTATAGGAATTTTCATATTTCGATGACGTCACGATGACGTCATCATACGACATTACCAAACGAAAGAGTTTTGCCCACATATACTACATACAGACTGTCTTGATGGATTCTTAAAACTGTGAAATTCTATGGCAAATTTTGTCAATTCTAAGCTTCCTTAGCAACAGATATAAGGTATGCAAATCGAAATACGTCCGAACACCCTTAAAGTGGTGAATGGGGAGGTGTATGTTTAATAATGCTCGATGTGTACGTTTATAATGTGTATGTTTATTGTTATGTGTTTGTTTTTTGTTTTAAAGAGTGAGTGTCAGGGTAGTGCTTTGCGCGCTTGTGTTTTCGTTTTCATACGAATTGATTGCAGTGCATCGCATCGTTAGAACTATAATTTGCATGTGAACTCTAGATTTATTTGGAAATGTTGAAATAATAATAATAAAGAATAATTTTATTAACTTATATAGCGCTATATGTATAAAATATTCAAGAGCGCTTTACAAAATTGTGCTAAAATAACAATAACAGTAAATACAAACTCAGTGTTAAAAATGTTCAAAAGCCTTTTGAAATAAAAAAGTCTTTAATTTGGTTTTAAAAATGCCAATCGAGTCACTGTTTCTAATGAACAGTGGTAAAGTGTTCCAAATCTTTGGCGCTGCAGCAGTGGATCCTCGGTCACCAAAGGTCTTGCACTTAGTGCGGGGAATCTTTAGTAGATGTTGATTGTTACTACGCAACTCATAGCGACCCAGTGTCTTTACTTGCAGTAGGTGCCTTGAAGACCAGGAGCGCGATCTTGAATTCCACTCTAAAAGCAACGGGAAGCCAGTGAAGGTTTCTCAGCACTGGTGTAATGTGCGCGTACCTTGGAACAAGACAGACAACACGAGCAGCAGCATTCAACACTCTCTGTAAACGATCCATTTGGTATTGTGAAACCCCATATAACAACGAGTTACAGTAGTCCAAGTGTGTGGTCACAAATGCATGAATGAGCGTTTTGGTAGACTCCTCTGAAAGAAATTTCCTAATCTGTTTGATTTTGTAAAGTCCGTAAAAAGATTTGCTGCATACTTTTCCAATGTGTATATTCATAGACATGGATTCATCAAACCAAGCTTCCAAATCACGCACCGAGCTA
The DNA here is from genome assembly GCA_035772405.1 of Chrysogorgia sp. JL179-B06. Classification (NCBI taxonomy): domain Eukaryota; kingdom Metazoa; phylum Cnidaria; class Anthozoa; order Scleralcyonacea; family Chrysogorgiidae; genus Chrysogorgia; species Chrysogorgia sp. JL179-B06. Next base: position 524,316 of record JAYKKM010000391.1, read on the forward strand.
GTTGCCTCGATCTCCGAGGAGCCCACATGAATGTTACTGATGTTAACCTTGGCCAGCTGTTGACGAGATCCAATTATCATAAACTCTGTTTTACCCTCATTTAACATGAGCTGGTGGTGAGCCATCCAACATCTGATATCAGAGATGCAATCTTCAATCGCTTTGACAGCTTTATCCTGGGATCGACTCAGTTAAGCCAGGACGAAATGATATGTATAGTTGAGTGTCGTCCGCATATCCCTGGACATTTGGCAAGTGATTCTTTACAACGTGGAACATACGAGATGCGTACATTATAAATAATATAGGTCCTATAGGCAACTTCCTTGAGGAATTCCACTAGGAAGATCGAAGTCCCGAGACTGCTGCTGCTCGATGACCACACGCTGTTTCCTACCAGATAAGAACGACTTAAGCCAAAAAGAGCATTACTAGTGACACCAAAATCACTTTCCAGTAAGTCGACCATGCAGATGTTGTGATCGATCGTATCAAAAGCTGCACTCAGGTCCAGAAGAACCAGAAGAGTGACTTCTTGCTTGTCCATACTAAGAAGGATGTCATTCTGAACCCTGAGCAAGGCAGTCTCTGTTGAATGATGTTGGCGATAGGAAGATTGATTAGTAGGTAGAGGTGCAGTGTCCAAGAAGCTGAGGAATGACAACTTCTATCTAGCTATCTTAGAGACGAAAGGCAGATTGCTAACTGGTCGAAAGTTCATATTTATCAGTTCCAAGCCCAGCTTCTTGAGGAGGGGTACTATAAGCGCGACCTTCCAGTTTTCAGGGACGAAACCACTGTCAAGAGACGAGTTAATCATCTTGGTAATAATTGGCACAAGCACATCTTCACACTTCTTCACCAACCAAGTGGGAATCGGATCAAGCTCAGAACTGGCGTTAGATGACGAGCGAATAATTTCACGTACTTCGGCTTCAGAAACAGGAGTAAAACTCTCAAGATTGACCAAAGGCGATAGAGGATCGGAGGTGAAATGTTAGAACTTTAATGAGAGTGATTTTGCGGTAGAAGTATTCTCCAAAACCATCAGCTAGCTGCCGTGGATTAGTGTAGGGCGGCAGAAGATTATCGGACCGCTCTTTACAGAGAGAGTTGACTACCCGGAAGAGCTTCTTCGAATCCCCTGCACAGTCCTGAATTAGGTCATCGTAATGTTTCCTCTTAGTGTCCTTAAGAAGTGAGCAGTACTCATTACACGCCGTCCGGTAGGCGAAAACATCAGAGGCCATTTTCCTCATCTTCCTCTCAAATTGGAGTCCGATCCTGACTTCGGGGCGTTGTGAAGTTAATGTTCAAGACGATTTGAACAGTTGCGGTTCGTTTGTTTGTGTGAATCACTGCGGGCCGCGCGCAACGCCGTTTCTGACGAACAAGTTGGCCCGGATGGCTTTAGTTCCTGAAACTTTGCAAATTCAAATGAACAAAACATCAGAAGAAACAAAATATATTTCTTTACTAGTCACTCATCAAACACTTCCATTCGGAAACTTATTCGCGCTGTTTCAGCAGCATAACCCGGCCTTCCACGCTTCGGCGGCGAAGCGCTCGTAGCAGCTTCTATGTATCGAAAAGATTACTATAGTAAATGATCAATTTTACGAAAAATATCACAATAATTGATCACTCAGGTATATTTACTTCTTAGAAAACTTGAAAATGGATAATTTATAAGAAGGATTGATCAAATATCGACGGATTCGTTTGTGAACTGAAATAGGCGTCCCATAAAATGGCCGCCAAGAAGAAAACAAGCGCGCAAAGCACTACCCTGACACTCAAGTATGCGCAAAGCACTACCCTGACACTCAAGTATGACGTCAGATTCTCAACGCGAAGACTCCACATGGCTTAAGTATGTTTTTGTTTTTAAAGTGGTACTACGATCAAATTTTTACCTATCGATATTTTTACGTATTTATAAAGCAGAGCTTCTAAATATTACTCGGTCGAAACAGTTTTGCGATTCGACGATGGCAAGTATTATTGTTCTGACTCCGAATCTGGAGTTGTTATGTCCGCCATTAATCGTTCATGTTCCTGACCAGCGTAACGAAGTGACGTCAGATTCTCAACGCGAAGACTCCACATGGCTAATTCTTCAAGTAAATCAAGGTCGTTTTTTCAAATTCTTCGTCTGAAAGGCTGAACATTTCATCTACTTCTCGAAGAAAACAAGAAAACAAGTAACCTCGACTGAAATTCAGGCGTACAAACAATATTACCTTTTGAAATTGCGGGCTCACTTTTTTAGTAACACGTTTTTAGTAATGGTGGCCTAAATAATAGTGATTTCAGAGCTAAAAATACTTAATATTAGTTTTTTTACATCGATGATCACTTTCGACCCTGAAATACTATTCTATGCTAAAGAAAATCTAAAAGATGGGGGTGAATTTTCATCGTACTGGCACTTTAAGGACTTTTAAAGTGTATTTAAAATGAAAATTAAGTTTGTGTTATTGGATTGGACAGTTTGTGTTATTGGATTGCTCCTGAGGAGTTTTCCGAGAAAACAACAAAACATCAAGTTTAACTTATTTGTTATGGCTACCGCGAAGCATAGTCATATCGTCGGCGCGCATCTTGCTTGATTGCTTGCTTGGCTTGGACCTTACTACGTCATCACTCAGCAACCATTATTAGGGTTAGGATCAGAGTTGTGTAGCCGTTCACTAACCACATCTCAAAGTAAAGTATTTTTCTTCTTAAATATCTGCTTGTATGAACTCTATATAAAACTGAAACACTGCCAAACAAAAAGTGAAGTCAATAATGGCGGACATTGGACGTCAGTTTCAGACCCCTACGCAGTCAAGAAAACTGAAACTGACTGATAACGAAGTGAAACAGACGTCCAGGTTAACCGCGTAAACCGGAGATCTAAAGTTTCGAGCGAAGGCCCTTCGTCAGAGTGTGAAACGAAAATTGACTTGACTTTGTGATTCACTCTCTGACGAAGGGCCTTCGCTTGAAACAACTATTTTGGCAGTACACCAACTTTTTAGTACTTTTTACTGCTAGAAAAAATAAGTTTATTCCACGCATAAATGTCCTGGGAGGAAATACCCACAACCCAGACAACCTCCCTTAAATATTCTTGTCCACGGCTCCCCTTCAGTATCTTGCAGGACAACGTCCCTGGCACCAAATGGTGGTCAGATACTAGCCTCCTCCGTAGGCAACTCTGTGGCTTCTTTTTCCAGAGTCAAATATGCTTCCAAGGCTGTTTTGGCCGAGCCAGAGAATTAACAAGAGCAAGGGGAGAGGGAAATTAAACCCTTTACAATCCCTATACTTCCCTGCAATCCCCACCAAAACATTGCTCGCACAGCCCTGACTCGGAAAATTTGACTCGGAAAAAAAGAAGGCTAGTCAGATATATACAAGGATATACGTTCTATAACCGAAACATCGAGATACATTGCCCCGTCCAAGACATCGAGACCCATAATTTAGAACACAACCCTACATACAGTCGCCTATATACACACCTGTTCAATAGAAGTAGTTTGTTGTAGTTTATTACATAGACTGTCCAGATTTTCTTGTTCATCCATTACATGTCCAACTTTCGATAAACAGATCTGCAACATCATAACTACTTCCATAACTACGGCCTTGAATTTTCTCACCGTTTTCTGAGAAACTTCATCTTCTTCAATTAAACGCAATCGGGCAAATGCCAGTTGCAGTGGTGACCTTCCACACTCATCAAGTGCAGTCACGGTTGCACCTGAAACGGCAGACGCAGGGGAAATTAGTCTTGAAGATGATACTAAAATTGATAAATTGTTGTATACTCCACCGGGATTCGATTACAGTAAAAGCCCGCATATAAACACCGACTGGATTAAGAACCGACAGGCTGATATTTAGAATAAGTATGAAAGTTGCTAAGTTCACAAAAGAAGTGGATATAATATGAGTAATAAGTAAGTATTACTTACTTATCACTCATATAATGAGGAAGGGCTCCGCTTGAAACGTCAGTATTTCGTTACTAAAAATCCCATTTAGATCCAAATTTATAAGAACCTGTTTCAGCTTGATATTTGAAATACAATGTTGAGCTGCGTAGACAGAGTAGCTGAGATACAAATTAAAAACTCTAACTGACTGAGCTACTATGGTTCTGTGCTCCATCAGGGATACAGCTCTGTCTGGCCTAGGTAAAAAGATTACCTAGGCGGCGGCCATACCAATTACCTAGGCAAAAACATAGCTTGCCTATAGGTAATTTTAAAAAGCATACCATCTCAACTATAATTTTTATTTGAGACTGATGAGTCTAAATTAATATATCTTCATACAAACTTTATTATAAACTAAAACCTCAAATAAACAAATAATTTGCAGTAAACTTTATTCACTGTATCTCCATTATCTTCAAGTTCGTAAACAAAGATATAATTTCACCTAGGCCCCAGTGAAGTACAGTATAGTCAATCGAACATGGCGGCTATTTCTATATATTTGTTTATCTCATAATCCACTTCTGGAGAAAAGTCATGTGTTCAAGGACTGGACACAAGCGTTTAAACACTTCTATAACTCACTACGTTCTGGAAATATTCAGATTAGAAAGATATGCAAATGAGACACCATTAATATAAATATCAAAATCAGCGCAGTTCACCTACATGTACAATAACCTCCACCTAACAGGCCTTAAAATATCGGTCGGTCACAGACATTGTCCGACCAATTCGTGAAATTGTCCGACGTAGGGAGGAAACCGTTGGACATTCTGTCCGACCCAAGTGAAATTGAGGTCAGTAGTTTGTCCGACCCAAAGTGTATTGGTGTCCGACCGAAATGTAACTTTGTCCGACGTAAATGTACCCTTGGTCCAGGACCAGAAGCTTGCGTATTAAACTTAAATAGAGAATCAGGGTAGTGTATGAAAAGTGAACCGGAAAGTGTTGTTAATCAAGCGCAAGTGTGGGTTACTTGCAGACTATTGCCTAGTTTCAAATTACATTTCCACAAACCCTCGAGGCAAACTAAATAATTTGCCAAGCAGAAACAGAATTCAGTTAATCAATATCATGGCACTGAAATAACATAGAATGAGTTCTACTATTGAGGAACCGTTGTGTCCCTTTTGTAAGGATAGGCATACAAAGTATAGCTGTGTATCGTGTAATGTTATAGTTTGTAACGTTTGTTCTTCACCAGCTAATCCTGACTCATGCAAAGGTTACAATGAAGATGCTAAAAAAGTAAGTATTTGCAAGAACTGTACTAAACCTTCGCCGACATCTGAATCTTCTCGGAAAGTCTGATGAAGAACGCAAAGACGTGGAGGAGAACAGTTGGGATTTGTTCTCAGATTATTCGGATACCTAACTTTAACCAATACCAATAGTAAATTATAACTAGAAGTTACTATTGCAAGGAAAGTGCCGCCTCAAAATTCAAGGCAGTTATGATATTGTGCAAAATAGCGCAACTAATTGGCGGGCTTATTGAAGTCAACAGATGTAAGTCAACAGATGTAAGTCAACAGATGTAAGTTGAACAGTTATAAAAATGCAGTTGAACATAAAGATAAAATAGTTGTATAACATAGTCATCTGTACAAGGCAGTTAAATATGAAATGAACATAAAAATGCAGTTAAATATGAACACAAAAAGTTGACATTATAGCAGTTGATAAACTAACAACTGCCAGACTAACAACTGCCAAAAGTTCAGCACTATAGAGCAGAACACGTTATATGACGATTGACGAACGAGGCTCTTTACAAAATATCATGGCCCTAGTAGCTAAAGATATTTTATTTTGTTTACATGCAGGCCGTTGGCGAGTTCTATCCGAACATTTGATTCGAATAGTTTCCGCATCCGGCGATTATACGAACATCTACGAGTTACGTCATAAATCTGTGGACATAGATCGACTATACATAGTTCCGCGAATAAGTGTGGGTTCGAGACACAGCAACCCAAGTCAAGATTAGTGTGCTGCCTACGGCAGCAACTAAGATTCCGCGCCTGAAAATATAAACAATAAGACAACAAAACAAAAGGCCCACTGGGCCGTTGTTCCACTTGGAATACTTACTCTTAGGACCTTATTTTAACCAACTTCAAGTTCTAAATTAAAAATATTGCCGACTGACTAGCTGAGCAGAGCTCCAACTTCACGATTTTTTCAATGCATTAATACCAATTATGTTCAGGCCATTCAGAATACATTGTTGATTTTGTGTTTATACTTATTTGAATTCCGGGCCAAACTGAACTCAAAGTCATTGTACATTTTGTCAGACGACTCTGTAAAAGTTATTTTAAGGCCTGACCTAACCTTTAAATAGAAATCTTATTAGACTATATAGCAATGTTTGATTTGATGGTTCACTGGATTACACAGCAAATCAAAATGTTGTTAGATTTTTTTAAAGGTTTTTAGATCATTGGTTATTCATTTGCATATCTTCCAAAGAATATCTCCAGAACGGAGTGAGATTATAGAAGTGTGTTCAGGCCCGCACAAAGACTAAAGTGTGCCCGGGGCAAAATAAATAATCGGATATACATATTTCATGTGAAAATGTTTCAGTTTTACATGTGAAATGACAACGCAAATTTTCGTAAGGACGTAAAAGATGTACAAAATAAGGACAGAATAAATAATCACTAATGCAGAGAAGCAGAAAATACTATTTGATAACTACAGCCTCTTGGCTACCGTCTACCGATTTTCTACAAAGTAAACTAGCATTGCAATATAATTAGGGGGCCCCTCCCGAGCTGGCCGCTGGGGCCCCGGGGTAAATTGCCCCAGTTGCCCCCCCCCCCCCCCCCCTCTGGGCGGAACAACATTGTCCCTTACTTTAAAGAGTTTAATCCAATAAGACAAACTGAATCTTTAAAAATCAAAGACAGATATTCTAGATATTCTCTTTTGCCCATAATAAAACTATATAGCATGGTCCCAAAAAGTGGTTCTGAAGGTGGTCTCTCCAATATGGCAGTGTGAGCTACAACTTATGGCTTCAGAACAATGGATGCTCTATCCAGTCCCTTATGCAGATCAGTGGATAAAAACGGATTTTTTGAAGTGAATAAAATCAATTCATCACATGCAAGATCCTTAGAGCTGGGCCCAATGGGCTCAATTCATAATCGATTAATCGTCCTCAACAATCGATTAATAATCGATTAATCGTTTGCGTAAATTGAGTAGCAACTAGCACTTCTTGTGTGCCAGAAAGTGAAGACTTGCAGTTAATACAGTAGATATATTTTTCCAGTTTTTTATATACTGACACTGTGAAAATGATAGTTCCCGATTAGCACGAATATTTTGGTTCACGTTTATGATATAGATTCTTTCTTTTAAGCTCAAATCTTGCATGGAGGAAGTCCGAAGTATATTTACTTTAGTTTATACAAAATATAGTTTTGGCTGTTTTGTTGTTCATATTACTCACTTGACAACAATTAAGACACTTCTACTCGACTTGGAATCCGCACTAAACAAGCGCTACATTTGATTGATGTGTTAATGTGAAAATGACAAGTGAAACCATAAACCAATGTGTAAATAGGTATGTTTGTTTAACTTATGCAGGCGCGTGATAATTCTTAATTCAAGCACAGTAAAGGCTGTTTTCCAGTAGTTTTACGTACGTTTACGTACGTTCGCTCACAATATGCGTCAATGAACGAGTGTACGTGTTCTGACGTAGGTCGAAAAAACGCAGCACTGGAAATCAACCCTAACACTATGAACTACGTAAACAAACAAGCTTAAATAAGCTTGCTCTCTCTTTTGCGCGCATTTAAAAGTTAAGAACAGTAACGTAAATAAGCAGTATGGTTGTTTTCGATGATCCGATTGTTGTTGATGATAATCGATTGTGTGTATCGTAACCGATTAATCGATTAATCGGGCCCAGCTCTAAAGATCCTACTACAGTTATTATTTTGTTTCTCCTGAGGAACAAGTAGGATTTATTTAAAAGAGAAAGACAATTAGACAGCAATCAACTATATCATGCAATTTTATAAAAAATTGCTGTGCTTCAATTTGATTTTTTCAGTCAGATGAAAATTTACAAACTTAGAGATTGAGCCGATTACGAAAATAGCTGATTACTGAAGCCGATTACGAAAATAGCTGATTACTGAAGCCGATTATTTGGAGGCCGATTAATCTAAATAATCGGCCGATTAATCGGTATATGCCGATTATTGATATGTTTCCGGTTACCAGTCTCCACGCAATATTGCAATGTTTTATGGGATTGCTAGGGTCAAACTAGCCTCCTTCGCAGGCATCACCGCACTTTTCGAAATATAACAGAAATGGCTCATGGTGATCATTGTGCAGGTTTTGGTTGTTTAAAACGATTTGAAATACAGGTACCCTGAAAAAGCAATAGCGCTATATGCACAATTGATGCCAAGATTCATGTTTCTACGTATTTGCCATTAATTCTTGCTTTCAAACAACAGAAAAATGTTCATGTGGAATACTTATGAATCAAATATTTCGGTTTATTTGACTGGCTATTGGTTTTATAAATAGCAACTATGCACTATGCTATCACAGAAGAATTGTAAGAAAAAACAAGATAATATATTTCTATATATAACTGATCAATACTCAAAGTTCAATTTTGGCAAATTGTGATGCAAAAACAAAATATTATCGTGGCTGCCTTTTGAATTGATGTCCCTTGACCCAATGATCTCATTGAAGCAGGACCAAACAGATATGTGGTAACATGTCACATGTAAAAATCATCCAGTCTGACAAAAATTGATATGTATGCGGATTAAAATTGGTCACCTTTATGATTGTGATGAGCTGGACAGTCGGATTTCATTGTGAAATAAAGACCATTGTGTTCACATCGTTCGTGAAAAGTTAATGCACCAATTATTTTAAATTATTTTTTATTATGCAATAATCGGCCGATTACCGATTATTTTAAATTGGCCGATTAATCGGCTTTGCTGATTAGTTTCCAATTAATCAGCTCATCTCTAGGCCATTCTCATCTCTGTGCATTCCATCAAATCATCTACGGGTTTACCGTATTTGGCCGGTTAAATGCCAAGTTGGGGCAAATGCCCACCCCTGACTCTAAAAAAGTAATTTATTTTGCCTATTTGGTAGCTGCTAGCTGCACTTCCTGTGTACAGCCTCTTGACACATTCATAAGCTGTTTAAAGATAGTTTTAAAAGAGCTGAATGGGTGAAATAAATGCAAACAGCTTATACTGAAATGTAAATGTAAATCTTTGCTAGCCAACACACAAAAACTTTATCAATTGGATCATTCGAGTGTGGGGAAAATTTGGCAAACAGATCATCATCCAAGCTTTCTTGTCTTACCAACATGACATCCTGATGTTTCGATTTATTCACACCTCACCTGATTGCACGAGCATGGTGACAATCTTGATATGACTTGCACAGGCTGCCAAGTGTAAAGGAGTATTGCCATTCACATCTTTTAAATTAGGGTTAGCACCATGGCTTAATAGTAACCGCACTATAGTCTCATCGCCTTTTGCAGCTGCAAAATGTAGTGCAGTTCGCTTCTTCGAATCAGCACACGAGACACCAACGCCTTCGTCAACAAGCCTTTCGACCATCTCATTGTTTCCACTGTTGGCTGCCTCGCGAAACCTTTTCTCTCCCAGATATGCAAGTCCAGAGCAAGTGCGGAGCACCTTTGAATGTCTACGTGTCCTCAGACGCGATGAACGCATCTTGGTTGTAAGCTCCACCTGTTTTCCTTCTGTAGGGAGAGACTGGTAGCCTGTCCCGAAAGAATCAGGTAGGACATGGGTGAAATTCAAACCAGCAGGTGCATCGGGAGCACCCCAGTTCAGGCTAAATTTCTTGTTTTCCTGCACGGTGTCAACATTACTCTCTGCCATCGTTCTAGGTTGTAAGAACATGTATAAAATTAGTGCACTGCCAAAATAGTGTTCACAAGGTCTCTAACATTTCAAGCAAACAATTATAATGATAATAATTACAGTTCTTGGCATTGCCACGCATTTTGCAATTAAGCCTCAATACATTTACAAGGTGAAATTATAATAAGTTAAAATACAACAAACTAAAAATTATTCCGTACTACATGAATTAAAAAAAAAAGTCTTTAAACAGGATTTAAATTTGATAACTGACTTTGAATTTCTAATATATATATTCTAATATCAAAGGCCCTTTGTCAGTGAGAGTGCAACATAATGATGCTATTTTATTTTCCTTTTTTGAGAGGGCATTTTTGCATGGTGAAATTGTGTAAAATGCACAGGTAAATGGGGTAAAATGTTGAGACAAGCATTTTTTGGTCAAATTGCCATCAAAATGTATAGATTTTGCCAAATTTTCCAAAAAATGTGTTAGCAATTTGTCTTGCAAATACAAAGATAAATCTGCCACACATGACAAACTTTTTGGCTTGAGGGGGGCACTGGCAGCCATGGCCTCCATAGTCTCTACGCGGCTCTACTCTAGTAGGCTTTCTTTTTTAACTAACCAGAAGGGCAGAAATCGCGGAATGATTGAGTCTAAAAGGTAGCCTGGTTGAAAACAAACCGAAACAATGTCAATGGTCATGACTAGATGGTACACTCGCAGTTGAGGTGACTGTGAGGTACTAGGTCTGAGTCGTCTTCTGGACGATCTTTTTTAGTATCCACAAGAGGTTGGACGAAATGAGAGATTGTTACGATCGGACATGCCTGTATGATGAATTATTACATGATTGAGTCAGTTTTCTTTGATGTACCGCAGGATGTATATAGCATACATCCCTATGAATACTAATTAGATAAGAAACGAAGCAAAAAATAGGAAAATCTTTGTCCAAGGTGGAAAAATGGACAAAACTTCGTTAGAAAACCTCCTTAATCATGTAATAAGTCAGATAAACACCTCGAACGTTGGGATGTATGCAATATACAGCCCTCGGACGCACACATCCCTCGTTCTCGGTGTTTATCCTATACATACAACATGGAACTGCTAACCCCAAAACAACTTAGATCCTAACCCTAACCCCCCGTCTAATGGGTTTTCTAACCTCCCCCCCCCCCCCCCCACCTAATGGTTTTCTAATACTAACCTTAATACTAATAAAAGGATCGTCCAGAAGACGACTCAGACCTAGTACCTCACGGTCACCTCAACTGCGAATGTACCATCTAGCCACAACCAATGTCAACAGGTACAATGAAAATTTCGCTTTGGCCAGCCCCACATAGCCTCTATTGCCACCTGCCACCTTTTATATTTATAAGCTTGTAAACCTTGTAATTACATGAAATTTATACAACTATGTAAAACACCAAGGATTTCACTGACATGGGGCTGACATGGCCACTTTATTAGTCATCAATGGAAGTAACCGTTTCCAAAATAAACCGAGGATGCGGGGAGATTGCCGTCCATTGATAATAGTAAAATATCAGAGTACATAAAAATAGCACGATTCTCTTCCACGGCTCGACAAAAAAGGGCCGCTAAAGAGTATATATTTACCTAATATGTTTTGGTAAAACAACCTCGATCTATTAATTAGCACAAATTATACAGTATGGTACATTTCGTCAAATAATCAGCATTTTATATATTTGAATTTTGAAGAAACCAAACTCCAAACTCAGAAATATTCTATTTCAGAAATTATTGTTTACCTGTAAAGGCGTTTTAAATCTGCCTCGTAAGTAAAATCCACAGTTATTCTCGCAGCGGAAGAGTTGATGCCATAAAATATTAAACGAGTACAATGCTCAGCCTTTTGTTGAAAATTACAACTAAACCAATATTAGCAAAATTGGAGGTCGAATATAAATACGTCGGCCAAAATATGGTCAGCGGTTCATCTGTAGTGTCCAGGCTTTCTAAGAATATGCACTAATTTTTGGAAACAAAGGACTTTCTGAAGAATATTCAGCGTTCGCATTTGATCGGACAAAACTGTTCATGATAATAGTATGGAAATCAAAAATTTTAAATGAAGGACAATTTTAATTTCTTTAATTATTAATGAGGGGTTATTATCACTTTTTACCACTTAACTCCACAAGGACAATGTCAGACTAAGCTACTGGTTCAAACGAAAAGATACTACTCCGAATTCCGGTTCCGGCCAGAACTTATTTCAGTTCCGGTTCCGGCCAGAACTTATTTCAGTTCCGGTTCCGGCCAGAACTTATTTCAGTTCCGGCCGGAACTTTTAAATTTGGTTCCGGTGCATCCCTAGTTACAATGATGTACTGGTTCGTTTGATATATCATACTACCCTCACGGTACCGGTAATGCTTGAATGTGTTAATATATACACTGCTGAGTGAATATGTGAATATCAATCCAACCAGTACATCATTGTAACCGTCGCTCTTCATCTGACTACTTCAATGGTCAAGGGCGTCAATCCTGGGGGGGACGGGGGGATGTATCCCCCCCACTTTTTGACCAATGTATGATTATCCCCTTCTGACTTTCCGCAAACGATGCAGTCATCCCCCCCACTTTCAGACACGGATTTTCGCGCTTGTCAATGGTTAAATAATCTCATATTTTTCTGAGGATATGCGCTTGACGATCGTCCATGTATCACCGAATGGTAATTGTAAATGCGATATCTTGACGGAAAAATTAAGGTGCACATTTTCTTTAAATTCTCCTCCTGCCTCGTCCCCAGTCGCTCGCGTACAAATTACGAGAGCCGGCGTGCGGAAATTTGAGAGGAAGGCACGCGAGGAACGACGGGAAGGGGAGAGAGCGAGAAGCGACTGGGAAATCCTGCATCCAAAATGGGGTTCTCTGCACTAATTTGAGTAATCTCTATATAGAGATCAGCGAATGGGATTTGCAGCTAGAGACAGGAATTGCGCCAATGCAATATTGGTCTGACAATATAAAATACTTGTCGATGACGTTTAAATTAAAGATTTATATGACAATTTTTAAATTATTCGCGTGAACATATACGCCAATATAATTGCCAAAATACCTGTAGACTTTTGCTTTATATGAATATTAATATGCTTTGTAGAGGAAATATGTAGGATCAGGGGCGGATTAAGGACACTTGGGGCTGGGGCAAATTTAGATTGTGGGGCCCCAAACATCTGAAAGTGATCAGGTTGCTAACCCTAACCCTAACCCCTAACCCTACCCCGGTCTCTGGGGCTGCGGTCAGTGCATGGGAACAGTTATCGCTTATTAGTTACTAATATAAATATTGACTGCTGAGTCTGGGTTTATTTTAACAAAATAATTTTCATATCTGTTCGCAAATCCGGGGGGAAACGGGGGGGGCACTCACGAAGCGGTCGCGAAACAGGTAAGATTGGTTTACAAACATAACATTATCAAGCTGTATAGGTATATTTCCCGTTCGTTTGTTCGATTTGAAATATCTGAAGTTCGATTTGGCATTGACAAAAGTGTCGCTTGAGTGGAAATTTTATAACTTCGCGAGGCTTGCTCGTCAGAACACGGCAACAAACGACAGCGTCTTAATTCAAGGAGAAACTATATAAACCTCGATGTTTTTAACAACGGTGACATCCCGCATTCCCGTTCGTTACTTCGATTTGAAATATGACCGCTAGATAAGTCAGCAAATATTACAAACATGAAGTTCGATTTGGCAAAAGTGTCGCTTGAGTGGAAAATTTATAACTTCGCGAGGCTTGCTGGTTTTGAGTAAATGTTGTTCGAATAAGTTCAAATGCTCATATTGAATTTTGACATTATAAACGCGCCGTATGTTATTTTAATATTACGAGGCCATATGATCGCCTTTGATACGTGGTTTATATTCTACAATACATTCTATTGATTTGATCCTCCATGCTATAATCCTTGAACACTTCTACACTACAGTCAACTTCGTATCCACTCACTCCCTGTGTCAGTCCCAAGGCAGCATTTCACTTCTGATAAGAACTCCTAGTTTTGTTCTTTATTTTGTGAAGTTAAATCCGTAGGTACACTGCATTAGACAATAGGCATGTGTTACTGATCTACATGATTCTGTAAAATATTTTAAGATTTTTAATTTTTTAAATGATTGTTTGCTTTTGTGGTCTGTTTTTTCCCTGCGTTTCAAATTTGAGGTAGGCCCTCAGAAACTTGGGGCCCTCAGGAGCTCGGGGCCCTGGGGCACGTGCCCCAGTTGCCCATAGGTTAATCCGCCCCTGTGTAGGATATAGTAAATTATTCCAGGTCAAACACTGACAAAATATAGTTTAAATTGCATAACTATGGAGGCGTATTACGTTGTCATAAAAAGCTGTAAACAAGGGACCGTGGGTGATGACTGATGTATTATATTATAACCTGAGTTTGAATGATTTCCACCTTTACAGTGTATATATCGATTATCAAATACAATATATGCCGTTATAACGGCACTCGAGAAGCTGGTAAAACACTCGGCGGTATATCGCCGTTTAATATAAACACTCGTGCGCTGTTATTTAATACTCGAACACGATAATCACACGCGGTTTTCACCTACAAAGAGCTATTTATATAGACAAATATGGCATCGGCGTATTTCCCGTCTCTAGCTGCAAGTTTGTCAAGCAACTTCGCGTCTTCGCCATTTCCAAAGCCAATTTGCAATGTTTCGATCAAATTTGCAGAGTTTCGACACACGATTTCGCAGGCTCTAAAATTTTCATTTATCGTCTTCCCATCAACCATTGCTTTTTATCACCTTCCCATCAACCATTGCTGGCACTCTATTGCCAGCCTGCGCCGCCCCGCCTGCCCACTCCCGATTAAGAGCCTACGGAGGAGGCAGGTGCTCCCCGGACATTTAAAAACGACCCCCTCCACGATGTCCATGAGCTTTAGCGCGGTCGAGCATGCAAGTACTGTTTCATTTGGATGTAACAAAATCTTTCCATGACCTTCGAGTGATCTCTGTTTCTTCGTCATCAAACTCATGAACTTTGATTTCCTTCTCCGGTCTCAATCGATTGAGCCGTTCCCTTTTCTCCTCGGCGGTTAAACTATTTGGATCTACAGGCAAACGAATGACGTCATGAGGCTCGTGGTAACGGATGATTAGTGTGGAGCCATCAGGTTGTTGCAGACGAACTTTATACATGCGAGGATAGACACTCTTCTTTATTCTAGTGATTGTAGATGAGAACCTGCAAAAAGCAATCATGGAATTTTGTTAAAAACAATGCCACGTTAGGCACATGCCCGTCAACAGGGTAGGGTAGGGTAGGTAGTCCACTTGGGAACGCGTACTTCGACATCGTCCAAAGATAGGTCACTTCAGAAATTTAATAGTGATGGACAGGTTTCGGAATGCCGAAGATCGCCTTGCGAGTTGGGTGCGATTCTGGTGTCAATGTCACGAGCTCAAAGTCCCAAATTAGAATATTAGATGATCGGTCGCTTACGACATTAAATTAAATTTTATTTTGCTTGCTATTGAGCCTGCTGACTAAGTGCAATGGTTACTTGACCACTTGACCTACTGCAGTGTTTAGTTGTCATAGTGTAGTGGTTAGTTGACTTACTGCAGTGGTTAGTTGACCTAGTGCAGTGGTTAGTTGACCTAGTGTAGTGGTTAGTTGACCTAGTGTAGTGGTTAGTTGACCTAGTGTAGTGATTAGTTGACTTACTGCAGTGGTTAGTTGACATAGTGTAGTGGTTAGTTGACATAGTGTAGTGATTAGTTGACTTACTGCAGTGGTTAGTTGACCTAGTGTAGTGGTTAGTTGACCTAGTGTAGTGATTAGTTGACCTAGTGTAGTGGTTAGTTGACCTAGTGTAGTGGTTAGTTGACCTAGTGCAGTGGTTAGTTGACCTAGTGTAGTGGTTAGTTGACCTAGTGTAGTGATTAGTTGACCTAGTGTAGTGGTTAGTTGACCTAGTGCAGTGGTTAGTTGACCTAGTGTAGTGATTAGTTGACCTAGTGCAGTGGTTAGTTGACCTAGTGTAGTGGTTAGTTGACCTAGTGTAGTGGTTAGTTGACCTAGTGTAGTGGTTAGTTGACCTAGTGCAGTGGTTAGTTGACCTAGTGTAGTGGTTAGTTGACCTAGTGTAGTGGTTAGTTGACCTAGTGCAGTGGTTAGTTGACCTAGTGCAGTGGTTAGTTGACATAGTGCAGTGGTTAGTTGACATAGTGTAGTGGTTAGTTGACCTAGTGTAGTGGTTAGTTGACCTAGTGTAGTGATTAGTTGACATAGTGTAGTGATTAGTTGACCTAGTGTAGTGGTTAGTTGACATAGTGTAGTGGTTAGTTGTCATAGTGTAGTGATTAGTTGACTTACTGCAGTGGTTAGTTGACCTAGTGCAGTGGTTAGTTGACCTAGTGTAGTGGTTAGTTGACCTAGTGTAGTGATTAGTTGACCTAGTGTAGTGGTTAGTTGACCTAGTGCAGTGGTTAGTTGACCTAGTGCAGTGGTTAGTTGACCTAGTGCAGTGGTTAGTTGACCTAGTGTAGTGATTAGTTGACATAGTGTAGTGGTTAGTTGACCTAGTGTAGTGGTTAGTTGACATAGTGTAGTGGTTAGTTGACATAGTGTAGTGGTTAGTTGTCATAGTGTAGTGATTAGTTGACTTACTGCAGTGGTTAGTTGACATAGTGTAGTGGTTAGTTGACCTAGTGCAGTGGTTAGTTGACCTAGTGTAGTGGTTAGTTGACCTAGTGTAGTGGTTAGTTGACCTAGTGTAGTGGTTAGTTGACCTAGTGTAGTGGTTAGTTGACCTAGTGTAGTGATTAGTTGACCTAGTGTAGTGATTAGTTGACCTAGTGTAGTGGTTAGTTGACCTAGTGTAGTGATTAGTTGACCTAGTGTAGTGGTTAGTTGACCTAGTGTAGTGGTTAGTTGACCTAGTGTAGTGATTAGTTGACATAGTGTAGTGATTAGTTGACCTAGTGTAGTGGTTAGTTGACCTAGTGTAGTGGTTAGTTGACCTAGTGTAGTGGTTAGTTGACCTAGTGTAGTGATTAGTTGACCTAGTGTAGTGGTTAGTTGACCTAGTGTAGTGATTAGTTGACCTAGTGTAGTGGTTAGTTGACCTAGTGTAGTGGTTAGTTGACCTAGTGTAGTGATTAGTTGACATAGTGTAGTGATTAGTTGACCTAGTGTAGTGGTTAGTTGACCTAGTGTAGTGGTTAGTTGACCTAGTGTAGTGGTTAGTTGACCTAGTGTAGTGGTTAGTTGACATAGTGTAGTGATTAGTTGACTTACTGCAGTGGTTAGTTGACCTAGTGTAGTGGTTAGTTGACCTAGTGTAGTGGTTAGTTGACCTAGTGTAGTGGTTAGTTGACCTAGTGTAGTGGTTAGTTGATATAGTGTAGTGATTAGTTGACTTACTGCAGTGGTTAGTTGACCTAGTGTAGTGGTTAGTTGACCTAGTGTAGTGGTTAGTTGACCTAGTGTAGTGGTTAGTTGACCTAGTGTAGTGATTAGTTGACCTAGTGTAGTGGTTAGTTGACCTAGTGTAGTGGTTAGTTGACCTAGTGCAGTGGTTAGTTGACCTAGTGTAGTGATTAGTTGACCTAGTGTAGTGGTTAGTTGACCTAGTGTAGTGGTTAGTTGACCTAGTGTAGTGGTTAGTTGACCTAGTGTAGTGGTTAGTTGACCTAGTGTAGTGGTTAGTTGACCTAGTGTAGTGATTAGTTGACCTAGTGTAGTGATTAGTTGACCTAGTGTAGTGGTTAGTTGACCTAGTGCAGTGGTTAGTTGACCTAGTGCAGTGGTTAGTTGACCTAGTGTAGTGATTAGTTGACTTACTGCAGTGGTTAGTTGACATAGTGTAGTGGTTAGTTGACCTAGTGTAGTGGTTAGTTGACCTAGTGTAGTGGTTAGTTGACCTAGTGTAGTGATTAGTTGACCTAGTGTAGTGATTAGTTGACCTAGTGTAGTGGTTAGTTAACCTAGTGTAGTGATTAGTTGACCTAGTGTAGTGATTAGTTGACCTAGTGCAGTGGTTAGTTGACCTAGTGTAGTGATTAGTTGACTTACTGCAGTGGTTAGTTGACCTAGTGTAGTGGTTAGTTGACCTAGTGTAGTGGTTAGTTGACCTAGTGTAGTGATTAGTTGACCTAGTGTAGTGATTAGTTGACCTAGTGTAGTGGTTAGTTAACCTAGTGTAGTGGTTAGTTGACCTAGTGTAGTGATTAGTTGACCTAGTGTAGTGATTAGTTGACCTAGTGTAGTGGTTAGTTGACCTAGTGCAGTGGTTAGTTGACCTAGTGCAGTGGTTAGTTGACCTAGTGTAGTGATTAGTTGACTTACTGCAGTGGTTAGTTGACATAGTGTAGTGGTTAGTTGACCTAGTGTAGTGGTTAGTTGACCTAGTGTAGTGGTTAGTTGACCTAGTGTAGTGATTAGTTGACCTAGTGTAGTGATTAGTTGACCTAGTGTAGTGGTTAGTTAACCTAGTGTAGTGATTAGTTGACCTAGTGTAGTGATTAGTTGACCTGACCTAGTGTAGTGATTAGTTGACCTAGTGCAGTGGTTAGTTGACCTAGTGTAGTGATTAGTTGACTTACTGCAGTGGTTAGTTGACCTAGTGTAGTGGTTAGTTGACCTAGTGTAGTGGTTAGTTGACCTAGTGTAGTGATTAGTTGACCTAGTGTAGTGATTAGTTGACCTAGTGTAGTGGTTAGTTAACCTAGTGTAGTGGTTAGTTGACCTAGTGTAGTGATTAGTTGACCTAGTGTAGTGATTGGTTGACCTAGTTATAGTGGTTAGTTGATGGTTAGTTAACCTAGTGTAGTGGTTAGTTGACCTAGCGTAGTGGTTACTGGTTAGTTGACCTAGTGTAGTTGAGTCGTTGACCTAGTGCAGTGGTTAGTTGACCCAGTGCAGTGGTTAGTTGACCTAGTGTAGTGGTTAGTTGACCTAGTGTAGTGATCAGTTCACATAGTGTAGTACAACCTCAAATAAATACAATAAAATTAGAATGAATTAGTTCTTCGTGGGTGTACAATACGACAAACAGTACTTATCTCGCTATATATTTTATGATTAATGTTTCTATACTACATTACGTTATAAGAAAAATAAAAAAAGAAGAAAACAAAGTATCAAGAAATAAAGTATCAGAAAATCAAAGTATCCAATTGTCATTGAAATTTGCTTGTCGCACAGGCAATCTCAATGTTACCCGGATCGAATTCGACTTTTTTTCGCAGACAACTAGAACCACGAACACACAGTATGGCAGAACGCACAAGAGCAAATGACAGTTTTGAGCGAATCCAGTTTGTTGCGACGCTGTTTTCTAGGCCACGTTTTTCAGCTATCCGTGATGATAGTACCGTCAAGAACATTTCAGTTTCGCGGCTCTCCCTCCATATGGAGTGAAGATCAGAGGAGTAAAAGAGCCATGTTCCACATCAATGACTCTTTGTCCATAGGCTCGTTTCTTCTCACGTTCGTTGGCACAGAAAGCGGTTGACAACTTCTGGTTTTTGTAGGAAGGGGCGAAAGGGTTGAATACCCGCACATCGAAGAATGCCCGTTGCCCACGAAGCCATAAGCCTCTCACGCTTATGTCAGTCTCGCCTCGTCTTGTACGTTTGCTGTACCATGGAGTTGTTCACCAGTGACGGGGAGAAGAGGTGGTTCGATTTCCACATCGTTGGAGATCTCAGTAGCTAGGTGCCCAAGGAGGTCTCGAACTTCGTTATGTCGTTAATGGATAAAACCGCCCTTGCAGCAAGATATCGCGTGATCAATTGAGAAGTGTTTCCCACAGGCGCAGGTTGTTGGGCGGTATTTCAGCTGCCATCGATATCGCATACGTATTGCATAATAGAATTCCTTTTTGTTTAGAGCGTAGATTTCAGCGGAAGCGATGTTAGCCAATTTGACGCGCCTTTCATTTGAGCAAGATCGTTTGAACGTAACTGCTCCTTGACCATTCTCATTCTTAGACCTGCTAGAATTTTCTGATGCTCTTCGTTCCTTCCCTTTATGATCATGTTCTTGATCTGAATATGAGCTTTGGTGTCAAAGCCGTATTTTGCGTCTTGGGTTTTGATCTTTGTAGAAAGCTGCTCAGTTGCTGACTTAGAATAAGCGAACTCCCTTTCTGAAATTTCAGCGAAGATCGGGATTCCAAGTCCACCTAACGGGTAGACTAAGAAGCTTGCGTTCGTCTGCAGAGCAATGATGTCCATCCGTGATGGCAGGTAAGAAGAGGCGGTTGATGACTTCGTCAACTGGCTTCAGCAACGGACCAAGGTTTGGGATGGTACGTAAGTGGTAAGACAGTTTGTGCTGAAATCATGCCACAAATGCTGCATATGCTGCCTGTGGTGCAAACAATGCAATTTTGTAAAGTTCCTCAAGCTGCTGAACCCATTTCTTGACAAGAGTTTGGACGTACTTCTCTCGTGATTCGCTGGTTCCGATGTAGCTACCAAGATACCCATGCCCTTTTGATGTCACGTTTATTTCTGAGCCAGCGAATATTTTCTTTGCAGACTCAAGTTTATCCTCTTTTACTACCAGCCAAGATTTTGAAGCTTTTGGGAAGTAGCCAAGAAGGGGACCAAAACGAAGGATACGATCCCACCATACTCTTAGACATTCAAGGGCCCCCGCGCCGCCAAGAACATCTGCATATGCCGCATGCTTCACTCCTTTGCTATCCGTGCCACCGTCATCTTCTACCTTGATGGCATTGCAAGTGGATCTCCCTGAGTTGTCCCCTCCGATGATAAAATCTCTTTACCACCAGTAATGAAAAGCCTCGATGGTGAGCCGTAGCAGTTCCTCACATATGTTGCCATCGCTGGACAGATGTAACCGGATGTTATGAAGAAGGACTAAGTCAATAATATCGGTCGACGGTCATCAAGCCCGATATTCTCTCCAGTGCTGGATCTCTGCAGCTTTGTGCTGATCTACCATCTGGATGTGAAGCAGCAGCCCACTCTATGCGAGAGATTTTCGAAGAGGAAAGTACAGACTCTGTACTTTCCTCTTCGAAAATCTCTCGCATAGAGTGGGCTGCTGCTTCACATCCAGATGGTAGATCAGCACAAAGCTGCAGAGATCCAGCACTGGAGAGAATATCGGGCTTGATGACTATGGTTTCAGCTATGAAACTTTTACCAGCGGCTCCAGTAGGAAGCATGAAAATGTTCCTTCGCCAGTACACTATTTCTTCATAGACAGCATTCAAAATCTGGCATAGGTCTTCCTTAGTATGAGAACCCCATATTTTTGGGGTGTCCAAGCCAGAGGATGACGCATGGATTTCTGGAACATTTCCCGCGATCTCATCTCGAGATACACTGCACTTGAAGCAACTGGATAGCTTCGGTTGTTTTGGTTGTCTGTGCGGAAGTTCACCAGTTAACGGCTGCAAACTGTCTGGAGATTGTGAAGACGTCTGATTTGTCTGCTCTTCGTAATTGGCCGTCGGCATGTTTGTCCTTAATTTAGCTGCTTATAGGAATACTATTTTCAGTTCAGATGAAGTGATAAGTAACGAAGCTAGACGAGATGAGCAATCGAATCAAACCACGTTGCTTCAACTTCAGCCAATCAAAATACCAAACCAATCCTAACCAATTGATTCCAAATTTTTGGGAAATCCAAATGTTTGATTAGTTCACATAGTGTAGTGATTAGTTCACATAGTGTAGTGGTTAGTTCACATAGTGTAGTGATTAGTTCACATAGTGTAGTGGTTAGTTGACCTAGTGTGGTGTCGTTAATTGACCTAGTACAGTGGTTAGTTTGCAGCACAATTTCCGAAGTGAGCTACCTTTGGTGGATGTAGAAATGGGGCCTTATAATTGACACGTGGCTTGTGCTAAAAATGCACTTGAATAGGCCATGTGATTGTATCAGAGATCGATCCTGACATCAGTCACTCAACTTTCCACCAAATTCTTTGACATAACTCAACTTTTTTTATTATTTGTTGGATTTGGTTTCATTATGTTCACCTTTTCATAACTGTCACTGTCTATTGTTCTGCTAAATTTTTCTGATAAATTTTTTAAAATACTGTAATTTGACAACAAAAAATACTACTGATGCATAATACCTGCAAAAAGGGGAAATGTGAAAGCCAGCCCACTATAGAAACAGATTAATTAAAACACAATAAGTAGAAAGACAAACAATATACAATAGGATTCAATATAAGACTCAAAATACAAGGCTCAAAATAATTGGCCAGTCAACAGTCAATGAATGACCTGCATGCACCGTCACCACCCCAATTTTTTAATTGATCAGCCAAACTTTCATTACGTCATTCATATTGACTGGTAAAATGCAAATTCATACACAATCAAATAAATAAATCGATGATGAATATGATTAAACAAATGTTATTTGTTTACTTTACACAAGTTTCTGTTTTCATTATTTATTATGAGAAAAGAGTACAGTGCATGTCAGTGATTTACATAATAGCATATTAAACATGTACTTGAAGTATCGTTTTGACTCAATTATCACCAACTTTATCCACATCAGGCTTTTAGCCAGGTACTGTCTAGCCGTCCTATGGATGGCCACTTTTGAAAAATCAGATTTTTTTTCCGTATGGACGGCCATGGATGTCCTAAGCAAAATATTTTTGTCAAACAACAACTTACAGTTTTCCCCCTTTCTAATGTTTTTTTTTATTTCTGTTAGCTGCTGTTATATTTTAGCTATTGTGTAGGTTTTGTTACTAATTTTTGTCAAGAACATGCAGATATGACGATTGATTGCAAGATCGATTTAACGTATATATGCATAGTAGCACACTGTTATTTTCAAGGAGTTAAAATAACACCCCTGTTACCCCATTTAGGTGGAGTTAAAAAATAACTCGACTATTGGGATAAAATAACTCCCAATAGTGGAGTTATTTTTTTATTTTAACTCCTTGCAAGGAGTAACAATAACACTTAAAAAATATACTCCCTTTTGGGATATCGTTGTCTGAGAAGATTTGTTAAAAAAATAGTCCCAGCGCGACGAGTCAAAATGCTATAGTTTCTTACATTATATCAACTCGGACATACGATGCAGCGACAGGGAAAAGCCAGTAAACACGGAAAGATATTCAGGTTATCTGTAGACTACTGTAACTGTAGTTGGATTTGAAGTGTCCTTCGGTTCGAAGACTTTGTCGGCGATCAGGGACAAGGACTATGCTTCAAGAACCCATTTGTTTTTGAAGAAACCTGTCTTCCTGTCAACAAGAATGTTTGGCCTAAGGTTTACGTTCATGCTGCTGTCGACTACAGCCGCCGCTTTTAAGTCTGAATGCCGTACTTATTGGCTTTTTTACTTTCTTTGTGAATCGTCGAGTACTGTCCAGTTATCATATATTTTATGTCTAGTTGAGAAAAGTTTTGTTCTGTTCTTAACTTGTAATACTGCAGTCTGCATGCTCAACAAAATCTTCGAAATTTAATAGATTGTTTAAAATTTATACAAGCTAAGTAGGTCAAAAATTTGAAAACGAAAATAAGATTCGTAAGTGCTTTTAATAATTCATTATATACGATAAATATTACTATAAGTTATAGAGTGATCGGTTGGCGCAGCGGATTAGTCGCGGAACATTAGGTTAATTAAGTTAAGTAGTTAAGCAAGCGGGGCGTACGAATCACACGCGTTGGTCTTCCGAAAGATGTGAAAATTGATCCCAGACCCCCCAGGGACGCGAGTTAATTTTTAACTCCGATTTAACTAAAAAAACGGGAGTTAATTTAACTCCACAAAACGGATTATTTTGAACCTTTTTTTTGGACCCGAATTTTGGAGTTAAAATAACTCCCTGAAAATAACAGTGCAAAAATGTTGTTTAATAAAACTGCTGGTTAACATGTTTGATAAGCTCACTGGCCATGCCCACCAAAACGTTTAGATGGCCAGTTTTGAAATCCTGGCCAAAAACCTGATCCACGTCCATGGAAATGTTTTTGAGGGTGTTTTTGTTATGTTGTGTTTTCTTCAGAATGCACGCTGATCAGTCATACATTGACCAAAAACTCACCACTGTTGTGAGTTCATACATGTATATACAGAAAATATATATATATATATATATATACAGCAGAACCTGAGTTTTACGACCCCGTCTTTTACGACCACCTGCCATTTACGATCACTTTTTCTGGCACGGACTATTTGTAGTTAAAATGTACCTGCAATTAGCGACCACCTGTCAAACGTGACTAGCGACCACCTGTCAAACGTGACCAGCGACCACATTTTATCAGTCCCAAACACGAAATTTAACCTGTCATGAGCGACTTTTTACGAGACAAGCGTTTGTCTTTTTTTGATAGCGCATCAGCGACCACCAAACGCGAAATTTGAGCGACTTTTTCAACTTAAAACTGCCACTATGTAAACGAAATATGTTACAATCAACAAGCAAGAATTTTGACCACGTGCGAATACAGGGAACAAGAAGATTGTTGCTTTTTAACCATTCTTTTGCTTAATACTTTCATAGGTAAGCGATGGAATTTCGAGAGTGCATAATAAATATCCTTATTAGCGACAATCCCAAGCCCTTAAACCATCATCATTGTTGAAGGAAACGTTTCGAAATTGACGAAAAGCGCGGACTAATATTTGTTTGTTACTGCAATCTTGTCAGGGTTAAACATTGTTGTGGGAGATCGCAAATAACTTTGCTATTACAACATTAAGCTTAACATGGTTTACGTATGTTGTAGACCATTAAACGATCTTTGATTTAATATATCGTATGAGCTTTTACGTTTAGTACAACGCTTGAAAATATTCGAAAACTTCACGGGTGAGGTTCGTAAATTATATTTTCGTATCCGCCATCTTTGTTTATAACGCAAGATCGCCAATAACTTTGTGCAAATTACGAATCAATATATATCGTTTCTCCTTACTCTTTTAGTCTAATTCTTAGATGAAATTGCTGTAAATAAAATATTTTCGCGATCAAAGATGAAGTACGTACGCTAGGGTGGTCCTTATTCTAATTTTATTTTATTTTGTATAGTCTGACCCTCTATAAATGGTTCCAATTGGGTTAAAAATGCTGTGTGTAAAATTGTATTAAAAACTATTGATATTTAGGGATAGCTCAAGGACCCTGAAATTTTTACTATAGTATCCCTATGAGAAAAATTAGCCAAATTGTCCAATATGCTATAAGTCCTCAGGGGAGTGTTGGATTGGTTTAAAAATCCACTAGTGAGTAGTTTAGACCTGGTTTCCTATTTGACTTTAAGACAAACTTATAGCCAAAAATGTATGGTTTCCGAGATATAGGGCTCCAAACTTTTTTAACCAATGAGAATTTTAAGAACTTTGGAGCCCTATATCTCGGAAACCATACATTTTTGGCTATAAGTTTGTCTTAAAGTCAAATAGGAAACCAGGTCTAAACTACTCACTAGTGGATGTTTAAACCAATCCGACACTCCCCTGAGGACTTATAGCATATTGGACAATTTGGCTAATTTTCTCATAGGGATACTATAGTAAAAATTTCAGGGACCTTGAGCTTAGGGGTGCACCGGAACTCGGTTCCGGCCGGGTAGTTCCGGCCGGAACTCTGATTTTTCGGAGATCCGGTTCCGGCCGGAACTGATTAAAAAAGCATGGCCGGAACCGGAACTCTGTCGTTTTCAGAGAGATTGAATATCAAGTTTATTTATTAAATAACATCGATCAAACAGACTGAACAGATGATACAGACAGGGGTGGATCTAGGGATTTTTGTGACTAGTTTCCGAACGCCGAAGGCGCGAGAATCGAGTGCCAAAGGCACGAGATTTCTAGGGGTGTTCGGGGGCATGCCCCCCCTGAAAATTTTGAAATCTAGAGTCTCTGAAATGCCATTTCCTGCATTTTGTGGGAAGATTTTACAGAACTCTGGAAGGTCAGAAAACGTGAATACATGTCTAAATTTACAGTTGGAATAAAAATTAGTAGGGTTTTACAGTAATTTATACTTATGGAAGAGTGACATTTATGTTTATATAATTTTTTTTGATTTTCTAAGGCTCTGAAATGCTAGTTCCTGCATTTTGAGGGCAGTCTTAATAGTAAATATAAAATATTAAGGTCATAAACACCCTAACTATAGTCTACCTCATCATAGTACACTTCAATGGGAACAATTTTTCAATTATTGCATTCCCTCTACCAAATCAATTTGTAACACAGTAATTTTGTACTACTTCTACTGTCGGATGGTGACTGGTAAAAATATGTTACAATGAATAATAGTTAGTAACCCTGACCTGGTTTTTCAAAATTAACCTTAATTTCAAATAATACCATAATTTCAAACATTTAAAGCACAGTATATATGTAGTGTTTTCAAATTAATGGCTGCATCAGTTCAACACTAAGTTCAGCCCTTGGATGGCAGGTAGGAATATTAAATAGTTGAAAATCATGTTAGTTCAGCACAACGATGGCAGGTAGGAAGGTCAAATAGTTGAAAATCATGTGAGTTCAGCAACTGTACGGCAGGTAGGAAGGTCAAATAGTTGAAAATCATGTGAGTTCAGCACCTGGATAGCAAGTAGGAAGGTTAAATAGTTGAAAATCATGTTAGTTCAGCACCTGGATAGCAAGTAGGAAGGTTAAATAGTTGAAAATCATGTTAGTTCAGCACCTGGATAGCAAGTAGGAAGGTTAAATAGTTGAAAATCATGTTAGTACAACATCTGGATAGCAACTAGGAAGGCTAAATAGTTGAAAATCATGTTAGTTCAGTATCTGGAATTCTGGATAGCAAGTAGGAAGGTTAAATAGTTGAAAATCATGATTTCAGCACTAGGGTGGCAGGTAGCAAGGTCAAATAGTTGTAAATCATGTTAGGTGGTTCAGCATCTGGTCATCTGGATAGCAAATTGAAATAACACTTGGAAGATGGCATCGTCTGGGTTGACTTGTTATCTCTCCTTCCTTATTACTCTGGCAAAGAAAATCACGGTCGTAATGATGGACTTCATCTTCTCGCGGTTTTCATTAATTCGTTCTTGCAGGAAAACCGCTCCGCCATTGCAATACTACCGCATAACTTTGAAACTTCGAACAAGCAGTGGTCCAGAACGTAAGGGGAGATTTGAATAATTTGAATATTCAATTTGTTGCCATTCTTCCCTCCATCAAATTAAACAAAGGCATGGTTTCTTCGAATAAACAAGCCAAGGGAAGCGCACGAGCCATTCAAACCTGAACCTTTGTAGCCCACAGTCTCGCACGTTTGAGGAATAACAAACAACTGCTGGTCTGGTTTCCAGATATTTGGAATATAGCGTAATTTTATAGGGAGCTGAAAACCGGCCAATCGTTTGGTAAACAAGTCCATTATATTGAAAGGAAAACAGTCTTCCTTCGACAAACTGGTTGTCCACGCGACTACGCGAGAGGCATTTCGTATTTATATGATCTGACTAGTTCATGACTAGTTCACTCTAATTGGGTTGAAGGCGATTAACCAATAGGAGACAGTTTTGACTAGTTCACTCTGATTGATTTGAGGCGATTAACCAATAGGAGACAGTTTTGACTAGTTCACTCTAAGTTTTGCACTAGTTCACTCTAATTGCCTGAGATTTCCACACGATTATTCCACGCGCGGCGCTCGATCGCTCCATTTTGCCCTCCCCCTCCCCCAAAAACCTATAATACAGGCTATCATTTAGCAAAATAGACGTGCAAGCAACTGCGCACGGTGAAAAGTAAAAATATCAATAAAAATAACTTTAGTAATACATTGTTAATTTTTATTTTTTATCAAAATGTGACTAGTTTCCGGAAACTAGTTGAACTAGTCTGGATCCACCCCTGGATACAGATCATATTTCAACAACTGTGAAGTATAATTTACATAAATAGCAAGAAACAACATGGCATCCAGTGGTAGAAGGCGTGCACGATGCTCCTTAAAGACGTTCCCAGCTTCGGAAAAGAGGCATTCGGAATAAACGGACGATGCTGGACAGGATAGATAGCGACGCACTACTTTGGCAATGGTTGGATATATTGATTTCTCTTCTTTCCAGAAATGTAAAGGGTCCTTGCACCTTTCTGTCCTTTCAACAGTGGGAGTAACAGCGTATCTGTCTACTTCACTTGCCAACTCAGACAGACCAGGTCCCTTCGGCCTTTTCCGACGCGTCTTCGAAACTTCTGTTTGATCTCTTTCAGAACTTTGTTCATCATCGGAACTTTCTTCATCAGAAAGCTCTTCAGTAGAACTGACTTCGTCATAGCACTTCAGAAAATCAAAATGGATTTCCTCTTTTAGCGATTTGGGTGTGTTTGTATCTGTACGTTGTTTCGCAGCCTTTTCTCCTTCGGTTGTTTTTTTTCCAACGGCCTTGTGGGTATTGCCATCTTTGTCTGTTGCCTGTGTATCGGCATCGCTATTAACTGGCATAACTGCGGTCTACATCTCTTCCAGAAGCCACTTCTTGGCAGTTTCCTTGTTGTTCAGGAACTTAAACTTGTAACGTGGATCAACCACCGTTGTGAGGACATAATTCTTGTCTTCCTTGACATTTAATTTGTTAGGTAAACAAGAAAGAAGCCGTTGTCGGAGGGCGTTACGTATTTTAGTAGTTTGCACTCCACTATCATGACCAAGCTTCGACAAATATCGATCAAGGGCAACGACATGAGGAATAACATCACCCAGTGTCGACTGCTCAGAGTTTGCTTGGTAATTTCAAAGAATGGTTGAAGTATGTGCAGAATTTTCTCGCATAGATTCCATTCGTTTGAGCTTACACAATTACGTTATCATTATTCAATATTTTTATTCCAACTTTTGCCCCCCCCCCCCCCCCCTATATGGCTTACCGAACCCGGTTCCGGCCGGAACTTCCGGCCGGATTTCTTTTTCAGTTCCGGTCAGATCCGGTTCCGGCCGGATCTTAAAATATTGGTTCCGGTGCACCCCTACTTGAGCTATCCCAAAATATCAATAGTTTTTAATACAATTTTACACACAGCATTTTTAACCCAATTGGAACCATTTAAGAGGGTCAGACTATACAAAATAAAAAAAAATTAAAATAAGGACCACCCAGGTAACGTACGAATTCGGTTTTCTTTCACGGCGCGCATATCGTCCAGCAAGTTCTGTTCAAACTGTTTGCTGTTTTTCTGAGATTTTTCTGGTTTTCTTTCTTTATTAAGAAATATTATATTGGTTTTAAATTATAAAGCCATCTTTCAGTCGACTAGCGAACACAGAACACAGTCGTAAACATAATAGCGTCTTCCAATATATGGCTTGCATGACGTCACATCGCTAACTGCCATTTACGACCACCTGTCGCCTCTCGAGTGCACTTCCCAAAGTAGCGAAGCGATACACAACTTCTTGTATACAGAGGGCTTTAATAATAATTAATTGATATATGAGAGGATTTAATATTGTCAAATACATATATATGGAAAAAACTGCCCCAACCAGGAATCGAACCCTGGTCTCCGAATCAATCCTCTCATATATCAATTAATTATTATTAAAGCCCTCTGTAAGTTGTGTATCGCTTCGCTACTTTGGGAAGTGTGCTCGAGAGGCCTTTCTCCACATTATGGTTAGATGCGATGTCTGCCTGTTGATGTTAAGTGAAATTAGCGGCAAATTTAATATGTATATGGAAAAATCACTGACTGTTCTGACCGTGTCTCATTAGCTCAAAGGTGAGAGCGCCGAAACGTTGATTCGGAGACCAGGGTTCGATTCCGGGTTGGGGCAGTCACTTTTTCCATATATGTATTTGACAATATTAAATCCTCTCATATATCAATTAAATATATATATATATATATATATATATATATATATATATATATATATATATATATATATATATATATATATATATATATATATATATATATATATATATATATATATATATATATATATATATACATATATATAACAATGTTTATAAATTATCAATATTTACCATTTCACTTCCCCTGTATGTGTTAAAGGCACTGAACTGCTTAATTCTTGAAGCCAACATATTTAATTTTTTAACACTAAACAAGTGAAACACAGTATTGTTAATATAATACTGTGGGATCTATCTGGATTAATGGCACTTGGATGTACTTGTAATTTAGATTTGCAAACACAGCTGTTGCTATAGTGTGGGATCTAGCAGTATGTTAAATACTACGGGATCTAGCCATCTATCTGTTAAGGTGTTTGAATTTAGATTTGCAAACACAGTGTTTAATATAATATGGTGAGATATATATAGCCATCTAATACATCTATCCTGTTTAAAGAGTATATGGAAAAATGTATATAAATTTGCAGACCTTAGAGGTGGTTAGTTGAGCAACTTATTAAATTAATACTTTCTGTTTAATATACACAGAATAAAACCAGAATAAGACCTTCCTCATGAAAAGTTTAAATTTGTTGAGAAACTTGGGGGTATTTGTTGGGAAACTTTGGGGGTGAGTTAACCAGTCAAAATAAATTGTTAAAACTTATAACCATTTATTGACTTAATCTAAAGGTGGGATGGTGGGTCAAACTTTTCATTCAACTTTCATTTCACTGCGTTCCTCACATGAGCCTGCAACAATTATGTACAACACATACAGCAACTTTTATTATTTGGCAGAAGGAAAGGACCTAGCTTGCCAGGCAATGGATATAAATATCATTTTTAACTTACTCTTACAGTAGTCTCAGAATGTGCAGTAGTTTCATGCGGAGCATGCCCCAACGAAATCATTTTGGAAAAGATTAATTTTGGTACACATAAAATATTAAATTTTCAATCGAGTGAAATGTAAAATATTACTTGTAGTATACCTAGTTGAGTTAGCTTACTCATCGTACTAGCTGAGTGGAATGATGCCAAACATAAAAAATTAAACAGAAATGTTGCAGGTACTTCAATATTCTTTCTGGTAGTTTTTAATATCTTCAATCTTGCCTGCAGACTACAGTACAATACGTGACCGACTCACCTTCGAGATATCATGATCTCGTTCAATTCAATTATTTAACTTTTAAAAAGTTGAACAAACACCACTCATGTAACTCTGGAAGAACTACCGAACTTCTGCCGTTTATAAATCTCTCACCATCACTATTAAATGTATATCGAGCACAGCAGGCATTGGCATGTGCGAGTACGCCATGTTAGAATCCATATAGTGGTTAACACACCTGATACTACTATAGAGATCATAAAAAAAAGTTTTATATATGATTTCTATGCCTGATACATTGCGAGATCTTGCTGGCCTATACTAAACTACTATATGGACCCTAACATAACGTACCCTGAAAATGTTGTAAGCCATTGGATTTTTCGAATTAGTTGCGCATTAATCTGCGCATCCCACAAGTACAAGTTCTGGCTGGGGTTAGGGTTATTTCGGGTTAATTACAATAATTTACTGCTTACAATGCTTTAACAATAGCGGAGCGCGTTAATGCTATTTATAGAACCAAAATTATATTATTATATACTGTCAAAACTTGAAGCTTGCACCAATGACATTATAATTTGGTGTACAGCCAATGGCTTTGCTTGCAACGCCGGAACTGAAGTCATCCACTTATCTTCCCGATTATTTTTAGATCTACATTTTAATTTTATTATAGGATGTTTTTATTCATATTAGAGATTTTTTAGGATTTATTTCGATATTTAAGGTTTTACCATTGTAAGAGCATCGAGTTCTATAGGATGCCCCAAATGCTGATGATTATTATTTATTATTATACTGACGACATTACCGCGCTTCGTTATTCTAGTAGTTTGTGGGTTACAAGGAACGCGGAGATTTTTGCCCAGTCAACTCAAAAGGATCTTCCTACTTTCAAGAACTAGTCTAATCCTAACCTAAGTATAACCGTAGTTAACCACTTAACCCTAACCTAACGAAAAATAAAGACCAGACAAAAACAGAAAGGTCCTTTTGAGTCATCTCTTTTAGCCATTTCCTTTCGCCGAGAAGTGATGAGAGCGATTGGACGCCTGACATTTCAGGCTAGCGAAAAACGGAAGGAAACCCTATTGAAAGCACGTTTACGAACTACGTTAAACTGAATTTTAAAAAATGCTATCGAATGTTGTACTCGAATCGATCGTGCGTGTGAGAGCTTCATCATCTGGTAGCTTGCGGCTACTGACCAAAAACGAGTTCTTAATTACTAGTTATTTTTACTATAAATATCGCACATCTGGGCTGGCGTAATACTGACAAACACGAGATTAAGTTAGATAGTACATTGCAGCTTGGACTTAGCTAGTAAAGTTGTAAAGGTTTCGTGTTAAAATGTTTAAGTTTTATTTTTTTAAACATTTTATTTCATTTTTTTATTTTTCAGGTTTCATTTAACTCAAATTTGCTTATTCACTTATTCACGTGCTTTTTGCCCGAGGAGAATTCTGTTATTTTAAACTATTTAAACTTTCTTGGAACATTTGCTATATTTTACTTACGTTGAACATATTCACGAATACGTTGTTGTTCACAGCAATGTTAACCTGCTGTGCAGACATTTTTCAAGTTACAAACCGCGAAAATCTACCTGAAGTCAACGTACAGTAGGCTTACAGTGCCATCTGCATTTTGTATTATTATTATTATTATTATACAAATTATTTATACACGGTATCCTTTCAGTATAAAACAACTGCTTTTCAAAGGGCGTGTTACAATGGTTATTTACAATAAATACAAAGCTAAACAAACAATACAACATACAACTTATATAATAATTATTAATTAAATAGATTACATTAAAATTAATAATAATAAATAATGATTAATTAGTTATTTTGTAACGGTATACTTTTAAGGTATCGTTTGAAAGATGGCACTGATATGGTTCGAAAATTTTCCGCTATTTCGTTCGGTTGCTCGTTCCAGGAAATGGCAGCTCTATAGGAAAAACTTCTTTTGAGAAAATTTGTTTTTGGTTTCGCCAACGACAGTTTAGTATCATTACTTCGTAAATTGTGTTATTGCATTTGTTAAATAGCTCAGATATATACTTCGGTAACCTTTCAGTTAATGCCTTAAATGTTAAGATTATTTCACGATTTTTTAAAGTTTTATCGATAGGCAACCATCCAAGTTTATCAAGTATTTCACTGGAACGAACATCATATGTATCACCAGTTATCACTCGCGCAGCTCTCCTTTGTAATTTAGATGGTTCGTTAATATGAGTACAACAACCGTCTCTCCAAACTGTCGAGCAATATGTGAGGTATGGAAAAACTAGAGCATTATACATTGTGACTAGATCTTTTAGTGGAAGGAAAGATTTTGCTCTTCTTAGCAGAGCAATATTCTGGGAAATTTTTTTACATTGTTCCTCTATGTGCTTATCAAATTTTAAGTGTTCATCAATGATCAAACCTAGCGTTTTCTTATATGGAACTCTCTTTATCATATCTCCACCAATGTTAATTTGAGGGCTTAATTTCAGTAATTAATGCCAGACGATAATTAGAACCAATTAACATGAATTTTGTTTTATCTTTATTCAGTGTGAGTTTATTTGCAATAAGCCATTTATTAACATTTTCTAGATCTTTATTTAGTTTATCTTCAATCTCGTTAATTGTATATCCACTGCATGAGAGAGTGGTGTCATCGGCAAATAACGTTGCCTTTGTAGTTTCTAAGCTATTTGGTAAATCGTTAATGTATAAGAGGAAAAGAAGTGGGCCTAGGTTTGATCCTTGAGGCACTCCACAATTAAGTTCCCTTACACCTGACGATTCGTTATTAATCATACAAATTTGTTTCCTTTTTTAATATACGATCTAAACCATTCAAGACTGGTGCCTCTAACTCCATATTGCTCAAGTTTAGAGATTAGGATGTCGTGATTCACCGTGTCAAAAACTTTTTTGAGGTCCAGAAAGAGAACGCCATTAATTAAGCCATTATCCATGTTGAAAAGCTAGCCATTCATTTGTAGAAAAAAGGAGAGCAGTTTCAGTTGAATGTTGTGGACGAAAGCCAGACTGTTGCTCTGAAATAATGTTGTTTTCAATCAAGAATGAACTTAGTTGGATACATACGAGTTTTTCAAAAAGTTTTGCTACAGCTGATATAACAGAAATTGGGCGGTAATTTCCACAATCTGTTTTATCACCTTCCTTAAAGATTGGTGATACTCGAGCCAATTTCCATTCATCGGGAAATATTGCAGTCTGGATTGATACATTAAAAATGTTAACAAGTGATTCAACAACAGTATGGCCTGCATCCTTTAGTAATTTCATCGCAATCCCGTCAACTCCTGATAATTTTTTAATTTTCATGTGATTTAGGGTATTCATTAACTCTATGCATGTAATACTTATCCATCTTAACATAATTGTTTATCAATTTAATTAATCATTTGTCCTGTCTGTCTATCATCTGTCCATGTATCGTTTGTCTAATTTACATACAATACAGATCTGCGTATAATGTAATTAATTAACCAATTATTTTATTTCATATTTAACCATACTAAAATCTCCAACTATATTATTAAAACTTTTTATTAAAACATTGAGCTCCTAATTATACAGAAAACAATATGGGTCATAACATGTTACTCTTAGGGTTGCCATTCTGCACTCAATATTACAGGTAAAAAGCCAACTTGAACATTTTGACTCAAAACTGTGAACGGTATATAGTGTTTTTGTTAAATTCCTTTAAAAATAGGTACGCAATGCGTACATGTGCTGCCTAACAGCCCTCTTGGGGGCTCTTGGTCCAAGAGGGCCGCTACGCAGGCTAATTTGGATACAGAGTCGGAGAGTAAAATGTGAGAGAAGTAAGTTCATTGGGCAATACAACTTAAGATATGAGACAAAGATAAAAACAAAGTTAATAAATAGGAATGCAATGCATAGATACAACAACCTGCATTATTACAAAATGTACCTCAGTACATTAATGGCTGCGCTACGGTAGTATTAAGAGATTAATATGTGATACATAGAACATATTAAAACAGAATAGGTTTTATACAGAGGTCAATGAAAAACGCTGACAAAATCGTGCATTAGTTACGGTCAACTTAAAATTGAATTCAATGCTTATAAAACAGTTCGATTGAGTGTGCATAGATTGACCATTGGAAATGTAGATTAGCATTTCTACTACAAGGTTATACATATTTCTAACTGAAGTAAGTTTGAATGTTCAATCATCCATGCTTCTAGTGTCAGTTGTTCGTCCTAACAGAAAACACCATGTTGATCAGGTCCCTAGACTACAACAGCTGGTTAAGGTTAATGAGGTTGCCCTATTTATTCGAGCCAGAGGCTCATGTTTTCAACGCTCGACTATTCAGTTTATCACTCTAAGGCGAACGGAAAGTCCAACTGATAAGGATTCCGTAGGGCTTACGATTTAAGGTCGTTTTCCGAGAAGACCCGAAAGTCTTACATTTGCTGGTATTATTGCAAAGGAAGCACTTTCTCTTCTTGATCTGAATTTTTAAGACCCTGAGTGGCAGGCGCGGATTTAGAAGTTAGTCGCATAAATTAGATTTAGAATTTGCAATTCAAAATACCTGTGAATAACAATCCTATTGGATAGGTTTTTGTTCTGCATTATTCTTAAGAAAAGCATAACCAATAGGGTTGTTCATGAAGTGTCTAATTTATGCGACTAACTTCTAAATCCGCGCCTGCTGAGTGGTGGTCCGACACAGGATTTGAACCTGTGTCTCCCAGCTTGCTTCGGCGTCGTGCTGACTCACGACTGAGCAAACATATTTGGAGCAAACATTATAAAGCAATTTGGAGCAAACATATTTGTAAAGATTATATTCAAATTCAATGTAGGCTGTAGCAATGTGCGAAATCGTATTTCTTAATTCACTGTATGTCTACGAAAGTTTGCCGAAGGTGTAGATCATGTTTGACTTTGAAGAAACGCATTTTGTATTTTTTTGTTTTACAAAGATACGCACCATATGGTTTCATTCAATACTAGCGGTTTCGTGTGTAATCGCGGGGCTGTGCACAGGCCAGGTTTCGATATACGAGAATTACTTCGTTTAAACTTACTAAAAGTAAGTGTTTTTCAAATTACCTGTATCACTATAGTATAAAGATTAAAGCTTATATTTTTAGTGAAACCTGACCCTCACTCCTTTAGAACGAACATGACCAAAATGTTGCTCAATGTAACCACAATGGCTCCAATAAACAACAAAAGTACATAGTTCAAGTAGTTCCGCAGGTTTTGTCAAGTGCGACGATGAGGCATTGTACATTTGAATTAATTACAGTTCACCATTCTTGCTCTGTGTTGTCCCTGTCTAAGCACGCCCGAGGAGCTGCATGACAATTTCGTCCCCAGGCTTTTTTCTTCTTTGCCATACGTCACCCACCGACGTAGGGGGAGCGCAACCTCTGAAATGTTTGAACCAATCAAAAAGCGGAGGCTTAATTTCAAATTTTGAAAGTGAACATTGCCGAGTTGACTGTTGAGGTGAAGTCTTCGCAGTCAGACAGTCGTTATCAGGCATATAGATTTTAACTTTTCAACCAGCTGTGACAAGTTCAAGACAATCGAGGAGTTAGTTTGCTGATCGGAGTAGTCGGTGTAAAAATGAAATTCACGATCAAGGTACGTAACGCAATAATATTTGTGATGCATGGAGAAAAATAAGCATTTTCAATATTATTTTACGATTGAACATTTTAAATTTCGATAGTTGAAAACGGATTCTGATGTTGGGAAAACCGACAGATGTTACACATCACCTAATGTCGAGTGCTATTCACAGAGATTGATACTTGATAGTCTTTGTGCGATATTTGTAGCATCGGATCATGCATTACAAATAACACAGTGTTAGTCAAATTTGAAAACAAGTGTTGATTGTTCATCCCAGCTGGACAGGCATCGACACTTGAACCTCTAGTCAATACTCAATAACCGTGCGTTACGACAGTTTCTCATAGACATGATGGGTGTTTTGATTATTATAAATAAAGTAGATCTTTCGAAGGCAATACGGAAGTTATAAGTCAACATACTATGATATGTGAGTATCAACCAAAGCTGCTTGATTAAAATCTAGATAGCTTCGTCTGATTTCGTCGGTCATTGAAAATGTCATTTATAATTTAATCTCAAGATGTTAGACAAGAATCCATGACACAGCATCCCGCCGGCGTAAATGTAACATTTGGACGGAAAATAGTTTCACTTTGACGCCAAGAGTGTTCACATATTCACATGCACGCACAATACTGGAATCACATAACTATCTCCCGCCTGACTTGTCATATGATAATACTGTCATATGATAATACTGTGGTTATGTCATCAACATAGCCGGAGGAGTTGACTATCACATGGTGTACATATTTAATATACACGATAAAAAGTCTAACATCAGGTCCGCGGCAATATATGTCTTCGCTGCAGGTTTATAGCAAGATAATACAAAGTAAACAATGACTTATGTTGTTATTTCATCAAGTTGCAGCACAGCTGCAAGAGAAACAGCTTAGTTTTATGAAACAAGTAGTGATGAAACAATGAATCTACATGCAATAGACGTGTTGATATACGAAACGTCACAACAAATTGGAGACAACTGCAAAGTATGTGCACGTACGAGCAACTCCTATTGGAAACTAATAATGCTATTAGTTGGTTAAAAACCAATCAAATGCAAAGAATGCAGGAATTAACTTATTAAGTTGTTCAAAAGCGTAGAAAGCGATGTCGGGCGAAAATTGTGAATTGAATTTTATTTCGCCCATATTATTTATTTACATTGTTTGATGTCATAATTTGTTAGGTGGTCCACAAGTGCAAACAAAAATTAATGTTCGAACACAAACAATTAATGTTCGAACACAAACAATTAATGTTCGAACACAAACAATTAATGTTCGAACACAAACAATTAATGTTCGAACACAAACAATTAATGTTCGAACACAAACAATTAATGTGCGAACACAAACAATTAATGTTCGAACACAAACAATTAATGTTCGAACACAAACAATTAATGTGCGAACACAAACAATTAATGTGCGAACACAAACAATTAATGTTCGAACACAAACAATTAATGTGCGAACACAAACAATTAATGTGCGAACACAAACAATTAATGTGCGAACTCAAACAATTATAATGTGCGAACCTTCGAACACAAAACAATTAATCTTCGAATACAAATTCCCGGATGTTTTGATGCATGAGTGATTCCAAGTCAAGTCTCATGACTTCATTTTTGTGCGAAATATGGGAAACGATTTACAAATTCGCTTGCATCCTCATCGTCGATACCGCATTGCGTAACCGCTCTGGAACTTTCTTCGCAAAGTGCAAAGAACTTCGCTCTCGAGTACACTAACAAGCAATTATCGTGGAACTAAGAACCTGACGGATATTTT
Source organism: Chrysogorgia sp. JL179-B06 (assembly GCA_035772405.1). Classification (NCBI taxonomy): domain Eukaryota; kingdom Metazoa; phylum Cnidaria; class Anthozoa; order Scleralcyonacea; family Chrysogorgiidae; genus Chrysogorgia; species Chrysogorgia sp. JL179-B06. The sequence goes on from JAYKKM010000391.1 coordinate 562,725, forward strand.
AGCACCCTCGAGATTTAGATAACAACAAAACTTGTAAGTACAGGCCACCATCCGTAGTCAATGGAGCCTGGAGGTATGGTCTGGAAACTAACGAAAGTCTTTGTTCTATCTTTTTGTTCGCTTTTATGCAAATTTGTGCACGGAATTGTTAAAATGTTGCTATTCGGCATCGGCTTGGCCGCTGAACGGCAAAACGGCCGTAAAATTCTAGAAATATCGGGAAGTTTCGGATTATAATCTAGACTACTAATGGGATCACTTTCCTCTTAGATTTTACTTTGGGTTTAAGTAGAGCCGACCTTTGAATTCTAGAGGACCGTTCACACCGTGGTAAAACGCGACCCGTTCACACTAGCGAAATCAAGGCCAGGCCAAAGATCAGGTAAAACCTGTTCACACTATAAGAATCGTGGTCCAGGTCAGGCCAGGCTAAGGCCGCTCAAGTGTGCAGCACGCAGCTTAAGAAATTGCTCTTCCACAAGCTTGGAATTGTAGCCTTTAGATTTCAAATAATGTTTATACTCGTGACACCTTCGCTCCAAGTCCTCGCTAGAGAGTCGCCACCTACCTATATGAACTTGTCTTGTGATTGGTAGACTCAACCACAAAGAAACCAATTTATATATTAACAACCTCATTAATAATTCATGAGATTATCAGCCAATAGCGCTCCGTCGAGATGACGTCAGTACCGATGTTTGTCCGCTTTTTTTGTTTGATTCTTGCGGCCATAACAAAAGAAATAGCTCATTTGCAATCATTTGTGAGTCAAATTTGGTTTGTTGACTCTATGCTATTCAAGTTACGCATTTTGACACGTGCATGAGATTTGATACCAGGATCAATCTTGATGTCCAATTGGAAGGCAAATCTTGATGTCAAATTGAATGTGTGTCCTGCCAAATATTGAAATGATGGTAGCTTTTGGCCGTTTAAAAGCGATATTAAGAAAAACCGGACGGCTTTGCCTTTGGATGAATAAATTTTGCACACCTTGGTGATCACTGTCCCAAAAGGATTCAGCTTTGTAAAAAGACTTTTAAACACGCTCATTTGAATTTGAAAAGGTAGCCTTTTTTTTTGGACACCCTGTATATGGAACAAAAGTGGTTAGGGTTATGACGTAATAGATCAATGACACGAGTTTTTCATCAAGGGTTCCAAACACGAGAAAACAAATGAAAACCGAGGTGTTTGGAGTCCCCTGATGAAACACGACAAACGGCAATTGTTTGATCTTGCTTCTCAACCGAGTATGATTTTAACTGGATGTTAATTTAAACAACCTATTGTGTTCAATTTCAAAGGGGTTTTAGTGCATGCACACACGGGTGATTAAGAATAACTTCAAGTCTGCGTTTGGAAAGCGTTCAGAAGCGTTTTGTATTTCAAAAGCGATAATGAATTTCAAAGAACTACAATAGGTTGCTTGAATTAACATGCTAATTTGAATTTGAAAAGGTAGCCTTTTTTTTGGGACACCCTGTACTGTAGTCAATCACCCCTGGCCAATCACAAAACCCGTTCATTTGGATTCTTAAAGCTACTCCATAAGGAATAGAATTATTGCATTGTCTAGCTAGAGTACTGTCAAATGGTAGATATAAATGACATAAATGACGGCATGTTGTAAAACATGGACTGATAAAACATGGACTGGTAAAACATAGACTGATAAAACATGGACTGATAAAACATGGACTGATAAAACATGGACTGATAAAACATGGACTGGTAAAACATGGAGGGTTAGGATCTTTGTTGTTTTGGGGTTAGCGATTATTTGTTAATGTATAGACATCATATATGAGATGTTTTACCAGTCCATATTTTATCAGTCCATGTTTTATCAGTCCAGTCCATGTTTTACAACATGCCATAAATGACTGTCGGTGGGCTTGGCATAGATATCTATAACCTGCGATCAGATCGAAATAAGTCCATCCTTCAGGTGCAATGTAATGTACCGATCAATTCGAAACATCACCATGCCCCCCCCGGGCATACCCCGGGAATTTGACTCTAAACCGTGTCCGGGGAGTAGGTGGAGGGTGGGGAATTTGAACCGGAAGTCTAGAATTCGCGCGTTTTCGGGGTGGAATTCCTGCTCGCGGTCAATCTCGTTCCCAGAGCCTTCGCCAGCTCGCGGTTTATTTTCTTTACAATGGCGGCGGGAATCAGTTGAACGATTGTTATTGTTATATTTTAAAGGGAAAGATTACGCTTTCGTCAAGGACTGGTTTGTCAAAAATGGAATGGAATTTTTGTACTTCCAGTTTCATAATTTGGTCATGGCGTCGGGCATTTGCCTGTTTAATTTCTTGCTACAGTAGGGCATTTGAACACTTTTTCGCCCAGGAGGATGGGAATTTGAACGACCAAATTTTCAAAAGTTCAAATTCCCGGGGTCTGCCCGGGGGGGGGGCATGGTGATGTTTCGAATTGATCGGTACATAAGGTCAAGTACATTCAGGCTCAACTCTGAATAATGCACAAGTGTGGATTTAATAGCGTAGGGATACAGAGAATTGATGTATTCAATCCAAGTGTCCAGACATCAATAACATCAGCAAAGTGAAAAGGTGGTGAACTGTCGAGATTTTTAGTAACGAAATACTGACGTTTCGAGCGGAGCATTTCATCTTCGTCTTACTTTGATGAAACCCTTCGTCTCGAAACGTCAGTATTTCGTCACTAAAAATCTCGGCAGTTCACCACCTTTTCACTTCGCTATAGCATTTTAAATATTCTTTTATGTGCATATAAATTAGCCTTTACAACAGCTTCTTTTGAATTGCTGACACACAAACGAGGCCATAAAGGCTAATTTAATGCACATAAACTGATAAAGGAATATTTAAATTGGCTGCAATTATGAAAGATGTCTATATCTCCACCAATAGCGTAGCGTCTGGCTGCTATTAATAGCTCAAAATGCGGACAAAAACCAAATTTGACTAAAAAATGAGCTATTTTCTTTTGTCATGGCCGCAAGAATTATGGGTAAAAGCGGACAAACATGGGGATACTGACGTCATCTCGACGGAGTGTGCTCAGCCAGTTAAATGTGCTCAGCTAAATGTCCAATTCCCCCCATGGCTAAATCTGCATAGCTACATGCGTTCCTGTCTTGCTTCATAACACTTCCTTCATAGCTGTTTATTCCATTTCAGACCATGCTCGCCTGGTTGGTCTTCACTTTTTGTTTGGCAAGCCACGGAGACGGCGCTTTCTCCGTTAACAACCAGGTTGGACACCATCACATGCCCACATGTGAAGAGGTCACATCACCTTACAAACGAGTGGCTGATTACTTCCAAACCGGCAAGCATGTGTACTTCCCCGGAACGTACAGGGAAAAGGTGTGTAAGCAAGTTTCCGACGCGAACAAAATCGCAACGTGTGCCGGCGGCCTGTACCATTGTATCACCAGGTATGACAAGAAGCAGTTTCTTCAAATTCCTATGGAAAACCTGGTGGATATGTCGAAATGGGACACGGCGACTATCGCGGTAGCCATTGGATGCGAATGTCTAACTTAGATCAGAAACAAGCAGTTTCAAATGACCGTCGAAATATACTGTGTTGATAAAATACCGTGATAAAATATATTATCTAAAATAGAGATATAGTATTCGTGGGATTTTTCAAGTTTATACTTTAGAGGTCGAACACCACTCACAAATTATTGCTTTATAATATCCAAATACTAGACGAGGTTTAAAATTTCATGAAATTAATGACAATTGTAAGATAGAATAAAACGTGTATAGGGCCTATACTTTTAATGTAGATATCGAAATTGGATAATAGATTATCAAAAACCTTTTTTCAAATGTGTGCGCAAGTTAGTTTAATGGTCGTATAACGTCTGTGGGAATTTAACATATATGTAATCTATGGATTCTCCTGAGAAAAATTGTAATATATCTTGTCCGCCAAAAATTTCGTCTTCATAGACCTTTTTGCTGTTAAAGTTGACGGAAGTGATGTCATAGCGGGTATCAAGAGGTTTTCACAGCTATGACATCACTTCCGTAACGTTAACAGCAAAAAAGTCTATGAAGATGAAATTTTCGTCTGACAAGATATATTACAATTTTTCTCAGGAGAATCGATAGATTACATATACAAAATACAAAACCATTAAGAGGAGAATTTTTTCTATGTCGCGTATTTTTATCATGCTTAAAAGCATGTTTAGGTCGTTTCAAAGCTTTAAAGGTCAATTCAAGCCTGTTTTTGATTAATTTGAAGTAACATTTCGCGTTCATTGGGAGCGTGGAAATGGGAACCAAGATCAATGGTTGCTTTGACAATTTAATGTGCCTATGAAACGAAAAATTCAACTCTGTTTTAATGACCCATTTTGGTACTTCGTGATGCGCTGGATATGGTGGTATTGGTTTTTCTATCACGGTACGGGAAATTGCTTTTATCGACGTTCAAACGCTATTTTGATAGAAAAATTTCCGGAATCCGGGACCGACAGGTTGAAAAACGAGGCGATAGCAGAGTTTTTTAACCGAATTCGAGGTGACTGGATAGACGATGGAACACTCGTGTTTGATATTACATCTCGAACGAATCAGTATTTTAAGAGAAATTTGAGGTGGAAATTGTCAAAATCAAAATGAGTTTGAGATAGTCAACTTCCTCCTCTGAAAGCGAAATCAATAACGATTTTTTCATCTCTAGAATCTATGCCGACTCTAACGTGTGACGTCAGAGGTGATTTGACCGCGCGATGAGGTGAACAAAATTGGTGTAATTTTTCCACTTTTACGATTGAAAAACCGATACCACCATAAGATTCAGCACAACAAGTTATTTGGTTAGCACTAGTTTCCATTTATGAAATTGATGTAACGTCATTCTATCAAAGCCATACCAATTACGTCACAAGCTCTCTAGTCCCAGACTTCTGAAACGCCCAAGCGTTTTTGAAAATCCAAAGTTGGATGACCTGCAAGACTGGGCTCAGCGCTATTGGATTTGCGGCGGTAAATACGTATCTAAAATGAACAGGTTTTGTGATTGGCTATATGGAACATAGTGGTTAGGACATTGGTTTCTTTGTGGTTGATTCTATTGTTTTATTGTTTTAATTAACCAATCACAAAACTTGATAGTATAGGTAGGTGGCGACCATTTGCAGCCTTTCAACGAAATTTGACGAGTTTTGACTTTAATTTGACCGAATCTCTATTTTTTTAAGACGATTTCTCTTGCTTTTTCTTTTCAACATGTAGGCGTTAGTATGTCTTACATTAATCTGTAATTTTAGGGTCACCAGTGTAGACGGTCTACATTGACTAGGTTAATTACATTAGACTGGGTTGCTGGGGTATGTGGAATCAATACGAGTGCAAATGGTATACGTGCTTAATGGTTGCAGTGGAAAATTTTCGATTGCTGGAACTGGAAGTTATATTTTGAAGACCTAACCAGGAACAGAGAATACATGGACGATCGTCAATCAAACCATGGTTAGTGCGTCTCACCAGCAATCAGAAGGTTATAGGTTCGATCCCTGTCCAGGACTCAGAAACATTGTTCATTGAGCTTCACGATTCGTCCATGTATCGTCTGTCTACTCCAAGTTCTCCTACATTCACAACATCAGTAGTGTATATATTAACACTAACCAGGAACAGTTACGAAAAATACAACTCCAAGGCCTTACCGACGATATAAGCATGCAAATTATGCATTTTCCGGCTTGACAACGAAAGCCAATTATATTGCAGGAGTGCAGGACAATTATACAAGAATATCTTGTTATCTTGCATACTAGTTATCTTGCATGAATATCTTGTTATCTTGCATACTAGTTATCTTGCATGAAAATGAAAACCGTATACAACGGTATCAAAATTCACATTTAATATTAAAGACTAAATTGTTTCGATGCCGAACAGTTGAAAGTATACTTATAGTACGGAAGAATAAATATGAAAGCTGCGAGGTAAAGTTATGAAGAATGGCGCTAACAGTTCTTCCATATCTATTTTCGTTCTGGAGGTATTCAGTTATATATGATATGTTAATGAGGCACATGATGACGTCAAAGCAGGCAAACAACATTGTGGCAATTCTAAAATTCGTTTACATCTTCAAAGTTGTCAAATTAAATTACTTGAAACTTTGCATACTACCAAACTATTAAGAACATGGTTCAAGTTATGTTATCACCATAGTAACAGATTAGTTTCCAGACCTCCTCGTTTCTAAAACAAAATAATTTGTTTTCTCTCATGTGCCGAACATGTTGAGATTGGCAGTTCTCAATAACTTTTTCAATAACTTTTCCAATGCAATACCGAAGTTTGAAATCGTAAACATTGCTTGCATGCGGTAGCAGAAAATGAAGACTTCTGTATGGGAACGGAGAGGTTCGGAAGCTAATCTGTCATCATAACTTGAACGTTCTTTAATAGTTTGGTGGTGTAAAATGAGGGCAGCCATATAATAATATAAATGGTCTAACTTGGCGCATCTTGTACTATTATCATTTTTAGACCCGGAAAGAGGGGAATTCGACGAAATCTTACCCCGAGGGTTAATCAATCTTGAATACTGTCTTGAAACGTCTTGTTGTTCGTCCATTGTTGCACTATGATTGTTGAGGCTCGTCTTGGTTTACGCGCGTTATTTCGCGCGTGGTTACTCGAGCTTGAGTTCCCCTCCACAGCGGGGAGTTCCCCTCCACAGCGGGGAACTCACTAATATTCTCCGCCACAGCGGGGAATTCGAGTTAGCTCGAGCTCGAAGTGGGGTAAATCTAATTCTATGATTTTGAAATTGACTGGTTACGTGGTACAAATCTAGCTCTCTGATTGGACAATTTATTAATACATATATGTATATATTTTCGCAAACGAATTCACATTTAGAATTCAACATCACTTTGCTATAAATCACATTTTCTTACAAAAACTTCTCATTCACGTCAATGCAAAACCTCTTGTATCTCTTGAGAATCTAAACGGTATTCCTCGATATCTTGAAGTCTGAAAAAAATTAAAACATCTTAGACTCGAGTGAAATACATCACACAACCACCTTTACTACAGAGTATAGATCTTCGACCTAATACGAACCTTTAAGCTAACCCAATGGTCCAATTAATTAATAATCGACCTCAAAAGTTTGCAGTTTCCATCAGTTTCTCACGTAAAGCGGGAATAGAAAATATCATTCTGCTGAGACGCTCAAGATCTTGATCAACGATATTTTACTTGAAGTCATGGACAAAAAGAAACTGACTGCACTCGTTCTATTGGACTTATCCTATGCTTTTGATAGCATTAGTCACTCAATTTTGCGACAAAAACTGGCCGATTAGGAGCCTCTTATAACACCATGAAGTGGCTCAACAGTTACTTAGTTACTTGGCTGTTCGCATTGGATCTGCGTTGTCTCCACCTCTCCCAATTACCCGCACTGTACCTCAAACGGCAATTTTATCGCTTCTGTTTTTCTCCATATATATGAATGATTTGGTCAGCTCCTTAGTGGAGTCACCTTGAGTCATATGTGGATGACTCGAAAGTCTTTCTGTTCCTTCCCTATTGGAGACGCCGATCAAGCAAAATCAATCTTCGATAGAGACCTTCATAGGGTGGCAAAATGGTGTTATGAAAACCAACTTCTCATAAATCCAGACAAAACGAAATTCCTCCTTGGAACCCGCCAGTTGTTACAAAATAGAAAAGTAGAGTGCTGCGTAGACAGTGTTTTGTATATATAGCAAAGTGAAAAGGTGGTAAACTGCCACGATTTTTAGTGACGAAATAATGACGTTTCGAGTGGATCCCTTCATCAGAGTAAGACGAGATGAAATAAAATAAATAGGGCTTATATATATATATATGCCAAAAGGGTGTCACAAGTAGAAAAAAAGTGACTACTTGTGACACCATTTTGGCATATATATATATATTATATATATATATATATATATATATATATATATATATATATATATATATATATGCAGCTAATTATTACAAAGGCTTCCTACTGACATGACCTTGCAGTCGTAGGCAAAAATATCCATCATATTCCATCAGCAAAGGATTTGGGAGTCATTGCTGATTTCGTATGTTTAGCTAAGCTAGACTTGGCTACGAGCTCATATACATACGAATGGTATAGTATTGTTTTATATAGTAATTGTTTTATAGACATTTAAAATTTATACCAATTACAAAAATGGTTTCGGTCATAAAAACACACACAATGTAAAAATATACTACTCACTGGTAGTTGGCAATGCTGTCAGTGACCCATTCAACGGATACGGGGAATGTGTTAAATATTTCACAAAAGTCTAGAAAAGATATAAAAAATATTTCTCCCTTTTCGCCATTGTGTCATTCGACTATACAACTATCAGAATATGTTTTACCAGTATCCTTTCTCTTATACCGGTGTTTAATCTCAATGGATCGAAAAGACACATGTTATTCAATGAACACGTAAAACTAAAATGTCAATGCCCTTACAATAATGTTGAGAGGCACACGAAATTGTTCACATAACGTCCTTTCAACACATTTTAATCTGTCCTTAAAAACTCATTAATAATTAATGAGGAAAAAACAAAAAGAAATCCATGTTGAATGAGTGTCTTTATATGTGGTGAAGGCACGGTGATCGCCGCTAGAAAGAATACTTTATAAGGTTTCCGCGAATAGACTAAAAAGTAAAAACTAGTTCTTTTGAGGGTTAGTATAGGAAGGTTTAGGCTAAAAGGGATGACTCAAAAGGACCTTTCTGTTTTTGTTTGATCTTTATTTTTGGTTAGGTTAGGGTTAGATACGGTTAGGGTTAGGTTTAAGGGCTCTTATTTCGTGTACCGGACACAGAATATTATATCATTGAAATATTTAGTTTAAAAGTAGGGTTAGTATTCCTTTATTTCAGGGTTAGGACCAGAGTTTTTATTTGGGTTATGGTTAGGGTTTTTGTTCTTGTAAAGCTTCTGAATCCCGAGAAAATAACCTTTATGTGTCTATGACGTAGTGTGTCCATTGTGTGTCCAGTAAACGAAGGAGGTGCTGGTTTAAGGTTAGGTTCAAGGTTAGGATTATTATTGGGATTAGGGTTAGACTAGTTCTTGAAAATGAGGTCCTTTTGAGTCATCCCTTTTAGCCTTCACCTAGTATACTGTAGGAAGGTTAGTACAAGGGTTAATATTAGGGTGAGGGTAATATTAGGGAGAGGTTTAGTATAAAGGTTTGAAAAATAATCCTAATCCAAAATCAAACCCTTATACTAACCCTCACCCTAATATTAACCCTTGTACCAACCTTCCTACTAACCCTGGAACAACTAGTTTTCAGTCTTTCCGCGGAAACCTTAAAGGCACTTGCTGTTCTCGATAAATTTATAACTTGCAGTTAAGTAGAATAATAAACTCGCAGCACATGTTTTATCGCTGGTTGAAAGCACTTGGTTATCGTCTCGTTTTTAAACCTGATAAAACACTGCTGCTCGTTTATTAAACATTACTTAAACTATATCTTCAGGGCCTACCCGTCCCAGCCCCCAGCACAAATAAGATATATGCTACGCAGGCTCTGATTGGTCAATACCCGTTTTTTAAATTTTTTTGACCGATGGATCAAGCCATCCAAACACGGAAATTTCCCGCCAAACATTTCCTTAAGTTTTGCTGCTCGTTCTCTTGTATTATTTTATAAAAGTAACACCTAATGGTTTTTCCACGTTTGGATACTTTATGCTTTTTACACAAAATAGGTTACGCTCTTTTCGCTGATTTTTAACACTCCACCCCTTTGTGACCCCCAAAATACGCGACTCTATACACACATATAAACATTAAAAATGTAGTATTTTAACTCGACGTTGTTTTATTGTATAGACTGAAGTTCTGTTTTTTATGGCTGTGCGAGGACAAGATCATGCTTATCACGTCAACGTGCCTTTACAGCCACAGCGTGGTATTCGAGCTAGCGTGGTATTCGAGCTAGCGTGGCATTCGAGCTAGCGTGGTATTCGAGCTAGCGATGAAGGGGGGTAATTCTATGCTAAAATGACTGGTCACGTGGTACAAATCTCGCTCTCTGATTGGACAATTTATAGTCAGGTATAACATTCATTTTTGTTACATGGATATCCTCTATTGTTTTAGTTTGTATATCATATTTGTATTTGCTGTAGACTCCAGCATGGAATGTTTGCAATAAAGTAGCCCTGGTTCTCATAGAATTACAGAAAATGGCAGTAGTTTAAGACCTACAGAAAATGGCAGTAGTTTAAGACATACAGAAAATGACAGTAGTTTAACCAGCTGTTGTGGTCTAGTGGTTACCACACATGGTTCAAATCCTGGGTCGGACCACCACTCAGGGTCTTAAAATAATTGAGGAGAAGGTGCTGCCTTTGCAACAACACAAGCAAATGGTAAGACTTTCGGGTCTTCTCGGAAAACGACCTTAAATCGTATAGGCCCACGGAATCCCTATCAGTTGTGTTTTCCGTTCACCTAAGAGTGATAAAACTGAATAGTCGAACGCTTAAAACATGAGCCTCTCGCTCGGATAAATAGGGCAACCTTATCCTGCGTGATCGATAAATCATATAAATATAAATCATACTCATACCTTTAACTATCAATGTTGTTTGATTGGAGATTACAGCGTCGACAATAACAACTAAATCGGATACCTAAACAATGATACAAGATAACAAAACATCGAGGATGATAACGAAGAAAACTGACAAACTCTTAACATCATAGAAAAATCCAACGTGTATTTGTTGTCGGGGGTATTTTCAAGCAGTTTTCTACAACAGGTAGACGGTAGTATCAATCTTCAATTGAGTTTTAAAACTCAATTTTCCACCGTGAATTTTTTTCACAATATACCCGAATGTAATAATAATGATGGAAAATATTCGAATCTAGTTATCCCCTTTCCATTCCTAAAAGATAACTAAGGCCAAGAAAAAAAGTTTCTCATCGCATCTTATACCAAAACCCATTATCAGTAAATATATCACTTTAACAACATTTAAAAATTCATTAATTACTATCGTTCTGCTCTAGAAAACAATTACAATGTAGATGACCCTCGCTCCTGGAAAACAATTTGTCCTAAATGGAACCAGGCACGTGACTTAACAAAACCACCTCCACGTTGTTTCTAGTTTGTATCTGTATTTGTATATTGTAACTATCTGTAACTATATATAAGGTGCGTATTGTTTAGTTTACATGTATGTGATATTCATAGGGACCGCAGTAATTGGCCAAAGCTGTTGTGGACACCCTGCCATCATCTTGTATATGTTATTGTGTAAATAATTGTTCTCTAGTCTATGTGGCAAAGCTCATAAAAAATAAAAAATAAAAATTACCAGGTTTTAAATATTTTTTAAAGTTTAATATAGGGGGTACGAAGGAAATGGCTAAAGGGGATGACTCAAAAGAACCTTTCTATTTTTGTCTGGTCTTTATTATTGGTTAGGTTAGGGAGAGCTACGGTTAGGTTTAGGTTTAAGGTTTAGGATCAACTATCAAACTTAAGGTTAGGATTATAAAATGGAAGGTCCTTTTGAGTTTTGAGTCAGCCCTTTTAGCCTTGTCCCCCTACTGAACTCAATTTTCCTGTAATAAACGATAGCAGACTAAAATTCTTGAAAGTATCCCTGGTTGTAGATTAAATACTATTACTTACTGAGCCCAATATTACAAAACTTTTAACTCGAGAATTCAATATTGGGCGAGACCGAAGGTCGAGCCTAATATTACAAATCGAGACTTACATATTTTGTAATATATGAATCCAATAGGTGTTTTATTATATCGAACAAAATATCTTAACACAAAGATGTTTCTTCGCACGTAAACACTCCTACATCGTAAAATATTGGACTGTCACGTAATGCTAATAGCAACAATTGATTGGACGATCATATGCGAGGGTGTAATAATAGCTAATAAGAACCTTTCATCTAAAAGGTCAGGCTGAAATTTGGGATATTGGGCCCAACTAGGTTCCCGTCAGAAGCTCAAACATTTTCGGGATTTCATTTTTCATTTTCGACATACCTTTTTACTAGCGGCCTCTTTTTTTGAGTTAATAATCTGTCCACCACAAAACTGAACAAGCTGGGTTATATGAACTGAAAAAAACAAGAATAAAATTTATGATCTCATTAACAGCCACGCAGTTACTATCTACTTATTTATCGAGTGCAAGGTCTGTATGGGAATTTATTAGCCAACAAAGTCGGTTTTCTTTGATCTACCGCGGGATATATAGCACGAATATCCCGAAAATCGGTGCTATAATAAAAAATCAGGCCAAAATAAAAAATACCTTGGTTTCCGCTTTCCCAACCCTAATCTTTTTATTGAAATTTTGAAAAGCCTGGGCACGAGTTGCAGCTTGATTTGCATCTTGGGATAGCAAACATGGCTGCCGATCCAGGAAGCATCCTCAAGATCAGCGTGGTTTGGTAAAACCTATTGTTCGTCCATGCAATGTTTGGAAAAAAAGTTAAAAAAAACCCGACCAACCCTACCTAATTTTTTTCAGCATGAAATGGGTCGCCACCTACCTATACTATCAAGTTTTGTGATTGGCTAATTAAAACAATAAAACAATAGAATCAACCACAAAGAAACCAATGTCCTAACCCTAACCACCTTTGTTCCATATAGCCAATCACAAAACCTGTTCATTTTAGGTACGTATTTACCGCATGAAATAGGAAACCCAGGTATTTTTTTCTTGGCCTCACCTTAAATTAATATCCCAAGAGAAAACCTCCTTTGTTGGTATTATTAACCTTGTTTGGTCAGTCTTTACTGCAAAATAATCCTGCCCTTGGTCTTTTCGCACAGACCTCGCTCCTTCGTCGCTTGGTCTGTACTGAAAGACCACAAGCAGGATAATTTTGCAGTAAAGACCTCCCGCTCGGTCTATAAGTCTTTAGTATTTAGCTGCATCATCCTATATTTCCTATTTATCTGCGATACTTACATTTTGATATTGCCCCACTGAAGTCACCAAAGCAAACGACAGAAACACCATCAAACAAGACTGCGCCCTAGAAGTAAAATAAGTGTGGTATGCTCAAGAATCCGAGCATTTTTACCAATATGAATCCGAACAGATTTTGAATCAGGAAACGTTTCCCGCCATGTAAACGTAGTCTGAAAAGTAGAACTGACAAACCTTGGTTTCCCTGGTTATTCGAGCGAGACTCGGAACATGAGATTGTGCAGCTTCTGGATCACCTTTAACTTCGTACAGCTTCTAGAGAGTGTTAAGAACAAACGTGGATGCAGAGCCACGGAAAATGTGGAAAGAAAAGTTGCGAGTGGATTACGACGTAAAACTTCTTGATGATATATAGTTACTAAGTTTAGTTATTAAGAGTGTCACGATCCTTTTTAACTTGCTTTTATTTTTATATTAATAATAATAATATTTAATAAGGATACCCACGTCACCGGAGTGTTTTTCAGTGGGGTCCTGTAGTACTTCACATTACATTATATTACATTAAGTCATTACATTACATTACATTACATTACATTACATTACATTACATTGCATCACATTACATTACATTACGTTACATTACGTTACATTGCATTGCATTACGTTACATTGCATCGCATTGCATTAAGTCATTAATACATTACATTACACTACATTACATTTAGTCATGTTACGTGACTCAATGCAATGTAATGTATATGTAATGACATTACATTACACTACACTAAGTCACGCAACATTACATTACATCACATCACATTTAGTGATTTTGTGCTTCTTGTTTTATTGTCCAAGTTATTAAAATCCATTGATGCGTGATAAATTAGTTTTTGTTTCCCCCAGTTTGTGTTGACTTTAGGCAGATGTAGATTGTTGTTGGTCCTTGTAAAATATTTATGAATGTTATTATTTCTAATTAGTTCAAAGTATTCATGCTCAATTATATTTTATCTATATTGAGCTCTCGTGACCAAGTGAACATTTATTCACATCGCAAGTTTTTTTCCGGTTGCTATCCCGTTGCTAGGCAGGAAGTGAACTGACCAATCAGGTAAAACATTGGTTGAAAGGTGTTTACTTACTTCGTCAACTAAGCAACCAGATTTCACACAAGCCGTTAGCCCTACAGTAACAAAACACGAAACATAATGTTACGATCATAAACGTTTTGCAACACAAAACCATAGTACAGCAAACCTTCCATTTTTAAGAACCTCGGGCTGAAATTTGGAATATCGGGCCCGCGTTGCAAGATATCAACAAACTCACGGAAGCATTCGTGTGCGCGACAAGTCTAGCCAATGAAGACCATCAAAATAACATGACGAATGTGAGTTGCTGACGCAATCTCGCGCCATTTTGTGTTTTCAGCAAAGTCCCAAACAAGAACAATATAATGTATAATACTCCTAAAAAGTTTTTATTATTATTAATACCAAAATCTGGTTGCAGTTCTTTATTTCTTACACAATACTCTACAGTACATTTAGATCACAAAATTCAGGCTCAATACACTACCGTATTGTACATTTCAGGGCCCAGTTCTTTTCCTATAAACATGGACAGTTTTTTGTGTTCTGTATAGAAGACGCAAAAAGTTCTTAGCTGAGAAGTTCTTTTACAGTTTTTGATTTGGTCCATTCGTTTCGGAGAACCGTTGGCAAAAGCGCTATTTTGAGTTTCATGCGAGAAATTTTCGCAAATGGCAAACTTACGTGACATAAGCACTGTTTCCTCGTGTATTCTGTTGTGTAGTTAACATCGAAACGAGCAACATACCAAGATAGATATGTTGTGTTTGGGTTTTCAAATGAATCAGACAAAACGGAATTTCACTTCATCACATTCCTTAAGCTACGTCACAAGTGCCACGTTCCAAGGCTTCGTTCGGCTTTTTTCGTTTCTCGTTTTTTCTTACAAACAGCAATGTTTAAACTGAAATACTCCGAAACTAATGGACAACGAGGTCCGAACACAGTCAGACATGATCATCCTTTACATATTTGCATTAAAGGGGAACTGTACCCAAAAAAACCAAATTACTTTTAAATAAAAGGCCTTTAATAACTCTTTCCTGTCCGGCTGAAAAACATCCAAAATTGAACAACTTCATTCTATTGATACCTCTGGAAATAACCATACTGTTGCGAAAGATATGTACATTTTCTGAAAGCCCAATAAACCGGCTTTTAAGAAACATTATGTTAATATAAATTAGCATTAATTATCATAAATTAGGTTGAAAAACTTTCATTTTTCTAGAAAAGGTCATCTTCAACGCCCGCATACTAGCATCATGAAAATTCATAATGCCACCAATCGCAGAGTTTTTTATGAAATTAAATCAAACTTGTCGTGAGTGGATCTCATATGCCTGGCGCTTGTCGATTTTCATTCTTGCGTTACCGTGTGCCGTGTTTTTCGATTGACGACTTCATCAGTCTTCTAGGACTGATTTGGACTGGATCGGACAGGAAAGAGTTAAGTATAATTCTTAGAAATTGTAATAGTTTTACTGTATCTGCTCTTGTACTCAAGAAATATCATTTTTTTAATTTATGCTTCTGGACGCCGCCATTTTAGAGTTTGCTCGACGGCTCACAGTTGATGTACAGCGGTGGTTTTCTTTTCAATTTTGACGTCATTGAGTGCTTGTCTTTTGTTCCTTGCAGTCAATGACGTCAAATTGAAAGACCCCCCGCTGGACATCGAGTCTGAGCCGTCGAGCAAACTCCAGAATGATACAAAATGGAGGCAACCAGAAGCATAAAATACTAGAATAAAAACGTTATTTCCCGAGTACAAAAGCAGATACCGTAAAACTATTAACAATTCTATACATTTCTATATATTCTAATATTCTATACTCAAAGGCATTTTATTTAAAAGTAATTTATTTTTCAGTACAGTTCCTTTAATACTGGCAAATGGCAATAAGTAAATTAAATTGCGAGCAACATTGGCGGGAAGCTTACAGCGAAAAAGACTTACATAATTGACTCATTATTCGTTTGCCCAAGGCGATTCCTAGTAAGTATTTTATTGTGTAATTTTTCCTGCTGGCGTACATTTGTGAGTCTGAAAGAAAGTAAAAGAGACATTACACACGCTATATGCACAATAGAAAACGTCACAGGCCAGTTACTGACGCTAATCTATAAATAAAAAGACTGGATCGAGTAACTATTGTTCAGGAACTGAAGCCGGAAGTAGCGTGTGACGGCCAGCTATATAGTAACCGGGCGATGGTCGAGGATGAGCGTGAAATCTTGTTGGTCAGCAGTCACATTGACTGGATAACAGGTTAACCTTTCATGTTACTCCATCACCAAATGAATCGAGGTATATAATCGTCATGAAATAACCGCTAACCCCAAAACAACTTAGATCCTAACCCTAACCCCCCAGCTAATGAGTTTTCTAACCTCCAGTGATGTTTATATTGGTGATGCAGTAACATGAAAGGTTATCCGGATAACATCAAGGGGGGTAAGGAAGACACTTAAGGCGGGGGGTTAGGGTTAGAAAACTGATAAGGCGAGGGGTTAGGATCTATGTTGTTTTCGAGTTGGAGATGCATGGTTAAAATGGCAAATGCATGGTTAAGTGACAAAATTCTGACGATTATATACCTCGATGTTATTCAGTTCATGTGACTGCTGACCAACAAGATTTCATGCTCATTGGTTTATAGCAAACCCAATATAGTTTTACTACAGGCGACAGAGACTATCTGTCTGATCTTTTATGCTGCTAAAATTAGAACATAATCTACGGCTCCACAACAGTAAATTTGGAGCCGAGGCGGCCATATACACGTATCGCGATTCCCGCAAAACGCAAGATTTTACCGCACCTTCCCGCCCGAATGCGCGTGGTTCTCGCGGGATTTTTGGTAGGGATAATACTGCTATCAAAAATCCCGCGCGAACCACGCGCATTGATGCGAGAAGGTGCGGTAAAATCTTGCGTTTTGCGGAATCGCGATACGTGTATTGGTGTGACCACTGCGAGGTGAAATCTCGTCGCCGTTTACATTGTTTCTTCGCTTACAGCCAAAATTACGGTGTTCAATTGCCAAGTTGCAATGTTAAACTGTTAAAGTGCTTTTTTGAAAACAAGTGCTGTATTATGGTAAATTGTTTGCTACTCAAGCTTTTTACGCAAACTCAGAAAATGTTTCTGAGCCCCAGACGGGAATCGAACCCGGAACCTTCATGATCTCCGGTTAGACGCTCTAACCATTGAGCTACCAGAACTCAGATGGCAGAACGAAGGCTACGTTGCGTACTAGTTCGTACGTGTTATCTTATAATATTCTGATAAGATATTCAGACATATAGAGACTGCTGAATTAGCAGTACGTATGTCGCACGTACGAACTAGTACGCAACGTAGCCTTCGTTCTGTCATCTGAGTTCTGGTAGCTCAATGGTTAGAGCGTCTAACCGGAGATCATGAAGGTTGCGGGTTTTCTGAGTAATCTATATATATATAAAAAAACGTTCGAAAATATAAAACTTTCACTCATCTTCA
Source organism: Chrysogorgia sp. JL179-B06 (assembly GCA_035772405.1). Lineage (NCBI taxonomy): Eukaryota > Metazoa > Cnidaria > Anthozoa > Scleralcyonacea > Chrysogorgiidae > Chrysogorgia > Chrysogorgia sp. JL179-B06. Next base: position 580,307 of record JAYKKM010000391.1, read on the forward strand.
AGCGGTCCATACTGTTGGTTTCCGACAGCTAGGGAACCAATCAGAATGCTCAATTTTTAAGATTAACCGCCTGGCCATGTAGTGGAACTATATACAGTATAGTCGAACTATACAGTGGAACAGCGATTCACTAAGTGTTACTCACGCTTCACTAAGTGTTACCCACGCTTCACTATATAAGTGTTGTCCACGCTTCACTAAGTGTTGTCCACGCTTCACTAAGTGTTGTCCACGCTTCACTAAGTGTTGTCCACGCTTCACTAAGTGTTGTCCACGCTTCACTAAGTGTTGTCCACGCTTCACTAAGTGTTGTCCACGCTTCACTAAGTGTTGTCCACGCTTCACTAAGTGTTGTCCACGCTTCACTAAGTGTTACCCACCCGGGATTTTTTACTAATATATACGGGAGAACTGGGTCAAACTGTGGCATTGTTGCGAAAAAATCCGGGGGTTGGGGTCATTGTAATATAATATTTGTTAAATATTATATTGCTATTAATAAACTCAATATTGCTCTGATGAAGTCCTGAGTTTCAGGAACGAAAGCTCAGTAAATTAAATCTTTATACATATCATGGTGTAACCGAAATTAATTATACACGTACTTATAATGCATATTAGCCCTGCTCTTCTGAATTCAAAACCCTTCCTGGCTTTTTAGACTGTCGATATTCTAGGTAATTTAACAGGATTGATGACTGCAAGTACATCAATGAACTAAGAAAAGTTACGCGTTCCAGTGGTTTGGATGGTAAACATTTCCTGTTTTGCTAACCTGTAGGCATAATGACGTGGGTTGTTTCAGTTGTCAGATCTCCAGTAAGTTTTCCACCATTACGTTTAGCAAGGTAACCTGCAAGGGACTAAAATGACAAAGCCTCTTTAAGTTATTATGTTTTAAAGTGTTTAGAAAATGAAACTTTTACAATTTATTTTATATGATAATATACGCAAGGGAAGTGCTGCCTAAACTGTAGAACTTTCTGATATCTTCACTGCTCACAGTTAAGACGTTTGTTTGACGTCATAAGTCAGCTATAACCTTTAACAGTGTATAGAAAATCGAAGTTCAAAAGCAAAATGTTTGCACTGAGATTCTAAACGACAAGGACTTTTACAATTGTGAAAAACATTTTCGGGGTTCGAGGTAAAAAAATTCAGCAAACTCTGATTATATGTCTGTTGGGACCTCGAGATAGATGTCTGCTTATGTCAGGTTATAACAATAGTGTTTTATTAAATAAATGGCTGGGATAGCATACAGGTGTCTGCTTGCAAGGGGTGTACTGTACGCTTGAGCGGGGTATCCGTTAACAAGGGTTGGACTATAACAGAAGTCTGTAATTACACGTTGTTTATACAAGAATAGTGGTATAGTATATACACAAGAATAGTGGTATAGTATATACACAAGAATAGTGGTATAGTATATACACAAGAATAGTGGTATAGTATATACACAAGAATAGTGGTATAGTATATACACAAGAATAGTGGTATAGTATATACACAAGAATAGTGGTATAGTATATAAATGTACACAAGAATAGTGGTATATATATATATATATATACACAAGAATAGTGATATATATATATATATATACACAAGAATAGTGGTATATATATATATATATATATATATATATATATATATATATATATATATATATATATATATATATATATATATATATATATATATATATATACGTGTAGGTTTTGGTCTACGAAATGCAAAGAGTGCTCAACAACATATAGTTAGAGCAAATAATAGATTTTCGCTTACCTCAAAACTGGTCTGCTACAACTTGTTTCATCTGTAAAAGAATCTTCAGGTCACTGCCTGAAGATTCTTTTACAGATGAAACAAGTTGTAGCAGACCAGTTTTGAGGTAAGCGACTGCCTGAAGATTCTTTTACAGATGAAACAAGTTGTAGCAGACCAGTTTTGAGGTAAGCGAAAATCTATTTGCTCTAACTATATGTTGTTGAGCACTCTTTGCATTTCGTAGACCAAAACCTACACGTATATATATATATATATATATATATATATATATATATATATATATATATATATATATATATATATATATATATATATACACAAGAATAGTGATATATATATATATATATATTATATATATATATATATATATATATATATATATATATATATATATATATATATATATATATATATATATATATATACACTGGATCCAGAGAAGTTTGACCCAAAAACATATATATATATATATATATGTCGTCCATTAATTGTGCACGTGGGAATAATGATACAAGAACACATACATCAGATGACGTGCACGTTGCTCATGGTTGAATTAATTCAAATAAAAACATTGATAATTCATAAGTCGGTGATTTTGAGTTTGTTTATTTCATGTTTACTAAACGCAAGCGATTTGAGAGAATAGCACACTCGAACATCACATGATTTGCACGTTAAATTAATAGCTCTTGTATAGTCTCTAGCACCATGCATGTTTACATGAGTGAAGATTTACGCTGGCTAGTCGTTATCTATCGGTTCCAGAACAACATACATACATCTGATATTGCGAGAATGCTTCATCTTTCACTTTCAACAGTGAAGCGAATAATTGCAAGGTTTAATTTAATTCAACGATGAGAATGGGTCGCCCCCGATAAGTATGTTGTTAACGAGGTCTTAGATGCTCATATTATTTGAATACATCCTGAGTAAGGAGACGACATACTTAAAAGAAATGACCCATGAGCTCAACGATGTTACAGGTTCATTGCTTACAATTCAAAGTATGCAATACCTATTGAAAAGATATGGATACTCACCAAAGAAAGTAAGTACGAAGTTTAACGTTTATAGCTGGCAATTCAAAAAGCTTAAGAATCGGTAGATTGAATCCACTTAATTTTAAATATTCATCGAAGGCGAAAAACCTAGCAAAACATCATTCGAGTCCATTCATGCAACATGTGATGCAACATTTAAAAACACTATTAAATGTACTTGGTAGATATTTAACTAATAAATCTTGTTGATAAAACAATACTGAATATGTATACATTTTGGAGCCTTGTAATGTACGCACTTTATATATAGAATATCTGCATTTGCTTGGCCTTTCGTCCGAATGGAAAACTTGTCTATTTTAGCCAGCGCCATACAGGTTAGAGTTGCCAGTGGAGCAAGAAAAGCTGCGAGAAACTAATAAAACTGTCCAAGACCTAATTTATTTTTTATTCATGAATGCGAGTGTTCTTACATGTAATTTGGACTACAAGTTTGCCCAGTTTATTATTGCCGTAGCTAGTCAGGGAAATCCGAAAATGCAAGTTTTCTAACGTAGGACCTTTCATGCAGCACTACTTCTAGTATTTAACAGTTTTCTGTTTACTCAGCGCGAGACTTTGGTTTAATTGCATATATACTTAATTGAATTTGATTATAATTCATCATTGAAGAATGCAGGGACAATTTAAAGTGCCTATATCACTTGTGGGATCTTTACATATTTATAGTAATTGGAACATTCTAAGAAGATTTGTAATATATCTTCTCAGGCGAAAATTTCATCTTCATGGACTTTTTTGCAGTTAAAGTTACCGGATATGACATCAAATGAGGAATTTTTGAAGCAAGAAACAAAAGAAAACTGATTTGCATTGCCTCATTTGATGTCATATCCGGTAACTTTAACTGCAAAAAAGTCCATGAAGATGAAATTTTCGCCTGAGAAGATATAGTACAAATCTTCTTAGAATGTTCCAATTACTATAAATATGTAAAGATCCCACAAGTGATATAGGCACTTTAAGCGTATGCGACATCTGGTATGAATATTTAAAATTAAGTGGATTCAATCTACCGATTCTTAAGCTTTTTGAATTGCCAGCTATAAACGTTAAACTTCGTACTTACTTTCTTTCGTGAGTATCCAAATCTTTTCAATAGGTATTGCATACTTTGAATTGTAAGCAATGAACCTGTAACGTCGTTGAGCTCATGGGTCATTTCTTTTAAGTATGTCGTCTCCTTATAACTCAGGATGTATTCAAATAATATGAGCATCTGAGACCTCGTTAACAACATACTTATGGGGGGCGACCCATTCTCATCGTTGAGACAGAACCAGTTAATTAAATTAAACCTTGCAATTATTCGCTTCACTGTTGAAAGTGAAAGATGAAGCATTCTCGCAATATCAGATGGATGTATGTTATTCTGGAACCTATAGATAACGACTAGCCAGCGTAAATCTTCACTCATGTAAACCATGGTGCTAGAGACTACAAGAGCTATCAATTTAACGCACAAATATAATAAGCAAATTCAAAATCACCGACAATGTTTTTATTTTAATTAATTCAACCATGAGCAACGTGCACGTCATCTGATGTATGTGTTCTTGTATCATTATTCCCACGTGCACAATTAATGGACGACATATATATATGTTTTTGGGTCAAACTTCTCTGGATCCAGTGTATATATATATATATATATATATATATATATATATATATATATATATATATATATATATATACACAAGGATATATACACAAGAATAGTGGTATATATACAACAAGAATAGTGGTATAGTGGTATATACAAGCAACATGTGTTAAACGCCGAGGGTACACAATAATAATCAATATACTATTACTTACCACAACTTGTTTAGGAAGCCTTGTTACCACAAACGATACAGCTCGCCGCGCCGAGGTATTCAACCTCTCCACTCCGAGATTCCTCTCACCAACATAACACAATTTCGAAGTTCCAGTGTTAGAGTTTGGATTACGATTTGTCCTATTCTCGGCCAATACTTTTTCAGACAATTCTCCATTATGTTTCGCGGTACTTCTCCGCTTCTTGAAGTCATCAGAAACGTAGCCACTAGAATTGTCATTAACAACATAGAGCCCATGTTGGTTCAAATCGTTCTCCTTTTCACCATTCTTTTTCCTGGTTTTGTTTACACTCGTCGGATTGTCGAGTTGATTGTTGACAGGATCGAGACGTTGTGTGTACAGTGGGTTTGCGTTCGTGCGAGAAGAATGCGTTTTCCGAGGCGAGGCGTTCACTCTTTTGGTGTTATCTCTCCGACCAGAGGACAATCGCCCACCATGTATGGCTGGGGCTGGCTCGCCTTCACTGTCGGAGTTTTGCCGGAGTAATATTTGCATGTCTTGGATGGCTGGTGGCATCTTAGTTAAGGATAACGCAGAGGGCTCAAGGGATGGTGGAGGAGAAAGAGAAGAACAGCTCTGTCTTTCATCTACACGAAAACAAAAAGCACGAAACTAAAACATGGAATAATAACTGTAATCACATGTATTTATAACTCAATACACCAATACATGCAGAGTTGTGGATTTATGCTGTCGTCTAATAGCTTATATAGTTTCCCTGCTATTATCCAGCCCTCCATTTATGTGCTGTGGCATATTATGTAATCTTCATTTTTTGTATGTCTGTTTTATTTATTTTTATATTTTGTTTAATTATGTATGTAGGTACTGTATGGCAAAGTATCATTAAACCTTAAACCTTAAAGGGCCTGATGGGTGAAAGGTATGAAGATAAAATTTACGCACGACAAGATATTTAACAATTCTTCTCAAGAGATTGCAAGGATCACAAGTATTGTATGTAAAATCCCCAAACCTCGGATAGGCACTTTAATATTATTTCATGGCTTCAAATACCAGTCAAAACGAATTTAAGAAACGAGATTAGCTTAATCTGGTTCGTAGATCGCCCTCTATCTAGACCCGGCAAACTGGCCTAGTCCCGGCAAACTGGCCTAGTCCCGGCAAACCGGCCTAGCCCTGGCTCATGTACTGAGCGCCTAAGCTGGATTTTTATAATTCTCTGCTATGCGGACTTCCCAAGTGACTTTAAACTTCAATATGGAAGAAATTCTGCAACCAGGTTAATTACTACAAGAAATACGTATCCGCAATAACCCCTCGCCCCCCTCTAGGGTTTCATCCTAACCCACCCCGTGGGATTTTCCCCATCCATGGTCCACAGACCTCGCACGCCGTGTATTTGTAGATTACAAATCGCAAAAGGCGTTTTGTCGTAGATTTTGAACGTTATCTCGATCAATATTAAACCGTTATGAATTCTGAAAACAGATTAGAAATTACCGAGTCTAAATACATAACATAGCTACATACCTATATTAAGAGAACGTGCATACCCTTCGTAAAAACCTGTTTATGTATTTAGAAATTAATCGGCCATGTTTGTTTCCATAACGAATATTGGCCGATTAAAACGGAGCACTCAAAAGGCTTACTCTGAATTTACCGGTAGGAATGTGTACATGCACTATGTCAAGATTATCACCCTCGCTTCGCTCTTGCGACTTCTCTCGCAAAGGGATTACAATGTCGTGAAAAGGACTGGAACTGAAGTACAAGATCGCGTACGGGACTGAAACTGACATACAAAATCGCCCTCCATGTCGGCAATATTTGGCTTCACTTAGAGCTAACTGGACTGGGATCAAACCAGCAACCTTCTGATTGCCGGTGAGACGCTCTAACCATTCAGCTACCGAGACGCAGATGGAGAGTGAAGGTTACAATGATGCACTGGTTCGATTGATATATCTACTGCTTATAAAGGACGTCACTATATATCAGTAATGCTTGGGTGTGTTACACTGCTGTAGTGAATATGGGAGCTTCCACGAGTAAACAGACGATACATGGATGATCATCATGATGATGATACATGGGCTCAAATCCTCAGAAAACGAGTCTCGCACAGGGATCAAACTTGCAACCTTCCAATTGCCGGTGATACGCTCTAACCATTGAGTTCCCGAAACTCAGACGGAGAATATATATAGTTATGATATCTCTTCTACAGGTCAAAACAACCCGAGGGACCTACCATCATCCTCTTTCTCGGACTCCACTTCATCGACTTCTTCCACTGTATGTTCTCTAGTCCCATTATTCCTCAAAGTTATCAGGTGGGCCGTGAGCTTTTCTATTTCTCCACCTGTCTCCGCGACCACTTGGTGGAGATATTGTATTCTCTGTTATAAAAATAACAATCAATAAACAATAAGACAGGAAACGTACGGCTGAAAAGAAAATTGATATTCTATTTTCAATCGAGTTCGGTGAAAACGCACTCTCCTTCGCTTATAGGGCCCCTATCCTACCCATGCATCCCCAAAATGCCCTCAGATCTACCTGTGAGCCCAGGAAAATCCCACGAAACCTCAGCGAAGGAGAGTGGTGAGAATGTAACAAAAGCATTCGGCTAGAACGCCATGTGTCAACTCTCAACAATATCTCGATATTGTTCTTACCACTCGAACATAAAATTCATGTAATGGCCGCATTGGTCGTAGATATATGTCTGACTAAGCCCAGGCGTACCTGTGACGACACCTCTATACCATCGCCTTCAGCCAATGAAGAGACACTGGTGGTATCGGCAGTTTTACCTACAAAAAGAAAAATGACAGGAGTCAGACGTTATGCCAAGGCATTAATATGAGTGCGAGAGACATGCAGTGGTAAGATTCGCTAAGATATAGCTGAAACAATGTAGGTACTTGACAACACATACAATGCATGTTTACAATGTCTAAAAACATCCATTCACTCATCCACTAAGTCAACCAACCACCCACCCAACTGATCGATCGATCAGTGGATGCATTTATCCATCCTATCCGATCCCCATCCATCCATCCGTCCGTCCACTCACAAATTAATACATCCATTTCATCCAATCACAAATCGAATACTCTAAAAGGTTGGCGTATTGTCAAAACAGTGTCGATTTTTCTGACTCTGACGTATGCGATATAGTGGATGACTCACGAAAGTATTGAATGTCATAGATCTGCACAAATGGTTCAATACATTTGTAAGATAATCCAATCGATCGCATGTGTTAAAAAGAGAAAAATCGCAGCAAAAATCGCCTGTGTAAACGGGCTTTAACGTTTCACGGTCTCGAAGGCCTTTACGTTTCACGGTCTCGAAGGCCTTTACGTTTCACGGTCTCGAAGGCCCTTTACGTTTCACGGTCTCGAAGGCCCTTTACGTTTCACGGTCTCGAAGGCCTTTGCGTTTCACGGTCTCGAAGGCCTTTACGTTTCACGGTCTCGAAGGCCCTTACGTTTCACGGTCTCGAAGGCCCTTTACGTTTCACGGTCTCGAAGGCCTTTACGTTTCACGGTCTCGAAGGCCCTTTACGTTTCACGGTCTCGAAGGCCCTTTACGTTTCACGGTCTCGAAGGCCTTTGCGTTTCACGGTCTCGAAGGCCTTTACGTTTCACGGTCTCGAAGGCCCTTACGTTTCACGGTCTCGAAGGCCCTTTACGTTTCACGGTCTCGAAGGCCTTTACGTTTCACTCTCGAAGGCCCTTTACGTTTCACTCTCGAAGGCCTTTACGTTTCACGGTCTCGAAGGCCCTTTACGTTTTATTTTCTAACGAAGGGCCTTCACTCGAAACGTTAGACCTCCTGCACACTATTATGGCACTACACCAACTTAATATTTCTCATAATTTCTAAGTGAGCTATACGATGACTTACAATCGCTAGTTTCTTCGTCACACTCATTGTCACTTTCGTCGTGGTTTGCCGAGGATGGAGCTAAACGAGAGAGAATAGTAGTATAATCATGGCGGGAAAAGTAATGTGACTGGTCGAAGGCGAAGGCGGGGTTAGGGTTACAATTAAGTTGAAGACGGGTGTTAGTGTTAAGTTAATGTTTCTACCTGGGTAAATTGCGTAGCGGTCCGTATAGATCAAATAAATTAAACTTTTTGTTGGTGGATTTAGCCTGCAATGTCGGTACTGCTCGTTAGCCAATCAGAAAGCGTGATTTTCTTGGATATACCGGAAAAAATAAGGGTCTAACTTACCAAGTTTCCTTAACAATCCAATGTTATCCTGATCACATGGCTCTGCAGCTTCAAGAAGAGAATCCTCTTCCGAAGACGAGAGGTGATTCTCTACTGCAGGGTTTCTAACTTGATCAACAACCATGGCTTCCTCATCTTCGCTGTCATCTTCGCTATCACCAAATGCCTTTCTTTCCACATCATTACTATTCATTCCTAATGGAGGAATTGTAGGCTGCGTAGTTCGCGACGTCGACGGCACACTCCCCTGAGGATCACCCGCTTTGTCTGGAGAGGGTTTGCCGTGATCCACGCGAACGGGGGGAGTAGGGGGAACTATCTCATCCTCCGTGTCATTATCAGTTGCTTTTAAAAGATGGTGTTGCGAAGTCAGGTTTTTATCTGCTTCTTTGGCACGGGGTCTAACCACAGCCAATGCTAAAGTACGCGGTCGCGAGGGATCTGTGGCGGAGTCAAAGCGCTCTCTCGGCGACTTGACTATTTGCTTCCGAGAGGTAACGGTTTTTGTGTTGTAAACATTGTCTGGAATTTCCTCGTTCCTGCCATTTTTGGCCATTTTATCACTCTTGTTAGTTTTACAGCTTGGGGACGTCCTCCATTCATTCTCGTCCAACCGGCGGCATTTTGTACTGCATGTCCTTCTCTGCTTCTTTTCCTCCACCTCGTCATCATCATACTTTCTCTTTGCGGTCTGGGAACGTAACAAACACGACGAACTGGACGGAGACAGAAACAGAGCTTCCGAATAATCAGAATTATTTGACGGCGGATCCGACACGCCTCGAGCTGCTTGTGCACCTGTTGAGTCAACGACATTCTTGGAATGAATGAATCTAGAATTCGTGGAACCACGCTGTTGCGACGGTGTCAAACGTCTGCCACTCACGTGTACACGCTTTTCGCGCATTTTTACAATGGATGGATTCTCGATTTCAGGGTCCTCGTTCTCACCATCGTTCAATTTAACAAAATTATTCGATAAAGTAAACGAGATTTCATCCTCCGAAACAAATTCCTCGATGCGTGGTACGCGAAGGATGTCGGACGCGGTAGAGATAGACTCCATGCTTGCAGGGACGATTTCACTTAATGCGACTTCTGAAACACGTTCCTCTTGATCCGAGGGCTTGTCAAGCGAAACGGATGGACAAAAACGACCGGAAGAAGTTTCTCTAACTGTCAAAGCATTATCGTCCGTAGTTTTATGTATACCGCATGACGAGGTACTCCTGTTCGTCGGCTCGAAGTTCCATGAAATATCGTCCAAGCCGTTTTCCTGGTCCAAACAAGTTTTGTCGGGCATGCAAATACCACCATTAATGCCGCGATTTTCATCACAGGGAGCAGATTTCACATCGTTTAAGTTTTTCGAGTTTGGCTCATTGTCTAATTCGGGAATAGACATTACGGCATTCGTTTGTTGCATCGTGTCAGCCTGGGAGCAAGGTTGTGATTGGTTTAACATCAAGCATTCCAACATGGAAACACTGTTGCATGTGAGGGAGCTAGCTTGCGAAGACTTCACCATTTCCATCGTGTTTGAATCCGAGTTGTGATCACTTTCATCTGAATGTGTCGGCTGTTCACTTGTACTAGTAGTTTTCTGTTTGTCGCCACACCCTTGGGAAGGCCTACAACTATTCGTCTCTTCAGAGTTTCTAATCACGAAGGAAATAAAACTCACTCAAAATTAGAAATCCCAGGCAGAAGTTAGGGTTAGGATTAAACTATGGCAGGGGGGGGTTATGATTAGGATTTAATTTAACTCTTTCCTGTCCGGCCCAGTCAAAATGGGTCGTACAAGACTGATGAAGTCGTCAATGGAAAACACGGCACACGGTAACGCAAGATTAAAAATTGAAAATCGACAAGCGCCAGGCACATGAGATCCACTCACACGCCAAGTTTGATTTGATTTCATAAAACAACTCTGCGATTGATGGCATTTTGAATTTTGGTGATGCTACGCGGGCGTGCAAGATGGGCTTTTTCAGAAAAATGAATTTTTTCAACCTACTATAATCTATGATAGATAAATAATTTTAATTTATATTAAAATAATATGTCTTGTTCGAGATATCTAAAAGCATTGGTAAAAGCCGGTTTATTGGGCTTTCAGAAAATAATAGAACAAAGAGCCAAAGAGGTGGTTCAATTTTGGATGTTTTTCAGCCAGACAGGAAAGAGTTAATATAGAAATTCGGGTAGGGTTTGTGCCACTCTGAGCATTTTCCCGATTTCAGGAAGAAGGCAACTTAGGTAGCTGTTCCTTACGATTGATTTCAACACAGACATTACAATCACTTTAACAGTACTAAACCGTTTTGGGAGGCATATAAGTATACAACTCGGTAAATAAAGTAGGTGTACTAACTCATTTAGATTCTCTTGAAGGCTTCCTTGGTTACTTTCAAGATCAGCATCTGCAACTTTGTAAAAAAAAGTTCAAGCAATGTACGTGCAGCAAGTGTTGGAATCGCAGTAGACATATACTGTATAATGACGAAGTCACTGTATAGCTACTTAAAACTATTGGTAAAGTATATTATTCAATATATATGTACATGTCATATACATATGTACATCATTAAGGGTGGTGAACTACCGAGATTTTAGGAACAAAATACTGACGTTTCGAGCGAAGCATTTGACAGGTCCCTATAGAAAATATTTGCCTGAGGTCTCAGGAACTGCCTGAGGTCGTAGGTAAATATGTTTCTATATAGACTGACCAAAAATGGTAAATGTTTATTTTTTTATTAAATAAAGCGAAAGATTTGAGTTACTTGAGTTGAGTAAAAAAGATTTTAGCATTTAGGATTCTGCGATGATGGTCAAATATCACCAAAAACAGGCAGCCAATCAAACCTACCTTCATTTTTCGGCGATGCTTCTGTTTCAACCGCATCTGTTTCGAGTAAAGTAAGAATCTTACTACCAGTCTCCCTGGGAATTTTTATAGATTTTGAGGCAGCATTGTCTCTTGATCGTCGACTTGCAGGTACACCATCAGGTAATAAGCTTTGTTGACCTGATTTGTGAGAACCAGTACTAGGTAGCAATAAAAGTATTGGTATGGTATGCTATATGGTATGGTAAATTACGTTGTGCATGCTGTTAGAGTACATAGAGGATATTACATGACCGTGCGGAGATACGAATTTTATCTTTGAGTGTTGGTGATTTCTCTCACGAGACTACGAGTGAGCGAAGGAACGAATGAGAAATATTATCAATACTCGAAGATAAAATTCGTATCTTAAGCGGCCATGAAATTAGAAGATATCATTATTCTTCAATTTTTTCTGAATAGGAGAAAACCTCGTATTTTATCAATAGCTACTGTATATAATAATATTTGATATCTTACACCTATAGCACAATAATTCTAAAACAAATAATGCTTTTCAAAAAATAAGACAAAAAAATAAGTGTTGTTATTAATGTGCTGTGTTTAAGTTATTGTATTGTATTGTGTGTTGTACTTTACATGTCATTTTGTAATGGTATTGCATTACGCTGTACTGTAATGTACTATACTGTACTGATGTACTGTACTGTGCATGTGTCGTTTTTCTTAGTGCTGTACATTCTGTGTCGGACTGTGTTACAAGTGTTGTGTCTCATTTTGTGTTGTGATGTGTAGCACGAATATACAGTACATGTATACCAACTTTTACATTCGGCGCATTGAAAGTTTCACAAATTGATACATGCAAGTGCTACACCTTTAAAGGTCAACTATACCTTTTGAGGTTCTATTTTCCTCCGAAAGAGATATCATCTAACTTTGTAAAAGTGAAGAAAAAAATTAATTTCATGATATAGCGCAGGATTTATTGAGGAGTATTTCTTCGGATCTCTTTTTGCACGACCGCGTTTTGAGAAGAATGGCACTATTACCGGTATGACGTCATACTGTCATCTGGTAATAGGTTTATTGAACAAAATAATATTCCAGTGCTTGATATTTGGTTTGTCACTTATCAATCACCCAAGAGTAAACAGTATTCCAAACTTCACTAAAATAAAACCAAAATATACAGTATTTTCTCGCCGTATGACATCACATACCGGTAGTACCAAGTTTAGCAAAACGGCTGAAAACTCGGCTCGATTTCCATATAAATATCCCCAAATTTAAAACATAGTGGCTAACCCAAACCTTACCCTAATCCTAACCCTCCACCTAATATATACAAACCGTAACTCTTACGATAATGTTTTATTTTAGAAATAACAGCTGATTTTAATTTCGACTTTTACTACCGATAGTCTATGTGACGTCATTTCGGGATTTTATATGGAAATTCAACCGAAAACGGAAAACTCGATCTTTAACAAATCATAAAGCAGAACCGAGTAACCAATTTCAATTATTTCTTCGGTTTTGAATTGAACTTTTCGAATTCTAACGAAAAATAGAATGACCTGAAAAGGTATAGTTGACCTTTAATGTAAAGTTACATGAATTTGCGTTGGATCGCACATTACCTGTTCAAAAGATGTGTTTGATTATTTACACCAGCCAAAGGCGAGGTTTTACGCTAAGAGAAAACATAGTTTATTACATACGGTATCTAAATCACCTCAAACTACAACGCAATTCTTGTTCATGACTCGATGGTAAATGTTGCAAAACGCCGTTTACACTCTTGTATCAGCGCTAGGGGTGCACCTGATAGTGCTTTTTACTATCCGGCCAGATACCGGATTTGCCGGATAGATGAAAAATATTCGGCCGGTGTGGCGGTGTGAGATTGTCACCGGTGCTGAGATTGTCTGAACATGCGCACTGACTGTTTGCGACTACGGCAGATATCGCGACCGTGCTGAGATTGCTCATTTGCAAACTTACTGTGTGCATGCTTGATGCTTTGAGTGTATTTGGAATCGCATTACTTGGATTTTGCAGTAATTGGGCTTCATATTTAATAATTTTGGATATATTATCGTCGATCAAACGATACATTACAGTAGTCACATAAATGTGTTTGCTTCAGCGTGCACGTACCCGACTAACAGCACGTACCCGACTGACAGGATATATATTATTTAAACATGTGAAATGGAAGAGAAGTTGAAACTTCACTTAAATTAACAAAGACCGCTTTTTGAAACATTTTCAGAGTTGCCGAATATTTTTACTGCGAAAGTATTCTTTGTTGTGTTTTGGTACGTGAGCTATATAAACTTATGTTATGATTTATATGTAAATTCTGACAAACATCAACAATATACGTCATCTGTGCGCTCCTCTCGGGTTCTTATAAACACGGGTAATACTAATAGTCAAATAGAGACGTTACAGCCACACGAAGGAGGCACTGATCTGCACAAGCAAATCGCAAGCATAAACTGTGCTCTTTACAAAGTAATTAAAGACTTTTTACTTTCATGGGAAAGTCAAATTAGATTGAAAGAGACGAAGTACAATCTCAGCATAGGATAGGATACCTTTATTTTAATAGGGTATAGCTCTTTCAGCGATTATTCCAAATATAAAAAACACTGCTATCAACAGAGGCGCAATATAAATATAACTACAAACTTGCTGTATTGATATTTTACCGTAAAGACCGAACGGTTGAGGTTAATAAGTATAATTTATCATATGGGACTTTTTATTACGAAAATCAATACAACCGGAACTAACTTTTCATACTGGTATCTCTGCTTGCTTCAACTTTTTCAAAATGCCAAACAAGGTGACCAGCATTTCTCGGCTGTTTCTTGCTCTTCAGGATAATAAAATTCACTGTCTGAATGTTCTTCGTCGCTCACTTCAGTGTTTTGTTTAGTTTTAAGGCAAATAATTTATTTTTAATTATGTTTTTAGGATTTTGAGTTTGTTTTTTGTTGACAGGGCATTAACAATTTTCATAATGCCCTTGGTCATTGCGGGGAAACCTCGCCAACTACCAATCACAGCGTGTGGTTTTACCAGAAATAACCTGTGGCATATAATTAAGTATAGGTTAGTTGCCGAAACCGAGGTAACTACGCTGGTTACGCTACTTACTTAGTTTATTCATGATATAGATGATAATCGTCGTTATTTGGAAAAAATGTACTCTTCTACATGTGTTTTAGAGCGATTTAGTAGGTCATTTAATATGCAAGGTAACTAAACTATATATTAACCGCGGCATATCAAAGATAAACGACGCATGAATAAATTGTGGCATTAGCAAATGTGTGTTGGCGTATTATTTCAATATTAATTTTCATGCAAAACAAACAAATGAATAATTTAAAGTCTCAAAAGTAAACTTGACGTCGTCTTTGTTCTACACACACGTCATTGACGGCGTTTTCATGTTCTGAAGACAACGTTGATCAACTATACAAGTCAGCATCAGCATCAGTAAGGACAGTAAGGACAGTTAGTAAAGTTAAACGTCGTCTTTGTTCTACACACGTCACTGCAGAGGTTGTTTTTACGTTCTGAAGACAACGTTGATCAACTGCTAGAACGTCAGCATCAGTAAGGACAGTTAGTAAAGTTAAACAATTTCTTTATTCTACATTGACGGCGTTTTCACGTTCTGAAGACAACGTTGATCAACTACCAGAACGTCAACATTAGTAAGGACAGTTAGTAAAGTTAAACGTCGTCTTTGTTCTACACAGACGTCACTGAGGTTGTTTTCATGTTCTGAAGACAACGTTGATCAACTACTAGAACGTCAGCATTAGTAAGGCCAGTTAGTAAAGTTAAACATCGTCTTTGTTCTATACACAGACGTTACTGAGGTTGTTTTCATGTTCTGAAGACAACGTTGATCAACTGCTAGAACGTCAGCATTAGTAAGGACAGTTAGTAAAGTTAAACATCGTCTTTGTTCTACACAGACGTCACTGAGGTTGTTTTCATGTTCTGAAGACAACGTTGATCAACTACTAGAACGTCAGCATTAGTAAGGCCAGTTAGTAAAGTTAAACATCGTCTTTGTTCTACACAGACGTTACTGAGGTTGTTTTCATGTTCTGAAGACAACGTTGATCAACTGCTAGAACGTCAGCATTAGTAAGGACAGTTAGTAAAGTTAAACATCGTCTTTGTTCTACACAGACGTTACTGAGGTTGTTTTCATGTTCTGAAGACAACGTTGATCAACTGCTAGAACGTCAGCATTAGTAAGGCCAGTTAGTAAAGTTAAACATCGTCTTTGTTCTACACAGACGTTACTGAGGTTGTTTTCATGTTCTGAAGACAACGTTGATCAACTGCTAGAACGTCAGCATTAGTAAGGACAGTTAGTAAAGTTAAACATCGTCTTTGTTCTACACAGACGTTACTGAGGTTGTTTTCATGTTCTGAAGACAACGTTGATCAACTACTAGAACGTCAGCATTAGTAAGGCCAGTTAGTAAAGTTAAACATCGTCTTTGTTCTACACAGACGTTACTGAGGTTGTTTTCATGTTCTGAAGACAACGTTGATCAACTGCTAGAACGTCAGCATTAGTAAGGCCAGTTAGTAAAGTTAAACATCGTCTTTGTTCTACACAGACGTTACTGAGGTTGTTTTCATGTTCTGAAGACAACGTTGATCAACTGCTAGAACGTCAGCATTAGTAAGGACAGTTAGTAAAGTTAAACGTCGTCTTTGTTCTACACAGACGTCACTGAGGTTGTTTTCATGTTCTGAAGACAACGTTGATCAACTACTAGAACGTCAGCATTAGTAAGGCCAGTTAGTAAAGTTAAACATCGTCTTTGTTCTATACACAGACGTTACTGAGGTTGTTTTCATGTTCTGAAGACAACGTTGATCAACTGCTAGAACGTCAGCATTAGTAAGGACAGTTAGTAAAGTTAAACATCGTCTTTGTTCTATACACAGACGTCACTGAGGTTGTTTTCATGTTCTGAAGACAACGTTGATCAACTACTAGAACGTCAGCATTAGTAAGGACAGTTAGTAAAGTTAAACGTCGTCTTTGTTCTACACAGACGTTACTGAGGGTGTTTTCATGTTCTGAAGACAACGTTGATCAACTACTCAGTTAGTAAAGTTAAACGTCGTCTTTGTTCTACACAGACGTTACTGACGGCGTTTTCATGTTCTGAAGACAACGTTGATCAACTGCTAGAACGTCAACATTAGTAAGGACAGTTAGTAAAGTTAAACGTCGTCTTTGTTCTACACAGACGTCACTGAGGTTGTTTTCATGTTCTGAAGACAACGTTGATCAACTGCTAGAACGTCAACATTAGTAAGGACAGTTAGTAAAGTTAAACGTCGTCTTTGTTCTACACAGACGTCACTGAGGTTGTTTTCACGTTCTGAAGACAACGTTGATCAACTGCTAGAACGTCAACATTAGTAAGGACAGTTAGTAAAGTTAAACGTCGTCTTTGTTCTACACAGACGTCACTGAGGTTGTTTTCACGTTCTGAAGACAACGTTGATCAACTACTAGAACGTCAACATTAGTAAGGACAGTTAGTAAAGTTAAACGTCGTCTTTGTTCTACGCATGCAGACGTCACTGAGGTTGTTTTCACGTTCTGAAGACAACGTTGATCAACTACTAGAACGTCAGCATTAGTAAGGACAGTTAGTAAAGTTAAACGTCGTCTTTGTTCTACGCAGACGTCACCGAGGTTGTTTTCACGTTCTGAAGACAACGTTGATCAACTACTAGAACGTCAACATTAGTAAGGACAGTTAGTAAAGTTAAACGTCGTCTTTGTTCTACGCAGACGTCACTGAGGGCGTTTTCACGTTCTGAAGACAACGTTGATCAACTACTAGAACGTCAACATTAGTAAGGACAGTTAGTAAAGTTAAACGTCGTCTTTGTTCTACGCAGACGTCACCGAGGTTGTTTTCACGTTCTGAAGACAACGTTGATCAACTACTAGAACGTCAACATTAGTAAGGACAGTTAGTAAAGTTAAACGTCGTCTTTGTTCTACGCAGACGTCGCTGAGGGCGTTTTCACGTTCTGAAGTTGATCAACTACTAGAACGTCAACATTAGTAAGGACAGTTAGTAAAGTTAAACGTCGTCTTTGTTCTACACAGACGTCACTGAGGTTGTTTTCACGTTCTGAAGACAACGTTGATCAACTACTAGAACGTCAACATTAGTAAGGAGTTAGTAAAGTTAAACGTCGTCTTTGTTCTACACAGACGTCACTGAGGTTGTTTTCACGTTCTGAAGACAACGTTGATCAACTACTAGAATGTCAACATTAGTAAGGACAGTTAGTAAAGTTAAACGTCGTCTATGTTCTACGCAGACGTCACTGAGGTTGTTTTCACGTTCTGAAGACAACGTTGATCAACTACTAGAACGTCAACATTAGTAAGGAGTTAGTAAAGTTAAACGTCGTCTTTGTTCTACGCAGACGTCACTGAGGGCGTTTTCACGTTCTGAAGACAACGTTGATCAACTACTAGAACGTCAACATTAGTAAGGACAGTTAGTAAAGTTAAACGTCGTCTTTGTTCTACACAGACGTCACTGAGGTTGTTTTCACGTTCTGAAGACAACGTTGATCAACTACTAGAACGTCAACATTAGTAAGGAGTTAGTAAAGTTAAACGTCGTCTTTGTTCTACGCAGACGTCACTGAGGGCGTTTTCACGTTCTGAAGACAACGTTGATCAACTACTAGAACGTCAACATTAGTAAGGACAGTTAGTAAAGTTAAACGTCGTCTTTGTTCTACACAGACGTCACTGAGGTTGTTTTCACGTTCTGAAGACAACGTTGATCAACTACTAGAACGTCAACATTAGTAAGGACAGTTAGTAAAGTTAAACGTCGTCTTTGTTCTACGCAGACGTCACTGAGGTTGTTTTCATGTTCTAAAGACAACGTTGGTCAACTGCTAGAACGTCAACATCAGTAAGGACAGTTAGTAAAGTTAAACGTCGTGTTTGTTCTACACATACGTCACTGAGGTTATTTTCATGTTCTGAAGACAACGTTGATCAACTACTAGAACGTCAGCATTAGTAAGGACAGTTAGTAAAGTTAAACGTCGTCTTTGTTCTACACAGACGTCATTGACGGCGTTTTCATGTTCTGAAGACAACGTTGATCAACTACTAGAACGTCAACATCAGTAATTAACAATTAGACAACGAGCCCGCGTTTTCTATGCGTATATAGTATCGCTCATAAAAAACAAGGGCGAGTTGTCTATAAATTTACAAGTTTCTAACCCAAGAAATACTTTTATTTCACATTTTTCACAAAAAATGTAAATATTCTTTTGAAATCACGCGACTTTTATCCCAGAGGTTTCTATCAGGGGTTAGTAGAAATTGACAGGTGACTATAGAGTTTCTCGTGCCGTGATTGGTCGAGATGGACGACCTATTTAACAATTAGTCACTGAAGTCGAGGTGACTATCGTTGAATATTTACCGAGCCGCGAAGCGGCGAGGTAAATATAACGATAATCACCGAGACTGAGGTGACTAATTGTTTTAGTATAATTTCAGGCTTGAACTGAATATTCAATTGAGAAGTTTTAAATAGACAGTTTGAACTGTGTTATGCTCGATGTTTTCTCACGCTTGACAGCTTTCAAAAACTCACTACGATCAAAACGGACGTACAAATACAAATAATTATACGATAAACAACTTCCTTACCCTTAGACAGTTCTATCTTGAGAGAAACCTGATATATACAATGTCTTTATGCTAAGTTTTTGAGCCTTTTCGACGATTTTTTAGTTATAATAATATAGTCGCCATTTTGAAAAAAATTTCGTCGTGTTTTAGAAACCATACATCAAAATGATGATTCCGAGAGGGACTGGAACGAATAAATATAGTCTGGTTACAAAAAAACACTTTTTCAAGTATGATTTCTAGTAAAGTGATAGTCACCGCGTAGCGCGGTGACTATCGTCTCAGATTTACTGGCCAGTCAGCCAATCAGAGCTCGTTTAAGCTCAGAAATTATACTAATTTGTGATAGTCACCTCGCGCGAGGTGACTATCACATTTTCAGCGATTTAAAAAATGGCGGCTTCTCGATTTATCGATATTACGTACGAAAAAGTGACTAAAATTAACGAAAATGCTATTCAAAAACAAACTAAAGAAGCAACCAAATATAGAGTTAAACGATTTCGAGGTAAGATATAAGAATTTCCCAAATTTCATAGCTAAACTCTTAGTGGTGTCAACGTTACGGCAGTCGGCGACACGATAAAAACAACAAGTAATTTTGTGAAAAAATATTTATTTAACAGAATAGTTTGAACAACAAACATTTCAGACAACATTTGAAAGCTTATTAGCATGATTGTTGAAGAGATGAACAAATGCTTTTCGATATTTTACGACTCTGCCCGAAAAAAGACGGCAGTTTTTACAAAAAAACAAGTTTGTTGTCAATCCGAGCTGCAGTCTTGACCGTCATCCTCGGCTACAACAAACAAATGTCAATCTGTGACAGTATTACTTATTCATTTCAGTGAGGCTAATAAAATACTAAGTTCCTACCTCGAGCTGCTCGTCAGTGAAGGAAAAATAGCGGTGAAACGGTTCAGGAAAAAAACATTGACAGCCGTGAAACTATATCCAAAAATTGTACGAGACAGAATGCTGATACACAGAATTATCCCCGAGTTTTACTCGAAACAGCAAGGTTCTGTATCTCCATCTACGTTGGAAATCGGCCAAGAAAAAACAAACCAAATCTGCTGAAAAAGCCATTGCTTCACCTGGTAAAACATGCTGATTGACAAGGGAACTTCGAGCTGGACAAAAGTGAAGCCGGTTTTGTACATGTACTAACCAAGCAAAAACAAGTTCCGTCTGGATCTTTCAACAGTTGCTCGTTTATGTTAACTCAATCTTTAACTCAGTCTTACACTCTGTAGTTCTGCTTGATCTGACAGCAAAATCGCTTTTTAAAGCACATTTTGGCCTCCACTTGCAAGAGTATAACACGTTCGTATGTTGTTCGTTTTAATATTCTGTTGAATGTTGATTACGTAAAATCATGTGATCTCACGATGCGCGACTTCCGGAAATAACAAATAAAATAATTAAAACATTTCCCCTTGCTTTCTTTCAGTTGTTTCTCTCTGATAGTCACCTGTGAATTTCTACTAAAACAATTAGTCACCTCAGTCTCGGTGATTATCGGTGATATTTACCTCGCCGCTTCGCGGCTCGGTAAATATTCACCGATAATCACCTCGACTTCGGTGACTAATTGTTAAATAGTAACTCACGCGATAGCCAATGAAAATTGAGGATTTTGGATAAAAACTTGTCAATTTATACTAAGACCAGTTAGTAAAGTTAAACGTTGACTCATTGATTAGATGTATTTTTCAGAAACTTTGAAGCTTGTATGAACTAGAAAAAATGTTTTTCTTCTAGTTAAGTTTTTCTTCTAAAAATTCATTTCTACATTTAACAGTTTGTGGTTTGATTCAGCGATAAAATTCAACCTTATACTATCTAACACCGTCACCACTTTAGGTTTTTAGTCCTCCATTGGGATTTGAAACCTTCATTCTCTTTGTTTTGTATGATAATTTTTAGTGAAAAATACCGGGCCCGTCAAAGGCAACATTTTCGTTGTACCTGCACTCTAAAAACACTCTTCTTTCACCAGAGTGTTTTTAGAGTGTGTTGACATAGTTTATTTGTTTCGATTTGTTTTCAACCGGGCTACCTTCTGCTTAGTTAAAAAAGAAAGTCTACTAGAGTAGAGCCGCGTAAACTAGAGAAATATTAGTACTTTAGTTTAGTAAAACACTCGGGTTAACATGTAAAGTAGGCTGATGCGGTATATCGATATATCGATAATTATCGGGTTTTTTCAAATACCGATTACTCAGTATTTCAATTTTCAAATATCGATAATATCGAAATATTCGATATTATCGATATTTGAAAATTTCGATACTACAGTGTCGATACTACAGTATACTAAAATGTCGATACTACAGTATTGCGTTTCTGTTATTAAAAAACATCGTATCGCGCGATATAACAAGTTGCCTTAAAAATTGTCCTTAAAATTGACTCGTATATTCGTGTTACAATAAGCCTTGCTTATGCTTATGTCGCTCGTGTGAACCACGAAAATAAAGCATGACTTTTCTTCTGGGACATATTTTTCTTTGTTTCCTCTTTTGTTTTGCTCTTGCCTTATGCTTCTTATGCTTGGCTTGTGCTTCTTATGATTATGTCCATATTTATGTGGCAGGCTTGACTTCATTCCTTTGTTTTGCCTTTTGTTTCATGCTTATGATTATGATCTCGTGTGAGCCAAATCATCGGACTCCTGTGATTTTAGTTTTGTATTGTTGGTATTTTTATCTTATTTGGATGTTATTTTTGTAAACTTTGCTGCAACGGAAAAACACAGGTTTATCTGGCTGTGAAACAGGTTGTATTATCAGAAATAAAGCCAGATTGAAAACCCGTGACATTTTTGTCGTTTAGTGGAAAATAACACATTAAGTTTCTATTGCAGTGAAATATCGATATTCGGTATTTTTTTTCCGGTATCGGTATTCGGGTTTTTTTCAACACCGCATCA
Organism: Chrysogorgia sp. JL179-B06; assembly: GCA_035772405.1. NCBI lineage: Eukaryota > Metazoa > Cnidaria > Anthozoa > Scleralcyonacea > Chrysogorgiidae > Chrysogorgia > Chrysogorgia sp. JL179-B06. Next base: position 602,766 of record JAYKKM010000391.1, read on the forward strand.
GCCTAATGCAAAGATATTGTGATTATTTTTTTTAATTACTTCTAGACAGAACATTAATAGGAAGATGTTGTAGACATTAATAGGAAGAAGAATTTAACAGAACTAATAGGAAGATGTTGTAGACATTAATAGGAAGAAGAGTTTAACAGAACATTAATAGGAAGATGTTGTAGACATTAATAGGAAGAAGAATTTAACAGAACATTAATAGGAAGATGTTGTAGACATTAATAGGAAGAAGAGTTTAACAGAACATAATAGGAAGATGTTGTAGACATTAATAGGAAGAAGAGTTTAACAGAACATTAATAGGAAGATGTTGTAGACATTAATAGGAAGAAGAATTTAACAGAACATTAATAGGAAGATGTTGTAGACATTAATAGGAAGAAGAGTTTAACAGAACATTAATAGGAAGATGTTGTTTTCGAACATGTCGGTAATATCATACATTCATACTATTCGAACACAGACATACGATTAATATACGATTTCAAATACTTCTACTTTCGAATTCAAATTTTTTACTGCAATTTTTCTTGCAAATTCAATTATTTTTGCGGCGGCCGAAAGCTTTTCCAGCCCCCCTTTTTTATTATATTGGGGAGGCGTGGGCTTGCTTCCTACGCCCCTGAAAAATACGCCATTCGCGATTTCCGAACACCACTTGCTTTATAAGCTCTTTCTTGACAATACTGTAATAACATATTGACAGTAATACACACTGCATATACTTAGCATGAGCCGCTGTTTCTTAATTTTAATTTTTTGTTAATTCTAATTTTTTGTTAATTCTAATCTGATCCTTAAAGTTTTGCATGGCGTTATTATATCAATCAAAACACTTTGTGGTTTTCACCATGTATAATTATTAAATCTGAGCTTTCGGCCCGTGTACCCGGGTCGTCTTCAAAGAAACTAGCATACAAGTTTGCTAACACCAACATTACAAACTGCGATAGTGTAGCGAATAGTAAATCTCAGATTTAATAATTATACATGGTGAAAACCACAGTTTTGATTGATATAATTCTCCCTTACAAAAAAATTCAATACGAAGGAATTCCTATTAGATTTTTGCCCAAATCCTATAGGATCCTATAGTAATTCGTATAGGATTTTGAATTTCCTATTGATTTATTCCTATTAGATTTTTGCCCAATTCCTATAGCAAACGCAATTTTCCTATAGGAATTCGTATAGGATTTTTTCGTAAGGGGCCAAGGGCTAATCTGTTCAAATATTTAATATATTCCATCAATGTGAATGGAGAGGCTTCTGTGTTGTTAGGTGAAGGTATGTGGGGGAGGGATGGGAGTGGTGCCAAGGGAAATTAGAGGCATATGGTGTATTTATTTATTTATTTTATTTAATCTTATTTTTACACGGTATCTTCCCCTGCAGTGCCAGCAGTTAAACAACACAAAGCCTCTGTGAAGGAGAGAGGTACAAAGTTTAACTTGGAGTACCTTAGATGGTTTCTGTGGTGTTGGATGAGAAGAAACAAATTGAAGATAACTTTTGCTCTGCCCCTGAGTTCTTACATGTACCAGTGGGTAGGGGGAATCTAAATTAAGAAGAAAGATACATTATGTTTGTAGCATAATGCCAATTCTGATAATAAAAGGATCAGATTCTGTTACAGCACTAGTATGATAATTAGTTGACACACTTAAATAAAATGGGGACCTGTTTTCTTTAAGACTATATTACGAAATTATGTCAAAATATACTGTTTACTAAATGTAGTCGATTAGATGTACTGGTAACACAGTAACAATAAGAAATACAAGGTCCGAAAATTTCGAAAATCTGCGAAGTGATTTTTCTGAGAATTGCGAAGCTGATTTTAAGTAAGTTCACCGTGGACACGACGTTACATTACGTTGTAAGACGTTACATTACGTTGTAAGACGTTACGCTACGTTGTAAGACGTTACGCTACGTTGTAAGACGTTACGCTACGTTGTAAGACGTTACGCTACGTTGTAAGACGTTACGCTACGTTGTAAGACGTTACGCAACGTTGTAAGACGTTACGCAACGTTGTAAGACGTTACGCAACGTTGTAAGACGTTACGCTACGTTGTAAGACGTTACACTACGTTGTAAGACATTGCGCTACGTTGTAAGACGTTACGCTACGTAAGACGTTACGCTGTTGTAAGACGTTACGCAACGTTGCAAGACGTTACGCTACGTTGTAAGACGTTACGCTACGTTGTAAGACGTTACGCTACGTTGTAAGACGTTACGCTACGTTGTAAGACGTTACGCTACGTTGTAAGACGTTACGCTACGTAAGACGTTACGCTACGTTGTAAGACGTTACACTACGTTGTAAGACATTGCGCTACGTTGTAAGATGTTACCCTACGTTGTAAGACGTTACGCTACGTTAGAAGACGTTACGCAACGTTGTAACTTGTAAGACGCTATGCAACGTTGGTAGATGTTTCGCTACATTGTGATACTAAAGAAAAATGCGAAGCTGTTTTGGAGCGCTAATTCGGACCCTGATTAAATGAAATGCACACGAGTAATAAGCCCATATGGGCTTATATTTCCCATATGGGCTTATATTTCCCATATGGGCTTATATTTGGGAGCTTATTATTGGAAAGATTTTTGCATCTAAGATATGCAATTTTCAAGAGGTCTTATTTTGGGAGCTAGGACGTATTTTCGGACGTTTGTAGTATATTTATACAGTGCAAGAGTTAGATACTTGTTGCAGATAATTGTAACAATATTCACGGTAATTAACACTGTATACTGTAAATGTAAAAGTTTTAAATTTATGCACGGTATGTTCCACCACCGAAATTTGATTCAATGCATTGAAAATCCATGCTTCAATTCAGGTTTGAGCCTGCAGTTATGCCAATAACAATGTTTTAACTGCAGTCTCAAATAGTACTGTAGTTTGTGCACAAGTACAAATACATGTATATACATGTAGTATTAAACTATAAAAAAATGACAATATGGGAACTGTCATGGGAACTGTCAAGAAAGTCGGTTACAAATTTGCATGCTTGAAACGTTTTGCTTGCAAATGGTAGTTGATACAGTTGATACATGTATCTTTTATCTGTTTTATAAGAAGATAGTTAACCATAATCAACAATACTGCAACAGCTCAATATTGCGATTCTGTTGTATTGATGTTTATTTTTATTATATTTCAATTAACACAAAACATTTTATATGGAAAAAAACAGGGGAAAATTCCATGTTACAATTAAATATTATCTAAACATGGCTGAATGTTAAGGGACAGTCAGAACTTGCATAAGAAGCAACTTATTGTATAATACACTACATGTACATGTACAATATATTTAGCAGTACATAGCATTTCAAAGTATGGTAAAATGGTAGAAAACAGTGAACATACTTGGCAATTTTGCATCTTCTTTGAATGAAATGTTTAACCTTTGGACAACATCTACAATTTCCTTAAGTCTTGGATTGGAAAATAAACTTCTATTACAGAAAAAAATGTGATAGTCACATCTAAATGTTAGACAAGTTAACAAAAATTCAACATTGAGAAAAATTTAATTTAATTCCCTTTAATCCTAATGTCTCCCTCAAGTTACTGCAGACTTGGCAAACAATTTCTCAAGAAATAAATCTCACTATTTTCCATGGGACCAACCATTTAGTGCTCAAAATACAAGAATCAGACGTCACAATAAAAAGTCATGAAAGGCAGAGGAGCTACAGTAGGGTGCACCTCAAAAAGGCGAGGCTAAAATGCGGGCAGCAATTTCTAACCTCACCCTTAGAAAACTCGTTGGGGGAGGGGGGGTTAGCCTGGGTTAGGATCTTAGTTGTTTTGGGGTTGGTTCCAGTCATCTCTTCACATTTCGACCTTTTGGGTATACTAAAGAGACACGACCCACCCACTACTGTACCTGTGTTTTACCCCCGCCGACCTCAAAATGCTATACAATCATGTAGTAAATTTATGCTTAATATCATTTATAAAATATTATAAAATGTTTTACCTTTTGGTGATAGGGCTTTTGCAAAGAGGACAAAGTGCTTCTTTTTGTTTATTTTTTCTGTCATCAACCACTTTCCTGATGCACTGACTGCATGTGATAATGAAAAGGTTCATGCATTACAAGTCAGTACTGAACTGTATATAGTATTTCTGTACCAAACACATGTCAAGTGTGCAGTGATACAGGCCAATCTCTACTCAGTCAACAGTCATTTTTGCTAGCAGAAATTTTCAATACTGTTCGTCTGTTCTTTTTCCCAATCTCTGCCAGGGAATATCATTATGAACTATGTATGTAAAACCCTCTCTCTCACAGTCTCTATTAAACAATGACATGAAGCTCTCTATACAAGAGCTGTGAGTATATGTACTCTGCTATAGAAAAAAGTTGTTCAAATAAAGAGATTCAGCTCTATGTGAAGTGAACATATGATGTCTCATGGTATAAGAGATTGGTGTTGGAAATTTCTGACTGTCCTCATGACCATGTGTCTGATCACAGTGATTGAAGTGATCAGAGTGCTGGACCGCTGGTATATTAAGCCTGCAGAAACCTTAGGTTTGATTCCAGGTTGAAGCAGTCAGAAAACATTTATGTGTGTATATATATATAACATGGCCGTAGGAAGCAGGGGGGCACGGGGGCAACGTCAAAGCAAGAGTTTTCTGCTGCAAGTTAGGACAGACGTACAGTATGGCGCAGATCTTTCAGATCTTATCAGATCTTTATATCCGACCTGGCATTTTCTTTGCTACAATTCTAGCTAGAAAATCAAATGAGCAATTGCTGCTGATGCCTCAGATTGCACCAGAATTAACCTCGAAGCATATAGATTTCAAAATAATTATGGGGGTGGGTGGCCCTTAAGTTTCAAACACAGACCAGTTCAACCATGTGCAACTAGTTTCCAGAAACTAGTCAGATATTGATGAAGGAAGTAAAGGTAGCTCTAAAATTATGCCGTTTAATTACTGTATGATCATAATATTTTGTTGTAAAACTAACCTCAAAATGCAGGAAATCACATTTCAGAGAGTGAGCATGCACCCCCCACCCCCCCCCCCCCCCATCCCCCATAGAGGGTTCTCGCTCCTTTGGTGCTCGACAAGCCCCCCTTTAGAACATAAAACATCTTCCTACAGTCTTGATATATAATATATTCAAAGTGACCTTGGAAGTCTCCATTCTCCAATGTTAAACTAATAATTTCACTAAGACATCCAGACCCTAACAGTTCACTAGTACCACCAAAACATAGGAGTTATTAGGCTGCTACTTTTAACACGATTGTTGGTAGTAAACCACTGATGCATACAAATGTTTCCTTCCATTCATTAATTCAATGCATAATTTAGGATTAGGAAGCAAAAACGCCTTGGTAACTTTGTGATGTCTGTAGAACATTTTAGCCATACTATGGATGGCCACTTTTGAAAAATCAGATTTTGGACGGCCACTTTTCGTTTGGATGCTTTTACCCATAATTTTTGCAGCCATAACAAAAGAAAATAGCTCATTTGCAATAATTTATGAGTAAAATTTGGTTTGTTTGTCCACATTTTGAGTTATTAATAGCAGCCAAATGCTACGTTATTTTGTCAGACCCCTCATGTGACATCCTGCAAACAAAGGTAAATTGTTATGATCCCCCTCCCAAATTAAACTGACCTCCTCTTAAATAGTTGATGCAAGTATATTTTGCATCTCAGTATTACGTCTAGATGGTACGAACGTTACTGAGAGTGACTGAACTAGACTGGCATGTGACAAGTTTTTTGTTTAATGTCTGAAAGAGATGGTGGCATTTTCACAACATGCTGCTAGAGTCAGCTCCATCACCATGATCGTTTGTCAAAACGTTTGTCAAAACGTTTTGTGAGAAAACGTGATAGGGTGTATCAACAAGGATAGTTTTTGAATAGACATCAGTATAAATAACTTATTTGCAGATTCATACTGCAAAGAATGACATCATAGTATAAACTGATATTATAAAAATATTTTTTGTCAACAAACTTTGCACCTGTCTTATTTTTCAGGTAATTTTTGAAAGGCCAGCCCTCAACCTGACAACCTACTGTTGAAAAATCATGACCCCCTCAAATGGCTCAAAATCACAATAGCCTCTGCCCTAGATAAATTCTGAAACCTCCCTTAGACACTGTATCTTTGCTCAAATTGAAAATGGGAATTTTATTATAAATATAAAACAAGTGGGTTTAAAGTAGAATATAATTTTAAGTTGTTCCATTACGATTAAATTCTCATAGTGATCCAAGTATCAATACAGACTGTGATATTACTGTATGTTCAAATGTCGTTATATCTCAGTAAATAGTTCATCAAAAACTACTCTTATATCCGAATGATTACCTGCAAAATTGGTGGTTACATCTGGTTGAATGTGGATCGTGTAGCAGTTCCAGACTAAAACAATTCAGACTGAAATGTTAAAATGTGTATGAAATATGAATGTCAAAGCACAATAACAACTTCTATTACAATAACAACTTCTATTATTACCAAATTGAACACTGAAGACTTTTCTTTATCTGTCCAATTGTTTCAAACACAAGAGCAGTATTGGGATCCATTCATACTGAACTCTTTAATCGGGAAAATTCAAATAAATAAAGTTTCCAACATGAAGTCATCATTTCTGGTCACATTTCCCGCCAGATTACTACCGCCGGAAATACGCCGGATGGAATAGCAAAGTAGTTCTCAGGCCCCGGCAACACGGTGCGTTCGCGTAAAGTTATAGGTCAGTTTTAAAATCAGCCTTTACTCTCAAGCTGTTGTGAAAACGTCTGCATGCAGGCTAGGTTTTCAATTCAGAAACTTCTAACAACGAGGTTTGATGTCAGTGACGGGACCTAATAATCTGCTCTGGCGATTTCTTACCATAATGTATTGCAGTTTAGATCCGTTTAAATTTGCTGGAAATTGTCAAATTACTCTCAGAAGTAATAGGATTTCCTATTTCCAAAAAATGTCCGGAGGGACATACCCCCGCCGCGCCGATTGACTTGCCATAAAACTATTAACATGTTTCTAAACAGTATAGTCAAAGGCTTTTTATTTAAAAGTATTATATTTTTTACTACAATTCTCCTTTAATAATAAATAGGTTTTACCGAACAGTACCATACTGTTACTGTATTACTAAATAAGTAGATGTAAAATGTTTGTAAGGGACAATAATGGCAATAAAAAGTGGTTGTTAAAGTCTCTGGTTAATCAAAGCAATCAAATTCAAAGTTTCACATATAACAAGAGAGACAGTTGGAATTAAATCCATGCAATATAAAAATAGGTACGCTGCGTACATGTATCTGCGCCTTACTTAGTTTTATAAATAACTTTTACACTCTATTGTTGTAAGAGAATTAACACTATTATCCTAAAACGTCTTGTTATTAGATACAGTCCCTTGTGTATGCAAACCGCAAATATTCTCCTTAAGGTGGCTCAATAGTCTAAATCATGAGAAATTGGATTTTTTCGCATAAAAATGTTTGTAATGCAAATCTGAGCTTCATCGTGGTTCATTGCATAGCTCTAGTGGTAGTCTTGTTTACTGAAACGTTTTATACCCTCAAAGTGTACCAGAGTAGAGAAATCGTGTTTCCAATAAATCCAGAAAATAATTTGCATAAAATCTGCCACTTAAACACAATTTCTCTAGATATACAAATGCTACAAGTGTGAAACGTTTAGAGCTATGCAATGAACCACAATAAAGCTCAGATCTGCATTACAAAACTTTTATGGGGGAAAAATGCAATTTCTCATGATTTCTCATGATCGAGCCACCTTAACACAGTGGAGAAAAACAGACATGTCTTTATTATTATGATTATTGGTTCATTTATGGTCACGTGGCATCAAATTTCAAATTCCGCGCAGACAATAAGTGCAATAATTATTGGCCGCTCAGGCTAGAAAAACTCAGTGAAAATCCAGCTAAACACTTCATGTCTGATCCATCGGAAAACTGGTTAGTCTTGTTTTCCCTCGAGTCTTGAGGGAAAACACCGATGGATCAGGCATAAAGTGTATATAGTATTACAAACAGCACGCCGAAAATTCGTAACATTAATAAAACCACTTGATGTAATAATTATATGAAACACGAGGTAGAGCAGGGGCGGATTCAGATAGGTTTGATCGGTTTATATAAACCTGTCAGATTTTAAAAACCTGTTCTAGTTATATACTTTAAAGCTGTAATTTAGAAATTTCTTTATCATTTTATATCATTTCTGACTTTATCATTATCTTTTCAATTATAATTATAATTCGCCTTTTCAATATCCGGCGGTAATAACAATTTGCGTCCAGAAACTCAGTGCAGACTGGTGAAACACGATCTCTTATGAAAGATGACTCGCAAACCACTCGCAAATCACGCAAACCTATTGATGAAGGCCCACGAGTCACTGCAAACCGGTCAGTGTTGTCCCTGTGAGCGTACAAACCGGTCAAGATGCAATGTGATTGGTTGAATATCACAGCAAACCGCTCACAAACCTGTCGGACGAGCAGTAGTCGAAGGAAGTTGGGGATGAATTGACACCGTTGCCAAGCGATTGCTAAGGTTGCGACTTGCGAAACATTTCACGCACAGCTTTCTTTCATGGTTTCATGTTGGTTAAGAATGTTAATAAGGTTTTGTTTATTGCTCCTCCTTGGTAAGTTTTGTTTATACAGCGTCTGGTCGTCTTTAGTTATGGTTTACTAGTAAATCGTAGTACTGTAGAGCTCTTTATTTATACTCTACGGCGAGTTATTGTTGATTGTTCGTCTTCGCCTTCGGTCATTCTCAACATCTCTGGAGATATCGAGAAAAATCCTGGTCGTGATGGTGAGGATTTAGTGAGGACTGCACGCAAACGATCTGCAATTGCAATATCGCAAGTCAACGAAACCCCAAGCAAACGGATTGTATTGGCGGAAGAGAATTGCAACGCTAAATGACATTGGATTATATCGGTTTCCTATTCACAAAATCTGTCTCATATTTATATACGACTTATGGCCAAAAGGGTTATTAAAGGATAGCGAGTTGGCAATCATGTCATCTTTATTCATACTCATAATACATAAAATTTAAAAAATAAAAAATTAGCCTGATCTATAGTCAACCTCGTTCCCAGGGCCTCCAGCCCCACCCCCCCCCCCCTCCCCCCCACCCCAGATAGTACACTACAAGCAAGCAAGCAAACCTGTCAAGGAAAATGCTGTATCCGCCCCTGTAGAGTGTTTCATCAGGATATCCAAACACCGAGACATTTGTTGAAAACCGAGGTGAAGCCGAGGTTTTTAACAAACTTCGAGAAAATCGAGGTGAAAGTTGGCTTAATTTATGTAATTTCTTCCTCCGATATCCAAACCACCGTCTCGGTGCCGATTTCCTTTGTTTTCGGTTCATGAATTATTAATGAGATGGAATATAACATGAATTTGTTGTGTAAGAGCTTGTAAATTTTTTTCACAAGTGATTTTTTTTCGATCTGAATTCCATGTTTTGGCGAATGTGGCTCCATTTGTAAACGTGGCCGAAATTGCGATTACTTTCACCAAAGGTTAGTGAAAAATGATTGGATGAAGATCAGTTGGTAAATAAGTTATGGAGTTTCCCACTCTGAACCAAAAACAAAGAAAATCAACTCCGTGACGGACAACTGGATATGTGATCTTAATTAGCATAGGATTTTGACGATTTCAACCTCAAATTTATCTGTAAATACTGACTTGTTTGACTTTGAGATGCCATTTCAAAGCCTCCAATTCGGACTGGACCGAATTTCAAGTTCTTGCAATTAGTTACATTCCTGGACTTGAAATCCGGTCCAGTCCGCATTGCCATCCACATTCAGGGGATCGAACCGGAGCATAAGAAAGGTAGTCAAACAGGACATACGGAACAAAATAGAATAATAGTGAATTAAATATTAGCACAAGATTAAAATATTAATTAAAAAACATTTTCTCAGCATTGAAGTCCATATGCATGTCGTCTGTTATATTGAAAATACTTCAGCGTTGAAAAACGTCAATCCATATTGTAGGAACTTAGGAATACAGTAAAAACCCGCGTATGAGAACTTGGTGGATTAAGAACCAGTAATTTTTTTTGTAAAAAGTAAAAAGTTTTGGCCTAAAAATGAAACATGTTTTTACTTTATAAAATAGAAAATATGAAAAAATGTTTAATCTGACAACTAAAATGTGTCCGAGTGTTTTATAATTTCAACATAAAGGACTTGTTGTGGGCTTAAATAAATCAGAGGACTTAGAGCAGGGTTTGTATTTCTTTAGAATGTAGTCATGACAAAGAAGCAAGAAACAGCCATATTGAATTACAAATAGAATACTCTATAAGGTTGGTGTACTGCCGAAATAGTGTATAGGGATCAATATAATCCTGCATGTATAGGAGATCTATATAAACCATGTATAGGAGATCTATATAATCCATGTAAAGGAGATCAATATAATCCATGTATAGGAGATCTATATAATCCATGTATAGGAGATCAATATAATCCATGTATAGGAGATCTATATAATCCATGTATAGGAGATCAATATAATCCATGTATAGGAGATCTATATAATCCATGTATAGGAGATCTATATAATCCATGTATAGGAGATCTATATAATCCCATGTATTATTCTCTATTTAATTATTTGTTATTGTTTTTCGTACCTGATTGGCTTATTTTTGTCACATGATTATTTTACATATAAAAGTTTCACTCGGCTTTCATTTCACTTTACGTTGCACTCTGAGACGAAGGGCCTTCACTCGAAACGTTATACATATTACACTAACCTTTTACAGTACTTCATTTGTATTTCTACACTACCTACTCAGCACAAATCGAATAGCTCTAAAAGGTTGGTGAACTGGCCAAATAGTGTGTAGGAGATCTAACGTTTTGAGCAAAGGCTCTTCGTCAGCACAACACGTTTATATTACCCATATTGAATTAGTTTTCTGACCACCTTTAAAAATTAATAAGAACCTATTAAAGAACTTAGATAGCCTAATCTCTCAGTAAAAAAATATATATATAAAACCCTCAACAAATAATTTCCCAACGCAACCGTGATAAATCAGACATAGTTTGACGCTATACTCTGGCTTTAAAAAGTTTTTGAACGTAACTTAAAAGTTACTGTCCAAGACCCAACGTTTCGACACTCCAGTCTAGCGTCTTCATCAGGGGTGATCGTTGCAAAGTTAGGGTCCCTATTTATACCCTCATAGAACCGATGATGACGTGATTCTTATACGCAGGTTTTTACTGTAGGACTAATCCGCCTCTGAACAAGCAAACTTTGCTGGAATAAAATCTCGGCCAAACCATGCGATCAAGGTTTGCTACATCTGGACGATTTCGGAACATGAAACAATCACTGTGTCGTCTCTCTGTCATCTTTTAGACGCACTACCTTCGCTAACAGTCCTTCGAGAAGAATTGTTACCTCCACCAGCAGTATCACTTCCTTTTGATGCTCGGTTGCCCGTATTGTCACTCGCGCTTCGTGAATATTTCCAATTCGATTCTTTCCCGCGATTCATGCATCCGCCTGGATTAGCAGGCCTGTTCCCAGGTCCTCCTTCTTTGACCGTGTCTTGTCTCCTTGGGTGTCCGCTGGTCTGATGTCCTCCTTCTTTGACCGTGTCTTGCCTCCTGGGATGTCCACTGGTCTGATGTCCTCCTTCTGTGATCGTGTCTTGCCTCCTTGGGTGTCCGCTGGTCTGATTCCGCCAACCTGCACGCGATCCCGCACCACCTTGCGAATACTTGTCGCCCTCGTGGTTGGTCTCCTTCCGTCTCGATTTAACCTGTGTCCACTGGTATTTGGAGTCTTTATCAGGGCTTACGCTCGATTTAGCTGTAGGTACAAACAACAACAAAGAATAAAAGTGGGAATACAGTAAACACCAGTTAGTAAGAACCGTTATTTTTTATTAATCGTGAGCGGGCGGAATCCTTGGCATTCCTGAAATTTGATTGGCTGCCTGAGCGGGCGATAAAGAGGAAGAACTTAGAGCAAGCGTATCAGGATGACAAAAGGGTAGCGCTTGAAAGACCAAGAACAAGATAATAACAAGAGTAAAAGTAATACAAATTGACGAATGTATTAAAAATAAAGATGCCCTTGGGCTACCACGGGTAAAATAAGAGGAAGAATAAGAACAAGAGAAAGAGAAAGAACAAGAACAAGAACAAGAACAAGAGAAAGAACAAGAACAAGAACAAGAACAAGAGGAAGAATAAGAACAAGAGGAAGAACAAGAGGAAGAATAAGAACAAGAACAAGAATAAGAACATAAGGAAGAACAATAGGAAGAATAATGACAAAAGGAAGAATAAGAGGAAGAATAAGAACAAGAACAAGAACAACAAGAAGAATAAGAACAAGAGGAAGAATAAGAACAAAAGGAAAAATAAGAACAAGATGAAGAATAAGAACATAAGGAAGAACAAGAGGAAGAACAGTAGTATAGCAAGTAGGGCTGCGAGCTCAATCGACCTCAAACGTGAATATAAACACCAAAACATCACCAAATTTTACCAAGCCACGACTCGACAAATTTGATGATGTTTTGGTGTTTATATTCACGTTTGAGGTCGAATAAGCCCACAGCCCTACTTGCTATACTACTACAGCGATCGTTAGTCAATCTAGACACCCCTCGCACGTTTTCTACTAAATTGATGTCAAACACACGCGAGACTAGCGAAACAATACCAAATTTATACTAAATCACGACTCTCGCTAAATTTGACACCATTTCAGCCACATTTAAAAAATAGAAAGTGTCGTTTCAAAATTCTCACAAATTACATTTAGGAAAAAATAGAAAGTGTCGTTTCAACATTTTCGCGTGTTAAAAAAATAAAATGTGGTACGAGCTCACTCTCACATATTAAAAAATAGAAAGTGTCATTTCAACATTTTCACAAATTTGTCGAATCGCATTTAAAAAATAGAAAGTGTCGTTTCAACATTTTCACAAATTTGTCAAATCACATTTAAAAAAATAGAAAGTGTCGTTTCAACATTTTCACAAATTTGCCAAATCACATTTAAAAAATAATCGTTTCAACATTTTCACAAATTTGTCAAATCACATTTAAAAAATAGTCGTTTCAACATTTTCATAAATTTGTCAAATCACATTTAAAAAATAGTCGTTTCAACGCTTTTACAAATTTGTGTATCGTAAAAGTGTCTCACGCGTGATAAAATTGCCACCTGTTATGCAAATTAGATTATCGCCACCTGTTAATAATAGATTAGTCCGTTTGTTCACTATTTTCAGTGTTTGTCGCCTCTCACTTCAATGTTTTTGTGACCATACGCGTAGGAGTCAATACCATTTTCTAAAAGGTATCGTTTATCATCAAAACAGGATAGCGACACTTTATTAATTTCGTAACTACCGAGCTGATGTTTGACACTTCTAATGGTCTTCATTGTGTGTCGCAATTGTTTCTGCTCAAGTAACACACTTTTGTAATCTTCGTGTCTGATCACTTTTTTAATTATATTTTTTCTAATACCTTTAGCGGTTTTCCCACCACCTCCACCCTCTTTCAAATAGCTGTACATTTTACTGCGCAACCCGACGAACTCGACAATTGGCGTTCCAGCGCACTCGTCCTTCATCTTCCCAATAACTTTCTTATTCTCTCTAAAAAAGAATGGGCTGTCTGCAGGATAGTCGCTATTGTCGAACTTTTCGCACTCCATCATAAAGTCGGAATAAACGTCGTCAGTTTTGATTGAGTACAACAGACTGTCAGTGTCAGTGAAGTGCAATCTACAGGTGTCGCTAGAGTACTTTTTCATAATATAATTGTAGTGAAAATTGTACATCAGCGTTTTACTCAAGTCTAGTATGCACATACCCACATATGCAGGTCTATTTAGTGTCAACGTTTCTTTAACTTTGTGGACAGCGACTAAGTTCTCGCTAAATATTTTGCAAGACACGAACGTCGGCTTCGAGACAAGCTTTTCTAATTTCTTCGCAGTGGTCACTAATCTTACGTCCACACGCTTTCTCAAGTTTTCCATCGTTTTTCCGAACACACTGTTGTTCATCAACTTGAAGAAGTCCTTCTCAAAAGCGTTCTTAGCCGCGGTTCTTTTGACTGTGTTAAAGTCGATGTACTTGCCTAGCCACTTGGACTGGTCAAACTGCAGGACCCTGTGAATCTTATTGATTTTTAATCCAAGATCCATGTACAACTGCAGATTTCCGTAGTGACACACGTACTTTTTTTTGTCCATCAAATTAGTCACCAGCTTCTTCACACCACCAACACTCACGTTAAACTTATTTTTGATTTTCGTGCAGTACTCTGACAACATGTCAACGGTTATCTCCATCTTCTCGGGAGCCAACGGGTAATCGTTGTGTAGGTCATGCAAATGGGTTGGGTACTCCAAGTCGACCTCGAGCAGTAAACCTTTTTTACTATTGTTGTGATAGTCGTGCAGATTAACTTTTTCTATTTCTTTCTCAGTCAACCACTTGAAGCCGCCCGTGGGTAGACTTCGACTCATTGCCCATCCATACAAGTTGTTGGCGTCAAGGTACATCAAATACTTCGACTCTTGCTCTTTGTCATACCCTTCCATGTACTTATTATTCGCCACACCATGTCTGTTGCATATGTAGCTCACACCACCACGCATACCTAGTTCTACGAACTGGAACATGTCGATGTCGGACAATAACTCAAGCTCCACTCCAGTCATCTTCAGCATAGCATCCCAAGCCAACCCAGGCGATGTGAAATAATGGCAAGGGTCTAGTTTATACTCACGGTGACATGTCTTTCTAAAGTTCTCAAAAACATCAGCGAGCAAGAGCACATCGCTTTTCAAATACAGGTCGTGATACCCACCCATGTTTTCAACGTCGAAGTAGTCCCACACATCGCAAGCACGCTCATGCATTTCTTCCGTAATATCTTCGTCATTCAGAATATTGTAAAAGTCCTTTTTGGAGGGTAGCTCGCATTCGTCGAATTTATCAAAGGAGTCCATATAATCGTAGGGATAGACTCCCTTTCTTGTCATGAGTGCCAAACCCTCGTCGTGAAACACTTCTGATGTGTATTTGAAAGCGTCCCTTGGTAGGTTCCTCACCAAGTTGTCTAGACCGCTACTCATGAACTGAAAGCTGTCCAAGAACACCAAGTTTTTTCCAAGCATGAACGCCATGTACTTCTCCATGTTGTTTGGTATCACATTTATGTCTTGACCAAACTTGCCAATCTCCTGCATAATGAAATGGCTATCGTAACCGCGCAAGTTATGAAAGATCACAGGTATTTTATCAGTCAACTTAAAGTTCACGTTACAATCACGATGTGCGGACCCTCTGTACTTACCTGACACGTGACAGTGGTCTCTCACTCTAACGTCAGCACCAGTGTACTCAACACTGCAAATATGACAACTTTTAGCCTCGTCGAAGTTCTTCTTATCGTCATCAGTCAGTATCATTTCTTTGTTAAAGTGGCTCTCAGATGTCTTTTTACAATACTCAACAATTTCTAACATCTCCCCAATGAACTTGTTGACTGCGTTTTCACCGCGATACACTTTCGCTGGCTTACTATACGCATTATCATAGCAACAAACCAATTTATACCCATAACCGCAGTCAACGTGCCTCTGGTAAGCACTTGTGTAGCTACACTCGCTTGATGGTGTCGCTGTGTGCACCTTCTGTGTGATAGCCTCGAAATCTGCGTACACCACAAATGGTACATTTAATTGTCTGCTAAAATTCTCGTATTTCACTTTCGCACCTTTTTGCGGCATTTTAATAGCTTGCTTCCCATTGATGACCAAACACACTTCAATATGACTTTCAAGCACGTCCGCGCGGGTGAAACACTGCAAACAATACCTGCAAAAATGCTTTCTCGCCTTATACTTTGTCTGACGGTACATGAACTTGTTAAAATCGCGAATGTACACATAATGCTTGTTGCCCACGTCATTAGTTATCAACAATAGGTCCATATGGTCAGGGTACGTCTCCTTAGAAACGTACACAGGGAATGGCTGCTTATTTTCATACCCAAAAACATTTATGCTAATATCGTTCGCCTTTTCGATCTTGTTGTAGTCTTTGAGTGTGACTGGGAAGTCAACTCCGTCATAATTCAGCTCACCGACATGCCTAGCGTACTTCGACGTTCTGTCAGAGTTTTTTCCAACAGGAAACTTATGTGCTAGGTGGCACCATCTAAAGCATTTGTTGTCATCATCGTTATTTACGTTTATCAGACCCTTCATACTGTTGCACAGCTCCTTTGGCAGCGCAATGTAGCTACTCCCATGCAAAGGTCTGTAAATAGCGACGTTGACGTAGTGCGCGTCTATTTTGTCGATAGTCCATCCAGACCCCTCAGATAACCACCCAGCTATCCGCGTCAAGATCTGCTCCGACCCGCGATTGGCAACACCCTCAATGTCATGCTCGTTAATGACGACGAACGTTTCGCTGTTAAAGTAGGCAGTTTTGTACGTGGTCTTATCACGCTCTAAAACTTTCTCAAAAGTGACCTTGACTGTCTCTACCACTTTCATTCCGTTGGTCTCACCCAGCTCACGTCTCAAAAGGTTAGTGACAGCACTTCTACTACCATTTACCTGATTGATGTCTCTGTCGTCAATTACTTCGACTCCATAGGACCTTGTGAACCCTCTCAGTGCTCGATCCAACAGATGCGTTGACGGTGTGAGGTCTTCGACTACAGGTTGTGTTTCTTGATCTCTAAAGAAGCCGTGAACGTTGGTCGCTTCATCTGTTAGTGAATTGACAACGGCTGCACTCGTCTTATGCGCCCGTCTTTTTGTCAGTGGGTTTTTCGCAGTCCGACTCATTGGCTTCTATATACACTACGCTTATTAATTTTTTTCCTAAGCCACTCATTGTAATAAATATCACCACTTTCACACCATCCTAGCTTTGGGTACACCACCCCAAACAGATTGTCGTCAAACAAGTCTTTCACCTTCCCGTCTTTGAGGTCAAGCACCTTCTTGAGTGTCTCGAGTTGTCTTCTATGACACAACCTAATAATGTAGTATCCATATCTGCTGACATTTCTACCCTTTATCAAATTGCATGAGTGCAGCACATTCACAACTTTCAGGAAGTCCTCTTTTATCAACTCAAGGTGCTCACCCTTCACAACATTCCGTAGTCTCCTTCCCATCCACCAAGACCGTTTGTGAACGCTGTTTAGTCGCGTGAGTCTCATGTCGCTGTAACTCTGAGTGTAACCCCATTCGATGTCGCCACACTTTGGACACGCGTACCCACCGCAGTTGGTCATGTTTTTCACAACGTCACAATCCGAGCAGTAGTAAATTCTGAAGGTGCCTCCACACTTAATTTGCATCTCATTCGCGATCTCGTCAATTGTCAAGCCATAACTCATCTGCCTCATAAGTTTGTCCATCACTCTTATACTACTCCAACATTTTTTATTGAGTTAGTACCCATACCGCTATTCCACTACCCAAACCTAGCGCACCAACAAACAATAATTGATAATCCTTCATTTCCGCACTCGGTTGGTAGTAATCCGCAATCTTCGGGAGGTCAGTGAACACTCGTCCGCTGTACTGAATGGTCATTACGCTTCTAAGTTCTTCCAACGCGTGGTTTGTGTCATTGATGTCAGCATTAGCATCAGAGAGCCGTTGTCGCAAACGCTGGATCTTGTCTTTCTTAGCGACTTCATTCTCATACCACACTTCTTTCGCACTGGCTAACTGTTCCAACGCATGGTTGTGTCTCTTCATCTCAGCTTCATAGCCTGAGTGATTAAATTTCGAAAACATAAAGCCAGCGCCTGCAAAAGCCACTGCATTAAATATCCCTCCAGCCACAACACTCACCATTAACTTACGTTGATTTGAATGGATCTGTCGGTATCCACTTTTTCGATTGTACCCATTTTACTAACAGCGTTCCTGCACCAACAGCCGCAGCAAGTTTCACTGTGCCCTTCACAGTCTCTGGTGTTCCCAATGGTTCCCCCAAAGCCTTTT
Organism: Chrysogorgia sp. JL179-B06; assembly: GCA_035772405.1. Lineage (NCBI taxonomy): Eukaryota > Metazoa > Cnidaria > Anthozoa > Scleralcyonacea > Chrysogorgiidae > Chrysogorgia > Chrysogorgia sp. JL179-B06. The sequence goes on from JAYKKM010000391.1 coordinate 620,897, forward strand.
TCGAAATCATACTCACTACCACAGCACCAGTCGTAACAAGTAGCGCATCGTACAGTTCGTTCATAAGTTCTTTTCGATCGATCGCAGACATATATACATTGTCGTGTGTTTTGTTCAAGAATCAAATGTGTCTAACGCTGGACGACGAGTTTTGTGGTTCTCTGACACAGGTGCTGGTGTAGTACTCACTTTTTCACTGCTAATTGTGTACCATAGCGAAGCACCAGCAATGATTACACCAAGTGTTCCAACAATGTAACCATAGCTCCACTCACTACCCTGTTCTTCGTTGACTATCATTTCACGCATTTTCTTTTCTTTCGCAGCTTTCGATATCTCAGCCAACTTTTTACCAGCAGCGACGCGCTTTGGGTCCTTCACCTTAACACTTTTCACATCAGCCGTAATCTTAGCGTCAGCCGTCTGTGAGTCCTCAACCATCTAATACACTATCACGTGTTATCTTACTCACAGATGACCTCACAGGTGTCTCACAGTTGACCTCACAGGTGTCTCACAGTTCCAGACCAAAACGCACTAAAAAATTAGGATTTTTTCTGGGAGTATAACATAATGACTCAAGCCCGAGAAATCAGCGAAGAAGATATTGCCAACATGCTGAGAACAGCCTTTATCAGTGTGCCTACCCTACAAGACGCCTCTGGACCTATCGTCTTAAACGAGTACTTCTCAACATACACAATGTTCGACCCCGAGCCTGAGGGGCCACCAAAACGGCTTGGCTCTCAGATCCGCCATACGAGGTATCTTCTCGACGCTTGGATCGATCTTCGAGAGGAGAGAGCCAACGAGCTTGCTGGTGTGTTAGCTGACATAATCCCTGTGTGGTGTTACTCGCCATTCAAATACCTTATGTTAGCGAGTGATGTCTACTTGAGCAACCCTCGTGAGTCCAACGCTACATTACTCGGTAATTTCCTCCAAGTGTTCTTAGCGACCCTTATGTGGGAACCATGCCCAACCAAAGCCAAAGCGTGGCTAGAGCTCGCCGCAAACCGCGACGTTCACGTTTGCAAGGTGGGGTGTAATGAGATACTGGGTGTGGGTGATATCAAGGACCACGTACTCTCGCCTGCCCACAGACACTTTGCGAGAGATGAAAACATGTACACCTGTTACCCATGCGGTGTGGCCACCAATAGCCCAATGTGTCGCTCAAGACATGAGAGCTCGCAGTCCCATCTTAAAAACTTAGAGCTTCAGCGGATATTTAACAACGAACAACGATTTCCACAATGAAAAAATATTTCTCCGAAGGTATAGTAACCATGAGAAAAGTTGGTAGACTAGAAATCGTGATTGGTCCCATGTTCGCAGGAAAAACAACAGAGACTCTTCGTAGGTTAATCACGTTAAGTAAATCAGGGCTCAAAGTCCTCTACATGAACAACGCAGACGACACCAGACGAACTGACCACGCGTTCTCCACACATCGTCAGACCATTGTCGTTGGATCAGACAGTTTACCTGCGAAGTTAATCACCAACCTTCCGAGTTCTTCCAAACTAACTGGCTACGACGTCATAGGAATTGATGAAGGCCATTGGTACTCTGATCTACTCCCAGTTATTCGCGAATACATTAAAGCCGGCATTCACGTCATTATTTGTGGTCTCATATCAACGGAGCGTTTAAAAAGAATTGGTGAGCTCGACACACTGTTCTCAGTAGCAGACGACATCACATTTCTAAAAGCGCATTGCGTCGTTTGCCGTGACACTTACGGAACAACTGTTGACGCACCATTCAATTGGAGATACAACCCAGGACCATCATTCGTTGGTGGTGCTGAGCAATATCGCGCAGTGTGCAGACGTCATCATCCTTCCACACAAAATTAGGGGTGTTCTCGGATACCCCACTTTTTTAAATTTAGACATTGGTCACATGAAGCGTCCAATGTCACAGAAACATTTTTTCACACAGTGGTCAGAAGGTTTGTGAAATAAAGAGAGAAATCTTCGCAGATATTTTTATCGAGTTAAAAAACGTCTTTAAAAAATGCTAGAGCAGTTGTCGCCTCAAACGTCGTCTCAACAACGAGAACGAGTGCTAACTCGACTTATTACTCGCTGTCTAAAAAGTCTCTTTACAATAGTGTCTCTCGTGGTTACTCAACGCTGATTTATTTTTAAATTTACGAAAACATTGAGAGCACTGAAACCCAACGTCAAAGAAATATTTTATTACCGTGGTAATAGCGTCGTCGTATGAGTCGCACAACAACGTTAGATAACCAGCGGATTTGTATCTGAGTAGCAGAGACTCCTGCTCTTTGGACGTCTTACCTGTGCCACCTGGATTCTTGAACTCAATCACAAGTCCGCTACGGTGTCGGTTTGCGTTGGCAATAATCAAGTCAGGCGTTCCACGTTGGTAACCTTTTTTCCACGAATTTATTCTTTTACTCGAAGTGTCTTGATTTTCACCACAAGCAGCTATCAAAATAGCTTCTGGATAATATTTCCTAAGAAAACCAACAACTTTCGTATGAAGATCGAACTCGGTGATCATTTTAAACTGATTGTGTTTGAGACCGACGTCAGCTAAACTTTTTCTAACGCTTGGTAAGACTTCTGTGTGCACCCACCTTCCGAAGTGTTTCGCACGCTCTAGGTTACTCGAGAACACTAACGAGTAGACCCCAAGTTCGTTGATAAACGAGACCTGTTCCATCTTCATTTTGCAATCAGGTTCGACGTGGTCGTTTACTGCATCTTTTGGTCGAGCATAACCTAGAGCGCTCGCGACTTCTTTCGCTTTGAACCATATGTCGCCGTTGTGATTAACCGTCGTGATTTGGTGACCATCGAAATCGAATAATCGAAGTGTTGCGGAAGTCATCACTATATAGTCCTCCACGAAAAAACTACTCGATGTGGGTGTAAGGTTTTTTATAGATCTGGTTTGTTGTGTACCAATGCAGCAGGTGCGTTTTATTAGTCCTCAGTTTTCTACGTCGTCTGAAAAAGTTTCTAATGTTACGAACCAGCTTTCTAAACAAACCCATTCTAACTTAGGTCACGTCTCCTACCACTCCCACAGTGTCTGACTCTGGCAACATAATAGGTTTGCCGTAAGTCTTTTTAGACCTCATACCAATCTCAGCGTGGAGCTCGAGAGTAACGTCACCGCGACCAAATGACCCACCAGCTTTGAACATGTGGTCAGTCGTTTTATTTATTTTATATATTTCATGAGGTCTCGAAAAACATGCTCCCATTTACTTTACACCATATTCCTTCATCATTTCTCCACCCATGATTATGATGTCTCGGTTCGTCATGTATCCACTCACGATTTTCACACCGTAGAATTCTATCAACGATGGGTATGCATAAGGTGCGAGTGGTATTCTTGGTCGATGTATTCCAAAAATCGTTCCATAGGGTGTGCCTATTTTTTTCATATTTGCTACGAAGTCTGAGTCAGCTGACTTAACGTTGTTGACTCTGACGTGCGAATTGTCCATTTGCCAGTGTATTGATATCATATGTATTTTTGTGAGGTCGACACCACTTGGAATAGTGCATATGCTCTCCATTGCTGGGATGCTGCCACCATACGCGAGTCCATTAGTCATACCAGTCTTGTACCCTACGAACTTGTCCCACTGACCATCGTCGTTCGATATAATTGTCTCCCAATTTGACCCAGCGGTGCGAGTAGGTAACCTCACCACGACAAAAATAGAGAGATCACACCATTGCATACTAGGGCAGTTAAAATGGAGACCTGACTCAAGTGGGAGTGGTGTTAACACAGGGGATAGAAAACTTTGGCTTACACTGCTGATGCCAATAATAGGACCATAGGTTGGGTTGTTTTGCACTAACTTACTTGTTTCACCAATGGCTTTAACATTGTTTGAACCATTGGCGTGAAATTCCACGTTTCTCAAGGCGTGTGTGCTAACGTTGAAGTCGAGCACAATGTTGTAGGACTGACTCTTGAGGTAGCTTGATAGCAATTGCTCTAGAGTTCTTTTATTCGTGGCGTCTGAGTCATCGACTGGGTCTGCTACGTTTTTTATCGCTGAGCCTTGCATGTCTATTATTCCAGACATCCTTCCACCAGTCGCGCTTAATTTAGGATCTTCGTCTAGATGCCTTTTCGTTCTCTTTAGTATTTTATCGTGAGGGTCGTCAGACTCATACCCATAGTTTAGACTCATTACTACCTCAAGGTGTATTTGGTTAGTAGATAGCCAGAGACTGCTGAGAACCCTAACACTATCGCCAACGTTGTCGTGTCTGACTCGCTTGTGGTGGTGGCCACTGTTTTTTTCACAGGAAGTGGTGTCGCACTTTCTTGGTAAACTTTTTTAGCCACGAGATTAGTTGGCGCCGCCACGCTTTCTTGGTGAGCTTTTTTCTTCACAGTCGTTGGCGCTACTACTAAGTGAGTCACCACATTCTCTTGGTGGACTTTTTTAGCCGTAATTGTTGGTGTTGTTGCATTCAAGCTAGTGTTCACCCCAAATTTCATGGACTCTGTGGCAATTTTTAATAAGTTGTTGTACCCAGCGATTTTATTCTTGAGAATCACTAGGTTACTTGGCATTAACCATGTACTTGGCGACACTGCGAGATTTTGGACAACGTTGGTGTCTCTAATTGATTTATTCATGTTGAGAATCCATGTCGACACGTCGTACTGTACAACACTGTCAGAAAACAACTTGCGGAATTCTTGTTGGGTCTCTAGACTCCCTGCAGAACCACCAACAACCGACACACGTGTTCTCGCTTGCGCACCAAGTGTGGAGTACACAAAGGCTTCTATGCTTTGATTTAGATATTGCAGTCCAATGTTGGTAAAACCGTCTGAGAGTCGCGCGACGTATCGTTTGTAATCGTTCTGAACGTCGTTGAGTGTGAAGACTCTGGATTCACCTGTTGTGCCATCGCTCAGGACTTTATTCTGGTAGTAGTGCCTTCTGGGAACTTTGGAAATCTTGCCATACAATTCGGAAGCGTTGAACTCTCTACTTATTGATTTCATGGTCTCACCACCTTCCATTCTTCTGAGAAGTCTTCTAATGGTGAAGTACAAATGAAATCTCATTACGCTTGTGACCACAGGGTGGACTTCTTGTGACACTGATAAATGTTGCAGTGACACCCCACAACAGAAACTAGCACAATACGTCGCAAACACAACGCGATAGTAAGATTCGCTGTCATCCCACTCTGATTTTGTCTTTGATGTGGTGACTCGCAAGACTGGCAGCTTTGACATGAAGTAGCTATTTTGGTTAACAAAGACTTTAAAGTTATTCACTGGATAATTTAACACATTTTCTGTTGGGTAGCCATCCCAAAGCCCCCAGTGGTTTTTATGACCTTTTGGCAGTGGTTGGATAGTTCCACCACCTTGCCATATTATTGGGAACTTACTATTGTGTAGCCACTTCCACATGCTTTTATCATTTTTGAAGGTTGTGCTGGTTATGTCCGTGCTGAGGATGTCGTTGTTTCTGAAATATATGTCGACACTCATGATCTTACCATCTTGCAAAATATTTGGATAGAACTCGAATTTGCTTAAAGTGGCGTGGGGGTACTTTTTGATGAGGTCTGCCTTTGCGTCGTGTGCAGCCTTCGATGTGTTAGCCATCGCGAGTTTGTAGTACTTTCCATAGTAATCATGAAGGGCTTTCTGCATATATAATATACCATATGTTACACATAACACATGCTACATTATATATGGTCAGGGTTGTAGTGTTGATTAGAGGTCCAACGGAAACTGTGGATCTACCAGAGGCACTTTTAACGTTTGGCTCAGATCCTCACTTACTAGTGAAAAAAGCGACCATCTTTTGGGACTATGTTAACGTGGAGACTGGCGTGAATGATGAAATAAGTTACAACAGCAACAAACACGTTTTTGAGCCCGGGTACCACACTTTTAAAATGATTGCTGACGAATTGAGAGGATTAGGGGCTATCGAGCTAGTGGCCAACAAACACAATTCAAAGTGCGCGATAAAAACCGACCAACAATTAGAGCTGTTTAAATTTGGAGAACTCTTAGGGTTCAACGATAACACAACGATAAGTAGTAGTGGTTTGGTCAGCCCTAATGTTGTGAACGTTAACAAAGGGTTGAAGTACATACAAGTAGGTTGTAGCATTGTGAACAGACTTGAGAACATTGTTAATGGTAGCAAAAGCGAGGTTATCGTTGAGCTACCATTGACCACCACCCAACCACTGAAGAGCTCCGTTCAACACTTCTTCAACATTGAGTCGAAGGTGTCGATAAACAAAGGCGTTTTTACGCAGCTGGTGTTTAATGTGACTGACCAAGATGGTAGTGGTGTCAACGTTGGTGACATATTGTTGGACTTGTATGCGACGCTTGAGTAACTAACGTTAAACGCATGCTAAAGTAATGAGTCTAAACTATGGGTATGACTCTGGTGGTTACACTGAAAAGCAACGTGTAGACGACAGTCCTCAAAAGTTGACGGTGCTTGTTGAAGGTGTGGAGAAAGTTGTAACTTTTGACTACAGTGTAGTGGCCACACACGATAACCCACACATTGTAGTCAAGACAGCCACTGTGTTTTGGAGCTACAATAACATGGCGAGTGACGTCGACATTCAATTCGTACTCGCTGCCACAGGAGGACCATCGTCGATAGCCGGGCCAACTCGAGTGGGTAGGGGCTACTACGACTTCGACGCGTTGGTTAGAGCTCTACGACACGCGCTCAGGGTGGTTTACGTAGACTTCGTGGTGGAGAAACTAATAGCCACAGGTAAAAGTAGGGTCAAAGTTCTGCCTTTGAGGTTTGGTGCCACCACTGTATACAAACTTAGGCTAGGTGACATTGGGCTTTTGCTTGGTTTTGCGAAGGACGCAGGAATTTCACCAGATGCTAAGTGGCATGACAGTCCAAACAAGATCGATATGAACAGAGGTCTAAAGTATGTAGAAGTCTCGTGCGACGCTGTTGAGACGGAGAGCAATGTGGGCACTGATGGGAAGCGTAGTAATGTGATCACAACGTTGCCAGTGCCCACCGAGCAGTCTCTCGATGGAGGGATACAACGTTATGCGTACGTCGAGTCCAAGGTGAGAATTAAAAAAGGTATTTACTCAAGTATGACGTTTCGTGTCAAACCAAACAATGGTGACGCTGACGTTGGCGCGGTGTTATTGGAACTGTATATTGTGTGAATTATATGGAACTTGGTGTGGAAACAGAGCAAGGGTTGAGAGACATTTACTACAATCCCAAGACAGGGTTCAGTGGTGTGGAGAAATTGTATCAAAGTGCATTGGGAGACGGATTGAAAGTAACTAGAAAAACAGTGAAAGAATGGTTGACAGCGCAGGACACTTACACTAGGTACAAACCCATTGTGAGAAGACATAAGTTCCGTGCGACTTTTGTTGGATTTCTTGGTGAAGAGCTCCAAATGGACTTAGTGGACATGAGCAAGTATTCAAAACAGAACAAAGGGTATTATTGGATACTAACAGGCATTGAGATATTGAGTAGATATGCTTTTGGCATTGCGGTTTATAGAAAAGACACTAAGAACATGACTAAGGCTGTTGGGGAGTTGTTGAATAACTTTAAAGATCGGTTTGGAGCCGTGCCTAAGTTAGCGCAATTTGATGATGGACTTGAGTTCTATAACGTTGGTGTTAAAAGTTTGCTGAAAGAACATGGTGTTGAATATTTCAGCACTAAGAGCGACAAAAAGGCTGCTGTCGTTGAGCGTTTTAATAGAAGCCTCAAGAGCATTATGTGGAAGTACTTTTACGCCCGTGGAACGTATAAATGGATTGGCGTTTTGGTTCAGTTTGTAAGCAATTACAATAGCAATGTGAATCGAAGCATTATGATGAAGCCAAAGGATGTCGATAAGTCAAGTGAGGGTGAAGTGTGGACCACTTTGTTTGGTCACCAATTTGCAGACAACCCATTGCCAAAGTTTAGAGTTGGTCAATCAGTGAGAATTAGTAAATACAAGAGTGTGTTCACAAAGGGCTATGAAGCCAACTTCACTGAAGAGCTGTTTAAAGTGGTAAAGGTTATTCGTGGTGATCCTAATGTGTACGAAATTGAGGACCACACCGGTGAACAGATTATTGGTAAATTTTACGAACAGGAATTATCGCTGGTCAATAGGAAACATGGCGACGATGTGTACAGAGTTGAAAAGGTGTTGAAAAGAAAGAAAGTCAGAGGGAAGAAGATGGCGCTGGTCAAATGGTTGGGTTATGAGAGCAAACATAATTCGTGGATATCAGAAAGCGACATTCAAAATGTGAGCTAATGTAATATGGCTGAAGGTGGGGAAGGTTTCGACGACCTTGAGATGAAAAACATGAGTGAGTACAAAGACACGAGTGATGAGCAACTAGAGGGGGATATCGTCGAGACTGATGAGGAGCTTAGCGAGATAACCATAGGGTTTGGTACGATAGATATGTCGGAAAGCGTTCGTGTTAATTACGCCAAAGTTAGTGACAATTTGAAAAGGATGAAAAGTGAGCTAGCTAGAAGACGAAGTGGGCGAGAAGAGACGTCATTTATCGACACTGACGATGGTAAAACGGTGACAATAGGGGGAACTAACACAGAAGTCCCAACATTAGAGTTTGTTGAACAGGAGCCATATGGCGACGTCAATGACACAAGTTTCTACACAGCTTTTGGAGAGTCGGACGAAGTCGAGAGGAGATTTGGTGAGCTAAAAGCGTACAACAAAGAGCAAGTAGAAAATAGAGTAAAAAACGAAGTAAAAAGAATCAAGCTAATAGATGAGAAAATACGTGAGTTGTATGAAAAAAAAATCAGTCGTGACGACGCGTCGAGGAGCGTAGTCAACAGATCATATGTGACGAGATCGGGGTCTATTCTTTTCAAACCGATAAACAAAGATGGTGAATACGGGGAACCCAAACGAATTCTAATACCTGGGATAAATGGTTTGATCTACAGTAAAGATGCGAGTAGTAAAAACGCGATCGAGCAGTTCAAACAGTTAGTTAATCAAATACCTAAGAATACAGAGACAACAGCTACCACAGCAGAAGTAGTCCCAGATGATTTCCCAGTGATTGAAACAAGAGTGGACTATGTCGACATACCTGGGCTAACACCAAACGAGAACCGCGAGCTGAATGGCGTGCTTAATCCAAGTGATGGTGTGGTGCGTGAGTTAAGAGTAGGTGACGATGGCGCACTGCAAGCGCAGGCAGACCATTTTCAAGAAACGATAAATAAAACATTAGACAAACTAGACAATGAGGATGACGAGAGCGTTACCTTTGAATTGGAAGAGCGTAATGTAGGGCTTGAAGAGGCGCGAGACAGAACTATTGAGCAACGGCGAATAGAAGAGGTTAGTGCACAGCAAAAGATTGACATTGACAGGTTTCAGAGATTCAAGGAATGGGCTAAAGAAAATGTGGTTGGGTTGAGCGCTGTATCAATTTCAGTGGCTGGAATTATAACAACTATTATTATCGCTGGGAGGTCTGCTGTTATGAGAGGCGCTATGGCTACGAGGTCATTCGCACAGGCTGTTAAGAACGCGATAACGAAGATGGGTCCATGGGCTGTTGGGTTGGCTAATTTAGTTTATAATGCGTTGACGTTGGGCGCGAAGGGTCTCGTGTGGTTGGCTCAAAATCTGTGGGTACTTGCGGTGGTACTTGCGTGGTTTGTGTATGATTATTACAAGCTAAAACGGTAGTCTCATCTTCGAGGGTCTCAGCTTCGAAGATAACAAAACATACGCAAAGTATATGAACGTCACGTCAGCAGAATTGAGTCCCGGTTTTAGACGAGCAACCATGGGTGTCATAAAAGGGGTGAGAACGCAGCATGTGATCACGTTGAACCCTAATAAGGTCAGTCCTGGCGAGGAACTTTACATTGATATACCGAAGCTCAAGGTTAGTAGCTGTTTGGTGCCTGGATCGTTGGGTCTAGTGTTCGACTTTAAGAATGCAAACGCCAAAAGCTGGTTCTTGAACAATGTGAGCAAGTTGTTGGTTGAGAAACTTGTTGTGAGACTAGCTGGAGAAGCTGTGTATGACAACAATGGGGAAAATTACACTGGTGTTTATCGCGACCTTTGGGAAAGCGTTACTGCGCGAGACCAAATGATTGACTATGGTATTGGTGGTGAGAACTTGAGAAAGTTAATTTCTAAGGACGACAGTGGTGCGACAAGTGGAAACGTCGCTAAAGTTAGTGACGCGTTGATGTTTGGTGTGATTGGGACGAAGCAGCGGATTAAGCTTGGTAAGATTATGAATGACCACGGGTTGTACGCTCCTTTTAGCATGAACAACAACTTGCAGTATGTGATCACACTTCCGAAGGCCACAGACATCATGGTGGCGCAATCCGGTAGCGCTGTGGGTGGATACACTCTGGAGAACCTAGAGCTTGAGTATGAGACGATTGATAACCAGGAGCTTGCTGACGAAATAGCGTCGGGCTATACAAGTGGTCGTAGTTTGTCATATGAGCACATCACGTTGATGAAAACCACCGAATGGGACAAAGGCACGACCATTGTGAATGAAAACATTAATCTTCCAAGAAAAAGCATGAAGGCAATTGTGTTGCTATTCACGAATAAGGTGCGAACAGACAGCGAGGAGTTTCTTTACCCAAATATTGAGAGTGTTAGAGTCACAATTGAAGGTGTACCGAATAGCGTGTACTCACAAGGCATCCCAAAGTCGAAGTTCTATGCAGAAGCGAAACGATTGTTTGGATTGGGTGAAGAACACGCTCAGTTCATGACCATGCAGAGGTTCTATAAAGATGGCTTTGCGTTAGTCATCGACTTGAGGAGTGTTCAAGATAATCGCAATGTCGCCACTGGCAAGAACATTGTAAACACACAATCCGGTGTGCTTCTTGAGATCACTAAGAAAGCGACGACTGCAAATGTCATGTGCAGGGTGTTTGTGATAAGTGATGGGTTGGTCAATTTCATGAACAATGGGCTGCAATCAATCCAGTATTAAATCAAACGTGAGTTAATGGAGACTCCGTTTAATATGTTAATTGTTGGTATGACAGCTTGTGGTAAGACACATTATTTGCTGGAAACATTGGAATCTGAGTACTTTAGTAAATTTGACTACATTGTGTTGATTTGTCCTACTTTCGAGTGGAACAAAGCGTACCAAGATTGGAAATATGTGCGCGACCCCGACGTGTTAGCGATAGACTGCGCGCAAGACAGTGTCGACGCTGTTCTCAAGTGTGTAACAAATGTTTTTAAAGGCACTAACACTCTGATTGTGTTGGACGACTGTGCAAGTGGGCAGGACGTCAAGAATAGGACTAGTCAGTTGGTCAACTTAGCTTTTAGTGCGCGACATTTTATGTTGAGCGTTATTGTCATCACACAACAACTGACGTCGATCGCAAAACCGTATAGAGAAAACATTAGTAAGCTCATTTGCTTCTACTGTCCGAGCAGAAGTGATATGAAGGTCGTTATTGACGATTACCTTGGGCATGTTAGCAAAGAGGAAGCGTCGGCGATTGTGACCGCACTAAAAAATAACAAGTACGCTAGACTTGAAATCTCATTGCGCTATCCATACAGTCACGAAGTTGTTATTCCGCAATAAAATATGGGTATAAGTAGTGACGTGATGGTGAAACGCAAAAGTGACGAAAATCCTACAATTGAGGAATTAGTTGAGGATACTCAAGCCGCTAGTACCTCGACTGTGGGAGACGACATTGACGTTAGGAGAGCCGAGCTTATTAGACTGTCTGGCGATGGTGTGGTAAGCCAATCTGAAGCGTACATTAAAAAAGCGTCCGCAAAGGTTATCGATAAGATATGGCACCAATATGAGTTGAAGAGAATGGAAATTGCAAACGCTTTTCTCACTGACTTGCTAATCAGCAAATTCGCTAGCTTATTAGATGGGTTGAACGCTATAGAAAACCCTGACGAACTAAATGACGAACTACAAAAAGACCCGTTATTAAAGAAAGACGTTGAGAGCATTGTCGCGATTGTGACGCCGTACGTGCCTTTCTTGGGCTTGTTGTCGGGAGGAATCACAACGTCGAAATATGTGTACGATCACCATTTTAGAAGTGCGACAAACACTGAAAATAGTGAACAAACGGACTAATCTATTATTAACAGGTGGCGATAATCTAATTTGCATAACAGGTGGCAATTTTATCACGCGTGAGACACTTTTACGATACACAAATTTGTAAAAGCGTTGAAACGACTATTTTTTAAATGTGATTTGACAAATTTATGAAAATGTTGAAACGACTATTTTTTAAATGTGATTTGACAAATTTGTGAAAATGTTGAAACGATTATTTTTTAAATGTGATTTGGCAAATTTGTGAAAATGTTGAAACGACACTTTCTATTTTTTTAAATGTGATTTGACAAATTTGTGAAAATGTTTGAAACGACACTTTCTATTTTTTAAATGCGATTCGACAAATTTGTGAAAATGTTGAAATGACACTTTCTATTTTTTAATATGTGAGAGTGAGCTCGTACCACATTTTATTTTTTTAACACGCGAAAATGTTGAAACGACACTTTCTATTTTTTCCTAAATGTAATTTGTGAGAATTTTGAAACGACACTTTCTATTTTTTAAATGTGGCTGAAATGGTGTCAAATTTAGCGAGAGTCGTGATTTAGTATAAATTTGGTATTGTTTCGCTAGTCTCGCGTGTGTTTGACATCAATTTAGTAGAAAACGTGCGAGGGGTGTCTAGATTGACTAACGATCGCTTTAGTAGTATAGCAAGTAGGGCTGTGGGCTTATTCGACCTCAAACGTGAATATAAACACCAAAACATCATCAAATTTGTCGAGTCGTGGCTTGGTAAAATTTGGTGATGTTTTGGTGTTTATATTCACGTTTGAGGTCGATTGAGCTCGCAGCCCTACTTGCTATACTACTAAGAACAAGAGAAATAAGAACAAGAGGAAGAGGAAGAATAAGAACAAGAGGAATAATAAGAACAAGAGGAGGAATAAGAACAAAAGGAAAAATAAGAACAAGATGAAGAATAAGAACATAAGGAAGAACAAGAGAAATAAGAACAAGAGGAAGAGGAAGAATAAGAACAAGAGGAATAATAAGAACAAGAGGATGAATACGAACAAGCAGAAGAATCAGAACAAGAGGAAAAACAAGAGGAAGAACAAGAGGAAGACCAAGAGGAAGAATAAGAGGAAGACCAAGAGGAAGAACAAGAGGAAGACCAAGAGGAAGACCAAGGGGAAGAACAAGAGGAAAAACAAGAGGAAAAACAAGAGGAAGAACAAGAGGAAGAACAAGAGGAAGAACAAGAGGAAGAACAAGAGGAAGATCAAGAGGAAGAATAAGAGGAAGACCAAGAGGAAGAACAAGAGGAAGACCAAGAGGAAGACCAAGGGGAAGACCAAGAGGAAGAACAAGAGGAAGACCAAGAGGAACAAGAGGAAAAGCAAGAGGAAGAACAAGAGGAAGAACAAGAGGAAGAACAAGAGGAAGACCAAGAGGAAGAATAAGAGGAAGAATAAGAGGAACACCAAGAGGACGAATAAGAGGAAGAACTTAGAGCAAGCGTATCAGGATGACAAAAGGGTAGCGCTTGAAAGAACAAGAACAAGATAACAAGAGTAAAAGTAATACAAATTGACGAATGTATTAAAAATAAAGATGCCCTTGGGCTACCACGGGTAAAAACCGCCAAGTACCAGATCGAATAAATTGGGTACGCACTTGGAATAAAGGGTACCTTACCATCTCAATTACGGAAAGAAAGATCTCTTCATACAAACATAAAGAATAACAACAACAACACGGCAATAAAAAATGCGAGAACAACAAGCACAACAAAAGTGTTTCATACCTTCAGAATGCACATGAGGAATACTTTTGTTTTCCTTCTTCGTATTTGAAGCTGGCGAAGCTAGCTTTACTGTGCAATCACAAAAGACAAGACAATTTTTAGTATTTTTTACGGTACACCTTTTATTGAGAAAACATAAAGCCACGTCAGGATACAAATACCCAACCGTAACAAGTGCCAGACAATGCCGGACAAATAGTCAGGCTTGAGATTGATCAAAACATAAAATAAAACGTTTACTAATAAATATATATATATGCATGTTTTCTGACCAACGATATGCTTTCGGTTGCCAGATTGCAGCCTTTAACCGGTAAAGAATAAATTAAAGTAAAAATAATGCGGGACTATATAGAAAAATATGATAAAGTGATATATGTGAATAGTTAGAGGTAACAGCAATAGTTTTGAAATAAAATGGCGTATTGTTCTGGTAGCAGTTTCGAATTGTTGTCTGTTTGAACAGTTTTCGACGTGTGCTAAGATTCTAAAGATTTACGTGTTCGGTAATTTCCGTTGCCAATAATGCATCCGTTATCAAAGTTTATGGTGTGATGACTGTGATCAAGAGTCGAAACATGAATGGTTAGCGATGTTAGACCCTGCATGCCGTGTGCTGCATGTCGCGTGCTTCATGTATTTAACGTTCCGCATGTCATCGTTTTATCGTGTTTCGAAACATCTCCTAGTCTCTCAAATACAAATCCGCTGACAATCTTTACAATCTATTTTACATGCTATGTTGGATTTTTCAACTTTTTACTACGTTGGTCTGTCGTTGATGGGAATTCTTGTTGTAGCGTGCTCAAAATGGTTTGTTTGTCACTTTAATGTCATGTTGGGTGGATGGATATTTATGCGCCAAAAACACGCCGAGAACGTGCAATAAATATATTACTATGATAATCTTGGCCACGCTTCTTACATTTTTCCGTAAAACAATTACCCTTACCCATACCCTCACCCTCACCCATATCCAAACTTCACCCATACCCTAAACCTTACCATCACTATTACCCATGCCTTACATTCACCCTAACTCATCCTTACTCATACCCATAACCTCACCCCTTACCCATACCCTCATCATCCCCATCCCTGCACCTGTACCCCACCGGAATTACGTCCCACGCTAATAACAAAGGATCGTATTACGAGTGATAAAAATAGATGACATGACCTGTCATAAAGTGTTTTAAAGAAGATAATAGTGTTTTGAGTTCGAGAGTGAACTATCGAAACGATTGTATGTAGATGTGAATGTTAAATAAAGAAGAGTTACGCAACGAACCCGTGAAATAACGCGAGTAACACACCCTTACCCATATACTCACCCTTACCCACCCCCTTGCAATTACACATACCCATATCCTCACCCTTACCCCATACCCTAACCCATATCTTTACCCATCCTCACCCTTAACTTTACCCATTAACCGTGCTTTACCAACACATACACACTTAAAACAACAACAAAAAACTCACACGACTGTGATGATGCAGGACTACAACTATCCGAATGCCGGATATTAGCCCCTGCCGTCGCAAGTCCGCGAGATGCACTGGCCTGGAAAAGAAGCTCGCTCGCTGGACCTCTTTCCCAAACGCTTAAGAACGGAATGGAACTGTTTGAAGAAGTTGAAGTTGCAGTCATTGAGCGATGCCGTAGGCTTGTTGACGAAGAATCAGTTGAGTAATCCTGCAATGAAAACATTTTATAACTGAGTGGGATTTAGGAACAGGCAGTAGGTCTATTTTACTCATTAGCTATACCCAACCCATAACACAAATTTTTACCGTCACTAAATTTTGCTAAAATAATACACCGAATTCATAAAGATGGCGGCCAATTAATATTCTTTTATGTGAATATAAATTAGCCTTTCGAGCCTCAATCTTGTGTGAAATTCTTTTGAATTATAAAGGATAATTTATATGCAAACAGAGCAGAAGATAGAAGCGTAGTAGATGAAAATCTTGCAAGAGCTGAAAGTGTATTTATTGAAGCTATAACTTCGAAACTAAACACACATAAGTAGTTAGTAAAGATCAGTTTTCACTTTTTTATGTGGGTGTCATGTTGCCATGGTAACCAATTAGGATATCAAATTTGCTTATGTGTTGTAAATATATACTGATGCAGTCAGTGAATGTGGGATCTTGGAGTAAACAGACGATACATGGACGATCGTCAAGCTCAAATACCCAAAAAATGTTTCTGAGTCCCGGACAGGAATTGAACCTGTAACCTTCTGATTGCCGGTGAGACGCTCTAAACGTTGAGCTACCAAGACTCAGATGGAGAGCGAAGGTTGCAAGAAACTGCCTATACAGCAGTGCAATATATATATATATATATATATATATATATATATATATATATATATATATATATATATATATATATATATATATATATATATATATATATATATATGGAAAAGAGCGTTACACACAGACGAGTATTACTACATTATTTTCAAAATTTCGACCACCATGACCAAATGTGGGTAGAGACGACCCCTTCAACCTCGTACCCAGGGTCTTATCTCCGCTCCCCGCCCGGAGGTGGCGGGCATAATAAGTAATAACACATTACTGATTACAGATTCACTTACTGAAAATGATCTATGAGAAAGAGCAGGGGAGACAGGAGAAGAAGTTGCAACATCTCTACTTGTTATTCCTACTGATTGTTTCAAAGTTAGTTCCGCCGTTCGTTGATATGTTCCGCCGCCTTCCTTCAGCTTCACGGTGTGCAAGTATTTCGTCGACTTGGGTTTTTTCACATCACTCTATGCAGGGCAAAAAGGAGGAATACAGTAAAACTACCAATAACGAATAAATAATACAGAAGCTGGGTGGTAAGTAATAGTGTACTTTGCGAGTGAAGGCCCTTCGTCAGAGAGACGATGCAGGATTCTCCCTATTTATAAATGCAACAAGTAAAATAATTTTCTAAATAACACCATGTTCAAGGGGCAATTCTTCATTAGGCCATAGGGCATAGTTTCCCAGAATATTTTGAAATCTAGAGGATTGGGAATGCAAATATCAACATTCTTGGCGTCAAAATGAGTACAAAGTGTTTATGCTGAACCATGGATATACAGTGTATCTTGGCAATACTTCGACGTTAACAGCATTTTTACAAAACATATTTTATTTATTTTTTCCCAGTCCGTATCCTACCAAATGCTGCCTTCTGATTGGCTAACGAGCGGTCCGTATGAGCCCATACGGACCGCTAGACATAATTTCAGTTTTATATGCGTTTTATAAGCCGTAAAATATTCTAAAAACATTTGAAAATGAACTCAAACGAGATTAAACATATTGAGTATATAGAAGTATATTTTATCTTAAATTCTATTTTGGTTTAAAAACTTAATATATAAATAGTGTCCCCAATTAGCTGCAATAGAGCTAAATACTTTACAAATATACAAGAACTCTAGGCTGCTGCTGGCGGTAATCAGTGGTGTTGAAGATGGTAAATTTTACCAGTATGATGGGAAGGGCCGCATGCATGAGTTTCAGAGTTCAAAAGTAAACAATGTCCCACGCAGCCCTTCAGACATAAAATTTAAGGTTGGGACACACAAGGCGACAAATCGCGGGGACATGTTGCAAGGACAAATCCCGTCGTATGCATCATGCGAAATCTTGTCGTGGGGACAACATTTTAATAAAGCACTGCGAGCAAATTAAAATAAACCAATCAAAGAACGTTATTTTATTTTCCTTTTCCTTCTCTGACATGTCCCCTCGTCTTTTCTCAACAGGGTAAACAAAACTGCACAAAATCCGTTTTGATCGACTCCTATTTAAAAATCCATCTTAAAAAAGCACTACAGTATATAAACTTATTTTTAATTATCTCACCGTATAATTAACAGTGCATTCCACAACTGGATCATCCTCACACTTTTGCCAGCGTTCCATAACGTATGGTGGCTGAAAAGCAACGTATAGACTACGTTATAATATAATAATAATGATAATAGTAATAGTAAATAGTAATAGTAATAGTAAATAGTAAATAGTAAATAGTAATAGTACATCATATAGTAATAGTACATCATAGTCAATCTCAAACTCATTAATAATTCATGAATTATCATAGCCAATCCATGAACGTATACCGCATCACATGCATGAGTTTTGATACCCAATGAAAACCTGTAGGAAACTTCCTAGTGAACTGGATCACGTTTCTTAATCTACATATTAAAATAAAATCGCTATGGGAGCAAATCGCTAAAGGAATACTCGTTTGAGAAGCTAGATCAAACACTCGTTTGTCGTGTTTCATCAGGGGACTCCAAACACTCGAAAACAATAAAAACCTCGGGCTACGCCCTCGGTTTTCATTTGTTTTCTCGTGTTTGGAACCCCTGATGAAACACTCAAACTCGTGTTTGATCTATTACTGGAAACTCAGCTAAAGTCTTGTTCTATCTTTTTGTTCGTCTTTATGCAATTTTGTGCACGATGCACGGTCACTGAACCTATTGTATTTTAGTATAATGAAGAAATCATCCAATAGAATCGTTTGGGTTTAATCGCTCAACCGTGTTGTTTAAATATTAATAAACCTAAAACAAAGGATGTGCACGGTGTAAGGTACGGTTCAACATCAAAACGTAGCTCATTATAGTCGCTTTGAAGTTTGCCGAGTTTCCAGACCATATCTCGATTGACTATGAGTACATAGGCAGTGAAGTTGGAAACAAACTATATATCTTATAGTGCCCCTAAAACGGAAACTACCCTTGTTAGAGTGAACAACGACATCCTTCAAGTGTATATGCAATAACAAATTAAGTTTGAAGTAAACTCTTGTATTTGAAAGAACTCTTGAAATTATAAAAACATAAATTTACAACGCTCGCCATATCTCACTTCGTTCTCGAGATATGAAGATTTGTTTGATATGCAAATAACATACTGCATACGTCACACTGCATAAAGGCTGCAGATCTTTGGGATTCTCAAATCAAATCACTCGAAACGTCACATACTTAGTGTTATTTCATACACTCACGCGCATGCACAGTTCCAAGTGATTTCGTTACTTAATCTCAAAGATATACATGATTTTCATCTACATATCAAACAAATATTCATATCTCAAGAATGAATTGAGACATGGAAGCGTCGTAAACGCCAATATTTATAATTTCAAGAGCTTTTAAAGTAAGAGAGTTGATTGCAAACTGAATTTTACATTGCATACACACGTATACTTTAGTGCCATTGCCAATCCTACAGCGATGCGTTATTCTATAGCTATTACACTTGTCTGCTGCCAGGCAGTGCCTTCGACTATGACAACCATGCAATCTAGCATAACCGATTAACGTGTCGTTTTGAGTAACCAGTTTAGCTCATTCTTGGTTTAAATCTTATCTCAGTGGTAGATTTCAATCTGATAGTACCAAAGGAGGAAAACCAACGAGTTGTTCTTTAATATGTGGGTTACCACAGGGTTCTGCCTTGGCCCAATCTTATATTTACTATACATGTATCCACTTGGAGATATTGTAAGGAATTATAATTTCTATTTCTATAATTTCTATTTATATTTTAAAAATATCATTTCTATGCCAATGCCCACGCCGGGGACCTACAGCCTGGCCAACTCGCTTCTCATTCACTCCGAATCAACATTTCCTCCATCAATTTTGAGGTTTTTCATTTTTCATGCCCATATAGTTTCATTTTCCCTCTCTTGGTATGAGAGTAGAAGAGAACTGTGTGACAGACATTCTGCTAATTGGGGTGGAGTGACCCTATCTAACCTCCATGGCTACAGTAATGACTCTAACATCTGCGTCAGTCTAGCTAAATGCATATTATTTTCCAATGAGTCGCTTATATATAAAGTATAGCCAATGGTATATATAAAGCGTAGCCAATGGTACACAATACCGTTCTCGTGAAAAGTTGAAATCAGTTGAGAAACTTGTGGGGGGATGTTTGTTTCATGATCAAGTGAATTGACATGTAATGTGATTAACTTTTTTCATGTCGCCATTGCACTTTCGTTTGAAAGAACGTCGACTTCGTCGACTGTCCTTTCACGGTCATTTTAAAGGGGCTATGTCACGATTTGCCTGGTTACTCAGCTAAGCGTACTTGTTGATTTTTTGTTCAAGATAGTATACGGCAATCGTGGCCTTCCAGCTCCTTCTCGTTTCCCACCACGATTAGACATTAAATTGTCATTACGCTTTACTTATAACTCGTCCAAAAATAACCCACCAACATGAAAATAACAAATACTAATCGAATAAATCGTTGAGCTTTCGCTTCGCTTTGATTTTGGATTCCGAATCAAAAATCAAAAAGTACGCTTAGCTGAGTAACCAGGCAGATCTCGATATGACACTTTTAAATATCTGAAAACTCGCCTCAAAATGTACTAAAATAGTGTTTCAGAGACCCTAGGAATCCAAAATTTTCAGGGGGAGCATGCCCCCGGACCCCCTAACAATACTTGTGCCGCTTCGATTTAATCATGTTACATTTTCTCTCCCCCCCATGACACAAACCTGGCTACGCCACTGCAAACCAAATCCAAGAGCATCGGACAACGTATGTGGTTGGACGAAGGGACCAGCTAAACACAAGGTTACTTGGTGGTGGAATGATGATGTTGATAAAGCAATCGGTAAGAAGGGAATGTGTTACTGGCAGTGGCGTGCTGGCCTCTGTTCGTCAGGGGAGGCCAACAGTAAATTTGGCGCCCCATCGTCAGCGCCGCTTAGTAGACTGTCCTTCAGTATTAATTATTTTAAACATCCCTTTTCTGCACTTCATACTCTGATTCCTGTCTAACCATCTCTGCAAAAAACGTATCCACACGTTGTCCCTCCTTTAACTTCCATATGACAGTTTAATAATACCAAATATAACTACAATTCCTACCTTTGTCAAAACAATTGGCTCTAATGATGAAAACCTGAATGTGACATCCTATAGGAAAATAGAGATACATAAATGGTCACAATCGATAAACCGTATAGGCTCTATAGTTTCTATAGTAAAGTAGTATATAAGATTAAGTAGTATATAGTATTTAGGGGGTATATACGGTCTATATACGGTCTATATACGGTCTATATAGGGTCTATATAGGGTCTACATAGGGTCTACATAGGGTCTACATAGGGTCTACATAGGGTCTATAGAGTCAATATATGTTTTTCAAATCCGAAAATTGTTTTTCAAATCCTAAATATTTTTCAAAATCCGAAAATATTTTTTCAAAATCGGAAAATATTTTTCAAAATCCGAAAATATTTTTTCAAAATCCGAAAATATTTTTCAAATCCGAAAATATTTTTTCAAAATCCGAAAATATTTTTCAAATCCGAAAAACTCTCAAAGCCTGCGCTAGCAATCAGCTATGCTAAGCAGGGCTAAGCAAGCCTCATAGTCTGATACATAATGTTCGGGGTATTTGAAGTAACCTACCCAGGACCTCTGACTGAATATGATTGCTGGCGCAGGCTTATATTTTCGGATTTTGAAAAAAATTTCGGATTTAAAACCTTTGAGATTTAAAAAATATTTCTGACTGTCCCTTCTCGGCTTCCGTATGTTAAGGTTGAGTAACAACGATAACAATAGCGATTAGCGAACATGTTTGTTCTATCAATATTGTGTTTCCTGTCCCAACAAAGGGTGAACAACCGTGCATTGCAACAGTATTGCAACAGTATGTTCAGCCAAACAATTGTGCGATGTTTAGTTGTGTACAGAAGTATAGAGGTATAGCATTACAAGTATAGTAGTGAGACGCAGAAGCATCAGGAACAAGAGTGCATGGTATTATCAGTTGTTAGTAGCAGTAAAGTCAGGGTATTACATTTTCCCACCTACTTTGATATACGAAAGATATGGATCTTCTCCGTCCACGTCCGCAAACATCTTCCACTTGCAATCCTGTAGCAAAATAGTCAATTACCGATTATTCCTATTTATTCCTGTATATATATAATGAGTGGAAATAAATCCAGTCCAGCTACTGGTGCAGAAACCAACGAATGACTAACAGGTATACGCAATAGTTACTGTAGCTTTCAAGACGGTGGCCAATATTGAAAACTTAAGGTATAATCTCCGTAGTAATTATAAAGCTGCTAAGGTCTGGAACACTCTACCATTATCACTAAAACACGAATCTATCTCTGTTGATGATTTTAAATCGAAATTAAAGATGAACTTAGATAGTGAACTTTTAGTTAATTTAGATTATTAGACTTTATATCTCTGTAATATAATTATTTAATAGCCATTTTAATGTTAGTATTTTAATAATGAAAGACACGGCCCTATTAAAAGCAACATTTTAATTCACTTTTATATTTGTAATATTGTTGATAGGCTACCGTGGATAAAGAATTTTAAATAAATAAATAAATATTACAATTAACGTTAGAGATAGTGTTTGTATTACGGTAAGTATAAGGGTCAGTATTAGGATTAATATTAGGATTAGTATCACGGTTAGTATTAGGGTTAGTATTAGGATTAGTAGGGTTAGTATATTAGGGTTAGTATTGCGTTTATTATTGTGACTAAGCTCGTTTTCAGGTCTGTGCGCCAAATAACGCACGCTGATTGGTTACTGAGAGGTCCGAAAAAAAAGCGTATTTATATTTTGGCTGGAAAATTTCAGAGTTGATTTGAATGAAAATAAAAGAGAGCTAGGCATCTTCATTAAAAATACCGAGCAATAAAATGAGCTGGAACATCATTATTGCTTTTCTTTAAAGTTTTCAATTACAGTATACGGAAAATAAATGGCTAACTGATGTAAAATGAAGCGAAACATACTAATGAAGAGGCAGTAAAGAGGCAGTATCAAACAAACTGAAATATTTCAAAAACCAAGTAAAATACGGAAAAGTTGTAAAAGGTGTTATACTCTATCGTTTTACGAGTTCTTTCATATTAGACAAACTTAATTTTTGTTGCAAAAAGTATTTATTATATAGCTTTTGGTTAATTTTCCTCTGTTTTAACGCTGTTTTCATCTTCAACTTCTTCAACATAATGATATATACTGAACTTTGAATTATAGTCAATTATAAACCCGGTTACATATACCGGAAAACGGTATATAGATGCCGCCACTGGATAGGAACTACTAGTTGATAAGATATCCTTATTTATCTCCTTTGAAAAACACGTAATGTTTTGAAGGTTTTCTTAAGTTATCGTGTTTTGTTTTTAGTCTACAATGTTGCAGGATTATCGTCGTATGATCTTTTTGAAGAAATTAATTTTGAAGAATGGTTTTCGCAATATTTAATGAAAGAGCTTCAAAATAAATCACCAAAGTAAGTAGAATTTTTACTGGTTCGAGTAGGCTAATATTTTATATATTATTATTTTATATATTATTATTTGGCGATTGGATTTGATGTTCGAAATGAAAGTATGGTTAATGCATGGCAGAGGAAAATCTTGCGCGTGGTGAAAGTGTATTATTGAGATCCAACTGTAGAGTAGTATAGGTCCTTCCGGCTTGGACTTGAGCCCGCGTCCTCTGGATCTCTTGACCAGCGCTCTAACCCCCATACGATCTATACGGAAGCCGTTGGCGAGAGCTTGCAGGTCACGAGTTCAGTATAGAGTTGGGCGGTATGGGAATTTCAATACCGGTATTCGATATTCGAAAAATGTCGCGGTATACCGGTACAATTTTTTAGCAATGATCCACAGTAAGTACAGTTGACACCCAATAACCCAAACATTCAAGGAAAAATGGAAAAAAGTTCGAGTTATCGGGATTTTGTTTCGTTAAATGATCTAAAATTAGATGGATAAATCAGTGTTTCGATCCTGTTACAATACCCATTAGCCTGCACAACGCAATCTTGACGCATAGTTGAGAATCGACTAAGACAGGTTGTCAAAACACAGCGATACTATGGGGTCATGCATGCAAGTTGAGACTTCATATAAAACCACATGTTAAATGTATACATCTAATAATAATATACTCTGACCTGTTGAGTTCTGCCAATTCGGCAATGGTTACCAAACATTAATGTTAAGCGAATCATTTGCAAGGAACGATCCTCGAGCACATCTTCGCCCTGAAGGAGAAAATAAAACCTACTTGGTTAGCAGTTGTGAACAGTTTTGAATGATTTTGCTACGTGATAGACAGCGATCAAGATAGCCTGCGAGCCGGCTCTCTGTACGTGGGTTGGGCCAACAAGGCCATAATGACGATTCTTTTTGGAATTTATTGAGTTTTTGTATGAATAAAATTTTGTAATGAGCATTTTGTCAACTTTTTTTAATAAGCGCCGCTCTCGATTATAAACGACGCTCTCGATTAAACGACGCTCTCGATTAAACGCCGCTCTCGATTAAGCGCTGCTCTCGATTTAGCGCTGCTCTCGATTAAGCACCGCTCTCGATTTAGCGCCGCTCTCGATTTAGCGCCGCTCTCGATTAAGTGCCGCTCTCGATTAAGCGCCGCTCTCGATTAAGCACCGCTCTCGATTTAGCGCCGCTCTCAATTTAGCGCCGCTCTCGATTTAGCGCCGCTCTCGATTAAGCACCGCTCTCGATTTAGCGCCGCTCTCGATTAAGCACCGCTCTCGATTAAGCGCCGCTCTCGATTTAGCGCCGCTCTCGATTTAGCGCCGCTCTCCATTAAGCACCGCTCTCGATTAAGCGCCACTCACTCTCGATTTAGCGCCGCCCTCGAATAAGCACCGCGCTCTCCATTAAGCGCTGCTTTCGATTTAGCGCCGCTCGCGATTTAGCGCCTCTCGATTAAGCGTCGCTCTCGATTATGCAACGTTTCAAGCCAACTACATGTATTTACGACTATGTAACCAGTCCTTTTTCGCGCGGTCCGATCACCATGTAGGAAACTTCACCTTGTATGAAAGTTTGCCAACGCTGAAAATTCTGATGATGCATGCCGGGGCCTTACGTAAGGAAGGTCGATAATGTTCCATACCTTCTCCAAAGGAGGAAAATGTAACATTAAATCGTTTTCGCTTTGCAAACGTGAAATCTGGTCCTATACAGTAAAATAAAAAGCCAAATATAAGATCACAAACCAGCAGAAAAACAAAAACACCTGTCACTTACTGTTATTTATACCTGTTACTAGTATTTCTACTTTTTTATTCATGTAAAGTGGCAGTAAGTCGACAAGATCGTCTATCCCAATTATGATTTTATTTAGAAGTACTTAGGGTCAGTATAAAAAATGTGGGAGCTTGGAGGAGTCGAGCTCAAATCCTCAGAAAATGTGTCAGAGTCCCTTCGCTCTCCATCTGAATCTCGGTAGCTCAATGGTTAGAGCGTCTCACCGGCAATCAGAAGGTTACAAGTTCGATGTCTGTCCGGAACTCAGAGACATTTTCTGAGATCGTTCATGTATCGTCTGTCTACTGCAAGCTCCTGTCTGTATAACACTAAATAGCACCTTATCATTACTTTCTTTCCTGTCAAAATTAATTTTGATTTGCTCGGATCCGTGCCGCCATGCCCTCAGGCAAATACTTTATATATTTCTAGATCGATTAGTATATCAGGTTCATTTCATTCAAAGGTATATAGGGGGCATATAGCAAGTAGTATACTAGCATAAACTTACTAAAACTTCTAATCGGTAACCAAGTGATTCGATTCCCAAAGCCTTGAGATCATCGATTGTTAAAAGCAGCAATCTATTCATAACCAAAAAAGTACATTGCGATACTGATGTAAACAGACAGTTAGACAAACAAAAGCACGGTGGGACAGTGAAGCCAGATAAAAATAGGAACAAACAAACCAAAAGTAGAAAAAAGAGAGAAACATAGAAACGAACAAAGCATATACATCACAGACAGACAGACAGACAGACAGACAGACAGACAGACAGACAGACAGACAGACAGACAGACAGACATTTAACACACCTTTTTCCATTAATATTGTTATCCAGAAATAGTTGGGCATATTCTGCAATGCTTCTGTTGCATGCTGAATTTTAAAATTAAGAATGGACAGTGTAAGAATGGACAGAGAAACTTTATTTTTGTGAAAGTAATATCAAAAGTAAACCAGAGCTCTTTCAGTGTCAGATTAAATGTTGCAATAACTAACCCCATTTAAATATCGCATATAATTTTATGGATACACGACGAAAGCCTGAGTAACGTACAGATCGAAAGCTAATAGCCAGAAATAATTTAGGATATAAAAGTGTTGTGCAGCGCACGCTGGTTGTTCTGTAGATTAACTTTGACTTGTTGTAGTGTCTATCGTAGTGTCAAAATAGTGTGTATAGCCGCGCTTTTTCCCTTGGAATATCAGGTAATATCACTTTACGTAAAGTCACTTTATGTTTCGCTCCAAACGTTAGATCGACCTCCTATTATTTCGGCAGTACACCAACCTTTCAGAGTATTCGGTTTGTAAATAATTTACGTTGTATTCCAACAAGATTGTATACGATAAAATATCTTGTAAAAAATCAAATAATTTCCCAACGCGCTTAAAAAGTTTTTTGAACGTAACTTTAAAAGTTATCGTCCATGACCCAACGAAAATTCCAAAATTATTACCACTAATACGCGGAGGCGTTGTCTGGAGACTTGACATATCAACAACGCACACGCCCCATTGAATCGCGATGACGATTGTCTATTGCCACAAGCTTACTTGCATCTTGTTAATACATAACGTCATCATCGGTTCTATGGGTATAAATAGGATCAATCATCCCTGATGAAGACACTAGATTGGAGTGTCGAAACGTTGGGTCATGGACAGTAACTATTAAAGTTACGTTCAAAAAACTTTTTAAAGCCAGAGTAGCGTCCAACTATGTCTGATCTTGTAAAACATTTTATTGTTGGACCTTTTTAAAATTGTTTTTAATACTTCAAATCAAATCAATGCAAATCAATCAATGTATTCATGTAGCTGTTTAATTAAATGAATAAAACAATTATAGAAATATCTTTTTTATTTTGTGAAGGGTACAAACGGGATCCATAACGGTGGTTTATAATATATGAAAAAGTTTGCTTGGACCCCCAAAAAGCAGGGGTCATTGCGTAGCTAGTAGAAGTTAATTTTCGATTGGCTATTGGTTAGGCCAAAGAAAAAAAATTACTTGGTTAGCGTCACCGCCCGCCTCTCGATTTTTGCCGCCTCTGATTGTTTTTTTTTTAAATATATAAATGTTAAAGAAAGCAGCGAAAGAACCGCTAAAATTGATGTATTGAAAACTCTTCGTTTTACAGTTTTCGTTTCCTTTCGCCAACAAACCGGCCGGGCGTTTATTTGAATTTTTCTCGTACCCGGTCTGGGTACGAGTATGTCAAAATGGCGGTGTTCTTCGCAACGTCGTGCGTAGAATTTGGGTGATTTTGAAGGGAAAAAAAAACGCCCCAGCCTCTGAAAATTTCTGAGAGTGTGACGCTAACCAAGTAATTTTACTAACCATTACTAACCATTGTGTTTTTTAAGTTCTTGTGTCTGATACGTATTTACACTAACGAAATGGTACATGCATGTTCTAAAACGGTGTGGTCGTAAGTGAAGTTCGACTGTATAACGTTATCACAATGACGTTTACAAGGCTTGGAAATAGCAATTTTTTAAAGTGCCCCTAGGACGAAATATGATGAATTTTTTTCTGTCGTTTTTTATTACAGAATATCATTATAGATTAACAAGTGATCTCATTTGCAAAAGAAGTTAACAACGAACGTTTTATCACAAGTAATTCAAACTCCAAACTTGCCTAAACTTTGTCCGCCATTGCTCAAAACATGTTTCTAACGAGCCCGCGATTTCAAAAGAATCTGTGACGTCAACGACTCAACAGAGTAACAAATTTGGTGTCGTAACAGCTTATTTCCTGTGGTTTTCCCTAAACAGCCTGTATATTAATATCATGATGAGTCATGTGGTTTTTAGCTTTGAGTCTTTGACGTCACTTCCGGAACATACTTGATTAATGGCGACCCTATAATCTATATAAAAACAGTCGAAAAAAGTAACTTTCCAATCTCGTAATGACTTGAAATGTGGCAAGTGAAATAAGAAGGACATGATTTTTACGAATACGTAAAAATACAGAACTTCAGGCGCACTTTACCATCGATTTCTTCTAACATACTAAATTAGGAATCTTCTATACCTTTCTGTGCAATGTGTTGAATCCACAAAAACTAAAAGGAACATAAATACAGTCAATATAATATGTATTGACGGACACCAAACTAGGGGGCCAACGGCCTACGAGATTTAGAAAGAGGTAAGTGGAACCAGGCGTGTAGAACGTATTAAGGTTACATGAGATGATGAGGGTATATTTTAGGAGATTGGCTATTGCGTGCAGAATTTTAATGCTATGTATCTCTTTCCCCGTTTGTAACGAGTTAATGAAGATACACATATCCCACTAAGACGTATAAAAATATATATATTTTTGAAAAGTAAGCGTACCAAAGTGTCTGCGTACGCTTTATATCGTTATTTTGATATTTGGCATGCTTTTCTGATCTGTGTAGGCTAAAACGACAAAGCGAACATAAATTACTTTTAATGAGCGAAAGTATTGCAAATTTGTACGCAAACGACAAACACAGAATAGTCTGTGAAAACTTTAAGAAAATCGATCAAATCCCGAGATTTAAAAACTCAATCTTATGCGCCATGGAAAATCCACCATGAAGAAAAAGAGGTTTACGTAAGCTCTCAATTTATAATGAATATTCGCTAGAAACACAGACTCATATTTCGGCCAGGTTTTTAGATTTTAAATGCAATTTGGTTTAACAAGTAGATTCAAACTTTACTTTTCATGTATGTGGGAAAAATAAATGAAAAATTATGCCTTTGAACATCTAATGTGACCATAAAGGTGATGGTTACACTGTGCAATGTTTCGTGTAATGACTTGTCCTGCAACGCCGTTGCAAAATAAGTTGCATGAACCATTGTGTAAAGCCGGTTTTCCACTTCACCATTTCGCTCGCCGTTAGCGAAATATTTCCACATTAATGACATCATTTTTTTCAATTGTCGACCAATGAAAACGGGAAAAAATGATGTCATCAGCGAAATGTTTCTCTAGCGGCGAGCGAAATGGTGAAGTGGAAAACCGGCTTAACATATACCTTGCAACGGCGAAAATTGTTGCGACACATGTTGCTACAATCGTTGCAGAAAGTAGAATCGAGTTCTACTTTCTGCAATAATTGCAGCAACTTTTTTCAGCGTTGCACAGTGTACCTATCTGCAACTTGTCTCGCAATTTTCCTCTTTGGTGACTCGGTGCTCTGCGCATGTACCTTGCCACAGACACAAACATAGCGATACTTTGCGAGTCAAATCGCACGAAACTTTACCTAGTGCAACAGCCCCTTTCATGCAACTACAACGCAGCGGATTGAATCGTTGCGAGATAAGTTGCATATTACACAGTACCAGGCGCGGATTTAGAAGTTAGTCGCATAAATTAGACACTTCATGAACAACCCTATTGGTTATGCTTTTCTTAAGAATAATTCAGAACAAAAACCTATCCAATAGGATTGTTATTCACAGGTATTTTGAATTGCAAATTCTAAATCTAATTTATGCGACTAACTTCTAAATCCGCGCCTGCACAGTACCTTAAGGTAGCTTGATAGTCAAAAATTTTAAAAAATGTTTTTGTAATAATTGATAGATTTTGCATACATACAACTATTTGTACTTTCTCTAAAAGACATTTTCCCGAAAAGGTTGCATATTTTCGTCAACATTTAGTTAATTCACTCCTAGCACTTACCTGTTTGGAGAAATCACTGTTGGCGTAATCTATCTGTAACGTGCCTAGGTACAGCACATAAAGTGCGCGAACACAGAGAACAGCGCACACGAATGTGGTCAGAAAGGAGAACAACACACATTCGAATGGAGAATCGGAATGGAGAACAATGTAATAGAGTAAAACGTCATCTTATATAGTACACTATTGCGTGGGAAGCTCAGCCATAAAAGGAACACTTAACACTTAAGGATTTAACTGTAGGGAGGAACATGTCGTCACATTCTAATTCGATTATCTATCTACGTAGGTTCAAGATAATTGCTGTAAACTGCTGTGATGTCCCCGCATCCTTTATTTTCGCGTTGTTTATGTATTATTTTGTTTGTATTGTGTATGTTTTATCAGGCGAAGCTAAATAAAAATAAAAATAAAACATGCA
Organism: Chrysogorgia sp. JL179-B06; assembly: GCA_035772405.1. Classification (NCBI taxonomy): domain Eukaryota; kingdom Metazoa; phylum Cnidaria; class Anthozoa; order Scleralcyonacea; family Chrysogorgiidae; genus Chrysogorgia; species Chrysogorgia sp. JL179-B06. Next base: position 651,050 of record JAYKKM010000391.1, read on the forward strand.
AGAATCTACGCACGTTACATATAGTTTCTTGCCTTTAAAAAAGCCGTGGTCAGGGAAAAGATGTGCTTATGAATTCAAGATATGGGGACATTGTAACTGCTTATGTAACTGCTTATGTGTTATGCTTATATATTTGTAGTATGAGAAATAATGCTCTCAAAATGTTATGTCATTATGTTATGTTATGTCTTTAAATGATATTGACCGCAAATTAGGACGCTGAGTCGAAGGCATATAAAAAGCGCTCCAGGCAGCCACCATACGACCCAAATGACCACCATACGACCCAAATTACCACCATACGACCCAAATGACCACCATACGACCCAAATGACCCTATTTTGACTATCGAGCCACCTTATGTATATATGAGGACGTTCTCTTTTACTTACAACATCTTCTTCGGTCCACGAGTTCACATCGTGCTTGCTTACAACCTGCGTAAAGATAATATTTATTACTGGTATAACGCATCAATATTCACAAAAAAACATCTCAACGTGGCTATGGAAATACAATTTTATCAACGCATTCCAAAGTATATTTTAAATACTCAATTTTAGAACTGCCCTGCATTTTATATTTAGAACTGCCCATTTTGGAAAATGGGACGCCTTAGGATCACGAGCCCTGCGAATTTGCCTAATCTGATCTCTACTTTGAAAAACCGACTTTTTGGAGGAAATGTTGAGATGAAAACCCCCAACTAAATTGAAGTCTGAAGTATGATATCTATGAAAAAACATCTTATTACATAACGGCCCAAGGAATTCAAATTTTCTGTAGGGGTGCACCGGATTTAGTATCCGGCCGGATAGTGGATAATCTCACTATCCGGCCGGATATTTAACAATTATTGGATGAGGTGAAGCATGATATCGAGAATTATCAAGGCCGAGGTTTGTGTTATCCACCGAAGCCGAAGGCTGAGGTGGATAACACAAACCGAGGCCTCGATAATTCTCGATATCATGCGAAAACCAAATCCAATAATTGTTTTATTATGCATAAGAAGTGCTAAAGCAATGCGCCGTCGAAATATATTTAAATAAGTTATATTTTCCCATTTTCTTTCGCCGTAAACAAGCTGGCAACAGCAAGCTAGCAACACTTTTTGAACCATAATATTGGAACCATAATATTGGAACATTGACGTCACATGAAGCTGATGTCACGAATTAGCTGTATGCCAACAGCCAATTAAAATCGAGATAGAGCAGAGAATGCATAATAATTTATATTAGCATATACCAAAACAGTGAATAGTGCTTTTCGTGCAATCTGATTGGTTCCTCTAGCTCGGGATATCCTGCACTATTCACTGTTTCGCAAAACAAGATGGTGTCCTTCTCTTGAACGACTTTTCTTTTTACGTAATGCAAGAAATTGGTAAAAGCAGGAAGGTAGAAAACAATTACTGTATGCAGGGCAATTATTTTACGTGATATTTATGAAAAACAAGTTGAAAAAAGAGAATAGAAAGTGCTCAAAAACCCGCAGAACAACGAAATAAATGTGCTCAAAAAACAAACTCGATTGAACAATTAACTCGACTGTTGTCAGTTTTCTTTAGAAAAGTGTACTCCGTAGTTCATATATCGATATTTGCCTTTATATAGTTTATGAGACAATTTGAATTGCCTTTCATATAGAATTTAACAACATTTACAAACATTAAAAATCATTTCAGTTACAACAAAAACGGTATCGGCCGTAAAGATTACCGCGATACACTGCCAAAGAAACTGGCGAGCTGCATTTAATGAACTGAATACTAAACAAATTACCTGGTTATGACCAGGGAAACATACTACCGATTTTATAACAGTAATTTTTTTGTAAATTAAAGGAAATTCAACGACTAAACACATTAAACATTGACACTGCACTGACAGAAATAAAAACGCTTATATAACTCATCTTTTGCAAAGAACAACTCGTTTACTCACCCAGAATTCATTAGCTATCCTTTGTCCTAAGGTTTTCCCATTTACAGTATTAAAATATTTCCTTTGGGCTAAAATCCAGTGGTCTTTTGCCTTACTGTGATCCAACTTCGAAAGGTTTTCAAAATGACCATGGCTGTCAGCTTGTCAAAACTGATAAACAACTCCATATATGGAGTTGCGACCTTGGGAGAATTTAGCCTTGCGTTTCGCAACAATTCCTGGCTAAATTATAATGAAACTAACCGAAATTTATCTAATTTTTATCAATTTGTTTTGGTATATGCTAAAACAATTATTCACCTCAGTGTCAGTGAATAGTGGTGGATATTTACCTCGACGCTTCGCGTCTCGGTAAATATCCACCACTATTCACTTCCACTTCGGTGAATAATTGTTAATTATCCGGCCGATAATTTGTTTTTGAAATTTTTCAAGGCGATTTGTGTTAATTCAAATATAATAAAAATAGACATCAATACAACAAAACGGCAATATTGATCTTGTTTACTGTTGCAGTATTGTTGGTTGAATCAAATTTTGGTCACAATGCAGGTTATAGCCAAGAAACTAGTCAAAATATGGCAATTCAACTATTCTACCTGAAAAGAAGGACTGAGCCTTGTATACGAAAATATCCGGTATCCGGCCGGATTTTCTTCAACTAATCCGGTATCCAGGTGGATAGTAAAACGCACTATCCGGTGCACCCCTAATTTTCTGTCCTTCAATAAGTACTCCGAACAACTGATGAACACCCCATTTTCTAAATATTTTCCCCATCACATTCTCCCATAGCATGCCTCCCACAGCCCCTAAAACCCTCCACAAAATTATAAATATTAATAGTTTTTACGTTGCCAAGAAACGTTCTGGTGTTATTAGTGCCCAGTCTTACTGGTGACTCAATATTTCACGTGGCCACAATGACACTCATTTTGGTCAGATTTTAGCGTAATATTGAAATGAGCAGTTCGAAAATTTCCTTAGGATGACCCCCGAAAAATCGGAGGTCAATGCAAACAACAGAGCTTGTGACCAGAATACGACAAAAACTGATATTGTTTTGTATTTCGCTTCATCTTACACAACATATCTCGTTATTTATAAGTGCCTCTATGATCAAATTGTTAGTGTTCCAAATTTTTATATATTTGTATGACCTTCTTATTTTACGGATGAGAAATCGCCTTTTAAGGTGGCTCGATAGTCTAAATCATGAGAAATTGCATTTTTCCGCATAAAATGTTTGTAATGTAGATCTGAGCTTCATCGTGGTTCATTGCATAGTTCTATAGTAGTGGTCTTGTTTACTGAAAAGTTTTATACCCTCAAAGTTTACCTGAGTGGAGAAATCGTGTTTCCAATAAATCCAGAAAACTAATTTGCATAAAATCATAAACACAATAAACACAAAGAGCCATGCAATAAACTAAAATAACGCTCAGATCTGCATTACAAAACGTTTTATGGGGAAAAATACAATTTATCGTGATTTAGACTATCGAGCCGGACTTCAGGCCAAAGTACCCATGACTTATCGTCATATGAATATAAAGACTGATTTTCGAAACAATTGTATGTAATTCTCGACATTTCGTAAAAATATAAAGGGAAAAACATGGAAGCACACACTTGCTACGCTATTGAGTCTTTGACGTCACACATTGTTTTGAAATCGCGCGGGCTCGTCTAGAATAAGCTTTGGAGTTTGGAGCAATGGCGGACAAAGTTTCGGCGACTTTAGAGTTTAAATTACTTGTGGTTGAACGTTTGTTGCTCATCTTTTTCAGGAAATGTGCATATTTATTAACCTAAAATTATACTCCAGGATAACACGAATTGATATCTCATATTTTGTCTCACGGACACTTCCAACCATGCACGCGGACAAGTAATCCAACCTCGTTCCCAGGGCCTTATCTAGTAATCATGACTCACACATAATCATAGCTGCATTTGCTGAATCAGAGCATTCCAATTAGCGGTCCAAAATCATTCAAATTTACAACATATACATGGATATATGTAAAATGTTCGTTAGAAAGTACCTTCGCCATATACTGTCTTTCTTGCTCTTTTTCTCGTTGCACAATACGTTCTTCGCGCTAAAAAAAGGAGTATTTGGAAAGTGAATTAAAAAGAGGCGAATCGTCAGTATGAGCTGGCCGTAGCAACTGGTCATACTATGCTAATTTATAAATATCTGCATATTTTCAAAACAATTTGAATACGTAAATCGTTTCAAAATTTGCATAGCAATGACCAGTTGCTATGGCCAACTTCGCTACTGAGTATGAGAAGAAGAATCACAACGGGCGACGCCTATGACCGACGAATGTTGAAATCAGAAATACATGTAATATATTTATATCACATTAATATGTTATTTTATACTGGTTGTCGGGTCTCGCCAAAAAGTGTCGTAAAAACGATGGCGTCAGCTGGAGTCTATTTTCTCGTGGTAGCGACAACTGACCTGTATTTACAACAGTCTGTTGGCGTAATGTGCGGCAGCAAATGTTTTTACTTTCAAAAATTAAACACAAATATACAGTATTTTTGTCGTTGACTGTTTTGTGCTTTAAAGTTGTTTTTAAAGCAACCTGTTTTGACCAGATGACATTTGACATTATCAATACAAAATAAACGAGTTTGAAATTTGCAATTCCTAATATAATTTGTGTTTTAATGTTTAGTGGGAGATCGGCTTATCATGCTTCAGCCACTCTTGATCGCTCTTCGGCCAGCTTACTTTTTAAAAAACAGTAAACACGTATCTAATATCTATTCAGCATTCTCTTTTCTGTAAAAAGTTTCTATAGATAAACAACCCTCATATAACAAAAGCAACAAGTTCGCACTTTATATCTCACCTGAGGATATAAACGAGATTAAATGTCATACAACCGAAAATAATTTCATACGTCCTCCGAGTGTTGACAACTAGTGTTGAAGGCTTTTAGAATTTAGTGGCAAGTTTTCTGGTCATAAAGAACATCTGCTACAGTTTGTTTCAAGGTTTTTTGTCGAGTTTCATTTTTGAAGAGGGAAAACGCCGTACTGTGTTGCTTTTGGCTATATCACGACACGGGAAAAAGGACTCCAGCTGACGCCATAGTTATCGTATCAAACAAATTTGATTGGTCGTTGGAAAAATTTGTGCCAACAATCCAATGACTATAGTAGTCACTACCATGAAAAAATAGACTCCAGCTGAAGCCATAGTTTTTACGACACTTTTTGTAAGTGATTGGTAATGAGACCAAGCAGTCCAGTTATATATAGAGGTCGGTGGTTGTCATACAATAGGAAACATCATACCCAGAGTCACCTCCCGCCTTCGGCCCCAAGGCCACAGGAAACATCATACCCAGGATCGCTTCGCGCCCTCCGCTCCAAAGCAATAGGCAACAGATAGGGGTATCTAGTAAGTATTCCATATAAGGAGGCGCAAATAGAAGGCATTGACGAGCAAATACAGTGAATTAACGAGCAAATAGCTGACACGTTGCACCCTCGTACCAGCCCTCCTGGTTAATTGGATTGTAACCGACCCCAAAACAACAAAGGTCCTAATACTAAACCCCACCTAACGAGTTTTCTAACCCTAACCCCACGGCTGTGTTTTATAAAGTCTTTTATAAATAGCTAACGTAGATTTCTTTTAAAAAGTGGATTTTCAAACCTGAAAATATAATTTTCGTAATACGCAAGCCATTTTCAAAACAAAAACTTTCGCCTATGTTTGGCAAACGCTTTTTTTGAGAAATAAACCACCCCCAAAGCTATAGAATATATTAAAGGAAAGTTAAATGATCTATTTACAACATACGTACAGCTTATCCCGGTAGCTAACTTAGTTCTCTTTAAAAGCGGATAATTGAACATGCCCAAAAATATAATTTTCGTATTACGGATACCATCTTGTAAACAAAAACACGAACTTTCGGCTGTCTTCGACGAACGTTTTCTTGAGAAATAATCAACTCCCAAAGCTACAATATATATTAAAACAAAGATAAATTATCTGTTTACAATATGCGTACAACTTATACGGCTAGCGAACGTAGTTTTCTTAAAAAGAGCGGATAATCGAACATATCGTAACGTGTTAACAATTCCACATCCAGTGGGCTGGTACGAGGGCAATAGCGTAGCGTCCGGCTGCTATTAATAGCTCAAAATGCGGACAAATAAACCAAATTTGACTCACAAATTATTGCAAATGAGCTATTTTCTTTTGTTATGGCCGCAATAATTATGGGTAAATGCGGACAAACATGGCTACTCACGGCATCTCGACGGAGTGCTATTGTATTTGCTCGTCAATGCCTCGTAGGCCACTTCCTTATATGGAATACGTATTAGAAGTACATATATGAGGCAACATCGTGCCCATGGTCGCCTTCCGTCCAGGCAATGAGGTACCCATTCAACGTTCCATTTTTCGCTGTAATTACATTTTTATGAACTTTAGTAACTTTAAATATCTTTAGTAACGTAGCATTCCTTTGAACTCCATATACTTATGATATTTATTGCTGACGAAAGCCTAAGTATATTACCTACCTCTTTCAATTCTTTCACTTTTGAATTTAAGTTTGTCTCAATTCGATTCAGTCTTTCAAGAGTAGAATCAATTTCTTTGCTAAAACGGGCATAATTAACAATTATTCACTGAGGTGGAGGTAAATATTCGCATCTAGGTAAATATCCACCACTATTCACCGACACTGAGGTTTAGTTTGAGAAATATTTGGTTTGTTATAGAAATATTTAGCCAGTCGGCGTCGCGATATGCAAGTGCAAGCCCTAATTCTCCCTAGGGTGACGTTTCATATTTGGAGTTATTTGTTTACCAGTTTTGAAAGCATTTCAAACTCGAGCAAAGAAAGGTAAAAGACCAGTGAATTTTAGCTCAATGTCAAAAACTAATTAATAATTCATAAGGAACACACAAAGGAAAATCATGACGTATCGCGTCTTTATTCATCCTGATTTACATAAACTTTTCCTTCGATTTTCTCGGCGAAAATGGCTTGAATCACTGAAATAGTTGGTAAACATGGTTATTTAGATGCAGTCGTTTTTGAAGCAAGTTCAAACACTCGCAGCAGTGTTTTATCAAGTCTAAAATACTCGGCTATCTCCTCGTGTTTTAAACCCGATAAAACACTGCTGCTCGTGTTTTAAACTATACATCAAATTTAAATACTGTCAACAGGAAAATCTAATGACGAAGGACTAATATGCAGGAGTGGAAAATGAGACTTTTTAAAAGATGAATCATAGCGGTTTTCAGTTCGGTCAGTGCATGTAGTTTCATTTTGTTAGTTGTATTTTCTTTCCTTTATAAATATTTCCTTCGTTTTTTTTGTGGTATAAAAACGGGAATGTTGCTCAGGCCATTTGTTTAGTATTCAGTTCACTAATCCAACAAATGTGTACTCGATAGCTAGCCACTTTCTTCGGTTTTGCTTTTACGGCCAAGCCAATTTTTACGAGTTTTTTATCGTAGAAAACCGAACGGGTTTTTAATGCTAGAAAATGTTATCGAATCCTATGGCTATGTAAAAGACAATAAAACTTCTTCAAAATATATGAAAAAAGTATGAAGTAAATTTCTTCCTTTTTAGACATAATGTGAACGAAAACTAAGAATAGTCAATTCTTTCAATCGAGTGTGTTTGCGGAGCACGAAATCGTTGCTTTCCGAGCATTTTTTATTCGCCTTCGCAATTCGTTCTTCTATAAATACTATATAAGTAAAGGAATTTCGCTGGACACAGCAAATGTTTTCTAACTGTATGGTTTTAATAATTGCTTTTAATTATGCCAAAAGAGAAATAATACCATGATCGCCTCGGATTCTTTTGTTCTCTCCGGGAATTTAATCGCTAATTTCCCTCATTGCTCATGCAAGAGGGAAATTTTGCCATTGTCTTCTAAATTTCCCTCATTCCTACGATATGCATGCGGGAAATTTAGTAGAACACAAAGGATTTCTTTGTCTACTCATTTTCCCGTGCATGTGAATGAGGGAAAATTAGAAGACAAACAAATCCTTTGTTTTCCACTAAATTTCCCGCTTGCATATCATATCCAGACGGGAATCTTATAAGACAAAGGACTCTGTCTCCAACCACGGGCTAGATAAGGTTCTCAAAGTTTTCCTCGGCGATCATAATATTACAAACTGATACCATGACTTGTCGGGAAATTAGCGATTAAATTGCCCTTCGCCTCGGGAAGATTTGTAAAAGTCCTCGGGCTTCGCCCTCGGACTTTCACAAATCTTCCCTCGGCGGCGGGCAATTTAATCGCTAATTTCCCTCAAGTCATGGTATTACTTATAATAAACACCAGAAGGACGCCATCTTGTTTTGCAAAACAGTGAATAGTGCAGGATATCCCGAGATATAGAGGAACCAATCAGATCACACCAGGCTTTTAGCCAGGCGGCCCAGCCGTCATATCGACGGTCACGTATGAAAAATCAGATTTTTGGACGGTCACTTTTCGTGTGGACGGCCATCGATGGCATAAGCAAAATATTTACCTCGAACAACAAATTGCAGGTTCCTCCCTTTGTGATTGTTCAGTTTGGCAAGCTCATTACAGTATATTTTCCTTTAATACAGTGCAGTTCATTAATTGTTAATACCTGTATATGTAACGAATGAGTTCAACACTTTGGCATTGTATAACGTTACGATTCTAGAGCATTAGCATAGTAACGTTTTCTTTTATGTGGTCTCTAAACCTACTTCAAGCATGGTTTTCGCCTACCAATTTTTGGACGGCCAGTTTTGAAATCCTGGCTAAAAGCCTGGATCACGCCAAAATGGATATCAACTATTTTACTAATACGAGATATACTGATGAAATAGTTATTAGGAGGTCTAACGTTTCGAGCCAAGGCCCTTCGATGCAGAGAGTGAAACATTTCGTGGATCTAGTTCAGAGGCCCTCTGACGAAGGACATTCGCTCGAAAAGTTAGACCTCTTACATAGTTTTTCCACAATACACCTGCAACCAAGTATTTTTTATTCGTATTTTAACACTGCCTACGAAGCATACCACTGCATGTTATGTAATACTAATAATCCGTTTCACTCTGAAGGGCCTATTTTAGTAGTATACCAACCTTTTAGAGTATTCGATTTGACAATTGCATTTCTACACTATGCAACACAACACTTTTATATCACTCAATATATCAACATACCTCCATTCATCTTTTTGCCGTAGAAATGAATTTGTTTCCTCTTGCAGTGACCCTGCCCAAATAATAAAGCCAAACAAAGTATAGTTACACTTAATAAAACAAAGGCAATTATGGCATCTTCGGCCCTCCCAAATGGAAGTCCATGCATGTCTTATCGCCCTTGTGTATATTTCATTTCATATTGTTACTGTTGCAATAAATATTGTGTTCATGTGTTGTGTTCTATATTGTGATATTCAGAGTTTTTAACGACTTAATACTAAGCACTATATCTTTATTTGCACCATGACACATAATCCTATCCAATAATAAGCCAAAGCTATTTTCAAACGCAAAATTTCCCCAATAATAAGCACCTCCGAAAATAAAACCTCTCCGTATATAAACCCACCCGAAAGTCCTTTGAACAAATTAATATAAGGCCAGGGCTTATTTAGTTCGGACGTTTACAGTATAGGTTATGACACGGTATGGGCACAGAGACCTCTTTCATAATTGCGGCCAATTTAAATATTCCTTTATGTGCATCTACTGTAAATTAGCCTTCATGGCCTCGTTTGTGTGTCAGCAATTTAAAATAATCTTTGCTTCCTAACGAGGTTGTAAAGGCTAATTTATATGCGCATAAAAGAATATTTAAAATGGAAGCTATTGGTGCAAACCATTTCCATCCATCATCTCCAGGGTTACAATAATCTCTTTAAAACTTGGACGATTCTGAAAAATAAAAAATATATATTGATATTCGTAGATCGATGAAAAAACTTATTCCTACACTGTCTTATGATCAGCATTATGATCAGCATTATGATCAGACAAGGACTTCAATAATATTAATCATCATAAAAAGGTTTTAGCATGACTGTGATTGTGGTCAAATATCGCCAAAAAACGCCCGCTCTGCAGGCAACCATCGCTCAGGCCGCCAATCAAATTGCAAGAAAACCTAGGATTCCGCTTGCTCACGATTAATAAAAAAAATTTAAACAAAGCCTTGAAACGTGGTGCTGAAACGTGGACATTAACAAAAGCCATGCAAAAGAAAAGAACTCGACCGTAACTACCAGCGCCTTATCATGCGAGTGAAATGCCTGAAATGGAAAACCAATAACCCTTCTCCACAGTACTAACAAAAAGCTCAGATTTGTCGGACACTGCTTGCGTGCAAAAAATGAATGTGTACAAAACTGGTATTGTGACCGCTACCTAGACCAATAAGCGGAAAAAGACCCATCTTATATCCAATCATCGTCTGTAGGGACCCAGGAATTGAGGTAGCTGATCTTAGGACGGCGACGCAGAAAAATCTGTGCAGATCAAACTGAGATGATTAGGTACTTACCTTGGGATCAGTACGCCAACATTGCCTCATTAGATCAGCAAATTGAGCAGGGCAGCTACTGGGTATTGTAAGTCGCTAAAGTTGTTAGAAAGAATTTGAAATAATTTTATAAACTTCTCGACTAAGCAAATACTATAAAAATTAACGCACCCAAGGAACACTAAAAATCTGAAGCTTATGAATGTTACAGGTGCAGGTTGTTGAGTCATCATTCATATTCGTTTACTTTAAAGGGATACTCCTGCACCCCAAAAACAAGTGTTGCTTAAATGAAAGTTCTTTGTCGCCTTACCTGGGAATGGCTATTAGTTTTCGTCTAATCGTTTTAGTTTTAGAGAAATTTGGTTTTGTTTATCGTATTTTATATCGTATTCTATAATATCATGACAATAACGTGGTCTTAGTTTAGTTTATTTATCACTCTTTTTGGTGAACGGAATACCCCAACAGGCTAGAAGCCCAATTGATTATCCGAAAAAACCTTAAAGTCTTACCATTTGCTGATTTTGTTGCAAAGGCAGCACTTTCTCCTCAATTATTTTTAAGACCCTGAGTGGAGGTCCTACCCAGGATTTGAACCTGTGTCTCCCAGCTCATAGACATGTGTGGTATCCGCTAGACCACAACAGATGGTTAAAGTCTATTGCGAAGGATTTCTTTTCAAAGTGTTTCTATCACTCAATGACGTCAAAAATTAATGGGAGCGACAACATTCGCCCGCAATCAGAACAAAAATGGCGGCCTTCAATTTATCAAAAATACGATAAACAAAGCCAAATTTCTCTCAAATTAAAACGATTAGAAGAAAAGTAATAGCCATTCTCATGTAAGGCGACAAAGAACTTTCATTTAAGCAGCACTTGTTTTTGGGGTGGAGTTTTTTGTGGAGTTTTTTGGAGTCTCTTTAAATTATGGCAGTTTTCCCTGCTTACGCGGCGTTTTCCCTTGTCATGTCTTCTGCTTCCAACCCTAGTAGTATCCGCATGTCCTCATCCATAGTCTTCTTCCATAGTCTTCTTCCATGTAATCTTTGGTCGTTCTCTCAGGCCCGGACCTACGGGTAGGGTGTGCAACACTCCCAAAAAACCTTTTTACGAGTTTCAGTCGGCAGAAGTTATATTTTAGTCGGCAGAAGTTATATTTTAGTCGGCAGTAGTTACATTTTAGTCGGCAGTAGTTATATTTTAGTCGGCAGAAGTTATATTGTAGACATGTTCGATTTAACACGGACAAGTAGAATCATAAACTTTTATTACTTATCAGTTTAAATTAATTTTAACTACCAAATTTAAGACTCACAAATCTAATGTTGATGTTAAATGTTTTGTTTATATGTAAATATAATCAACGAAAGAACACCAAAGACATAAATTTATTAAAATGTCATCATGTTTTCATTCCGTATTGAGAGTGCGTTATTAACGTAGGACTAATTAACCATTTCACCAGCTGATCAGGGTCATTTTACTACCCAACCGAAAGACAATATTTTGACAAGCTTTGATCGATAGGATGTAGTCGGTACAAGCTTGTGAGTCAGTCGGTTGAAGTGAGGTTACATGCACCCGCCTTGTAAAATGTTCTGAGTACGGACCTGCTCTCGACACTCCACCCATTGGTCATTGTTCTTCCTTTCCGTATGCCGGAACCACCTCAATCTTGCTTTACGCAGTATACCCATTCAGTATACCCACTCTTCACGCAGTATCCCCATTCTCTATCCAGTATACCAACTCTATACCCATTCTTCCGACTTTGCCAAAATTATTTCGAGCGCTGGAAATCATCGCAATCCGTACACATGCCACCTCTTTCCCCTTCAACTTCAGTCAGAATGGGCGCCAGATCCCTAAACCTTTCCATCCACTTCTAGACAAACAAACCCTACGCCTTAGTTATGACGGTTATGACGCAAATAATCTCACTACTGATCAGCTAGTTGTTCAGAGTCCAGCTGCATAAAACTGTTATCTACGATTTAATTTTACGTTTCGTACAGTTAAATCATAGTTAAACTGGTCATCACAGTTGAATAGAAACTTTGAAGATGTCAAGGATTCATGACAGGAACATGCGTACGGTTCTCATTACTTCTCATGGATATACTGTAGTATATAAAAGAGAAATAAGAGAACTTCGGTATGTCGAAAAGTACTTTAATTACGTTTATTGCGTTCGACAAAGGTTTACGCATTCTAATCTTGCATGTCATGGGTGACTGTGCTTTACAGGCAAAATAAATCAAGATTTTTGGGAACTTTACCCTTTTTGAATAAATTATGGCATTAACATATGAAAGCGTATCCGTATCTTCATCTGAAATCCTACTTTCCTCGTGGTCACAGCTAGCATTCGTATTATAGGTAAGCTATTCAACAATGTTTTTAAGAAAGTTCGTTCAATGATTTTTATACAATCACAATGTTGTTGAGAAGGTTCGTTATTACGATAAAAGGGGCTGTGTAAGGTGTTGCGCTATCGGTATTTAGCATTTCTGATACAAACAAAATTCTCTCGAAATCGCACAAAACATCATAATAATAGTTTTAAAAGCTAGAAAAACATAAAAGAGATAGAAACATGTCCCACATGCGTCTAACGCACTATACATAATCTTTGATTACTCCATCTATTCATATTCGCAATGTGTGTCTGGGCTACCTATATGATATGCATATATATCGTCCAAACGTCGTGAATAGAAATACGTACATTAAATACGTACATATTGAAGTTCTCTTATTTCTCTTTTTATACAGGTACTACATCCAGTTCTGTTGAGAATATATAAAAAGGTTGGTGTACTGCCGCAATAGCGTGTGTAAGACTGTAAGTAGTCTAACGTTTCGAGCGAAGGCCCTTCGTCAGAGAGTGAAACGTAAAGTAAAATAATAACTGAGTGAGACTTTTATAGGACGAAGCCACGAAGGCCTTTTCTCGAAACGTTAGACTACTTATACGCTATTTCGGCAGTACTACACCAACATTTGTTTAAGATATTTGATTTGTATTTCTACACTGCCTACGCAGCACAACACGTTTTATAACTCTTTTGAGAATATACATGTAAACAGCAATATATAAAACAAGCAAGCAGGTCGACAGGCAGGCAGACAAACCAGACAGACGGTTATACTGTTCATGTAAATCTACTGTACCTCCTCCTTGGTGACAACAAACCAGGCAACCTGAACTCCTTCCATTCCCTTGAAAGGAACTTCACGAGTAAGCATCTCCCACAAGAGCTTATCAGAGGAAAGGAAATGCACATGTTAAAATTTTAATTAATGTGCGATAATTATTAAAGTGTAATGAAATTGTAGCGGTGTTTAGATAATTGTAGTCGCCATTTTTATAAGTGTTGAAGACAACACTTAAGGTGGCTCCCTACTGTTTCTTGAAAGGTGGCAAAAATGTAAATTTCAATCTCGAAAAGTGCCCATGGATATTTCGGAAAAGATTGAAACTAAAGCTATGCATAGAATAACTTTCAGGGCATCAAATATTATTAATGGCTAAAGTGTTTCATCTGTTGCTATGACAACAGTGACGTTTCAAAATGGCCGAAAATGAACATTTAATCTAATTTATTTCGCAAACGAGTCGGTGACCCCCGAATTTTTTTGCATTTAAACATTTCTTTTAGTTTAATTAATAAATAGGCAGATTAAAAAAACATTCTGTGGAGCCAATTATTTTACACAAAAAAAATCATGTTTTTTTAGTTTTTTAAAAAATTGGCTCCACAGAATTTTCTTTTAATCTGCCTATTTATTAATTAAACTAAAAGAAATGTTTAAATGCAAAAAAAATCGGGGTTCACCGACTCGTTTGCCAAATAAATTAGATGAAATGTTCATTTTCGGCCATTTTGAAACGTCACTGTTGTCATAGCAACAGATGAAACACTTTAGCCATTAATAGTATTTGATGCCCTGAAAGTTATTCTAAGCATAGCTTTAGTTTCAATCTTTTCCCAAATATCCATGGGCACTTTTCGAGATTTAAATTTGCATTTTTGCCACCTTTCAAGAAACAGTAGGGAGCCACCTTAAAGGGGAACTGTACCCAAAAATAAATTAGTTTGAAATAAAGGGCCTTTAAGTATAATGTTTAGAAATGTTAATAGTTTTACGGTATCTGCTTTTGTAGTAATAATTTTCATTCTCGTATTTTATGCTTCTGGACGCCGCCATTTCCGAGTTTGTTTGACGGCTCAAGATTGATGTACAGCGGTGGTTTTCTTTTCAATTTTGACGCAAGTGACGTCAAAATTGCAAAGAAATCCCCGCTGGACCTCGAGTCCGAGCCGTCAAGCAAACTCGAAAATGGTGGCGTCCAGAACCATAAAATACGAGAATGAAAACGTTATTTCTCGAGTACAAGAGCAGATACCGTAAAACTATTAACATTTCTAAACATTATACTTAAAGCCCTTTTATTTAAAAGTAATTTAATTTTTGGGTACAGTTCCCCTTTAATAAAAATTCTTCACAAATTTGCTTGAGTCTTCTCAAAAAATCTTCTTGAGGCTTCTCTATCCCTCCAAAATCCAGAATCTGATTTTTTGTTTAAATCTATTCCCTTCAACGAGGCTGACATAATTTGAAACATTCAACAAAACGGCGAGTTTTACCAAAAATGTAGAAATAATTACTTTCTAAGATACGTCTTGGAACAAACTTAATTATTAATTTTAGAACAAACTTAATTAGATATTAGAACAAACTTTATTATTAATGAATGACTTATATCAAGGGAATTTTGTGCTTCAAAAATGGTCAACTCAACGTGCAATGCATTATGGTCGACACTAAGCAATGATTTAATTTAAGATTCTGGGTGGTAATATTCATTGCAGCTGTCTATGCTACTGTATATTGCAAAGTGCAGGTTAATTGACATTTAGTTCGTTTCTAGTTACCCTTCCTCTTTCAGGATGCAAAAGTTCTATTTTGTGTGTGAGAGATTGTATGTGTATATGTAAGAAATATAATTGAACACTAGTTTTCCCTTGCGCTTCTTTATATGGGTGTTTCTTGGTATTTTGTTTATCTCCATGTGTGCTGTATTTCTCTGAGACGTGTTTACTGTTTATATAACTGTATTTATTTGAAAATAATATTTACTGTTTGGCTGCATGCTACATAAATTGTATAAAGATTGCAACAGACAGGCCTAGAGATTAGAATCATAAGAAAGAAAAAAGACAGGACTTACCACGCCATATGAAAACACATCACAGAGTTCAGAAACAGGAAGACTCTGGATCACCTAAGCAGAAAATTCACAAAATAATTCACATAATAATTCACATAATAATTCACATAATTATTAAATATGCAAATTATTACAAAGATTTTAGAAGGTTGTTTTTCATATTAAGCCAAAAACGACCTGGCTTTCCTAGTTCTTGTTGTAAAAAGTTAGGTAAGATAGATTGGATTTTCTTTTCTTTTCAATGTTTCTTTTTATTTATTGTCCATTAAACTTTCATTGATATTCTTTCCAAAACCGAATGTCAATTTATAGTACAGAATAAATTGGACAGAATTAATTATCAGTAATTATAAGTACTGTACCATACAAGGTGCTTTTTTTCCTTAACATTTTTAACATGAACAAATTGAAAAATCAACCATGATTAAGCTGACATAACCCGGTACGTTGTCTGTTGTGCAATAGAGCTCTCACTCTGGTATTTTAATATCTACTTATACTAATAAGTAGATATTAAAATAACAGAGTGAGAGCTCTATTGCACATGATACAGACAATGTACCAGGTTATGTCAGCTTAATCATGGTTGATTTTTCAATTTGTTCATGTTAAAAATGATTCAAAAAACTAATTGTGTACTAACACAAATTGTGTACTAACACAATTAGTTTGACACTACTCTAGCTATGTTTTTGAACGTAACTTAAAGTAATTACTGTCCTGATGCAAGCCTGATACAAGCCTGGATATTAGCGGCCAGTCACGGACATTGTCCGGTACAAATATACCATTTCTAGAGATTTGACAGTTACAATATTGTGCATGTCTGTCATTTTGTTCAATGCTCATATTGTCCGAAGATTATACACAACTTTTTGTGAAAGTAAAACATTTTGTGTTAAATGGACTGCGTTTAGATTTCGTATTGTACAATCTCAGATGAGAGACATTGCGCTAATTTTTGAGACGTTATGCTAAGTTTTGAGACATTGCACTGAATTTGGAGACATTACGCTAAGTTTTGAGACATTGCACTGAATTTGGAGACATTACGCTAAGTTTGGAGACATTGCGCTAAGTTTGGAGACATTGCGCTAAGTTTGGAGACATTGCGCTAAGTTTGGAGACATTATGTTAACTTTGGAGACATTGTTGTAAGTTTGGAGACATTGCGCTAAGTTTGGAGACATTATGTTAACTTTGGAGACATTGTGGTAAGTTTGGAGACATTGCGCTAAGTTTGGAGACATTGCGCTAAGTTTGGAGACATTGCGCTAAGTTTGGAGACATTGCGCTAAGTTTGGAGACATTGCGCTAAGTTTGGAGACATTATGTTAACGTTGGAGACATTGAGCTAAGTTATGGGACGATACGCATAGTTTGGAGTCATTGAGCTAAGTTATGAGCCGTTACACTAAGTTGTACGGTGACACGTACAGTTTTTTGTGAGTCCGTTACAAATTTATTTGTGCTGGTCATTCTGACAGGTACAACGAAAATAATTATTTCCAGGCTTGTGATGACCCAAAATTTCAACACTCCAAATGCAATCTAGTGTCTTCATCAGAGATGATCGTTGTTAGGATCCTTATTAATATTAATGCATTAATGCCCTCATAGAACTATGACGTTATCTATTAACAAGATGCAAATAATATTTCGGTAGTTGACCACCGACGTCCCGATGACGGCGTGATGATGGTGATCTACTCACGATTGTGATGACAGTTGGTCTACTACCAGAAGCTTATTTAATTGCATCTTTCCAACAGTATCTTTCTTAGCTAGAGGGTTGGTAGCCTGAGCACATGATCCGGTAACCCTCCGGTATTACTGTCAATTACTGGAGGTTTACCAACCTACCGGGAGTGCACTATAGTCTCCTTCGCAGCCGTCAGTTCGAGTTCGTTCTCACTCCCCTCAAAAGCGAGCCATTAGAACGTCTGCGAAGGAGGCTAGGTGGGCACAGGCTAGAGGGTTGGTTGCTGTGATTTATTTAAAACCAAAAGAAGATTCTAATCAAACCTCGGGTGCCATCCAAGGAAACGTCCCACTAAGTGACATCTGGGTAGTGTTTGACAAAAGCCGCGAGGTTCCAAAATCACATATCTACATAAAATTAATAAAATATAAAACAGGTAATTAAAGGTGAAAACCTACACCAAATAGTAGCCCACACAACATAATGTGCAGTACTGTATGCAGCCAATGTTTGTCCACATTTTTGTCCACAATTAAGGAAATGGTCATTTGGGAATTCTTCAAAGTCAATTTCAGTTTGTCTGTATTTTGGGTTTAAAAATAGAATCTGTGCATGCTCCGCTATTAAATGCAATCCTAATTGTTAATAAAAAACATCGTTTTGTCTGTTTTGTGTAAGATTAATGCATAGAGAGTGGAAATATAATGTGCATCCCAAAGTAGTTTTCATAATAATTATGATATGTAGTATGCATTTTAATTGTTCAATTTTTATATATAAGTCATTTACCTGTAGGCTGACGATGCATTGGCATGTGTATATACAGTACAGTAATAGTATTTCAAACACTCATTAATAATTCATGAGGAAAAGACAAAAGAAAATCACGACCGTATCGTTGTTTTAAATGTGATAAAGATTCGTCCTGATTTACATAAACTTTATCTTTGATTTTCTCGGCTTAGACAACATCGATTTTCAAAATTACTACGCCAATGAACTTATCAAATGGGTCGTGTTTGAAGCCGTTTAATAAACTCGCAGCACGTGTTTTATCAGATCTAAAACACTCGGGCTACGCCCTCGTGTTTTATATCTGATAAAACACTGCTGCTCGTTTATTAAACAATACTTAATGTACTTTACGTTACATTTTTTAACTTTTACTATTACTATCAAAAACACTATATACAGTACCTTGGCAGTTAAATCAGAAGATATCACAACTACAAAGAGAAAATGACATTATTATTAATGGCAAAGCGAAAAGGTGGTAAACTGCCAAGAATTTAGTGACGAAATACTGACGTTTCGAGCAGAGCCCTTCATCATCAGAGTAAGAAACGTCCGCTCGAAACGTCAGTCTTTCGTCACTAAATTCTTGGCAGTTTACCACCTTTTCGCTTTGCTATATATTCAAAACACTGTCTATACGCAGCACTCTACTTTATTATTATTAATGGTGGTTTATTCATTCATTTGTTTCTTTTGTTTTATTAATTTCTTTCATTTAAATGTACATTCATTACAGTAATGTATTTATTAAGTTCTTCATTTTCACCTAGTTTTGTCAAAAGACAGCAAATACCATCTGAGTCTGACAAAGGGCCTTTGTTTGAAATGCTGTAACTACTATTCATTACCCAGCATTACATGCACCAGAGTTTTTGATTTTTATTATACCGGTAACAGTTAACACGGCTAATTATAACAATTACGTCTGCCTACAAATATATGTACCATCTTGAACCTACAGTATCAACCACCTTAGCATGTAGTCATGACAACACATACCACACATGTAAATGTTGAAAACACTCAGATATTTAAATTTCATCTGACTAGTAATATGAATTGTTATACAGTATATGTCCTGTACCACCCTTACCATTCTTAGACTTGAGATCTCTATGGATTATTTTGAATGGAGCCTCATAATGAAGATAATTCATCCCTATAAGATGTTTAAAGGAAAGATATATTTGGGGCAAATTCACCTGGTTTAATTGTACTGTACAGTGTACATGATGAATGTGAAACTTGTAAGACTATACTGTACTTCCAGGGAATTTGTTACCTAGGCTACACTACCATGTCTCATGGGCTTCTAATGTGTGAATTGTGGTGACATTATCACAGCTTTAAACTTGGTGAAACCATATGGGTTTTAATTTTTTATACCACATATTTAATTATTCCCTTCCAAACACTTAGAAGAAAATTTGAGGTTCTGACCCCAAAACCTCACAGCTAGGGTTTAAGGGGGGCAATTGGCTCTTAACAGCGATATTTTAGAGATTGTGGCCCTAACAGATCTATTTTAGAGATTTCAAAGAAGATACTGTCATTGAAATTAAAGAATTTCTAGCTAAGCTGTTAAAATGACTGATTACTGAGTTATCAAAACATTTTTTAGACATATTTGTCATTTTGATTGCCAATATTATTTGCATCTACTGTATATGTACAGTACATCACCAAAAAGATCCAACAAATTCTAGACTGTCTGTGCTCAGTTTATAATTTATTACTTTTTCGTCTTTTGAATTTGTGCGTACCCAAACCTTTTACCCTTTTACACCCATCCCAGCTTGCTACTGCTGTACTTATCAATGTTAAAAATAGCAAACAACTATCCTAGTGCAGTAAATTTGTATCTTGGTCATTCTCAAATGAAGGGCATTTAATCCAAACATTAGACTTCCATTCTCTGTTTTTTCAGTATATAGCAAACCTTTTAGTGTCTTTTAAAGCTATAAAACAGTTCTTACAGGTGTATACCAGTTCTTATAAATATAAATCAGATACTGAAAATGTTCAAATAAATTTTCAAAAACACTTTCTGAATATAAACGGCCTCTCCCCATTAAAAACTATTGACTGCGCAACATGATAAACTTCTACTGTATTTCAATAACATATGTATTGGATATTATTCATGTATGCCGTATGGTGTTCATTATATTCATCAGGTGTTTGGTATTTGGGTTTACTGCCAACCGGTATAAAGATATACAATACCCCGTGAAATGTCTGTTGCCCACTTGACAATTTGTTCAAACAGCAATTCTTTCTCACCATCTGCACAATAGCTAAAAACTGATCCCAATGAAGCATATTCTGAATAAAAAATAAAAATCCTATTATAAACTTATAACAATAAAATTAACCCTAATTATTAATTATGTTAATTTTAAATATCCTATATTCAAAGTATGCAATGGTCTTTAGACATACACAGGATATGTTATGTACATGGGTACTTGTACATTTAACCCAACCACATAATATCGCATACTGTAATATTATGTATATACTAGCTGTAAAGTTCATGTAAGGAAATTAAAAACTTACTGATTAAATTCATCATAATAATTTAATGTACTATTTACTGGGAGCAATTATAGAATACCCGTCCGTTTATAATTGTGTGTACTTGCATGCATGTTGATAGTTATCAAATTAAATGGGGTTTTTAAATGGGGTTTTAAAATAGAACAAAGCAATTGTATATTATGAACTTTCCATAATTTGACCCTTTTACTAACTGTCAACAGATCAAGCGAAAGTGGATGGGTATTCTACAATTTAGCAATTTACTGTACAAAAGTGCTTTTGATTAAAAAGTGCCATTGTTAATTCACGTTACGGCATGTGCATGTACAGTCCTGCAGTGCTCCCTGTTTATTGATGCTGATTTATAATCTTTAAAGTGCCTATGCAATGAAATTTTGAGTAGATATACATTTTCTCCTCTTATCTAAAAATTTAGTCTTTTCTGATCATTTTGGTATAGGTCCAACTAAATTCTGTGAACTACTTCTAGTTCACAGAATTTAGTTGGACCTATAATTCAAATTACAGCTTTTAGGCAAATACTGTGTTGCTGGTGGACCACACAGTTTTGCTATATCAGCATGGCATCTGGCAAGGTTAAGCGTGGTTTTCCCTTTCGGTCACATTTTGTATTTACTTGCCCAAAAATCTGCACTTTGAGCCAATATTACTACAACTTCCCGTTCAAATTTTTGTATCTTAATATACATGTATATATATTATGAAAATGATCAAAAGGGCAATTCTCTTGGTGTGAAGCCCAAAGGAATAGCAATGTCACATGTGTGATGGGGAGAATCGCCCAAAACATCAAAATTGTGTTTACATTATATATATATATATATTATATTGTTATTATCATTCTGACTGAGCTTATCATTCTGTGCTTATGAATTTTGCAAATAGTGGCCTGATTAACTTTCACCTTGCTAAATGCCATGCTGGTTTTCCCTTTTGGTCATATTTATGACATCACAACAAACATGAAAAATATTATTATTCACAATGTCACTATGTACAGTACAAAAAGTAGAGCCGATGTCATACAGGTACAACTTACAGTAGGTAGTACAGGATGATTTAAAATAAGTACTAATTGTCTTTTAACAGTGTTGTCCATTATAAATATGTACAATTACTTCCCCCAATTCCTTACCTGTGATAAGGCCATAGTTTGGAGAAGAATTTAGGACACCAAAAAATTGTATTATATTTCGGTGACTCAGCAAACTTAGAACTTCTGCCTGGCAAAAATCAACAATAATTATAGTATTTACAATTGGTAGGTCTACATGTATCTTAAAAATTAATATTATGAAAGAATAATCATTGCTACCCAAAAATAAATATCAGCAATGGGATGGAATGCTTACTGTATATATATTACAACCCACAATATTAATATTGTAGTCGTGTTTAGTTATGATCAGCTATATATAAATACAGGTACAGAAATTGCCCACATTTTTTCACATTTTCTTATTATTTTATCATTATTATCACGACAAAATGACCGCTGCTTGAGGGTTAATTTACATACTGTATGGTACTTATAAAATGGCGTCCCATTTTACAATGAGTTACATCGAGCGAAAATATTAAAAATTATGAAAATTATGCTTATTGAGTAGCTTGTCTACCGTTTGCCGACCTCTTAATATTATGCAACAGCGATTATCAAATTATTCAGTTACAGGCTTGACTAAGATCAGTCAAATCTACAATCCACCAATAGCGCTCCGTCGGGATGACGTCAGTACCGATGTTTGTCCGCTTTTACCCATAATTCTTGTAGCCATAACAAAAGAAATAGCTCATTTGCAATCATTTGTGAGTAAAATTTGGTTTGTTTGTCAGCCAGACTCTACGCTATTGACAATATCTAGAGATAACTAGTATCAATATTGTCCTGTTGACATTACATTAGTTTATAGTGATTATTAAAATGTCAGTATAAAACATTAACCTAATTATTACCCAATATTCAAATTTAACATATAAGATATACAGTACTGCTCAGAATTAACCTAACGAAAAACGCGTTCCGAACGCGACCGGAACGCGTTCTATTCTCGTTCCAAACGCGTTCGGAACGCGTTCCCAACGATATACTTTCTGTTTTAATCTCGTCTAGTGAACATATACCATAACCAGTCCAGCAATCAAATGATCAAGTTAAATCCGTTTATAAGTTTACTAAAGTCAGAAATTAACGAAGTCATCCCATTAACTTTTTAAGCGAAGTTACAATGATGTCCAGAACGCGTTCGGAACGCGTTCCGAACGCGTTTGGAACGCGTTCGGAACGCGAACGCAGTGTTAGGTTATTTCTGAGCAGTACTGTAGGTTCTTCCATTGACTTTCGAGTTTCGAACATTTCACTAAAGTAAATGCTTTTAAAAATACCAAACAAAATCCAACAACAATTCAATGACGCTTAGCCTATTTTATTTGTTGGCTTTTTTCAACACAATTTGGCAGATCATAGATTTGACTGATATAATCACACCAGTAGCTGAATAATTTGAAAATCGTTGTTGCATGTGTTAAGAGAGGTTGGCAAGCGGCAGCCATTTTGTCATTAATTTCTGGTAATGAAAAGAAATATAAACTTGTTGGACAAAATGATTTAAAAAAGCTAAAAAAACACTTGCATCTGGCTTGTGTTTTTGTTATGCTTTAATTTTCTCGAGTCTCATAACATCCTGTGTGTTTAAATTACTTATATAAACATGATAACCAATGTTACATTTCTTTATTATAAAATAACAATTTTACTTGAAGTTCTTATACACATAATTCAGTTAATAC
The DNA here is from genome assembly GCA_035772405.1 of Chrysogorgia sp. JL179-B06. Lineage (NCBI taxonomy): Eukaryota > Metazoa > Cnidaria > Anthozoa > Scleralcyonacea > Chrysogorgiidae > Chrysogorgia > Chrysogorgia sp. JL179-B06. Next base: position 674,639 of record JAYKKM010000391.1, read on the forward strand.
CTGCATATAGCTAATAAGCTATACTAAAGATGGATGGATGAATTGACAGATGGATGGAAGCAATGGATGATGAAATGGGTGAATGGACAATTGAATTGATTGAATTAATGAACAATTATAATAATGTTTATTATATACAATTGAATTTGTAAATAACAAGCAGTAGACTAAAGTCAACAAAATATAGCTAAATACATATACCTGTAGGTTGTCAAATCAATGAATGGTCAGTTCGACAAATAATTTTAATAATTTGAATGAGAATTTTAAATCTAACATAAAAGTAACAAAATGCAACAAGAGTGAAGACTGCTATACAAAAACGTGCAAGGAAAAACAGGTGAAGTTTCATATAATTTATCCCGAAAGACGTCTCATAGACTATTGGTGGTAAAATTCGAAATTAAAATCAGCTATTTAATTTCTAAAATAAAGCTTTATCGTAAAGAGTATTATAGGGTTAGTGTTAGGGTTTATAGGATTAGACTTAGCCATATAATATAAAGTGCAATAAACCAACAACTCATTAAACATACAAACACCGCTGCAAGCCGACAGTAAAAATGACATGGACCCTGTGCTGCCAATAGAAGTGAGTCTGTTGACAGTATATGTTGACAGTGTCATACAAAGTTGTTGAGACCTACCTCCTTATCTAAGCGAAGCACCTTTTTCACAGCGACTTGTTTATCTCGTGATACCCAACGCGCTTTGTAAACTGAGCCAAACGACCCCCACCCAATACATTCATAAAATTCTAAATCATCAAATAAGATTTGGGCGTAAGACATCATACCACCACAAGTTCATATTTGATGTTGTGGTTTAATATACGCACGTGACGCGTCGGCAGAACAATATTTTGGCCTCATTGTAACCAGGCCTTATTCAAAATGGCTACTTTCGAGATATGAAATCTTGTTGGTCAGCAGTCACATTAACTGGATAACATGGATAACCGATTATAACATCAAGGGAATCGAGGTGGGAGGGTTAGGAAGACACTTAAGGCGCGGGGTTATGGTACGAAAACTCATTAGGTGGGGGGTTAGGGTTAGGATCATTGTCAGCCAAGGGGACCAGAACGCAATTCGGAAATGCATAATAATAGGAGTAGGGGCGAAATTTTTCAAGGGGGCTAAACAAACATATTATGTAAAGCATAGAACTAATTATTATTACTAATTATTACTAATTATTATTAATTATTCGTTCGAGAACTACCTTTGCAAAACATCACAGCCACTCCGAGTGCTATCTGGCGTGCCTCAGGCAGGGCCGTAGCGAGCGGTGGTGTGTGTGTGTGTGTGTGTGTGTGTGTGTGTGTGGGGGGGGGGGGAGTAGCGGGGGGGGGGGTGTGCGTCACCCAATAATATCAGCATATATCGCGACAAATTAAAATTAGTTGAAAGGAAATTACACAACTTTCACTCGGGTATCTTCGGGTTTTTGGCTGCCATGGCGCCATTCCATGCAGTGTCTCGGCCGCTTGATGCTCACATCTCCTGTAACGGTGGCGTCAAATATGAACGTTCTTTTAGCAAATTGAAGTTTGTAAAGACCAAGCTGAGAACATCCATGGGCGATTCACGGCTGGCCGGTCTTTGCTCTTGACCTGTGAGAAAGATCTTACAGGCACTCTTAACATTGAAACAGTCACAAGAAGGTGGAGCATGTTGAAAAAGAGACGAGTTGTCTTAATGTTATAAAAAAAGTAGCGAACGTCTCGTTTGTCATGTAACTATCAACTTTTACTCTTTTAATAGCTTTACTTTTTTATATCAAGTATTATCAACTCTCAGTTCTGTATACACAAGAAACTACCATGAATTCACATAAAGTTGAAATTAATAAATCTTTTGCACTTCGGAAAAAAAGTCGGCATATTAAGTTATTTTTACTCGGTGCAATTCGGCCTTCAACACCCCCCCCCCCCCCAACACCCCCCAATCCGCACCCTTCCCAGCAGCAGTAAAGAACATCGGACTCGACGTGCGTACGGAGGCTGAAGAAAAAAGCCTCAAACTTTTACCTTAAAAACTCAAAACGCGAGTGGTAACCTCCCTCACCTTCAACGCAAATGTTATTAGAAACGATCTGGCATGGTTACCTGCTTGCAAAAAATGTCATTAAATATTTTTTCGAGCGTTTTAGCTCGAGCTGGCCAGCCGTCTAGTCTTGATGTAACAAAATTGGGTGAAATAAATTACTATTATTATTATTTAAAAAATTCGAACTGACTATGACCGGCAACCGGTTATGGTTTTGAAAAAACTATAATATGATCGACAAATCGTAACAATAATGCTAACGTGACAACATCAACCCTAATCATAACCCAAATCCTATACGGTGCCAGATAGCAACGTGAACAATGTCGCCTTGAATAATAATAATAATAATAATAATAATAATAATAATAATCTGTACGCCGTGGTAATAGAAATGTTGTGGTCTTCTCAAACTGACAAGAGGTAAAAGAGCTGGACTCCATCGCCATGCTTTTCAGTCTTACGCCAATACCAGCAAGAATGGATTTAGTTTTAGAACTCAACAAATGCCGAATAACGATAACAAATTAAATATTCTAGATTGGAATTTTTCATCATCAACAACCACCATATCGTCTCATCGCATTCCTTGCATAATTACGGAACGCTCTGTTGATCGCATTGTACGCTCTGTCGACACTCCTGTAATAAAACATTCTTCTAGTAAAAATCATCAAAATCTTGTCGCACTCGGGCGCATTATACATCCATTGCCATCGAAGAAGTCTCTTAGATTTGGCAATGTGAATTGCTAGATCATTAAGAAATAAGTCCGAAGTTTTCACGGATCATGTCATTGACAAGAAAATCGACATCTGCGTAGTCACTGAGACTTGGCTCAGAAATGATGACAGTGTCGCTCTTGTTTCACTCTCTCCACAAGGCTACTCGTTCAGGAATGTTCCTAGACAGTCAGAGCGGACTGGTGGTGGAACTGGGATTATGTTTCGAGAAAAGTTCAAAATCAGCCTCATCGAAGCAAAGCAAAGACAATCGTTTGAAATCTCTGAATGGAACTTAACTGCTAACGGCCGTATTTCGAAGTTTGTCATTGTTTACCGTCCACCCTATTCTGAGGCACACTCGGTACCATCAAGTGTATTTTTCCAAGAGTTTTCTGTTTACCTCGAAAGCATAGTAATCTGTCCAGAGATGCTAATAATCGCAGGCGATTTCAATTTCCATGTGAATGATTCGTCTGATGCTGATGCCAACAAGTTCGCCGACCTCTTACAAACTTTCGGACTTGTACAACACATAACATTCGCCACGCACATCTCTGGACATTGTCTTGACCTCATAATCACTCGGTCTTCTAGCGATGTCGTGATACTTTCTCCTTGCCCTTCATTATTCCTATCAGACCATTGCTTCACTGAGTGTGTTCTCGCCATTCCGTCTCCAACAGTTACTGTGAAGGAAGTGTGTTACCGTAAATGGAAGAAGATGGACTTGGCTACCTTTAAAGATGATATTATTGCTTCGGAACTTTATAGTCTACCTATTAATGAGCTCGCAGCAAACTACGATCGCGTCTTGCGAGCAGTCCTGGACAAACATGCCCCATTACAGCGCAGGGTTCTGATCGTGCGACCAAGAGTCCCATGGTTTAGTGACGATTTGAAGCAATTAAAAGCCGAGCGCCGGAAACTAGAAAAAAAGATGAGGAAAAGTAATCTGCCTTGTGATATTTTTGGGTATCGGAGGATATGCAATGAGTATGGTGCACTTCTCAAAGATGCAAAGCAAAAGTATTATTCTGAACTCATTCAAGATTGTGCTGGTGATTCCAGGAAGCTCTTCCGGGTCGTGAACAGTCTTTGTAAGGAGCGCTCAGTCAACCTTCTTCCGCCCCACGTCAATCCACAGCTGCTGGCGGATGATTTTGGCGAGTACTTCTGCCGCAAAATCACCCTCATAAAAGAGGATATTGAACGGTGTACAATCCAACCGCCGAGAATTACGATTCCCTCCCCAGCAGGCAAACTCGAGAGTTTTGATCCTGTATCTGAAGATGAGGTCCGTGACATGATCATCTCCGCATCCAACGCTAGCTGCTGCCTAGATCCTATTCCTACTTGGTTAGTGAAGAAGTGTATTAATGAACTGACGCCAATCATTACGAAGATGATTAATTGGTCGTTAGAGGAGGGATGTGTTCCTGAGAATTGGAAAGTCGCGCTGATTGTCCCTTTGCTAAAGAAGTTGGGCCTCGAACTGGTTTTCAATAACTTTCGACCAGTTAGCAACCTGCCTTTTATATCAAAAATGGCTGAGAAGGCAGTCATTCCGCAGATCTCTGGACATTGTCGTGAAAATGCCCCTCTTCCTACCAATCAGTCATCACATCGACAACATCATTCAACAGAAACGGCACTACTCAGAGTACAAAACGATATTCTTATGAACATGGATAATCAGGAAGTCACTCTCTTGGTTCTCTTGGATCTTAGCGCAGCGTTCGACACCATCGATCATAATATCATGGGCGACTTATTGGAGAATGATTTTGGTTTCACAGACAAAGCTCTTTGCTGGCTCAAGTCGTTTCTTACTGAGAGGAAACAGCGTGTTGTAATCGACCAACAACAGTCTAAGGATTTTGATCTCTCCAGTGGTGTTCCCCAGGGAAGCTGTCTTGGACCCATACTTTTTATAATGTATGCCTCTCGTTTATTCGACGTTGTCAAGAAGCACCTACCAGATGCTCATGGATACGCTGACGACACGCAACTATATTTGTCTTTTCGCCCTGGATCTTCTACGTCCCAAGATGAAGCAGTCAGAGCCATGGAATCTTGTATCGACGACATCCGGGGGTGGATGGCTAATCATCAACTCATGCTCAATGACGGTAAGACGGAATTTTTGATTATTGGATCTCGCCAACAGTTGTCCAAGGTGGACATTGACAACATCCGGGTGGGTTCCTCTGAGATCAAGCCTGCCAGATTTGTGCGTAATTTGGGAACCTGGTTTGACAGCTCTATGACCATGAATAAACATATCGGCAAAGTATGCAGTAAAGCTTTTCGTGGACTGTACAACATTCGCCAGATCAGGAAGTTCTTGACTGAAGAGTCGACTAAGACGTTAATGCACGCCTTCGTCACTTCCCACCTGGATTATTGCAATTCGCTGCTCTATGGAATTCCGCAATATCAGGTTCATCGCCTCCAAAGAGTACTAAATGCTGCCGCTCGTGTTACTTGTTTTGTTCCTCGGTCCTCGCACATTACGCCTGTCCTGAAACACCTCCACTGGCTACCAGTTCAATTTCGCATCGATTTCAAGATTGCCCTTCTCGTTTTCAAGGCTCTCATAGGCGCAACTCCATCCTATTTAATTGAACTATTACAAATTAAAACTGCGGGCCGCTACTCACTCCGCACCAATAGCCAGCTACTTTTAAAGGTTCCCTGTACGAGATGCAAGACCTTCGGTGATCGCGCCTTTGTTTTCGCCGCACCAAAGATTTGGAATAATCTTCCACTAGCTGTCCGGCAAAGCAAGACAATTGACTGTTTTAAAACTAGGCTAAAAACATTTTTATTTAAATCTGCTTTCGAATGTTGATTCAATTTTAATAACGGTTATCTATTATCTTTTATAATTATCTAGATAGTTTAAATAGAATGTTCCTTGCTATTAATTTATATCCATTTATATTCTAATTTTTATTATTGTATTTTCTTTGATGATTGTAAAGCGCTTTAGAATACTTCTGTAATGTAAGCGCTATATAAGTTATTTTAATAATTTAATAATAATTATACAAAGGATGGAAGAAACAAGGAAATACACAAACGCATCCTGGATGGAAGGTTGGTGAGAAAATTAAAGAAGCATACGAGCAGAGGGCAAAGGAAATAAGAAAGAATATATCAATTGCGAAAGCAGAACTTGAAAGAATTCAAGAAAATAGGAAAACCACCAAAAAGGGCAGAAAGAATAGAACATTTTTGGAAAAAGAATGTAAGAAGATTTCGGCTGCGAATCTAGTAAATTATATGGAGAAAAAAAAATCAAATCTCAGAAAGCTAAAAAGAGACTATACGAGAAAGAGAAAACAGAAGGAATCGAGGGACTTAAATAAATACTTCCAGGTAGACCCGGGTAAAGTTTACTCAAGCATGAAGAAAATAGTGGAGAAAGATGACGACATCGAGATGCCGAAATACGAAGTAAATCAGAAAGAGGATGAGCAAAACCAAAATAAGTTTGAGAATATCAATGCAGCAAGTAGCTTCTGGAAAACACTATGGGAAAGCGAGGGAAATGGAAACATGGAGGTCGAGTGGCTAGAAGAGGTCAGAGCGGCCATAAATGATAACGTACCAGCTCCACCCCAAGAGAACTATGAACCGAACATTAACCAAATAACTAATGTAATCCTCAAGAAACGGAATTGGAGCGCACCAGGTCCTGACCGCATCGCAAACTTCTGGTGGAAAAAGGCACAGCCTCTACACGAAGGCGTAATGAGGAGCTTCACAACAATATTCCAGGAAGATCATGACTATCCTTGGTGGTTCACAGGAGGTAAAACCACACTTAACCCCAAACCGGGCGAATTCTCCAGTGCTAACCAGAGGCCGATCACCTGCCTAAACACAGTCTACAAATGGCATTCGTCATGCGTCCTGAAACCCATGGATCAGCATCTTGATAGTTATGGTTTGATGCAAGGAGAGCAGAGAGGAGCGAAGGAAAAATGCAGCGGAACGATTGACAACCTTCTTATAGACAGAATGGTATGTCAGGACAGTAGACGAAGTAAACGTAACCTCAGTATGGCATGGATAGATGTCAAGAAGGCCTATGATTCGATTGATCATAAATGGTTGAGCGAAATGATGGTACTCCATAGATTTCCGTAATGGATTGGAAGAGTGATCCAGAAACTGAGTTCAAGCTGGAACACAAGAATAAAAGCTAATACAAGACAAGGTGACGAAATCTCGGAACTGATACGATTCAATAAAGGCCTCCCACAAGGTGATGCGCTATGCCCAAGGTTGTTCACGCTATGCATCAATCCGATGGCGTGGAAGTTGAAGGCTACAGAAGGATACATCCTGTCCAAACCCATTAGAATGAAGATAACAGATCTACTACACATTGACGATTTGAAAATCTTCGCAGCTTCCCGTGGCAAACTAGAAAGAGTGCTGAGATCAACCAAGTCATGGATGGCAGATGTTGGCCTCGAATGGAATGAGAGAAAATGCTCCGTAGTACACGTTAAAAGAGGATATATGGATACGAAGACGTCAGCGATGGAAGTAGGAGACTCGGACAGGATTAACAGTCTAAAAGATGGATCCTATTGTAAGTTCCTAGGGGTGATGGAAACCGTGAAACAGGAGGACGCTGTAGTTCTACAGAGTGCAGCCAAAGCCTACTTACAAAGATTATCGGTGATATGGTCCAGTCCATTATCAGATTTCAACAAAGTTATAGCGTCCAACCAGTTTGCACTTCCCATCCTAAGTTATCTAATGTGGACCCAGGTATGGCCATTAGCAGAACTGCAGAGATTGGACAGGGAAACTCGCAAGGTTCTAGTGGAGAATGGCGCGAAGCACCCTCTGGGATCAACGGCGCTTATTTATCTCTCAAGAAAGAGTGGAGGAAGAGGCTTAAAATCGGTAGAAAGTGAATATAAACTGACAAAGATCAAGGCAGCGGTTAAACTTTACACCAATACAGACCAAACAATGGCTATGGTTAGGGACTTCGAGAAGAAAGCTACGAAATCGGGAGGTCAGTCATTAACCAAAGATGCTACCAAGTACGCAGAAGAGCTAAAACTTACGCTGAAGCTAGAATACCCAGATCCGAAAGGTTACACGGAGAATAACGAAGAGATTATTGCCAGAAAGATTGGAAACTGGGCAAAAACCGCTCAACAAAGAGAATGTTTTGAAGAAATGAAAGATGAGAGATGGCAAGGGAAGCTCCTCAAGAAACGATGGTTGGATGATGACCTAAATAATGAATGCTTCGCATGGATGTCTAAATGGAGAACAGCGCCGTCGCACACAATAGCAGCAGTGCACGAACTTTACCAGCAACTACTTCCAACAAAGATATACCATCAGAAGAAAACAAGGACGAACATCAGTCCAGATGTGCTGTGCCGACTATGTGGCAAAACTCCAGAAAGTTTACCTCACATCCTGGCAGGCTGTAGTGCTCTGGCGCAAACAAAATATCTAGCCAGACATAATAATGCACTGAAGATCCTGTATTTTGAGTTGTTAAGAGATCGGGATCTGGTTACAACAATCCCGCCCTGGTGTTCACCTGCGATGCCCAAACCACTGTATGAGAATGGTAGAGCGAAAGCTCTTTGGGACATACCTCTCTATGCCGAAAATACAGAAGTAAGAGCCAATAGAATAGACGCTAGGATCGTTGACAATGTGGAAAAGAAGGTCATGGTGATAGAAATGAGCTGCCCATGGCTAGATAATCGCCAGTCTAAAGATGCTGAGAAGACCCAGAAATATGGCCCCCTAAGATGGGAACTGAAGAAGCAATTCCCAAGCTACCAAGTTTCCCAGCACAACATCATTATGGATGTTCTCGGAGGTTTTTCGAAGGATGTTAACCAAACAGTAAAAAAGCTAGTCGGAGATAGAAGCGAAGAAACATTAAGACGGATGCAGAAGTCTGTGATCAGCAGTAGCTTGAACATTGCGCGCTCATTTAAGATTTTAGTTGACTAACAATTTACTAAAGTGGCTGTGTCAATTAGTTAGATCGTTTTTATAATCGAACAGTATAAATTTTTGATTGAACTGACTTATTTTAAATTTTTATAGTTGCCTAGAGTATTTTATCTTATTTTGTTTTTTTACTTTTAGAGATTGTAAGATAGATTTTTACGCAATAGTTAGCTACGTTCGCGCCTAACTGTGGCTTTTAATTTACTGAGCATTCAGAAGTTGTACACTGCCATAATAATAATAATAATAATAATAATAAAGACGTATTGGGAGAATTATACAATAGTCTCAATGCTCTTACAACAATATATTCTTAATGTTACTTATATGACTAATTACAGTTTCGTGTAATATGTCAAAAACGAGAATGCGTTCTTTACCGCGGTATCAAAACACCTAGAAGTGTGTTGGAAAACGAGGCCGTAGCCCGAATTTTGTAACAACTAATTCGAGGTGTTTTGAGACAGTGGTAAAGAACTATTTCGAGTTCTTGATATAGCTTCTCAAACGAATCAGTATTTAAAGAGAAAATTGAGCTGAAAGTTGGCTACGACCAAAAGAGGATTGTCATGAAGTAACAGGCTCTAATGTTGTGGATCGGCTGCAACGTTCTCAACAACCCCCGAGTCACTTACAAGATTACGAAACATGAACGTATCAACATATTTAAAGACAAAAGATCTAGTAGAGCAAAGACAAAGTGCATATTCACGTGAGAGGAAAATATATTCTTAAACTTCCTAAGGTGAATATCGCCACGTATGGGCTAAAGTCTTGGCGGCATACCTAATTTTAAGAATTTTTTATCACTGCACATTTTCCTGCAAAGTTTAGCCGGGCAGAAGAACGCCCTTGAAAATTTCTGACCACACCCTTATAATAATAGGTGTAACCACTGAATTTAAAATAGACTACACTTGATATTCAAAAATGCCAAAACAAACATACAGCACCTACTGTTACTACAATGATAATCACAGTACTTCATGTAAACAAAGTAAAAAGCAGTATTTCCACTATCAAGGAAGTTTACTAATATGAAAACTGCCTACACTAATATTATACTTAAGGTTTGTCACATGAGCAAAGTCTCTCACCAAAGATCTCTTTATGAACTTGAAGATGGAGTGAATAATACTTAACTTTTGTGTGTAAATTGTGTATAATCTTCAGAATTCTATAGAATGTTCCCCCAAATTGCAGGAAATGCAATTTTAGAGACTCTGGATTACAAAATTTTCTGTGGGTGCATGCCCCCGGAACCACCTAGAGGTTTTTCACGCCTACGTTAATTAATATTTCTTTTCTACAGACAGGATTATGAAACTATGCTGTCATAGATAGTTGTAGATTGTATATTTGTTTCACTGCTTGTGTGTGTATATCGTTTAGTTTTTCTGCTCATTGTCTCATTTTTTTGTTAATTAACAATTTATCAAAACAAATTTTATCACTGCACATTTTACATTTTATCACTGCACATTTTACTTTTATCAATGCACAAATTGGTTATCACTGCACACTAAAATTAGGTATGCTTGGCGGTATCAAGCTGCCAAGCTATGGAACGCAATACCTTTGAATGACCTTTGACGTAATAGATTGTAAAATGTAAACCTTCTTTTCGTTTTAATCTGTGCTTAATCCGTAATTGCTGAGGTTAAATGTTAGGAGAGTGAAACGCGGAGCTTTGTGACAACTTAGTTTTATTTTTCCCATACAATTTATTTCTACAATGCTGGGGTACTGTCTGTACGTAAATATAGGCTCGGTATTAGGCAACCTCTGCTTTCAAACTAACTATATTATATATGTGAGTTTTCGGAGCGCCTGCGATGTCAACAATGTCGGTCTCAAGTCGCTCACAAGTCAACATTGAGATTAGATTACGTCTGTACAGGATTTGTGAGAAAATATTAGTTGATATTAGGTTGTGAACAGCGGTCGCTCAGTAGGAGCATGCGCATTGGACTTGTTGTAACAATTTATTACATGGTCCTTCGAGCCGGATTAATTTCTAGCGACAAGATGAACGAGATTGCTGAACAAACGAAAGTGCGAACTGGACATAGATTAGAACGTATGTGAAGAAGATACTAAACTCGACGGAAGTTGCTTTTGCACGCATGCAGCTAAAGAACCCCAAATGGTGGAAAAGCTAACCTCGAATCAGAACATCTCTTAACCGAAAAGCAAGATGTTGTACAAACTCTGGACGATGGTGTATTGGAACTGGTCGAAGAAGAAAACGATATCATGAAAGAAATCGAAGACTCCAGTGACTTTAGAAAGGTAATGAAAGACAAAGTTCGCCAGATCGAGAATTTCCTTTCAACACTGAATATTACTCCGAGTACAAGGTGAGAAGTTGAGAAGTCTGTAAACCCCGCTTAGGTTAAATTACCAAAGATAGAAGTAAACATGTTTTCAGGAGACCCCAAAAAATGGCAGACGTTTTGGGATTTGTTTGACTCTGCAATTAATTCGAACACTCAGTTGGCTGACATTGATAAATTCAACCACACGAGATCCTTGTTGGAAGGATCTGCTGTTTCTTCAATCTCTGGATTATCCCTAGGCTACAATCAGTGTCAAAATTGTTGGAACAGCCCCATTTGAAAGGCAAGAATTCATGCAAGAATTATTTTCATTTACAAAGATTGCAACTTGCTGAAACATCTTCCGACGTTTCCGTACTGAATATAGATATTCTGATTGAGGCAGATCACAACTGGAATTTCGTCACTGGTGAGGTGAGACGTGGAGAAATTGGTCCAGTGGCATCATGAACAAGATTGGGATAGGTTCTGTCTGGCTCCATGGATAACCTTAGAAATTATCCGGAGGTAAACACCACAGTGCAATATGTCAATGCCTATACACTCTCAGAACAGATACATTTGATCAGAATGCTGTGCAGTCAGTTGTGTCAAAGCCAATCGAGCAAGAACTTGCCAAGTTCTGGAAAATTGAATCGATTGGAACTCAAGAGAAAAGCATTTCAGTTCAAGACACATTTGAGGACTAGAATGTATTAGGATAAGAAAGTGGCGTCATGTAAAGGTGCCGAAATGTATAAAATTTAATGCCACATGTATAAAATTAGGTCATCGTCTGACCTGAAGCAGGACACATCGTCCGAAACGTCGTCCATTAATAAACGTAAGTACTCTTACTCAAGTATTTTTCGACACATTGAAGTTCTCTTATTTCTCCTTATCATATTATATCCAATTTAGCAGCTTTTATATTTATTATAGGAAAGATAAGAAGACAACCAAGCTCCGGGTCGTCTATGATGCATCACCTTCTGATTGTGGAATTCCCTGAATGCCTGTGTACATGCAGGCCTTACTCTGCAGGTCTCGAATTTGATGGATATCCTGATAAGATTTCGCATTCACAAAATAGCTCTTGTTGGTGACAGAGAAAGCATTCCTTAGGGTCTCAGTGAATGAAAAAGATAAAGATGGATTAAGATTCCTGTGAATTGTGACACCACCAAGAAGGAACCAGAAATAGTTGAATACAGATTTACCAGAGTCGCAGCAGGTTGTTTTCTTATGAACAAGTATGCCGAGTCTGACCCATCCTTTGTCAAGAAGCTTTACGTAGATGACTTGAATAGATGGACTGCAGCTGTACCAACAATCCAAATTATGCCTAAAGGAAGCAAGAATTAATATGCCAAAATGGGTTGATGAAAAAAATAGGTTGATGAAAATGATCCAGGAAATGGAATGGTCCCACCACGTTGCAGCACATTCTCATGAGATCGTGTCAGAAGAGGATCAAACCTACACTAGTTCAGTGAATGGGCCAAGAAAAGTCACCCAGAAATGTTCAGAGCACAATATATTGGGGGTTATATATGGAATCACTTGAAGGACACCCTTATCACAAAGCTGGGCTTTATTGCAGAAATGACAGAGCAGATACATTAGACTAAGCGAAGCGTGCTGAAGATAACTGCCAGAATGTACGACCTAACGACCCATTGGGCTTCATTTCCCGGTGACCATCCAGATGCAGATGATGTTCTAGGAGCTCTGTCGTGAAAAAATGGGGTGAGATGAATTCCTGCGAGAAGATCAAAGATGGTTGGCGAAATCGAAGGGCCTCTGTATTATTTCGGCAGTGACAAAGATAATCCAGAGTCTGTAGAACTACATGACTTTAGGGATGTATCGAAATCCGCCTACGCAGCTGTGGTTTATTTGAAATCAGCAAAGCCGCCGAGTACACTAAGCCTGGTGGCATGCAAGACAAGAGTGGCACCATTATCCTTGTAGTCCATCCCAAGACTTGAACTTCTTGGAGCTCTTATCTTGGCAAGGCTAATCACCCATGTCAAATAAGTAATTGGAAGTGTCGTCCGTGTGAGTAGTCTGAGTTGTCGGTGAGACTCCATGGTGTCTCTTTACTGGATTAAGGGGAAGAAAAGAGTTTGGAAGCAATTCGTACAGCGTCGTGTGGACGTAATATGCGCGCTGGTTGCTAGCGGTTCGTGGAGATTCTGTCCTGGTTCTTGCAATCCTGCTGATATACACACAAGAGGGATGAAGGCTTCCAAAATTTATCAGAATGCTCGTTAGTGGAATGGTCCAGAATGGCTTTGCCTACCAGACGATTTGTGGCCTAGCAGGCCAGAAAAATCAGAGCCACGAAAGCTGCAAGAGACCAATACGAACATGACATGCATGCACTGAGCACGCTTCGATAAGCATCCTAATCCCGATAAAAATAATTTGCAGCGCTCAAAAGTTGTTTCGTGCATGACCGCTTACCTGCTCCGATTCATTGGAAATATTAAAGCCGCGGAAAAGAGTCAACGTGCTGAAAAGATGTGGATTCGGGACATAAAGTCAACATTCAGTCAGACGAAATTAGAGGAACTGCAAGCTACCCTTGGACACGCTGACGGCATTATCACTGCAAGGTTCTTGTCAAGAAGGTCAAATTTCCCTCTCTCGAGATATGTCGATCAGTCAAAATAGTTCGTTGGAGCTCAACTCGTCTTCGGATTCTGTTTTTGTTGAACTTGGCGGTTTTGGTGAAACACATTTTTGCGAAGTGGTTGACTCCGTTGCACTTGTGGCAGGTCTTTCCATACGCGGAACATTTATCTTTGTTGTGTTTCTTTCCACTTCGGCGCCACGATTCTTGTGGTCTTGTGTGGCTATTTGTCTTGTCAGTGTGTTGTCCTTTTCCCTGCAGCGCGTCGGCTTGAGCGTTGACATTGTTGACTTGTCTTTGGCGCCATTCTGATTCAAGTTTTGAAGTTGAGTAGTTTTGCTTGCCCAGCGGCGCGCATGGCAGTGATAGGAGTTGTTCACGAACAGTTTCCGAGTCGATGCCACAGATTATTCGGTCGCGAATAAGCGTGTCTTGTAGAGTGCCAAATTCGCATGTTTTCGCTTCAGTGCGTAGATCAACAACAAACGTGTCGAATGGTCTGCCGTCTTGTTTACATGTATTAAAAACGTACCTTTCGTAAGTACTATTCTTCTTGGGTGAACAATAAGCTTCGAATTTTGCTATTAGCGGAGAAATCTTGCCATTTTCATTTTCAGTGAAAGTGAAAGTGTCGTACACTTCGAGAGATTCGAGGAGAGATTCGTCGCCAATGACGTGTAGAAAGATAGCACACTGTGTGGCTTCGTCTTTTTTCTCAGCGCCGCTCGCTTTGGCGTAGAGTTTCCATTTTTTCTGCCATCGTCGCCAGTTATCTGATATATTCCCCTCGAGCTTCAGCGGTTCTATCGGTTTGAGGTTCTGTTTTCTGACACCATGTAGTATATGTACTCGACGACATGCAAGACAAGTGACTTTTATTGGGTGCGTCACTAGTATTATATCTTATAATGCTGCATAATTAACATGAACCTAATTAACTCAAATGTTACATGGTTTATACAATGCGCCTCTTCATAGTCATAAATGTAAAGTTATTTACAGAATAATTTAATATATCGTCGTACCATACAAGTCAAACAATGGAATGATCGAGAACGACAGCCTCACCTCGACTACCGCCGAAGAAAACCTACTACGCGAAGATGACACATTCATGACACCCGAGTTTGAACTTATAGACGGACCGTGATCCTTTGCGCGCTACTGTTCAACCCAGAACCCTGCGAAAAAATGAAGCCGGGAAATGCGGGAATATTTCGCGGCGGCCATCTTCAGAAGGGACTACGCTATATAATAGTTTTAGTTACTGCTCTCTAATCTTTTAAGATGCTACAATGAATCAGTTGTCGATGGTTTTCCCGTAATTTAGAACACAAATTATGGCTCCATTACACTAATTACGAAGCCTGAAATATTTTGCGGCCAATGCGGCGGCCATATTGGAGTGACCACTGTGGTCGCCACGCGCTAATTAATTTTCTGCTTCATAGTTACTGTTATGGAGTCGTAGTTTGTGTTCTATAATATATTCATTTTAGCATCTTAAAAGATCAGAGACAGATTAATAGTCTCTGTCGCTATATAAACTCCATCCCTCCAGCGGAATGAATATTCGCGTAAGTACTTCATCTTGCAGGGATATAGCGAACCCATACCACTAAACAAGAGATTAAGGTCAGATTCCGTTAGAAAATTAATTAGGCGGTGGGTTACTTTAGGCATAGACAATCCACAGGCATACCGTATTTACTCGTTTGAGCGCCGCGGCGCTCTTTAAATTTTCAGAGCTTCGGGTACGGCGCTCATTCGGGGGCGGCGCTCAATCGGGGGCGGCGCTCTTTAAAAAAATCTTTTATTTGTGAATTATAACAAGAACTTTTAACAATAAAATAAACAAGTTTTAAATGTCTTTGTCACTAAATGTCCCGAGAGCTTTAAAGTACACTCACTTTGAACTAAAAAGCATTGTAATACAAGAAAATAAATTTCCGAGGTCGATTTAAGATTTGTGGTTGTTTTATATTAGCGTTTTCAACGATTCTGACGGTGCTTCGATTAAGCGCCGCATTTGAAAATAACTAGTGCGGCGCTCATTCGGGGGCGGCGCTCTTTAAAAAAATGTGATCTCAAATGCGGCGCTCATTCGGGGGCGGCGCTCAATCGCGTAAATACGGTATGCCTCTGGATTCCAGAGGCATGGATTGTCTTAGCCTGCGGCGCAAGGGTTTGTCCTTAGTGGTTAGCTATCATGAAGTACTTACCAATATTAGTCATAAATCCGGTGACAATATTACGCGACCGCGGGCTCAAGGTTGCTCAGCATGGCCTTGCTGTTTAGTATAGCCAATTTCTGCTTCTTGTTCTTTCTATGATGAACCAAACGTTGCAGAAGCTCGTACTCTTAGGATTCACTGATGTTGCTGGGGCGGGATGTCGAGCTCTTCTCGGGATTGACTTGATGTTCTACTCCGATGCAGAAAAACTAAGCTACCAAATTCCTGCTCGAGATGGTGTTAGCTTCTTGGATGTTGGTCTGGTTAGTTGCAAGGGTGATACAGAGTTTGACGATGCCTTCAGTCCAATAGAAATTATCAACATCAGGTCGAAAAATATCTCTCTTGTTATCGTTAACTGCAAGCCATCGTGGAAAGTTTGCCACGAGGTCGTCAACGGACTCATGGAGTTGTTCACAAAGAACCATGTGGAAACTTTGTATATTTTAACTGCTCTTCACTGTGCTGATGCCAGTAACGACTTGGTTTACGAAATAGCGATGTTTAAGGAAAAGACGAAAGCCTTCCCCGACCCCCCAAGCGATCTAAAAACATCGGATGAACTTTTTAATAAGCTGATTCAGTTCTTGTACGTGGAGAAGATTCCTACATCTTGTTTTATTGTCGCTGCAAAGAAAGCAAGAGAAGGAAATGCGAGCAGAGAGGATGGAACACTGAGTACTATCCAAGCTTTGCAGAGCTTAGCTGAAGAACTTACTGGTGTAAAATTTAACCTGCTTACCAGCCGAGAACTCGTTTATTCAGAAAACAAGAAAGACGATTCTGTTGAGATCAAGTCAATGTACCTTTAAAAGGCTTTAATCTCAGTAAGCATTTATAGTTCACAACAAATGTTTAAATATCATTTAACATTTTATAAGAAATTGCAACAAAAGTCATTATTTGTTGCATATTAGTTTCTCATCAGGAAGCTTACATAATTATATAAGTTAACTGCACACTTCGTCATTATCACACTGTGACGACAAAATGTTTTTCAAACATAAACCCATTGTTCCTACAAGGGGAAGACAATGCCAGCAATTTCTTTTCGAGTTATTAAATAAGGAATTCATTATATGCTTTTCAGATCCTTTCATTATTGTTTTTGTGGCCATTTTTAAGAAGCTTAATGAGAAGCTAATATGCAACGAATAGTGGCCTTTAAGCCCCAGGAGTGATTAGCATCTATCTTCTCCTAATAATATCAATGGTTGACCAAGCATAAAAGTAATGAGAATAAAGGAAATGATCACCAAAGATGAACTGACATGTTTTAAAACCACTTCTGCCACTATCAGGGCCAGACTAGACTTAAAATCTTTACTGGGAAATGGCCACTGGAGGGGCCCACCATAATAAAATGTAAGAATTGAACAAACAACCTAGGTTTGATTTAACTTATCTTAACCCTAAATAACACACCTTTGAAGGCACTCTCAGTTTATAGTCCAACGTGAGAGATGCTTGTGGGTTGCATATGCGCAGTCAAGGTCCCAAAAAAGTGATCCCAAAAAATAATTTTGCCCTCCGCATAGGTTCTTTTGGTAATCGGTGATGTGTCGGAGCTTTAGTCGGACGCTTTATGTTCGACTAAAGCTCCGACACATCTCGACGATTTTACCAAAAGAACCTCTGCGAAGGAGAGAGGGTTTATTATAATCGTAGCAATTGACTTTCCGGGCAGAAAATGGCGAAGAATAAAGATAAGAGCCCAGCTTAAAATCTTCAAATGCAAAACCATGACAATAAAAAAATTCGAATATATTTACTAACGTTTCGTTGCTGTGACCTAGCCAGCTAATGCTTTGCGCGCTTGTGTTGTTGTTTTGATTTCGACTCCTCGGTTTATTACGTTTTCTTGTTGTTTGGTTATCTTCTTAGGACATAATAAGCTGTTAAAAGTCGTTTAAATAAGTTTGTAGTGATGTCTGACTTATGTCGAATATTGTGAACCGCACTCTGTCAGCATGTTCTATTCTCAACGGCTTCGATTACAACGGCCTTGTACAATACAACGGCTTACAGTAGTGAGCGTTCGTTTCTAGCGTAATATCTGTTCCTCTACTCATAGAATATATGGAATATAAGGATCTTATACTATTGGCTTTGCCAGGAAACTGCGCGTAATAAGGAAACTTCAACGCATCAAACGGCAAACAACGAGCGACGGATACCTGTCTCAAAACACAATTTCACGGCCCACCGAGTGTAATCAAATACTTATCAAAAATATGACAATAATAACTTACAACATTATCTCTGCTCTTACGAAAAACACAATTTGAGTAATTTACGGCAAGGATTGCTCAGATATCGAAGGATTGGTTTACTTGTTCAATTTCGTGCGAGCAAGCTTGTGAGCGTGCAAAGCATTAGCTGGACAGCCTTTAAGTATGGGGCGCCAAACCAGTCAATATTGTAATATGAATATATATGGTCAGTTTTACTTTTTGACCTCAGTTTACTTTTTATATGGTCATATGCGGACTTTATATGGTCATATGTGGACTTTATATGGTCATATGCGGACTTTTTATATGGTCTTATGCGGACTTTATATGGTCATATGCGGCCTTTTTATGCTCATATGCGGACTTTTTATATGGTCTTATGCGGACTTTATATGGTCATATGTGGACTTTATATGGTCATACGCGGACTTTTTATATGGTCTTATGCGGACTTTATATGGTCATATGTGGACCTTTTATATGGTCTTATGTGGACTTTATATGGTCATACGCGGACTTTTTATATGGTCTTATGCGGACTTTATATGGTCATATGTGGACCTTTTATATGGTCTTATGCGGACTTTATATGGTCATATGCGGACTTTTTATATGGTCATATGCAGACTTTTTATATGATCATATGCAGAATTTTTATATGGTCAACGACTTTTTATATGATCTTCATGATGCATTGCGCGCATGAATACGTTGGCGACTAATGGCGGCTAGAAACTTCTAAGAGGTGTCCTCTGCATGTGAAATTGCTGCACAAGCACTTCAGGCTATTGGTAACCTTGGAAGTACTGACATCCGACGTTTAGCAGCATCAACTGCATCAAACCATGCTAATGTTTCGAGTCCATCGACTTCCAACCAAAGTGATGGCTTTACAGCCGAACTCGCGCGACGATTTCCAACGTTTAATAGTTCTCGTGATCGTGCCGTTGGTAGTACAGTCTGCACTAGAAGAACAAGAAACAGAAAGCAGAGTAAACAAAACAGTGATGAACCATCTGGATCTTTGGTAAAGTTTGGGCGACCATCCAAGTCAATTTATCACAAAGACTTGGTTATCATCCCAAGCCCTTATGCAAAACAAGTGCCAAGTCATTCAAGTAAAGTGAAGCTGGAAGAGAGAGGGCTGATTATTCACGAGTTTCCGTTTGACAAGCGGTGGACTCCCATTGAGCTCAGAGAAAACATTGACAAGCAACTTCCAAAGGAAAATATTATGTTTGAGTACCTCAAGGTAACTAATAAAAATAACTGTTTTATGCAATTTATTAAACAATCGTCAATCAATAACAAAATTGCTGGGGCAAATTTGCTTGTAGTAAATTCATTTCCCCATCTCCCTACCCCCTCCTGTTAACCATTCAATTTCAATGTTGGTGTCCATGAAGAGAGTCCATGTGATTGTTTAGTGAAAAGGGTGGAGGCTAAAAGGGATGACTCAAAAGGACCTTTTCGGTTCCAGTCTCCCTCGGCCGTATTTTCGTTCACGTCAAAAACATGATGATAACCATTAGCTGACCATCCAGGCATCACTACCCATCACCAGACAGCACTAACCATCACTACCCATCAGTAGGCATCACTACCCATCACCAGGCATCACTACCAATCACTAGGCATCACTACCCATCACCAGGCATCACTACCCATCACCAGGCATCACTACCCATCACTAGGCATCACCAGGCATCACTACCCATCACTACCCATCACTACCCATCACCAGGCATCACTACCCATCACTACCCATCACCATCATACTAGGCATCACTACCCATACTAGGCATCACTACCCATCACTACCCATCACTACCCATCACTACCCATCACTACCCATCACCAGGCATCACTACCCATCACCAGGCATCACTACCCATCACTACCCATCACTACCCATCACTACCCATCACTACCCATCACTAGGCATCACTACCCATCACTACCCATCACTAGGCCTCACTACCCATCACTAGACATCACTACCCATCACTAACCATCACTACCCATCACTAACCATCACTACCCATCACTACCCATCACCAGGCATCACTACCCATCACCAGGCATCACCAGGCATCACTACCCATCACCAGGCATCACTACCCATCACTACCCATCACTACCCATCACTAGACATCACTACCCATCAGTAGGCATCACTACCCATCACTACCCATCACTAGGCATCACTACCCATCACTAGACATCACTACCCATCACTACCCATCACCAGGCATCACTACCCATCACTAGGCATCACCAGGCATCACTACCCATCACCAGGCATCACTACCCATCACTACCCATCAACACCCATCACTACCCATCAGTAGGCATCACTACCCATCACTACCCATCACTAGGCATCACTACCCATCACTAGACATCACTACCCATCACTACCCATCACCAGGCATCACTACCCATCACTAGGCATCACCAGGCATCACTACCCATCACCAGGCATCACTACCCATCACCAGGCATCACTACCCATCACTGCCCATCATTACCCATCACTAGACATCACTACCCATCACTAGGCATCACTACCCATCACTAGGCATCACTACCCATCACAATCACTAGGCATCACTACCCATCACTACCCATCACCACTACCCATCACCAGGCATCACTACCCATCACCAGGCAGCACTACCCATCACCAGGCATCACTACCCATCACCAGGCATCACTACCCATCACTACCCATCACTACCCATCAACACCCATCACTAGACATCACTAGGCATCACTACCCATCACTACCCATCACTACCCATCACTACCCATCACCAGGCATCACTACCCATCACTAGGCATCACTACCCATCACTACCCATCAACACCCATCACTACACATCACTAGGCATCACTACCCATCACTACCCATCACCAGGCATCACTACCCATCACTACCCATCACTAGGCATCACTACCCATCACCAGGCATCACTACCCATCACCAGGCATCACTACCCATCACCAGGCATCACTACCCATCACCAGGCATCACCAGGCATCACTACCCATCACTAGGCATCACTACCCATCACCAGGCATCACCACCCATCACTAGACATCACTAGACATCACTACCCATCACCAGGCATCACCAGGCATCACTACCCATCACTAGGCATCACTACCCATCACCAGGCATCACCACCCATCACTAGACATCACTACCCATCACCAGGCATCACAGGGCCTAGTGGGTAGTGATGGGTAGTGATGCCTGGTGATGGGTAGTGATGGGTAGTGATGCCTGGCGATGGGTAGTGATGGGTAGTGATGCCTAGTGATGGGTAGTGGTGCCTAGTGATGGGTAGTGATGGGTAGTGATGCCTGGTGATGCCTGGTGATGGGTAGTGATGGGTAGTGATGGGTAGTGATGGGTAGTGATGCCTAATGATGTCTAGTGATGGGTGTTGATGGGTAGTGATGGGTAGTGATGCCTAGTGATGGGTAGTGATGCCTGGTGATGGGTAGTGATGGGTAGTGATGGGTAGTGATGCCTGGTGATGGGTAGTGATGCCTAGTGATGTCTAGTGATGGGTGTTGATGGGTAGTGATGGGTAGTGATGCCTAGTGATGGATAGTGATGGGTAGTGATGCCTGGTGATGGGTAGTGATGCCTGGTGATGGGTAGTGATGATGGGTAGTGATGCCTGGTGATGGGTAGTGGTGATGGGTAGTGATGCCTAGTGATGGGTAGTGATGCCTAGTGATGCGTAGTGATGGGTAGTGATGGGTAGTGATGGGTAGTGATGGGTAGTGATGCCTGGTGATGTGTAGTGATGCCTGGTGATGCCTAGTGATGGGTGGTGATGCCTGGTGATGGGTAGTGATGTCTAGTGATGGGTAGTGATGCCTAGTGATGGGTAGTGATGGGTAGTGATGCCTAGTGATGTCTAGTGATGGGTAGTGATGTCTAGTGATGGGTAGTGATGGGTAGTGATGGGTATTGGGTAGTGATGCCTGGTGATGGGTAGTGATGCCTGGTGATGCCTAGTGATGGGTAGTGATCCCTGGTGATGGGTAGTGATGGGTAGTGATGTCTAGTGATGGTTAGTGATGGGTAGTGATGGGTAGTGATGTCTAGTGATGGGTAGTGAGGCCTAGTGATGGGTAGTGATGGGTAGTGATGCCTAGTGATGGGTAGTGATGCCTAGTGATGGGTAGTGATGGGTAGTGATGGGTAGTGATGGGTAGTGATGGGTAGTGATGCCTGGTGATGGGTAGTGATGCCTGGTGATGGGTAGTGATGGGTAGTGATGGGTAGTGATGCCTAGTGATGCCTGGTGATGGGTAGTGATGCCTGGTGATGCCTAGTGATGGGTAGTGATGCCTGGTGATGGGTAGTGATGCCTGGTGATGGGTAGTGATGCCTAGTGATGGGTAGTGATGCCTGGTGATGGGTAGTGATGCCTAGTGATGGGTAGTGATGGTTAGTGATGTCTGGTGGTTATCATCATGTTTTTGACGTGAACGAAAATACGGCCGAGGGAGACTGGAACCGAAAAGGTCCTTTTAGCCTGTTGAATTAACACTAAACAATCACATGGACTCTCTTCATGGACACCAACATTGAAATTGAATGGTTAACAGGAGGGGGTAGGGAGATGGGGAAATGAATTTACTACAAGCAAATTTGCCCCAACAATTTTGTTATTGATTGACGATTGTTTAATAAATTGCATAAAACAGTTATTTTTATTAGTTACCTTGAGGTACTCAAACATAATATTTTCCTTTGGAAGTTGCTTGTCAATGTTTTCTCTGAGCTCAATGGGAGTCCACCGCTTGTCAAACGGAAACTCGTGAATAATCAACCCTCTCTCTTCCAGCTTCACTTTACTTGAATGACTTGGCACTTGTTTTGCATAAGGGCTTGGGATGATAACCAAGTCTTTGTGATAAATTGACTTGGATGGTCGCCCAAACTTTACCAAAGATCCAGATGGTTCATCACTGTTTTGTGAACTCCGCTTTCTGTTTCTTGTTCTTCTAGTGCAGGCTGTACTACCAACGAGAACTATTAAACGTTGGAAATCGTCGCGCGAGTTCGGCTGTAAAGCCATCACTTTGGTTGGAAGTCGATGGACTCGAAACATTAGCATGGTTTGATGCAGTTGATGCTGCTAAACGTCGGATGTCAGTACTTCCAAGGTTACCAATAGCCTGAAGTGCTTGTGCAGCAATTTCACATGCAGAGGACACCTCTTCGAAGTTTCTAGCCGCCATTAGTCGCCAACGTATTCATGCGCGCAATGCATCATGAAGATCATATAAAAAGTCGTTGACCATATAAAAAGTCTGCATATGATCATATAAAGTCCGCATATGACCATATAAAGTCCACATATGACCATATAAAGTCCGCATATGACCATATAAAGTCCACATATGACCATATAAAGTCCGCATAAGACCATATAAAAAGTCCGCATATGACCATAAAAAGTCCGCATATGACCATATAAAGTCCGCATAAGACCATATAAAAAGTCCGCATATGACCATATAAAGTCCACATATGACCATATAAAGTCCGCAGATGACCATATAAAAAGTAAACTGAGGACAAAAAGTAAAACTGACCATATATATTCATATTACAATATTGACTGGTTTGGCGCCCCATATTTAAGTGTTATATTACAAAAAACGGTTATAAATTTAATAAGTTTATTGAACAAAATAATATTCCAGTGCTTGATATTTGGTTTGTCACTTATCACTCACCCAAGAGTAAACAGTATTCCAAACTTCACTAAAATCAAACCAAAATATACAGTATTTTCTCGCCGTATGACATCATTATGACATCACATACCGGTCAACTAAGTTTAGAAAAATGGCTGAAAACTCACCAATTTCAATTATTTCTTCTGTTTTGAATTGAACTTTTTAAACTCTAACGAAAAATAGAATAACTTCAAAAGCGGTATAGTTAACCTTTAATGTGCGCATCGTTTCGTTTGCAGCCCTGCATATCGTTGATGTTATAATGAACTTGCATCTTTTACAATATTGATGGTGTCTTTCATAATTATTATGCAGGGCCCGCGGAGACGGGGGGGCTGGGGGGGGGCTATAGCCCCCCCACTTTTTTGGAAACCAAAATAAAGTAAAAGTAACACTAACTGGCGAAGATTTGCTTGATGTTTTCAACTTCAGATCATACGGGCCTGACATGAAGTTCTGTGACCTTGTCACTGTACAAAACAACCACAGGCTCCGAAAACGAGCTCGAGATCCTCGAGATTATTATTCAAAAATCGTAGCTGCAGCAATGGAGTTTCTCTCAAAAGGCAGGAAATAGCATTAAAGAGCCATAGAAAATCCAAAATTTTCCAGGCGGTTGTATTTATGACTTAGCCCCCCACTCTTTAATACGCTCCGCGGGCCCTGTTATGCATAGCAAACGAGCCAGAGGCGACTACAAAGCACGCCTTGTATCTTTGTGATATTACTACGCGGCCTACAAATAAACAACATGCCCTCCAAAAGTCGTGTGATTGGGTTAATAATATACAAGAAAATGTTACTCGACTGTGATTGGTTGGTTTCAGTGCATTTAATCCCAAACAGCAGTGCAAAAATCTGTAACAACAGTGCAAAAATCTGTAACAGTGCAAAAATCTGTAACAAACTCATCTGATTGGCTGAAAAAGAGAAACTAGCCAATCACAATGAAGCAAAATTTCCTCCAAAAATCAAAATACAAAGTTTTTAAACTTTTTGGTAAACAAAAAAATATGGCGGGTTTTAGCGGTGACCAGAGATTTGCAAATGCTGAACCGTCTTTGATACAGGAGCTACAAAATAATGCCAAAAACAAAAATACAGCTATAAGCACTGGTTTCTGGGTCAATGTTTTTAAACACGGAGCGAGTGCATAAGTAGAGGCTGAGTAGCTCAGCCAAACGCATCTGATTGGTCCGCACGACTAATTTTACTTCCGGTGCATACTTTGACTGAAGAGCTTCGCTTGTTTACTTGTTTTAATATTAAAAAATTGGACTTTCCCCTTGTTTAAACGTCGAGTTTGTCATTTTTCAAGTGTAATACATCATTACTATTTCAATAAGTCGAAAAATTACTCTTTCAATAAACTAAGGTAAGCGAAAAATACGGAAAATTCGGGAAAACACACAGGAAAACACAATACAAAAACATCCTGACAACAAAAACATCCCGTAATATACCGTATAGGCTATAGCTTTCGAACTCTATGGACACAGACAATGTATGAGAATATAGTGGTCTTTTGTGTTATATTTTCTAAAATATCATTTTGAAAATGGAAACATGTTTTAGACGAATGTACCTCAAGTGTACATATACGTGCGGAAAAATGTCAATTACACCAGAAGCAAAAAACAGTTTTATAGTGACGAAAGATTTCGGAAACAAACTTTACTTAGATGAATAACCATAGACAACAAACAAGACTGTCGGGTAAGTTTAAAACAAGCAGTAAAAGACATCGTTATTACTTTACCATGCAGAAAAGTCGATCATGAATATTCAACCAGTGGGGGAATTAGACATGATGAAGGACACCAGTTATTTTTAGTTTTATAGGTAATATTTTCATCAAGAATCGGGTAGCCCTTGCCAGTTTAGGTATAAATTATTGAAGAAACTTAACGAACAATAATTGTGTGGAAATCATAGGCCAAAAAACTAGGTCTAGACAGTGCAAATATATGTTTAGCGTCTCACCGTTATTGTTGTTGAATGCAGATGATATCCTTCGCTTTTTTATTCATATATCCACACTTGTAGTTGTAAGACAATTCTAACACCAATAATGTTCGGATAATGAATATCTCCATTAATGTCTAAACATTACTTCCTAATGACGACTTGACGAGACAAACAGCTTGTGAAAATACTAAAATATGGAACCCGCTGTCTGGTGAAAGCCAGACAACTGCTGCTAAAAAGTTCTAAATTTAAATTGTATTGACTTGCAAAAAGGCTTTATATGTTTTGGCAATATATAATAAAGACACTAGTGCTTTTTTTAATTCATATATGGGTAATTGAGGGTAAAAAATTTCTGAATGAATGAGGATAATCCATGCACTTCACTCACTCACTCATTGTCGACTTGACAGTTGCCATTTAATTTCAATTTTCGTGCGTAGACGGGCGGGGAGATCTCCCTTTTATGCGCTCGCTCTGTGTTTAAGAGCTGGGCAGAACAACGCGGATATTCAGGGGAAATTGAGAAGTACGAAGTGAGCGAGTTGGACACGGCACTTCAACAATTTTACGCCGAAGTAAGAAACAAGGACGGGGAAGACTACGAACCGGACAGTCTTCGCGTAATGATTGCAGCTCTCGACCGCTATCTAAAGGAGCATAATTTTAAAACCTCCTTAATTCGTGACAGAGAATTCAGCTTGTCCAAACAAGTCCTCGAAGGTAAAGCAAGACGACTTCGCGAAGAGGGGAAAGGAAATCGTCAAAACAAGGCAAGAAGTTGCAGTGCAGTGCAGTGCGGTGCAGTGCAGTGACAAACTAGGGAACAAAACATCAGAAAGCCTAGTGAATACAATTTGGTGGACACTCACCCAGTACTTCGGTTTACGTGGCCGCCAAGAACACCAGGTGTATTAGGGTGCAGTAGAGTGCAGTAGACTGTATTAGGGTGCATACTGCACTCTACTGCACCCTAATACAGTCTACTTCTACTGCACCCTACTGCAGTCTACTGCACTCTACTGCACACTACTCCACCTTATTGCAGCGTACTTCACCATACTATAATAGGCATACATGAAGTACTTACCATTTAAACGTTGAAATATACAATTGAGAAACTAAATAGGGTACTTTAGCGTTTCTTTCTTTAAATTGAAACAGATTAGAGGTATATTTAAAGGTATATTACAGTAAAATCAAAAGAGAAGGGCAGGGGAATACGTAAAATGTGCTGGTGATAAATCGTATAATATTATTGTCAAAGTTGACTCTCTCGTAAGCGACCAGCTATCAAACTTAAACCGCTGGCCAATGCGCCGCGAATTATTAAATCACAATGTTATTTAGCTAAATCGCAATGTTATTTAGCTAAATCGCAATGTTATTTAGCTAAATCGCAATGTTATTTAGCTAAATCGCAATGTTATTTAGCTAAATCGCAATGTTATTTAGCTAAATCGCAATGTTATTTAGCTAAATCGCAATGTTTTTAGCTAAATCGCAATGTTATTTAGCTAAATCGCAATGTTATTTAGCTAAATCGCAATGTTATTGAGCTAAATCGCAATATTATTTAGCTAAATCGCAATGTTATTTAGCTAAATCGCAATGTTATTTAGCTAAATAACACAAAATTACACGAAATAGTTTTTTTACAAACGGCGCCCCATAAAGACGCATGTCGCGTGACTTTGTGTAAACCAATTAAAACACGACCGGAAGATCAAGTTTTCTTGATCACCGGATGTTCGTCTTATAATTGTCTCGCACATTTTCTTGTATATTATTAATAAGTAATAGCATGGTTTCTCGTGCAATTTGGAAAAAACATGCACTCGTGAGTTTTTCAAAGACTTCAAATAGCACTCGTCCTTCGGACTCGTGCTATTTTGATAGTCTTTGAAAAACTCACTTGTGCATGTTTTTTCCAAATTGCACTCGAAACCATGCTATTACCTATACTTATAACAAATGAAAATGAAATACATAAGTGCAATAAGTAGCCTCCTTTGCGGGAAACTGTGTCTTCCGAAACGGCGGCTTTCAACAATGTTTTGGCTGCGAAGGGACAAACGGGCCGGTGCTCGGCCAAAAGCAACATTTGGGAAGACACAGAGTTGCCTGTGGAGGCGGCTACCCGGCAGTGTTGCCAAGTCAAGTTTCGTAAAAATCCCAATAAAGGTCTGAAAATATCCCAAGATTCCCTATTTTTTACCAAAAAATCCCAAGGTTCACCTTCACTTCCTGACTAGTTCCCAGGTCTCTATCGCCGTTTGAGTACTCCGACTCAAATAACCGAGAGACAAGAGCTTTCAAATAGAAAATATATTTCTTTAGTTAAACAAAGTACAAATTCACACGCCTTTCAGGGTATTGAAATTGAAATCAGCTTTTTAAAACGAAACTGTTTGCTCTGGAAAAATCCCAAGAAAAATCCCAAGGTCGAATCCCTGAGAAAAAATCCCAAAAACATCCCAACTCCTTCAAAAAATCCCAAGATCTTGGGATAAAATCCCAAGGTTGGCAACACTGCTACCCGGAGGTAAGACCATGGGTACGAGGTTGAACAGGCAATAAGCCCATATGCCTATATTTGGAAGAGATGATTTATGGAGCTTATTTTTGGAGTTTATGGTACGCACATGAGAAATCAATTTATAACTGCAGTAGCTGGTATAACAATTTTTATTTATATTCTTTTATTTAAAACAGTTAGTATAAGAACATATAATATTTACAAAGGGCCAAATAAAACACTAGCTGCAGAGAAAGCTGAATGGGAACATAGTCAATCGAGATATGGTCTGGAAACTCGGCAAACTTCAAAGCGACTATAATGAGCTACGTTTTGATGTTGAACCGTACCTTACACCGTGCACATCCTTTGTTTTAGGTTTATTAATATTTAAACAACACGGTTGAGCGATTAAACCCGAACGATTCTATTGGATGATTGCTTCAACTAAAATACAATAGGTTCAGTGACCGTGCACCGTGCACAAAATTGCATAAAGACGAACAATAAGATAGAACAAAGACTTTAGCTGAGTTTCCAGACCATATCTCGATTGACTATGATGGAATGAACCTGTCAGGCAAATTAAACGACAATATCATATTTTCCTTTCTCGTCTAATTCATTATTTCGTATAGCCTCTTTTTAACAAAATATAATTTATCTACAACAACAATTAGGTATAAAACTAACAAAGTTTTTCTTTAATTTAGTAACTTGCTAAAAGCAAGTACGCGATGCAGGCGAAAAGTAGGGATAATGAACAGAAAGACTGACTACTGGCGTTGTTTCGTTCATCAAAAATCGTATTCTCCATTGATGTCGATGATTCTAAATGGACAAAAACAAACCATTAATTAAAATTTGTGGTGCTTCCAATTTATGTTCAAGCATTGAGCAACACATGCATGCATTGAGCCATGCAGTTTCTGGGTTTTCAAAAAAATATCATGGTATTATTAACTGCATTCAGAGCGAGGTGTGTATCGGGAAACTGTATTTGCGTGAGGTTTTTGTCCGAAAAACTGAAGGCAGATACCATGTAAAGTCGTCGAAAATGCCCCCAAAACAAGGGTTGCTTATATGAAAGTTCGTTGTCGTCTTTACATGAAAATGGCTAATAGTTTTCCTCTAATCTTTTTAGTTTTTATATAAATTTGGTTTTGTTTATAGTATTTTTGGTAAATTGACGCATTATTTTTGTTTTTAATATAAATGATAGAAACACTATGCGAAAAAATCCTTCACAATAGCGTGAATAGAAATCTTGCACAATAGACTAAAACCACACTGTTGTCACGCTTTCGACAACCACACTGTTGTCACCGCATTCGCTTTAATTTACCAAAAATACGATAAACAAAACGAAATTTCTCACAAACTAAAACGTTTAGAAGAAAACTAATAGCCATTCCCATGTATAAGGCGACTTGTTTTGAGGTGGAGACTGGAGTGTCCCTTTAACATCCGGACGGAATTAGAGGAGATGAATTATATTCTAGCGCTCTGAATTAAGTTTTAAAACGGGCCAATAAGATTGTTGAATCGATCTGCCGATGCCTAGCCTGCGTGAGATGTTCTACCACAGGCTACCCGATGCCACCATCGTCTTCAGATGCTGCCGTTTATCTTACCTCTTCGCTAGTTCATTTCGCTTCATATTTACATCAGTTGGGTATTTATTTGCCGTATGATTTTTTAGATGAATTACGTTAAAGAAAAGCATTAATGATGTCCCAGCATACTTTATTGCTCGGGTTTTTTCAATGAAGATATCTAACTCATATATTTTCATTCAAATCAATTCAGAAATGTTCCCGCCATGTATATATATAGGCCGGGAGGTCCATCTCGTAGCATCCGGACCTCTCAACAACGAATCAGTACTTGGCGTATGGGTCTGACTCATCTGTTTTACAGATCAAAACATGATCCCATAGTATATCCGTTTCGTCGTTTTCCGTGTGTCGACGATCATCGAAAGAAAAATAAATATATCTTTCATATCTAGTATTTTTTACCCTGAAAAGTGTGTCAATGAGAAAGGTGTGTTATTCCCAAATGCGTGTTAAATGTGTGTTAAACCACAAAACAGGTGCATGTGTTTAACAACGGGTGTGTATTCTAAAGGTGTGTTACTTAACACCAAGAAGTGTGTTACAACACCAAGGAGTGTTTTTAAAAGTGTTTGTCAAAAGTAGCAAAACACAAAACACACTTTGTTTTAACACACTTGTTTTGAGAGTTTTTAGGTGGTGCTGTTGAGTCATAAGAAACTGGTTCGGAATCAGAACGGGATTTATTTATACTACGCTTTATAATAATTGTAACACAAGATAGTTTTTACTGAATACTCATAGCCTGCGTCTGAGCTCCGTAGCCCGTCCCAGCCCCTTTGCGCCGGCTACGCATATAAACGAATTTAGTTTAATTTGATAAACCTCACTTTTTATGCAATCGACATTTAACACTGCAATAAAATGTTTCTCGGATTTAGTTGGCAAGCTACATATGTGTCGCGGGGTATTCCAACTATAAAAGACTCTCTGATGGAAAGTTTACCTTGGTGTTCTCTTCCCTTTTCTGTTGTTTTGGCATCTGTTACAAGTCCTTCGATAGTCCTGACATCTATCACATTTTTCTTTGTGGTTGGGCTTCCTAAGATTTTAAATTACAGGATATTAAACCTTATATAGTGCCTATGTAAAAGTTTACCAACAATAGAAATGAAATAGAGTTTATCAACAATAGAATTGAAAATTAATTTTGTAGTAATTCATGAAGCGGTATGAACAAACCTGTAGTTGTCGCCACCGTGGTTGTAACTTTGGTACGAGGGATAACACATGCATAAATTTCTACCCTCATACAAATCATTGTTTGCCAATCCCATGGGTTGAAACGAATAAATCGAGCAGCTAACCGACGATTAAATTCGTGTTGGACAATTGTATCTCTGTCTTGATTGCCTTTGAAAATCTACAATTTTTGGGAACACAAAAGGTGAGAGTGAGAGAGTGAATTCTTATCAAAATGTTTATACTTTCAAAGTTGATTCTGTTTTTACCAAGTTCTAGCATATTAAACAGAACGAACACAAGGATTTACAATTCAAATTTAAAGGGGAACTATAGTCAAAAACCAAATTACTTTTAAATAAAAGGCCTTTTAGTATAATGTTTAGAAATGTTAATAGTTTTACGAGAAATCACGTTTATTTTAGTGTTTGCTATCACCATCAAGATCGATGTACAGCGGTGGTTTTCTTTTCAATTTTGACGTCATTCAGAGTGCTTGTCTTTTGTTCCTTGCACTCAATGACATCGAGTCTGAGCCGTCGAGCAAACTTTAAAATGGCGGCGTCCAGAAGCATAAAATACGAGAATGAAAACGTTATTTCTCGAGTACAAGAGCAGATATCGTAAAACTATTAACATTTATAAACATTATGCTTAAAGGCCTTTTATTTAAAAATAATTTGTTTTTTTACTATAGTTCCCCTTTAATACTTGAGTTGAGAATCCCACTCATAGGGCGTTCGTACTTTGTTCTATTATTTCATCGCGTTGCCGACGCGTTACAAATCATCCACTAAAAAAAGCAGTTCTTTTCTATTGTGACTCCAGTCAACCTCGCCCCCTCAGGGATATTTGTTTATTCACATATAATAAAATATAACCTATACATATTTTTCAATCAAAATCGCGTACATGCTCTTCATAACCAATGAAAAACAAGAGAGTAATTCGAGAGCCAATCAGGAAACGCATGCAAAAAACGTGCGCGGAAAGGTTTCAGTACAAATTCTGAGCAAGGCGTATAGTTGTTTACAGTTGTAAAGAAAAAAATGTGAGCAAATACGTATTATTTTATCTCTCTTGTTTAGACCCAACAGTTGTCCTAAAGACTTAGTTGATACTTGTCCTTTTGCTTGGCATTTTTACAGAACATCATTTTAGGTTAATAAATGTTCGCATTTGCCAAACAAAATGAACAACAAACATTCTATCACAATTCACAAGAAATTTAACCTCCAAAGTCGCCCAAATTTTGTCCGCCATTGCTCAAAACTTGTTCCAGACGAACCCGCGATTCCACAGCAGAGTATGGTTAATACTTGCAACTCCTATAGGTTAGGGGCTCGCCTCTGGGGGCTCGCTATATCCTGCATGGTTCGCTATACCCGTGCAAGATAAAGTACTTACCGAATATGTGATTGTGACGCCAGAGACTCAACAGGTGACAAAGCTTTATGGAAATTATACGACAAGTTACAACAGAAAGTTTTCCCCAACTAGCTTTATATTCATACACTTCCTATAATCCGGAACATGTTCTAGTAATGGCGGCCCATGTATTAAACAGAAATAGAAAATAACATGGAAAGTGCTTTGTACGGTTTTATATTCATGACTCGTTTGTTTCTTAATAAACTCAATCGCAGCTGGTAAATAAACTCAATCGAGCTGGCTCGCTCGTACCTCAGTTGTTGGTTTAATGACATATACAACTCGTGAATATAGAACCTTACCTCACTCTCCATGCAGTAATCTACTAATCCATACTGTACATTATATATATATATAATATATTATTATTATTATTATTATTATTATTATTATTATTACCTTATCTGTATTGTTTTCTTTGTAATTGAACCACTGCTTTCCATTAATGCTGTACATTATTTTGTACTGTGATACTGCAGCACCATAGTCGTAACCTTGCGTAGCTACTCCCGTTACATTACGAACATGTTCTAGGTCCACCTGCACAATGAAAATAACAAATGATCGAAATACATTATAATAAAGTAAATGGTTTGAACCTAGGAGTATCATTAGATATGTGAAGTTGATCGTCCTACTCCAGGTTGCTGTAGTCTTGAGAAAGACTATCGTTGGTGACTGACCTCACTGACGTTTCGAACTACAATGTCAACGAGACCAACAGCAGTACAAACCGTAACAACAGCAACAATACCATACATCAGAGACTATTTTACGACCTTACAATACAACATACATGTAGCCCACAAATACTGACCAAAGTATTTTACCATGTAGCAACATATACTGACCAAAGTGAAAGACAAAGAACAGCCTCACAAAAGACAGGGTGCAGTTTACAAGATCAAATGCGCCGACTGCCAGGACACATATTGGTGAAACCGGCAGAAACATAAAAATCAGACTAGCTGAACACAAACGAGCTACTAGAAACGGGGACAGGACGATACACCCACGCATGTCACCGATGAGGAACAATATTGGCCCACGCTTAACGCATGACGCAACACCCACTCACACTAATTATGACACAAACAAACTATGACGTAATGAACCAGACGTATATTATATAGACAAACCTGACAAACACGCTTTACTTGAAGACTATGAAGATGACCGCCGCTGAGGCTGTCGAAACGTCAGTCACCAACAATAGTCTTTCTCAATACTACAACAACCTGGACGATCAACTTCACAGATCTAATACATGATAATGTCAATAATATACATTGTCACATATCCTAACACTATATAAAGAGAGGGACTGATTTGAGGTATACAAACAAACATTTTCAGGGAGAGGGAGCATACTCGCGCGCACAAATTGTTATAACTAACAATTTCATGTGCATGCTCCAAAACTTTGTAAGCTTTTTCTTTTGGACAATGGAATATTAAACACTCTTGTACATACTACGCCATTTTGTCGGTTACTTTCACATTTTTATTTGGAATTCTGATTCCGCCTATATTAAACTATACCGATCAGTGCCTGTTCAACCTCAGGCTAGGAAAATCTTAGTTAGAAATCGCTGGAAATAAGGAGATCTAGATATCTTCACATGTCACAAGAATAATTTACATCTTCAACACGCCAACAGGGACCCCGTAACGAGTCTAATGACTAAAGGGTATGGACAAGAGGTAGTTTTCAAGATGGCGGCCAATATTAAGATTTATGTTAGGGTTAGGGTTAGGAAACCAGCTTAAGGGTGTTCGGACGTATTTAGATTTTCAGACCTTATATCTGTTGCTAAGGAAGCTTAGAATGAACAAATTTGTGGGTAAAAAGCCTGGGTACGAGGTTTAAAACGAATGTGGCTCAACCACATGTTGACATTATAGTACATTTCTGAGTGTCGTGTAAATCTAAATTACTTTCTACTACAAAAAAGTGCGTATGAATTTGTTAATAAATTAAATAAAAATGAAGTTATCAATATTTTATTGTGTTAATTTACTCACCTTAAAAATTCAATATCCGGGCTACTTTTTAAATATTCTTAAAATCCATACGTACTTTTTTGAAGATAATAGTGCAGATTCTAATCGCATGTGAAAAATTAATTTTACTTAAAAACCTTCAAAGATTATAATATAGGAATTTTCATTTTTCGGTGACGTCACGATGACGTCATCATATGACATTACCCCGAAAGAGTTTTACCCACATATACCACATACAGACTGTCTCGATGGATTCTTAAATCTGTGAAATTCTATGACCTCCCGGACTCGCCAAATTCGTTTTGTCGTCGTTTACACGATAATCACGAACCCGAAAACTTTTTGCGACGAATCCGGATACTTTTGAATCCAGAATCTAGTTAAATGTGAATACTTTCAGAATCCTAACAAACGACTGGTGCATTATGTGATTATGTAAACGGTCTGTTTTAGTGTCTGTTTTGTCACCTGTTTTAGTCATGCATTTATCACCGTATCTAGTCTAGATAGGGTGATCAAATGTCCCTAAATTCATCTGTTAAACACAAACGACTGAATCCGACTATTTCTTCACGTAAACGCTTAATAAATCTGAACATTTTGAATTATCCGGAAACATTTCCCGCCGTATGACTAAACAACGCTTCACTTACACGCGTAGAAAAGTTGCAAAACTCGAATTGCTTATCCGGCATAATTGTTTAAATCAATTCCAAAAGCATTTTATAAATTTTCAGTGTGATTTTAATCCTTAATTTATGAACCATTTTATTTATTATTGTGCACCTATTGGTGACATGGGTTATTGGGTGTTTTCCTGCATGCTAAAATATTATAATAATAGAATAACAGTCATGAAATATTTGTATACCTGAATGTATTGGTCCCTATTTGACGTCTGAGAACACCAAGCTCCCCATACAGTTTTTGTCTCGTTTATTTTTCTCACTTCGTTATTCAATCTACCAAGGTATGGATAATGTCCGCTACGGTAGGATGACGCATCAATCAGGCGATCAGGTAACTCTTTACTCTCCAGACCGACTGAGGAGTTACACTGGAAATCTAAAGCATTAAAGCAATGAATATAAAAATTAATTAAAAAACGAGTTAATTTCAACGATTGAAAGAATAAAATAACTTTTTAAAAATTGATTCGGAGACCGGGTTCGTTTCCCGGTTGGGGCAAGTCACTTTTTCCATGTATGTATTTGACTATATATTTTTATTTATTTATATATATATATATTATATATATATATATATATATATATTATATTATATATATATATATATATATATATATATATATATATATATATATATATATATATATATATATATATATATATATATAAAATATATTTATATATATATATATATTATATATATATATATATTTATATATATATATATTTATATACACTAGCACTGCACTAGCATCGCAAGTCGCGGGTTCAATTCCAGCCGGAAGGCCTTGAAGTTGCATTTTTCGCAACTGGTCCCGGTTTGGTCTTAAAATGTATATATTCCTACACTCGAAATTTTCCTTCACCATAAATCCTGAGAATATATATATATATATATATATATTGTTGGAGACACGATTAATTTCACCGCATAGAAACGAACGCATCAATAATCGTTTTTGAAGCTGTTCAAGCTCGCAGTGTACGTGTTTTATTACTGAAACTATTATTAATTGTTTATTGAATATAGTACTTGACCAGTTTCAAATCATCGTATAAAATAGTGCGTCTTTAATCAAGCTATTTAAAAAGTCTCGCAAAATGCGCTTGATCACTCAAGTCTAAAACTTGATCACTCAGGTCTATAACGCTCGGCTATCGCGGCCTCGTGTTTTAAATCTCGTGTATTAATAATTCATGAGCCCAAAACAATGGAAATCAGCACCGAGACGGTGGTTTGGATATCGGAGGAAGAAATTACATAAATTAAGCCAACTTTCACCTTGATTTTCTCTTAAAATACTGATTTGTTTGAGATGTAATATGAAACACTCGGAAGAGTGTTTCATCAGGATGTCCAAACACCTCGACGTTTGTTTAAAAACCTCAGCTTCGCCTCCGTTTTCAACAAACTTCTCGGTGTTTGGATACCCTGATGAAACACTGTTCCTCGTGTTTTATGTAATATATAAAACACGAGCCAGGAAGTGTTTCATCAGGATATCCAAACACCGAGAAGTTTGAGTTGAAAACCGAGGCGAAGCCGAGGTTTTTTAACAAATTTCGAGGTGTTTGGACATCCTGCAGAAACACTTCCTCGTGTTTCATATTACATCTCAAACAAATCAGTATTTTAAGAAAAAATCGAAGTGAAAGTTGGCTTAATTTATGTAATTTCTTCCTTCAATATCCAAACCTCCGTCTCAGGTGCCGATTTCCTTTGTTTTCGGTTCATGAATTATTAATGCTTATATATATATTAAATAAAGCACTTTACAACTCGTTTTTGAAGTAATAGTATACGTGCACGTTTTAAATTTAATGAATGCTTTGAATTCACTTTGTCGATCTTTAATTATCAAAATACTCCATATGAAAGTGAAACTCTCTTAGAGAGTATGGGACTCTTAACACTCTCATTTGAAAGGCTTTTTAAAATAGCAAAAACTGTATGATTTAACGCTTCAACAAATCCAAATTCACCGTTCATATACATGTCAAGAGTGAAGACACGCAACTCTCATACACTACAATGTTGGAGGAGTCAAACATTTTAGAACTCCCTAAAATAAATACAACAGGTGGACTAAAATCATGGCGTTATACTGCTGCAAAAGTTGGAACTCATTATCAGCGATCACATAGTCTATACGAGAGAAACAAATAACTTTAACAGTAACACATTCATACTAGATTACTTATTATATATACAATACATTAATTTATTAAGGTTTGTAATAGTTTAGTGCTTATGTGAATATAGTGAATTATACTAATTAATTGTAAACCGGTCATGCAAGATCCAGTAATTAACATGACATTTTTAGCCTGTTACAAATCCAACATCAGACCAAGGGTCAAAATAATATATCTACCATCAATATTTTCAGAAAAGAAAGCGCACCAACGCATCGCCTGAATGTTATGTCGTCGTTTGGAATCGCGTTGCGACTTCATGAGCTAGTTTCATCTTGGCATGCAATCCTGATACTTTTTCAAAAAGCTGTTCAACTTTACCCCCAGGCCAGCCGACACAAAACTGCACAAGTTTATCAAAACATCCCTCGATGACTCCATCATTTAAAAAATATCTTCAATCCAAAGATGGAGTAAGAACACAATATACATCTTTAAACTTCAACGAGATTTGAGAGTGTTAAGAGTATACCCAGTTTATTGCATGTTTGGCATGATTGTTCCGATCTTGGGAATTGAAGGATTTTGTGAAAGGTCCAAACTCAATTTTGATGTACAAAAAGTACAATAAAGTTGAAAAGTACAATTTTGATGGGGACTAGAATTTAGAATAATTGAGAAAATATACTGTGACTTTTAATTGAAAGTTGTACTCAAAGCCAAAGCTAAAGGTCGTATTTCCCGATAGATTTCAGATCAAAAGTAAACAGCAATATTGCAGCCACTGTTCATAAAATACAAAAATGATCTCGTAATCACCAAGAATTGATCACCGAGTTTCTGCGCAAGGAAACTGCTCAACAGCGTAATATTTTCCATTGATCCTTGTTTTCGATAAATGACACTGAACAGTGATAATAATGATTTTGATGACTCAAGAAAACATTAAAGCAAGCCGTTCAACTTTGTTGGCAGTAAATATGAAAAGAAATACATGGCGTTCCGGCCATTTTGTAGTAGTTCACATGTTCATTGGTTAAAGGTGAATGTTTAGTTAAACATTTTATGACTGAAAGATCAAAAAATGGCCGTAACCCGAAGGCGAAGGACCATCTTGAACATCTTTCCAGATGGTTCGCTTGATTTCCGGCCAAGTTAGTTGAGACAGCTCGGAGCGCGCCTTCTGCCCTTTGTTCTTTAATGAAAATTTATACTCGTGCATACAAGTTTCAAAGATTGTCGATTTACGTATGTGAAACTTACTGTGGTCTATCTTTATAAATCAGATGAGATGTGAAACGGCGCGCGTCGTCTCCTCACTTGGTCTTGGTGCTGTCACATGTACAGAGACGGCATTTTGTCTGCCATTCACATGGCATACATGGCATTTTGTCTGCCATTCACATGGCATGTAGTCACCGAACTAGTGTTATTTATGTTATAACACTTCGAGTTATATTTCTCCGGTCGACTTAATTTCAATGTAGACATGCAATGTAGACAAGTTACAAAACAAACCTACAGTTCTACTGTTCAAGCATTTCTAGTATGTACAAGCTGTCATATTTAATAAACTGACATATGCGGCTCTTTCTCTCGATATAATAATATACCATTATAACGCAAGTTAGTTTTAGGTTAGTATTAAGGTTAGTATTAGGGTTAGTATAAGGTTAGTAAAAGCCCAAAAGTAAAAGCCTAAAGTTTTCGGGTTAGCCAACATGTCATACAATACATCCATATAATCTACTGACAATATCAGTTAAACGCTAGGTTCTCTCTCGTTATAGATGGTTTTAAATTAGTTTATTTTGTTAAAACTCGAACTAGATCAAAGAAATGTCTAGTTTATTGTCTATAACGCGATTTGTGAGCCCGGGTACTTTTTGTATACTAAGCACAAAGGCGTTAAGGTGTTTCACGCATTAAGAGTTCGATTGGTTGGTCAGAAAATGCGCAATATAGTATGTTTTCCTTCCTTAATCCCTCAATCCCTCGAATCAATGCCATATAAAAGCATTGTTTTGTCGAATTATGTTACACATTCGTAATTTCCCGAGACGAAACCATCTTTTGAGATCTCTTTCATTTTGAGAAAGACGTTTTAACACGGCGTAGCTTGTAAAGTGTTTTGTGATAACACTTTGTCATTACACTTGATGAAATCGGCATAGCGTGCCGCGCTAGAATACTTTAAAACAATTAGTGCGTTGTACAATAAATCCAAGTACGAAACCTCACGAAATTAAATGGCGGAGCTGTGCATCTCGATCGTTTCTTGTGCGACGAAACACTTCTTAAACACTTCTGCGATAAAAGACGACTTTGGGTGGACGCACGCAATTCATTAGATTCTCTTAATCTCCACGTGATGTTTAAGTGGGACGCTTTTCACGAATATTCCTAAAGTCAGGAATCCATGAACTATTGAGCAGGACCTTGAACACGCGCAGACAAAGTTAGCACTCCGTGGCTTATGTTAA
This sequence comes from Chrysogorgia sp. JL179-B06, assembly GCA_035772405.1. Lineage (NCBI taxonomy): Eukaryota > Metazoa > Cnidaria > Anthozoa > Scleralcyonacea > Chrysogorgiidae > Chrysogorgia > Chrysogorgia sp. JL179-B06. Next base: position 714,650 of record JAYKKM010000391.1, read on the forward strand.
ACAAGTAACTATAACTTACCTGCCGTTGCGCAACACAGCGCGGCTAGTACAACCAACACTTTAAATACCATTGAACTCATCTCGATTTTCGCTCCGCGGAACTTTTTGAACGCTGTTCGTCGTAATAGCACAAAACGTGCGAAAGGTACATCCTCCTGCATTCGCGCCGTGGTGTTTATAGACGATCCAAAGGGCCATAAATCACTACAGAACAGAAACCAAAGTATCGCGAGAGCACATTGGCGGAGAAGAGAACGTTTGAACAGGATGATTAATGACTTTCCACGCCTGCCTCGACGTAATGCACCCCATCCCAAGATTCTGTGCATTTTTTCTGATGGTCATCCATCTTCTGATAAGGTATTGACATCTTGGCGTATTTGTGACATTTTTTCATTATTAAATCAACCTTGGGGCAAAGCGGCCCGCGATTGGCAAACACGATCACCGCGCACTCGTTCTCAATCTTTAACCATAGTGAATTTCGCCAATTTAGATCAAAATTGTCCTTAATCTTTCGTAGCATTCTCCATAGGCTATATACCTGGGTTCTTAAGCCGATCAAAAGTTCAAAACGTTAAATGCCTTCAATTATCGCGTTCCTCTTTGTGTAAAGTAAGCCGTTAATAATTCTTTTAATGCGTCTAATCTGGTTAAGCGGCGCATCCTGCAATCCATCATAATCAAGTGAGCGCTTCCGTTCGGGTTGCAGACACCCTCGCACTAAAAACAATTTGTCTCTCACAAAACTGTCAAAAGTTTGGCATACGGAAAAAATATACTGCATTCACGAATCCACTGTTTTGTATAGAATCGCGAAGTTGAGGTTATCGTATGCGATCAACTTACAACATATTCGTTAAGTTAACATCACGAACTTTATTCGTATATTATTTCATGAAGCGTTGAAGAGATTCTTGGTTTTCTTGCGTGACGTTTCTCCGCAAGGAAATGAGATATTCGTCTGTCATTATATTTCGCATGTGGTTTGGCAAGGTAAAACCTCGTACCCAGGCTCTTATCTCCGCATATGCCGCGGTCTCGAGGAATACACGAAATTAGCCTCCTCCGCAGGCAACTCTATGGCTTCTTTTTCCCGAGTCAATCCCTTCACAATCCCTATACTTCCCTGCAATCCCAGCCAAAACATTGCTCGCACACTTGGAAGCGATTTGACACGGAAAAAGAAGCCACAGAGTTGCCTGCGGAGGAGGCTAGTGTCGCGTGTCGACTCGTATAAATATGACACGAAGTCGGACCTAAAACTTATTTCATACATAACATGGCTTATTGTACAAAATATAGTTTATGTACATAGTTTACATAGTTTACTTATGTATGGAATAAGATTTAGGCCCAACTCAGGACGTGTGAGTGAATACGCAGTCGAAACTATAATTTTGTGTGTAAACGGACTAAATACCATACCACGATCACCTCCATTTCTATTGATCTCAATGGGAGATTTAATCCCTAAATTACCCTTAACATACATACTTTCACTAATTTTCCCTTAGTGAAAATTTCTAATCAGTTTCCCTCATCAACATACATGAGCGAACATCCAGATATAGATGAAGAGCACATTTTCTGACTCCCGTTATTAAAGGGACACTCCGGCCCAAATACAAATGCAGTTCATATGAAAGATCTTACTGACTTTAGTTTATTTCCAAAGTTTCAGCATTCCTATCAATTTAGTTGAGAAGATATTGCTAGTTGAAGTTGAAAATTTGTGGATTTTGACGCCATATTGGTTTTGAAAATATGACGTCATTGAGTGATTCTTTATCGTCAGTGGAGTTGTTTTGATGGCGATCACATAGTGATAGTTATTGTGAATGGTCTTTGGACGAAAATTAGTCGAAATAAACTATTTAGTTCATCATGCAGGAAAGTAGAGGAGCTTCTTAGGCATAATACGAGATCACTCAGTGACGTCATATTTGAGAAACAAAATGGCGTCGAAATTGGACAAACTCTCCAACTTCAACTAGCCACATCTTCTTAACTAAATTGATAGGAATGCTGAAACTTTGGAAATAATCTAAAGTCAGTAAGATCTTTCATATGAACTACATTTGTATTTGGGCCGGAGTGTCCCTTTAAGAGCTACATGTATATGCCAACAACCAACCGTGTAGTTTGTGCCGTGAAAAATACAATTGACCTCGGCGGGATTTGAACACACAGCCTCTGGATAACATGTTTAGCGCTCTACCAGCTAAGTTGCAAGGTCATTGGCAATGCGCTATTGGCATTGCTGGAAACGATGTCCTTGAGTTGACGGTTAATTTGGATGACATTTTGTGCTGATTTTTAATATATATATTTTTCTAACTGCACTTGCACTCGACAACATTAAGATATTCATCCACCCATTCATTTTACAAATAATATAAACCGACTTTTCTGACATTCCTATATAGGAAATTAACAGTAACAATATAATCGAAGATATACAGTACAAATAAAATACTTTTACAGGTTGGTGGACAGAACCCTTGCACCTATATTCCTCTGATGGAGGACAAATGCTTGAATTGAATTTTATTATTATTTATTTATTTATTTTGATGTCATAATTTGTTACAGATTGTTTTTATTAAGGCCCCTATAGTTTACATTATATTTATTAATTTATTTGCTTATAGTGATCAGTTCAAATTTTTAAAATAGAAAGAATATAAGCTATAAAAATGGTAAAAAATTAAAATACGAAAGATATTAATTATTACATATAAGAAAGCCTATGTGGTTTGGCTATTCCAAACCACAGTATATATTTATACTTATAAACTATAGTATCTCATCTCATTGATTATTCACTTTCAAGTCCGGTCCTCCAAATTAAAGAGCCTGCTTGACGTCATATGCAAGGGGTCGACCATTTATGCACCTGTCAATGTTAAGCCCAGAGGGGGTATTGGGCATATGTGGGGCATTTGACCGTGTTTTCTATCCCCAACGTCGGGAATTTGATCGTTATTCTTGTCCCTTTGATCCACCAAAGGATCGCGCATCTTTCACTTGAGACTAAAGGCCTATTTTGTCTCTTTAAGGTAATCCCCACGTGGGAATATTTGATTACATTTGACAGATATTTTTGCCCGACAGTGGGGCATTTTATCGAAAATTTGCATTAAAAATCAAATGCCCCACATATGCCCGATACCCTCCCCTCTGGGGCTTAACATTGACAGGTGCAATATAGCTAGTGCGTATAGGTCTAACGTTTCAGTAGCGAAGCCCATTCTCTTACACCGCTATTTCGGTGGCCTGCCTTTTAGAATACAAATGTAGGCAGTGTATAGAAATACAAATCAGTAGAATACTCATTCGACTGATTTGTATTTCTATACACTGCCTACATTTGTATTTCTATTGCCTACATTTGCAGTATTTCAATAATCCTGCCAGTACAACGCAGTGCAATAATCGAGGATAATCACGAAGAAAAATCAGGCGTCTGCACGCACGCTAGCCCTCCCGCAGCCCTCTCCCCCCAATGCATACCTTTAGGTTAGTTACCTTTTCGCGCGGATTATTTTTCGCTCCGTTTTAATTTCGCGCACCTACGGTATGCGCGAATTCTAATACCACGCGAATATTAATACAAGTAAGGTATATACTATATATACATACTAAATTCGCCGCTTTCACTCGACACCAACAGGCAAACGAAAACTCTGCCCCAAACTTGTGTGAAACTACAGTAATATATATTAAATAATATTTCTACGGCTATAGCTTTATATCACAAATCAAACTATGATCATATACGTAATTAAAGGTACCGTGCATGTATATCGTTGAGAAATGGGCATATGTTCTGGTGGAGTTGACCTTTTGGATATCTCTTAGTTTATTGATCTTTAAAATGTTTTTTTTCTACAAAAGCACTCGCTCACCGGCCTAAATTGGCGGCGGCCTACCAAAACCATGGAATGCTTCCTCTACAGAACGTCCACAGTCTTTTTATTTTGACAAACGATTACTATATTTTGTGTTGTGACGAAAAGCGACCGGAACATAAGTTTTAAGGTTTATCTATAGCAAGCTGTTTTTATTCAACAAGCTCTTTTTATCGTTACTATAAAACTATCCTTGTCCCATTTCAGTAGGTATTTTTATGTGCTTTTTCTTAATTCGTTGAAACATAAAGACTTCAGTATCATTAGTTCAACTTCGTATATATATATATATATATATATATATATATATATATATATATATATATATATATATTATATATATATATATTCTAAGGATTTATGGTGAAGGAATATTTCGAGTATTGAATATAATATACATTTTAGACCAAACCGGGACCAGATGAGTGTGTCATGTGGGTATGTGTACGTGCGTGTAATAATTATATCTATATCCTGAGAAGTATCTATAGTTAAGAAAATGATCTGAATTTACACGTATACAGTATACTTAACGTACTTATATGCCGATGAATCAAGTGGATTCAAACAGTATTATATAGTACATCAACATAAAACAAATCTGTAGCTGCATGCAGTAGTCATACAGTATATTGCTCTAGCTAATGGTATATGATCAAGAAAAATTAATGCTCTCTTCGTGTGCGGTGTGCGCAAGATGTCTAGCCAATCAATTTCCCATGAACTAAAAAATCATATTTTTTAATATTTGGAACCAAACTACCCACAACCGAATTGGCTACTGAGTTTGATTAATGATTCTGCTTTAGTAATGGTTCTTGCGGCAACATGTGGGTGGTTAACAAATAACAGCCGTACTTGTTAAATACCAAAGTCAGATTTACGTTTGCGAAAAAGTTGTTTATGGTCATAGAATCTAACTGGAACTCTTAGTGATGAACTTCACTCAACCTTTCGACACTATAGTGCGACGTAATCGACGTTTATTGACATGTACAGGCTCTGTCGCGCCTGAGTTTCATGACGTGAGCACGGACATCGTTACTATAGTATCACACTGTTTTATCAAAACAATGTTGTTTTTACAAAATTAAGCACGCGACCATCGGCTATATATTGGCGGCCTACCAAAACCATGGGGAATACTTCCTCCATAGAACCTGTCTTTCAGTTTGACAAACGATTAATATTTCCGTAGCATTTCGTGTTGTGATAAAAAGCGACCGGAATATGATAAATTTTAATGTTTACCCAACAAGCTGTTTCTATTTAACAGCTTTATCATTGCTAATATTATGCTTGTCCCATAATGCTTAGCTTCAGCGTATCACAAAATTTAATTAGACTCACACAAAAATGACATGGAAAAGATAAATTTTTATACTGTGTAACTAAATATAATTTGAACACATTGTTTGAACACATTGTTTGAACACATTGTTTGAACACATTGTCTGAAAACATTGTTTTTTTGTAGCCTCCTCCGCAGGCAACTCTGTGGCTTTTTTTTTCCGAGTCAAATCGCTTCCAAGGCTGTGGACTGTAATGTTTTGGCTGGGATTGCAGGGAAGTATAGGGATTATGCGCCTTCCCTGGCGCATTTCTCTGCCTCGGACAAAAATGGACAAAACAGCCTTGGAATTGAAGCTATTTGACTTGGGAAAAAGAAGCCACATAGTTGCCTGCGGAGGAGGCTAGTTTTTTTGTATCATTACACAATCATTCAATAGTGTTAACGTTAATTGGGTTCAATAACGTTTGGGTTCAATAACGTTTGGGTTCAACAACGTTTGGGTTCAATAACGTTTGGGTTCAATCATTAAAATATTAATAAAGCTAAAACAAAGGATTTGTGCGACGAGGAACATAAATCGCGCGGCATAGTTACCGCTTTGCCACATTTGCCGAGTTTCCAGACTCCATATTTCGATGACTATATACAATTATGTTTTACTGGTGAACGTATATTTTTTATGTAAGCGTATCTCACCTTAATGTCTGTTTCAGTATCAGAAATTTGTTTACCAAACATCAACTACATATCAACTACATATAGGCGTAGGAACCTGGGGGCTGGTGGACTTCAGCCCCCCAAATTTTAAATGGGGTGGCTGAGCCCCCCAAAAAATCAGGACAAGCGTTGCTAAATATGTTTTTCCCCAATTGTATTAGTACGATTACTGAGAGGCTAAGAGAGTAGCTATTTAAGGTAATCTACCTACGGGCTTCATCTACACGAGATTTTACAAACGCGGGTGTAGCCTGAAATGCCTGAAGTGTTAGCCAACCCCGCAAGTGTTATATTGGTTCCCAGACCCTTCTGTCTGTACTAGGCGCAAAAAATGGCGTCACATGGTAAGAGCCAAGAGGTAAGCTTGGATGCATTTGAACTATACTTGCTGTAGAATTAAACTGAACATTGCAGGAGGCTAATATATGTACACATTGACACACCATGACGACTCATTTCTCATGAGCTTGTCAATGACCATGACGACTCATTTCTGAGCTTGTCAATGACCATGACGGCTCTTATTGTGTGGAAGGGGTAAGCTTCTTGTCAGTTCTTTTATTTTGATGTCTCTATCCAACACAAGATATTGTTGTTTTTTGAGCCTTTTACGAAGAGAAGCTTTCTCGTTTTCGGCTTCTTTTAACAGCTTTTCGTAATATTCCTTGTAAAGGTCAAGCTCGCCCCGATGTTCATCACTTCCGCGCAATTTGATGCCGTATTCACTCGGCCACAAGACGATGCAAGTTGTTTGAAGTTGTGTTGCCTCTGCTCTTCGTTCATGACAATCTGCTGCAAGTCGCGTTCACCATGTTCGAGCTCACTTCTCGCAGCAGCTTTGTGAGACCGTGGTTTACCGCGTCGTTGGAATTTAAACTTGTTGTGCCTTCCTTCGCCAGTACTTCACTGTTTTGTTTTGTAATATATTCAAGTTGTTTCGCATTCGCATTGCAAGAAGTCTCGCGTTGTCTCTCTCTTCTTCCAAAAAATAAATCTGACCAAGGATTATTCATGGGGTTTATTTAACAGTATTTTATTTTATTTGCCAATAAATACAAAACAAGAAGAAAAAAATAAAAACCCAGAATAATACAAATGGCGAGGAAGCCCATATTTAAATAAACTTAATACAAGATTAGGAGTAGCTAGAGAGACTATATAAATATATATGTACTATTTACAAAACGAGTTGGAGGGCTTTATCGGTGTATAAATACGCGAGCCGAAGGCGAGCGGCTTTATACACCGATAAAGCCCGATAACGAGTTTTGTAAATGGCTTCAAAAACGTCCATTAATTAGTATTTATCTATTGTGTGAAATTATTTAGCAATGCAAACGAGGGACACGCTGCAGTGCGTTTGGACTGCTGCTTGTGCCGCAGCATAGTTTTGCAGTATAATTGTGAGATGAAGCGCTTCAGGCTGGCTGAATGAGTGTTCTATCAGATTTAAAGACACTGATGTTTTATTAATGAGTGTTCTATCACATTTAAAGACACTGATGTTTTATCAATGAGTGTTCTATCACATTTAAAGACACTGATGTTTTATTAATCAGTTCTCTACTACATGGTAGAAACATTGATTAAAGATGCATTTCTTTTGTGTTTTCTCATGCATTATTAATGAGTTTTTGAAATATATATAAATATATATATATATATATATATATATACATACACATATACACATGCATACACAGACACATATACATATACATATACACGCACGCATACACAAGGGCGGCGGAACCAGGGGGGCTATGGGCTATAGCCCCCCTAGAAGACGCATCTAGGGGGGCTAAGCCCCCCTACCCAGTATCCTACTTGCATCCCATGAAATCCAAAGAAATCAAGAGTACCACGAAATTATAACAACTATATCAATTTCCGTACCACGAAATTATAACAACTATATCAGTCTGTAATCTGTATGCACTTTGTGGTTGTATTGCGTTGCAGTAGTTGATTACCTGAGGTCTAAAAATTCTTCTGGGATTTGCTAGTTTACTTTGGATGGGCCCCTACCCCGGGTTCTCAAACACCTGATAATTTTTGCAGCGTGAAATTTACTGTAAATTATGATATTTAGTTCTTTGTTTTTGCTTAAAATTTGAGCCGTGCATGCTGTAAAATCAGCTATAAAAGCCTTCCCTCAAAATGCGGGAAATCGCGTTTCAGAGGTTCTAGATTTCAAAATTTTCAGGGGGAGCACGCCCTCTAATCCCCCTAGAAGTAGCGAATATCGTCGTAAATTTGTACCGGTTTCGCCGAGTTTCAGCCCCCCTACTTTCAAGCACGTTCCGCCGCCACTGCGCATACATATATATATATATATACATACACATGAAAACAATAAATAACCGATAATTTGATTTACAATATGAGTATTACATTAATAAGTAAATAAATACATAATATATTAAATATTCATAAACAAGAGTGAAGATATTTTTTAAGCTTAGAAAGAAACGAATTAACGGTCGAAGCTTCTTGGATGTCTACGTTTAGAGAATTAAAAAATACAGGACCCTGATTGGCCTGATAAATTACAGAAAATTGTCTGATTTTTGTTCTACAGAAAGGAACAGCGAATTGTCTAGAACGTCGAGTATTATAATTGTGAACTTCATTGATTCGTAAATAGAATTGAAATGGTCAAAACTTTGAGGCAATAAACTATTTTTAAACAAAAACATAAACTTTCCCAAATAAAATAAATAAATATCACTAAATATCACTACATCGACTTGAGCATTTTGTAAGTCCATTTTATATGTAGACTAACATCCCAACCCCCACTAATAACCCCAACCCCCCGCAAAATGGCTGTCCACCCTCCCGACCTATGGACGGTCACTTTTTGTTTAAATATTTTCCTCAAACAACAACTTAAGGTTTCTCCCTTTCTGCGATTTCTAGATTTATGTTAGTTGCTGTTTACTTTAGCTATTAATTAGGCTAAAAAAGAATACCTAGGTTTCCTATTTCATGCTGAAAAAATTAGGTAGGGTAGGTCGGTTTTTCTTGTTTTCCCTTTTTTTCCAAACATATATTGCATGGACAAACAATAGGTTTTTGGATCGGCAGCCATGTTTGCTATCCCAGGATGCAAATCAAGCTGCAACTCGGGCCCAGGCTTCTCAAAATTTCAATAAAAAGATCAGGGTTTATCGTAGCTTTGGTAGGGTCGGGAAACCGGAAACCAATTAAGGTTTGTTTTTTGGCCTTACTGTATATGTAGGTTTCGTCACTTATTTTTTGTCAAGAACATGCAGATATTACGATAATTGTGAAATGTGAGATTTAATGTATATGTATTTGCAAACCATTATGTACCTCTAACATGAAATAGCAACCCGTTGTTTAAAAAACAACTGCTGTTCAATACGTTTGACAAGTTCCAAGTTCAAGTATGGTTTCCACGCCCACCATTAATATTTTTGTGGCTTAAACGCCAACCTACATTTTTGAAATCCTTAGCTTATCCTATTCAAATATTGAGGTGGTGTTGATTGCTCTGAAGAACTATTGGAATGAATAAAAGGTAAGAACTTGTAATAAATCGAGAGAGATATTGTACGAAGTAAAAATCAGCGTAAACAATTTAGCTTTGAACGAAAAGATACTCAAATTACTAAATTACCGGCTCTTTCTCGGTATAGGCATTGATGTACCTGAGAACTTTCACCTCGATTTTCTCTTAAAATACTGATTTTTTTTACATGCTTTATCATACACGAGAAGCCTTATTATCTGATTTCCAAACACCTCGAAGTGTGTTAAAAAACTCGTCCTGTGGCCTCGTTTTACGGCACACGTCTCGGTGTTTGGAAATCAGATAATAAACGGCTTCTCGTGTATGATATATTACTTAATAATATCGAATGACGGACGATCTACTCGATAGTTTGATATCATTTTATTAAAGAAGCAAATACGTTGTCGTGTCGACAAGTACTCTTGTAACTATATACATATATTAAGATATGTTTAAAAATTTTAGAAGGCATGAGTCATGAGTTGTATAGGAATGTATGTGTCATGTGAGTAATTTGAGTATCTTCTAACCGAAACATTCTCCCTTGTTTTCAAAAAAGGAACACAAAACCTGTTTTTTTAAAGAACGAGGGATATGTTACCTGTATTATAAAGTAATTTCAATCGAAAGTTCGATGGATAGAAACTGATCAAATGCAATTTCATGCGATCTTAATTGGGTTGTGCATGGCTCCGGGCCCCTACGCGTTCCAGTCTGAGTACGTCGCGCGAGAGACGCGCGCGTTCCAACAACAATATATATTTCACATTGATTAATATATTGCTGGAAAGTGGAAACCACGCTCTGTATCAACTGGTTAGAATCTTTTAAATGATTTCGCGTCTGTAACAATTCTGTTGGCGCAAACAGCGCGCTAAATCCACATTATTATATATGGCACTGTGATTGTCTGGCCGATAGCCCCGCAAATTCTCAGGTTTCAAAAATGTTAAATATGCGCGTCGCATCGCCTACGTTTTGTAGTCTGTGGTTACATGTAGCTATAGTAATGCCGAATGTACAATGCAATCAATTGGAAACCCACATGTTGTACATTGAGCATTTGAAAGAATCCATAATTTACTGAAGTAACTTCACTTGAAGCAGACCAGAGTAGAACGATTCGAGTTATGCGGAATTTGATACTGTCAAATCTGTATGAAAAGGACGTTTCTGATAGAGACCCGCTGGGTCGGAGAAGTTGCTCTTGAGCAGGCTAGTTATGCAAACATTAATTTTATACAGGGTTTTGTTTGTAGGCGACGCAGGCTGCTGTTTAGACAGCTGATGAGTTGGGAGGAGAGCAACTCGACAGTATGTATAGGATGGGGCAGCGCGGGCAGTGTTTACATCATGTTTACTTCGTTATATGTTGAACCCGCTGTGTTATTGCTTGCTGGCTCATCAAAAATGGCGCACTTTGCTTCTCTCTTGCGTGTAGAAAACACGTTCCCTTCGGAGACCGGGATTTCTCGTTTAATGCTCCCATTAAATGAATTACTGTTGTAGAAAAAGCATCCACTTTTATGAAACAAATTAGAACCGTGTCGCCACAAGCCTTACTTGAAAGTTATTATCAATAAATCAACCCAAAATTTATGTTCCTCGTGTTCTATCATTAATATCTTGTCCACCAAATCAGCTAGTACATCAGTCTAATTTGTTTCATAAACTACAATTGCTATAGTAGTTTCTTGCTTAAAACGAAAACATTTGAATGCGCTTATGCGGGTCTCCCACGACGATATATTCTGCCAAATCATTCGGATGCAGCTTCCGATCACGTGGACGTTTCCATGGCAACATACATGTTAATGATCAGCGTCCTGCAATACCATATCTACATAAACTTCTACCTCCTTCGTATCTACTATTCTAATTTTTTTATTGAATTTAGTCTATTTTCGGCGATATATGAGTTGTCGAAATTTTATGCTAATTAAGATCACATAATCCAAACAATTAACGTCTCGATTATGATTTTCCTTTGTGTTTTCCTCATGCATTACCGTAGAGAAATCATCGTAGACAACTGCATGACGATCGAGACATTGGTGCCGTGAAGCAGGATGGATGATCTAAAACGGCGAAAGTAACACGACATCTTCGATAGTAAACGCTAACTGTTTATAGTACTCGCGGCTCGGCAAATTTCGAAACTGTAGACGATCGGACACCTCATTTTATTTGGTATTTTTTACACAATTTTCAACAAACACTTTTTTACACAAAGACTTTCTCATCGATCGCCGTCGCAATTTTCCCTTTCGTAAACGGTCGTTACCATCCCGAAGGGTCGTTACTATCCCAGCTCTCATAGAATGTTGGGTAAGCGGAGTGAAATTCCGTGGTCCCAAGGTTCCCGTGATACTTTGTTTGGTGCGGTGACATGTTGGTCGTCAAATTCAAAATATATAAATATCAGTTATTATTTGGTATACACTACAGCCAGGAGAAGAGCGTTCATGCAAAAGAAATTATACATGGAAAACTGTCAATCCTAATCCTGCCAATTCACTTTACGTTTCACTCTGCGACGAAGGGACGCTCGAAACGTTAGACAACTTACACACTATTTCATAGACTTGCTCCAAATCTGCCTCTTTAAATTAGAAAAATAGAACTTTAAATTTATTTTTTTTCAAAGAACTCGCCATATATGGCGTTATATCTCCGCCAAAATTCAAGTTTTGTATTCTACATTCAAGTTTACAATTCAACATTCTTGTTTATTATTTGACATCCAAGTTTCGTAATTTAACTTTCTTGTTGACGATTCAACATTCAAGTTTCACGATGCAACATTCAAGTTTCACAATGCGACATTCAAGTTTCACAATTCAACATTCAAGTTTCACATGCATACAAGTTTCACGATTCAACATTCAAGTTTCACAATGCGACATTCAAGATTCACAATTCGACATTGATGTTCACGATGCATTCAAGTTTTACGATGCATTCAAGTTTTACGATGCAACATTCAAGTTATAGATTTTACGATACTTCTAAGAGGATACAACGACAGCACTGCTGTACAGAGCTGCACAAGTCGGTTGGCCTTTTTCGATCTTGCTTATGAGAACCAAAAGTTAATAAGGCTTTTCCCGTATCCCGTTGGTAATACCTCCGCAGAGGCTTATTTTTATTAGAGGAAGGCGTGCGGGCAAAATGGGGAAGCGCGCGGGGAGTGGATCGAGGAAAATCGGTGGCGCGCGGCGGATCCGACGGGAAGACGGGAAACGAGAAAAGGAGCCTCTGCCAGATACTGTAATGTGCGTGGCACGTTCTCCTCAAATCCGAAGTACAATGTTCTTTGAACGATTTGAGTCTGGAAAATTGGTGTTTAATGTCATTCTGTCTGTCCAGGTTGTCGTTTTAGTTAACATTAATTCTTTTGAGGTTGAAGCTCCAATTGTTTTCTAATTTTGCTGTGCAAGCTGTCTTATAAAGTTGTTTATATATTAACCTGCAAACTACCGAATGCTAGTCAATGTGAACGTCTAGTCAAGAGCTCGCTGATTTCTGAGTTTGAAAATTCATTGGTTCGGCCATTATAAATTGTTACCAGTGTGTTAATTGTCGTGGCACTTGTTATTATCTTGGATATTAATGTTTATCATTTTGGATATTAATTATTTGTTTATTATATATTAATGTATCCCTCGAGTCTGACCCAGTCCATCACTGAATTTGGTCGGCAGAGGCTTATTTTCTTTCTCTCTTCCCGTCATTCCCTGCGCGAGTCTGATTTTCCTCCCGCTACGCCTTTTCTAATAAAATATATAAGCCTCTGAACGTCGTTTCCGTTAAGCAAACTATCAATTGTAGAATATTGCTCATCTTTCAACTCCAAGGAAAACTTTAATTTAGCTGAGAGAGAGTTCAAAACATATTTTACAATACGTTCTCTGTTGTCATTGTCAAACATTTCGGCCGTGTTGCATTTGTTTTGTTCGTTAACAAATATCGCATGACGTCATTGCAAATTAGCCAATGAGCATTTTGCGTCCCGTACGGGACGCAGAGAAGCAACATTGTATGGGATCCGTGCAGGCTCTCTTTCCCCTCCGCCCGCCCCCCGCAAGCCGCCCGCCCCAACCCGCAGAGAGCCTGCTCGCAGGCTACGAAATAAAGTGTGCGGGAACCTAATTGGGACCACGAGGAATTTCACTCCGCTTACGACCCTTCGGGATGGTAACGACCGTTTACGAAAGGGAAAATTGCATCGCCGTCAGCGTGTAGTCGTTAATATGGTTCGTACTCAAACTGGTATCCGGTTAAGTCTGGCCTACCGCAGGGAACTGTCCTCGGTCCCATCTTATTCCTCATCTACATAAACGACCTGCCGGAGCTAATATCATCATCCATCAAACTATTCGCTGACGATACAGTTATTTATAGGAAAATTGAAACGCCTGACGACCACCTTTTCCTCCAAAGAGACCTTAAACTTCTTGAAGCTTGGGCCTCTCACACACCCCTTACGTATAACGCTGAAAAGGAATATATCTAACTTTGCGTATACCGCTATTGAAGGTGTGAGGTTCCATAAACACCTTGGGGTTTTCATATCGTGTACACTGAACTGGACTAAGCAATGTGAGGAAGTACGAAAGAAGGCAAATCGTGTGCTTGCTGTTTTACAGCGCAACATCCACTCCGCCTCACCAGAAGTCAAAGAACGCGCATATCAGGCTCTCGTACGCCCTATCACTGAGTACGCTTGTACAGCTTGGAGTCCTTATACTGCAAAGGCAATTGCAACTGTAGAATCGGTTCAAAGACGTGCGGCCAGATTCGTGTATAATGATTATCAGAGATCTACAAGTGTGGCCCTTACTTGACGAGCTTAACTGGTCATCATTGCAGACATATAAGCTTTTACCATTATTTGTTAATCCTTATAAGTATATTCTTTTTTCCCTCGTTGCATACCTCTATGGAACAGAACATTAACTCCGTCCGACGCTGTTAATGCTCAATGTAAATAATATTACGATATCTACTCCCTATATTTACACCAATTAATGTATGACCATCCATTGCCTTGATTAGCTTGCTATTAGATTAAATTAAGATTAAAGATAATTGTATTCAATCGCTATTAAAATGTTCTTACTTGTTAATTTTGTCGACAATCAGGACAAATTACAGGCAACGAGTCAGTGTTTACATAAATTCGGAAGGCCGTAGTTGACTGTGGTTAATTGCCCCGCCCCCTTCGTTAGCGTATCGCGCGCTTGTCACATTTAAATTCAGAAGGCCGTTAGACCGCCCCTTCGTGGGCGTCTCGCGATCGCCCGGCGCTCGAGACGCTAACGAAGGGGGCGGGGCAACCACAGTCAACGGAAACGTTAACATTTAATACACCACGGGCGGAGAACGGGTGAGCACGCCATTTATCGCGGTCAGCGGCAAGCAATCGTCTTCTGGACGATCTTTTTTAGTAGCTGCGAGAGATGCCTATATTACGATAATATAATATACATCATAGAACTGCATGCTAACCCCAAAACAACTTAGATCCTAACCCCAACATCCCGCCCAATGGGTTTTCTAACCTTAACCCTGCGATACAGGAAAGCTAAGTAAAAATCCTATTCATCGCGAAGGCCCTGGGGACGAGGTTGTTACTAACCTTACTACTAATAAAAGGATCGTCCAGAAGACGACTGCTGACCGCCCGTGGTGTATTTTAATAAAAATACAAGAGTGAGTGTCAGGGTAGTGCTTTGCGCGGTTGTTTTCTTCTTGGCGGCCATTTTATGGGACGCCTATTTCAGTTCACAAACAAATCCGTCGATATTTGATCAATCCTTCTTATAAATTATCCGAAGCGTGGAAGGCCGGGTTATGCTGCTGAAACAGCGCGAATAAGTTTGCGAATGGAAGTGTTTGATGAGTGACTGGTAAAGAAATATATTTTGTTTCTTCTGATGTTTTGTTCATTTGAATTTGCAAAGATTCAGGAACTAAAGCCATCCGGGCCAGCTTGTTCGTCAGAAACGGTGTTGCGCGCGGCCCGCAGTGGTTCACACGGAACTGTTCAAATCGTCTTGAACATTAACTTCATAACGCCCCGAAGTCAGGATCGGACTCCAATTTCAACATTTCCAAATAAATCTAGAGTTCACATGCAAATTATAGTTCTAACGATGCGATGCACTGCAATCAATTGGTATAAAAACAAAAACACAAGCGCGCAAAGCACTACCCTGACACTCACGCATTCTTTAATACGTTTTCGTTCCGATTGATGTAAACACTGACTCGTTGCCTTTCTGGTCTGGTTGCCACCCCCCCCCCTACCCCCCCCCCCAATGCACAACGCCCCCCCCCCCCCCCCCCCCCCCACCCCCCCCCCCCCCCAATGCACAACGCCTGACACGCAGACGAAATTTAGCAAGGAAACGAAACATATCCGTTACGAAATTACATCGGTTTAGTGGACATAAAAGCATTAAATCAA
Organism: Chrysogorgia sp. JL179-B06; assembly: GCA_035772405.1. Lineage (NCBI taxonomy): Eukaryota > Metazoa > Cnidaria > Anthozoa > Scleralcyonacea > Chrysogorgiidae > Chrysogorgia > Chrysogorgia sp. JL179-B06. The sequence goes on from JAYKKM010000391.1 coordinate 730,588, forward strand.
AGGATAAACGACGAATAGATCTTGAAGCCATGTCCTTTGATTTTAAGACGGTGATCATTTCGATATAGAATTGATTTAAATCGGACAAAACACAACGTTTCATACAACCTCGTCCCCAGGGGACGAGGTTGCGTTTCATATTAATGATTAATATTACGGAGTTTCACCACAGGAGCCGTATTAAACCTCTATTAGTGAAGCGAGTTTAACAGTAAATCGGGTTTATTTGGTATTTTTTACACAATAATTGTATTAAATCGCTATTAAAATGTTCTTACTTGTTAATTTTGTCGACAATCAGGACAAATTACAGGGGCTAGCCTCATTTCTAGCCCAACTTGCTTCTAAAAGTTTCCCACTTTAAACGAGCGCTACACAATGCCTTCAGTGCCTGATTACAGAAATCAATGCATTAAAAATTATCCTTGGAAATATAAGACAAGTAAGCGGGTTTTCTAATTCCAACTGTCTAACATGCCACCAATGCATAACTGTCTAACATGCCACCAATCCATCTCCGCAGGCAATATGCGCGCCATGTCCCTAAAAGTAGCCCGAGTTAACCCCTAGCCGGCGTCTTGTTTAATAATAAAATCGTTCTTGATAAGCCAACAATGATTCGTGTGTTGACATAATAATTGTTTCTTGTCATTATTCTCAAATATATTCAATGTTATATGAGGCTCTGGGGTCTTTACTGGTTCTACCTTTCCCTGGCCGGGTAACTCGGCAAAGTGTATTCTGTTGTAGACTTTGTAATCAACTCGACTTCATTGCAAACTATGGTGGTCACAACAAGGCCTTTAATAATTCAATTATTAGAGTTATTTTGATGTCATGCATGCTGAAGTCCAGTAGAACATTATCCAGCAGTTAAATGCTATATAGTTTCTACAGCCTGCAGAAGAACTCGCACAAAGAAGATTAGTTGATCCGCGACAAGACGTGTTCGTCAATTTGACAGAATTAACTTCATTTACATGTCAATTCCATCTCAAGTCGCGGACAAGTTACGATCTTCTAGGAGTTTGTCCTCGCGCTTTCAAGCAGTGACTGATTGATATTTTCAAACTATAACTATAAGTAGAATCAGTAAGGACCTAAGATTGCTTCATTTAACCTTATATATATTCGAGAATAACGACAAGAAATACACGAATCCGTTGGGCCCGTGATTTGGCGTGTAGTGGGCAGCCCTCGCAATTTTGATAAATGCTCGTAGACAAAAAAATTGCCGTCGATATTTTAGAGTTCGGAGGCAGTTCGACGGCAATTTTACCCTTCATGACAATTTGAAGATGCATGTTAATAACAAATAGAAGAAGATAGAAGTTCCTCGGTGTTCTCTTGAACAGAAAAAAACAATTAGATCAGCTGTGGCTTCGCGAAACAGATCGTCCATCTTTGACACGTGCAAGTAGCACAGACTAATCAGGTGAGGTGTCCAACCGTCTACGGTTTCGAAATTTGCCGCGGCTCGCCACTTTAGTGAATACAGTTTAAATTTTCCTTCAGTGAATTAAGAGTGTTTTGCTCTTTATTTTAGATATAATAGACAAAAAAAGACAATATGACTTCTCAGTTACAATTGGGCAAAAATAATTACTACCTACAGCAAGTTTCAAAAAGATTACCTGTGGTTGCAGGTTATCCGACCTTGTCCAAAGATGACGTAAAACTTTCCGAAAAGGGACTTTCCCAAACACAGCGAAAACAGGCGTTGACGAAAATCACCGAGTACTTGCATGCTTACAAGAAGACTGCAATCGGATATCAAAGCAATCAAAATCTCAGCGATTGCAGTGATGTGCTCAAGAATTATTTGAATATGCATCTCAACAATGCTGGTGATCCGTTCAATCAAGGGAATGTTTGTTTAAATACCAAAGTCGTGGAATGCGCTGTGTTGGATTACTTTGCTAAGCTTTGGAATATCGATCTGTGCAACTCGAAGGACGAGCAAACGTTTGACGAAGGGTACTGGGGCTACATTGTGTCCATGGGCTGTTCTGAAGCCAACATGTATGCTATGTACAATGCGCGCGATTATTTGTCTGGACAGCCACGTTTTTGCAGTGAAATTAATGGCAATTTCAATGGAAAACCATGTCAGGCTGTGGGCACAAAATGCCCACACAGCATCGGAGGCAACCCCAAAGCTTTCACTCCAGTTGCTTTTTACTCTGAAAGTACCCATTATGGTCTGACCAAGAATATGCGAATTCTTAGAATTGATACATTCTATGAACTTGGAAGTGGACATTTCCCTTGTCCACTGACACATCCAGACGACTACCCGAGCGATCACGATGTGGACTTCTTGGACCAAAATGGCTGGCCTCGTCTGGTTCCAGTGAATCCTGATGGCTCGATGCACATTACTTCCCTAGTAAAGCTCGTCAGTGCCTTTGCGTGCAGAGGTTATCCTCCGATCGTCATATTCAATAGTGGATCGTATTTTCTTGGAAGCTACGACGACACCCAAACTGCGATCAGTAAACTGGTGCCGATTTTGAAAGAGCATGGTCTCTATGCACGCCACGTACACTACTCATCAGAAAACCCTTTGAAGTTTGATATCCGACGAGGATTTTGGTTCCATGTGGATGGTGCTATGGGTGCTGCACACCTTCCCTTTGTTGAGATGGCAATAAATAACGGAGCAATCGAAAATGATTTCCCAAATGGGTTCCCCGTTTTCGATTTCCGTATTCCAGAGGTGATGTCCATTGCTATGAGTCTGCACAAGTGGCTTGGTTGTCCGTTTCCATCTGGGGTGTACATGACGAGGCGGAAGAACCAGCTGGAACCCCCAACAAATCTACTTTGCGTCGATGGAGGAGATACTACTCTTTCAGGATCCCGGAACGCACATGGCGCCATGGCTGCGTGGAGTGTGCTTTCAATGAAATCCTATGAGGACCTTGCTGAAGAAGCGGTGAGAAATGCAAAAGTGGTGATGTTTGCCTTGAAGATGCTGCGAGAACTTGAAAAAGATCTTGGTGAAGACCTGTGGATATCGCATAGTGCGGGTTCGTTGTTTATCTGCTTTAAACAAACCCGAAAGGAGATCCAACTCAAGTATTCATTAGCTTGTAATGTATATCTTGTTCGAAGTAAGCAAGGTGAATTAGAAAGAAGGTTTTTCTCTCGTGTTTGTGTTATGCCCCATGTCGATCAACAGCTAATTGAGAAATTTGTCAAAGATCTGAGGGAGCCTGGGGCGTTTCCTTCCCAAGATACTTAGCGTGTGCATGTATGTATAGGTTAAACTGTGTAGAATAAATATCAACAAATTCTCCTTGTTAGTCTCCAAGTATTTCTTATAATACTAGTTGGGAGAAGTTTTTTAAAACAGGTCTGAGTTCACCGTTGTAGTCATTTCCTTTATTCTCATTACCTCTATACTTGGTTATTAACTATGGAATTAACCCCATTGATATTATTAGGAGAAGTTAGGCCAATTAATTTCTAAGTACATCAGCAGGTTTTTACGAAGGGTATACACGTTTGCCTAATATAATATGTAAGAATGTATTTAGACTCGGTAATTCCAAAACTGTTTTCAGAATTGAAATCGGTTAAATATTGACCAAAATAACTTTCAAAATCTACGACGAAACGGCCATTTTTGATCAACAAATATTCTGATTTCGAAACATATAATACATTGTGTTAAACATTTTGTGTGATAGAATTGAACAGGCCGGTGAGGGGTTATTGCAAATATGAATTTCTATTGCATATTTCAGTAGTTCCCCATAAAAACCTCCATATGCGTACCAGAAAAGACAAGTGTGAGCAAAAGTTTTGAATCCTTCCGGGCTCAATCAGCCTCACACTTCGTAATTGCAGTTGTGCTCTCCAGTGCCAGTTTTCGTCGATAGTTCTTTAGCTTGTCCAAGCATTTCTGGTTCAGGCTCTGCCTTATTTCAGACCATCCCCTATCTAGTACTTTTTCTCCATACTTCACTTTCAAACACTCTGTTGATAAAAATAAACTTAAATTAGTCTTGAGGGGCTTTGTTACATCTCACAATGAATACCTGTAGGGCATCATCAAGCACACCTTGTTGAAAATGTTAATTTGTAACTTAAATTTGTAGCACAATCAAGGCCTCACTTAAACTCACCATAAAGCTAATAGAAAACTAGTTATTACGTACATTTTGGGCACTTCCACTTATTCATAATTATATGGATAAGTATAAGTAAGTAATAGGTTTGCATTGCCAAACTCTGACCCTAATGAGTACTTATATAATAAATGGTTGCAATGAAAGGATAACTACAAGGACGACTGACGAGAAATAATTCACCATGTAACAAGCGAAAAGGCTGGGACTGACTTTTTCTATGCAAATTGTATATAATTTTTAAAGTACAATGATGTTGTATGTGATATACCTCAGTCACTTTCAAATAAAATACATATGTGTTTATAAATTATAACTAAGAATTGATACTAATCCGGTATCTGCAGGCCGGATACAATTATAGGATGAGGTTGGGCTTCGGAAGATATAGTGCTGTGCGCCGGAGTGCCGGAGGCCGGAGCGCTGCTATATTAAATTTCATTATCAGGTGGAGTACCGCAAACAGCCAAATTAACAGAGACGGCAAAGTTAATACTCAGGAATTATTGGATTATTGATATCGCCACAAACACGAATGGCCTGCTTTGACGCGCGTTTAGCTCTCTCGTATCTTTCTTGTCCACCATCCTCTGTCACTACTTAGTGATCATTTCGTTGACGGGGAACATCGTCTCAAAGAAGCATTGCGCACTCCTTCCAGGCAACATCGGTCGCTTAGCGTTCATTAAATTTAATTATAAGAAGTTTCAAAAACCCTTGGCAATTTACACTTGTATTTCGTTATTTGTATTTGTAGTAGCATAACTTATTCGGTTCTACAAAGTTTTCCTCATTTCTAGCATTCCTAGTTGTAGCATTGCATTTGCTTGAGTTGAGTTGCTTTCACGGGCTCGGTTATACTTTTTACGGCTTTATACTTTTTACGGAAGTAGACCCTGGGGACAAATTTGAGGCGAATAATATCCGGTTTTTATCGGGTTGGACTTTATCCCCAGGCAGATAACACAAACTGAGGACATCATGTGAAGACAGAATTCAATAATTGACCATTATAAATGTAGAAGCCTTTAGGAAGTTTAGGAAGTAAACCTCGAAGAAGATTCCGGCTAAGAAAAGCTTGTAAAAATATAAACTCAGATAATTAACAGTTATGATAATAATAAATGTGGCATGTGTGCACTTTACATGTGTGTACTTTACAACGTCGATAATTTATGCTATATTTACATCAGTACGAAGAACCCAGTACCTTAGCTATTTATATTTACAGTTTTGTATCATTAGTTTTCTTAATTTTATTTTTATTAATTATGTATGTCCGCAGGATAAACTGTCAGCAATAATAATAATAATAATAAAATAATAATGCCGTGTATATTCTTATAATTTCTTATGGATGAAATTGCACTGCTAATCGTACTAGTAATGCACCAGGCAGACCCCAGGAATTTGACAATTGAAGTATTTTGATCACATTTTACAGCTAGATAATCGAGTTGTGGGTTTGGGAATTTACCGGCATTTTACGTCACCCATTTTGAAAAAAGACCGCGAATGTCCACCAGGTTCCTCGAGAGGACAAAGTTTTTTGAAATGACAACCTCATTTGACTCGAAAATTGTAAATCATCATGAACCTTTTAGGCTAGATTACATTTTATGCTTTTAGGCTACATTTTAGGCTGGAGTACATACTTTTAGAGCAATTATGAGCAACATTTAGTACCCCCCCCCCCCCGGGACGGGGTATTAACAATTATACATATTCTGACCTGTGAGTGGGGAATTTGACAGGGAAAATTGACAAAAGTTCAAATCCCGGTCTTCTCAAATGATAGGGATAGGGTTAGGGTTTCCATTGATCCTTTAAGATCGGCTAGACATCACTGGATCCTATTGTAAGATCCTGGATTAGGATCCTATTTTAATTTTAGGAAATCTGTAAGATGATCTTATAGGAAATTTTTTATTTAGGATCCTAAAATATCCTATTTAGGATCCTGTATTAATTTAGGATCCTGAAAGATCCTGTTTTTAATTTAGGATTCTGTAAGATCCTATTTAGGATCCTATCATAATTTAGGATCTTGTAAGATCCTAGATAGGATCCTATCATAATTTAGGATCTTGTAAGATCCTAGATAGGATCCTGTTTTAATTTAGGATCCTGAAAGATCCTGTTTTTAATTTAGGATCCTGTAAGATCCTATTTAAGATCCTATCATAATTTAGGATCTTGTAAGATCTTAAATAGGATCCAATCATAATTTAGGATCTTGTAAGATCCTAGATAGGATCCTGTTTTTAATTTAGGATCCTGTAAGATCCTATTTAAGATCCTATCATAATTTAGGATCTTGTAAGATCTTAAATAGGATCCTATCATAATTTAGGATCTTGTAAGATCCTAGATAGGATCCTTTTTTAATTTAGGATCCTGAAAGATTCTGTTTTCAATTTAGGATCCTGTAAGATCCTATTTAAGATCCTATCATAATTTAGGATCTTGTAAGATCCTAGATAGGATCCTGTTTTTATTTAGGATCCTATAGGATCCTATAGGATCTTATAAGATCCTATAGGATCTATAAGATCAGTAGTGTATATATGCGGGTTTCAGCCCAAAACCTTAAAAAATCTCCAAAAATCTCATAAAAAAAAAACGAAATTTCAATCCAAATCTCACTTTTTAATTTATTCACAAAACCACATTCCATTCTATGACGTCATCACATTCCACCCCACCTGTCAATCAAAACTTGTCTCACATTTCGCTATGCTAATTAGCAATGACGCCCCACCCCCTTTTCTTTTGATTGACACCTGTCAATCAAAACTTTGGTCAACTCACTCCTCCTCACTGTCGCTGTGGATCGTCTGCATCCTCTCGCTTGCAGCAACCACCGCTGATGATTTCTTATCCGAAAAGTCAGCTAGATGCGCCACGCTTGTCTTTCTTCCCCGCTCGACGTTTTCCAAGGATGGTTTAACTCCATCGACGCTATCCTCAGACGATTGACTTCCTCCAGACACAACGTAAGTGTTCACCTTTGATTTTGTGTTCGTCAAAGACCTGTCCAGCCTTCTCAAGTAGTCATCCATCACCCAGGGTAAGACCTCCGGAACGTTCTCTCGAATCTCGAGCATCTCGTGTTTCTTTGACTGTATGAACTCCTGTGGGGTGAAAGGACGCTCGTCCTGCCTAAAGGAGAGAAGCGTGTCGATATCCAGTGCGATCTTTGTGTACTTGAACGACGCGTTTTGGTGCTTCGTCGTCTTTTCGACCGTACCCAAAAAGTTGTTGACGCCAGCCAACGCCGCTACGACCAACGCTAAGACACCGTTGACATAAGTCCATATTCTGTGGTAGTCTTCCTGCGGAGAAGCTGAAGAGAAGATCGACGAGGCTGTCACACCCCCAAGGACAACCACTGGGATACCCAGTCTGTCGTGCCATTTCGAGTAGTACTGGGCGCAAAGGGAATGCATGATCGAATAGGTCTTTGACATTTCTGCCCACTTTTTCAGAAGGTTGTCGTGGTACTTGTTCCATGATAGCTCAGCCATTTATTAAAACACCTATCAAACTCGTCGATCCTGTCGTTCTTCTTTGGGGTTTTAACACCCTGTTCTCTTCCCACGTGCACGCCATAGCGTTCCAAGAGTCTTTGCAAAACAAAGTTAACGTTGAAAAATCTCTTGTTCGAATCGTTCCCATCGCTAAACTCTCTTTCCAAAGTGAAAAAGTCACTCGTCACGTTGGAGAGGATGCGCCCACTAATGTCGATCTTTTTTCTCACTTTCGCCAATAGATTGTCGAAACTCGCGAGACGATTGCCTGAGTTTGCCCAGCGAGAGTCTCTCCTGTAACTCCTAATGTTGTTCATGCCGTACGTCTCATGGTTCAAAGGGACGTACACAGGGTCTCCCCTCGTGCGTGGTAGAACGAGTCCACACTCGACACAAACCATTGTGAAATTGTGGTACTCTTCTCGAGACTCGTGGGGACAGTCGCTCCTTTCTCCCTGGTCTGAGGTTCTTGCATCATACTCGAGCAAAGCTTGGTCAAAGAGAGAGAATCCAGACGTGTATTTTTTCTCTAGCTTAATAGTCGTTGGTCCCAGTTCGTTCATTTTTACTACGAGACGTGTCCCTTTTAAATTGGTTCGTCCTCCTTCTTTTTATGACTGTACACATGTGTCCCCACTGTGATTCCACCAGACAAAAGTCCAAGGAATGGGATCATGGGTGTGACATAGGACATGAGTTTTCTCAAATCCTTGTTGAGATAAGGGTCACGTTTCAGCTCTTTCTCCATCTCCTCTGGCTTCTCCACCGCGTCGAGTCCACCCATCATTGCGGAAAACTTTGATAGAAACAAGTCACACAAGACCACGTTATTTTTCTCTTGCACGTCGGCCACATACTCCGCGTATAGCTTCAGAATGGTTTTCGCGTTGGCCTTCCTGACGTACGCTTCAGTCTTTTTGATCTCACCATCGCTCGCTAAAAGTAGGAGCTCCTCTCTCTTCTTGTCCACGTCTTTCGCGACGTCCTCCATGCCGTCCGCAGGGTTCGTCTTCTCCTCCGCATCGTTGTTCACCAAGTCCTCAGGGTTCATTCTTTATTGTGGTGGAGAAATAATTTCGTGTCCGTAGGGATGCCTAAGGTTGATCTCTAGACACGCGTGTTTTTTCTCCCTCAACTCTTTCGTTATCCACGCTACGTCCTCCTTTGAGACACCGTTCAGGTAGTCGTTGATCAGCTCCAGCATGTCCTTTCGGTTTGTGTTGTGGAAGCTCGTGATTCTTGAGATGTTCTCTCGGTAGGGTTTCGCGATACTGGTCATCTGCTGGGTTAGCACAATGGTGGATAACCCGTAGTGACGACCAGAGTAACCTAGTTTCACCAGCTCACTCGTCCTGTTCTTTACGTCTTGCCCACTCGCGCAATCGTCGAGAATGATCAGTGTATTTGTGTCGGTGTACGTGTTGACCACGTACTTCAGCATGTCGTTCACGTTCTCCTGCTCCACGGGGAGAACGACAAAGTCCTCGTCGTGGAAGTGTTTCCAATTGTGGTAGGTCGTGTTCCAGAGAATGGTTGGACAAAGGAGAACAATGTAGTCGAATATTCCTCTAAGTCTCTCTCCCAACATCTCGAGAAGGTAGTAGGTCTTTCCGCAGTAGGTTGGACCTACGATCATCATGTTGAATGGAGTGTCCATCTTTAGTATTGGATACTTTTGAGGTTTCCCGACGAAATGTTCAACAGTGCGTCCGACAGCACAAAAATGTTGCAGATCAAGTCGGTGGCTGTGGCGCGTTTCGTAATCTCCAACAGAATCCCAGACTGCGTGTTCATGATCCTTTTCCCCGACCCGTGAACCGTTTGGTCACTTGTGCTCCGCAAGTCCACCACCAATGCAAACTTGTCTTTGTAGAATTTTCGATGTGTTACGCTCTGGTCGACTTGCCCAAAGAGGCGTTCGGCTTCGGAGTAGTACCGCATCTTGGGGATCCCCTGACTGTAGACTTCGTTGGGAACACCTTCGATAGTAACTTTCACGTTGTCGATATTGGGATACACAAACTCCTCCGAGTTGGTGGTCACAGCCTTTGTGAACAGCATCACCACAGCCTTCATATGTTTTCGGGGTAGGTTAATGTTCTCGTTGATCAGTGTCTCCCCTTTTCCCCAAGGACTCTTTTTCAAGAGTGTGACGTGTTCGTACGGGAGCGATCGTCCAACCATATAGTGGTTGGTAATCTCACTGGCCAGATCCATGTTGTCGATGGTCTCGTACTCTAGTTCCAAATTCTCGAGAGAGTAACCACCAACGGCGCTTCCAGATTGGGCGACCATAATGTCAGAAGCTTGGGGTAAAGTAATGACAAACTGTGGGTTGTTGCTCATCGAGTACGGAGCGTATAACCCAGAGTCTCCCAAAATCTTGTTGAGGGGGATCTTTTGCTTTGTTCCAAACACACTGTACACGAGTGCGTCAGCCACTTTCAAGGCGTCTCCACTCGAGGCTCCACTATCGTCCTTCGAGATTAGCTTTCGGAGATTCTCTCCTGCGATTCCCACTTCGACCATTTCGTCGCGCACAATCTTGGGTTTCCAGAGATCCTTGTAAACTTCGATGGTCGATTCGCCGACGTTGTCGTAGACAACCTCTCCGGCCATGTTGATAGTCAGTCGGTCTTGCAAAAGTTTCGACAGGCCATTCTTAAACCAACTCTTGGCGTTGGCGTTCTTAAAGTCGAACAAAATGTTCAAGCTCCCTGGTACCAGACAAGAGTCTGGTTTCAGCTTGGGGATATTGATGTAAAGGGACTCCCCTGGGTTGGCTTTGTTTGGGTTCATCGTCACGACATGTCGCGTACGTGACCCAACGATGGTAGACAATTTTGTCTTCTTCGCATGATGAGAAAGGTCCTTGTTCATTTATTGTTACGTGAAAAATTTTTCAAAAGAAATAGTACCCCCACGATGAAAATATGTAGGTTCCTCCCAAACTTCTCGAGTGCGACTTTGAGCTCGCCGGCTTTCTTGGTCAGTTTGTTCATTTATTAGTGTGCCAAAGATTTCGTAACCACTTTGGTTACGAAAGGTTGTGGGTCTAACTCTTGCCAATGACCCCCATGTGAGAGTTGGTCTTCCTATGTCTTGCTATGTTTCTACGACTAACCTCTCTACCACACGCGCAGACGACTTTAGCTCTCGACTTCTCTAGAATTATCTCACTGTTTCTCTCCGCAAAGTCTTTCCAATACCTTTTCTTGTCGTACTCTCCAGACTCGTTGAAATACAGTCCGGTCTTGTATGTGTTTAGCTCAGGCTTCATTCTTTGAATATAACTTCCTTCCAGAACTCTCAACTCAAGGTTAGAGCAGGATAGTTTTTCCATCTCGGAGATTCTCATTTCACTCCATCCGATCTCGCGAGCTTTGCGGTACAATTTGTTGTTTTGTCGAGACGCCACTCTAGATAACCTTTTGTGTCCCGCGAGACGTTGTTCTACGGTTTTGAATGTAGACCCAACGTAAATCTCGTTGTCGACCAGATTGTAGATCGTATAAATCTTTCCGTTCGTAGTCATTTTTCTACCTTCTCCCTATTCCTTTGACGAAACTCATTTTCTGTTTTTCCGATACCACTCCATAGCCAGCCAGACCAGAGCAACGACGACGAGCCAAAGATTTCGTGCAAGCCAAGCTACTCCACTTGCACCGGCCTTCAGCAAGGTGTACACGAAGTTGGCGAGCCCCACTGCCCATGGACCTAGCTTTTCAATTGCATTTTTCACCGCCTTTGCGAACGACAACGCAGCGCCAGCTCCTTTTGCGATAGCACCTCTTGCTCCGACAATAATAGTAGTGACTAGACCAGCCACTGTGATACCAATTGCGGAGATACTTAGCGCGTTCTTCTTAATCCACTCCTTGAACTTCTCAAGACGTGTCACATCTCTCTCCTGTTTGGCGTGTGTTTCCTCTAGAACTCGTTGTCGTTCGAGACCGTGCACCACTGCGTCTTCGTCGTGAGACTTTTGAAGGTACTCGTTAGCGTCGCTGTCCGACTTGCTATCTCTAGCTAACCTAAGACTTGCGTCACTCCGCTCACGAAAGTCGTCAATCGTGAGTTGAATGGCGCCTTTGTCACCTATCCTACTTTCAGGTAGTATCGTGTTGGACGGGTTCAGAGCACCATTGACCATACGCCTATCCTCCGCACTTAGTCTGCCGAGAACGTCCTCTGGTATTGTCACCTGACCAACGATAGGAATCATCGGTAGCTTGTCGCTCGTGACCTTTTCACCCACCGCAGAGTTAATGAGTTTCTCGAATTGTGACACGGCTCTCGCGTTTTTTATCGCCGTGTTTTTGACGTATGTCCCGTCGATACTACCACTAAGAACCACTTTAGGTGTGGAATACTTACCATTTCTCAGTCTCTCTCTAAAAAAGACCTTTCCGTCTTTAGCGGTTGTCCTACTCCTAAGTTCAAACATGCTCTCCGAATAAGGGCTAACTCTTTGCCCACCACGGGAGTCTTGAACATACTTGTCTACCTGGACGAACACGTCTTGAGCTGGGTCAGTCCCACCAAAACTTGTTTCCGCCACTCTTTTTCTGGTTTTAATAACCCACTCTATACGTGTAATTTCTTTGACAACTCGCGGGTCGCTATCACCATCCATTCTTCTCTGTTTGAGTTCAAAAAGCTTTTCGTTGAGTTCCTCAACGTCAAGGTCGTTGAGATCTGGGAACCTATCTTTCATCTCGAACATGTCTTCGCCACCTTCAGCCATTTTATCTTTAGCTACAATTTTTCCATGTCACTCTCGGGAATCCACGAGTTGTGCTTCGCATCGTATCCAGCCCACTTGACCAGGACCATCTTTTTCTTGTTGACCACTTTCCTTTTCAAAACTTTCTCCACACGATACGTCGCGTCGTCTGTCTTCTCGATAGAGGACATCTCCTCCTCGTAGAACTTCCCGATGACATCCTCCCCGCTCTCGTCGCTAAGAACATAGACATTCGGGTCTCCACGAACCACCTTGCTCACGAAAAAGATTTCCTCTGTGAAATTCGCTTCGTAACCTTTGGTGAAAATACTCTTGTACTTGCTTATTCTCACCTTTTGCCCAAGTCTGAACTTTGGGAGTGGAAACTCACCAAAGTCGTGACCAAAGAGTGTCGTCCACACCTGACTCTCGTTGTCCTTGGTCACATTCGCTGGCTTTGTGAGAGTGCTACTGTGCTTTGTGGTGTTGTAACCCTCAACGAGATCGTCCAGAACGTCTACCCACTTGTATGTCCCCTTGTTGTAGAAGTATTTCCACATGCTTGTCTTCAGAGTCCTGTTGAACCTTTCCACCACAGCTGCCTTCTTGTCTGACTTTGTCGAGAAATACACGACCCCGTGCTCCTCCAACAGTCTCTTCACACCTACATTGTAGAACTCGAGTCCGTCGTCAAACTGAGCAAGTTTAGGGTAGATCCCAAATCTCTTGTGGAACTGGCGAAGCAACTTGTCCACGGCTTTGGTCATGTTTTTCGTGTCTTTGCGGTACACGGGGATGGCGAAAGCGTAGCGACTGAGGATCTCCACGCAAGTGAGAATCCAATAGTAACCGTTGTTCGTACCCTTGAGTTTCCCCATATCGACAAGGTCGAGTTGGATCTGCTCGCCAAGACTCGACACCCATGTCTTTCGAAATTTGTGTCGCCTCACGACTGGCTTGTACCGCGTGTAAGTGTCTTGCGTCTCCAACCACTCCTTCACCGAATTTCTGCTCAAGTTTAGTCCTTCCTCCAGCGCTTTTTGATAGAGTCTCTCCCTGCTCTGGTAACCAGTCACGGGATCGTAGTACAAGTCCCTTAGACTTTGCTCCTTTTCAACATCGTTGTCCATCCTTTTTATTAGAGAGAATGTTTATATCCAGCAGAATGTCCCCCACCTTGTCTGTGTCGCGAGCGTTCGTCTTGGTGTAAAAAGATAGGGTGTTGTACGTGCCGCTACGGATGGGACACTTTGACTCGACCGTTTGGAAATTTGTCACACTTCCACTGAGTGTCGTCTCCGATGTAATGGGGAGGACGGCGATCACGCTACTCCGTTTTCCCGACGTGTCGATTGTCTCATCCACAAGGGTGTCGCAATGGATCTCCACGAACCTTAGTCCGCGGTTGATGTCTATCCTGTTTGGACTAACCACCTTTGTCGCGCCCATCGTGGTGTTTGTCGGGAAACCCAACAGCTCGCCAAACTTGTATAGCTTCGCTGGGCGGAGGGTCTTTAGTGTACAGGTATGGTCATGCACGTTGTGTGTGAGAGTTATTTTGATGTCTTCATCGTCCGCAAAGCGCGTCGCAAGATCCTCAAAAGTCCAATAGCCCTCAGGAATCGTGTGTTTCACTCCGTTGAAGAGAATGTGGTCGTTGAAGTCTTTGACCACGTTCCTAAAGCCCCAAAACACGCTCGCCGACTTTACGACTAGGGACGAACCCCTTGGGAGTATCAAACTCCTATTCAACGCGACTGTTTTCTTCCCGTTCTCGAGGAACACCGATAGCTTTACCATTTTATTTAGAGATACAAATAAAATGACAACTCCAATAGAGTCTGCGATACGAGCGTACTACGGGAAGAACTACGACAAGGCGATCAAGAACTCAAAGATCGCTGTCCAGAAGGCAAAGTCGGACCTCATGAAGAGGTACCCATACGCGACGATGGACAAATTCGAGTTTGACCCTGTTCAAACGCAAGAAGGTGATGTAACGAGAGTAGATATATACTTTCGGAATAGCGATATAATCTCGACCGACATTACCAGCACCACGTTCAAGGACGACCAAAGTATGTGGAAATGGCTCCACAACAACACACCCTTCCCGAGGATATGGAACAGTGGTGGAACGGTGCAAAAACTTATCCACACGGAGCGAGCTGGGACTTCCAACGTGACGTACCCGCCGTACGTTCTCAACTACCCAGTCAACAACTTCCTCATCTATGTCGACGACAAGAATTACTTCAGCTCTAATCTACCCAAGATAGTGATAGACACGAAGAAGCGTTTTCAAGATGGTCCGGACGGGGACAATATAAACACGGTGTGGACTCTATCAAAGAGCTACTACCAAGCTATCACCGCAATGTACGTAGCCACCTACAGGTCAGGCGTCTCACTACAAAACCTAACACCGAACCCTGATGTCCCAAAGCAGATCACAAGTCTTATGAGGTTCCACGTGTATTTCACCATGAGGAGGGTGATGTTCCGCCTTGACAAGAGTGGACCTGACATTGCAGACATTCTCAGACTGTACGTTCCGGACTGGAGAGTGTTGAGAAACAACCTTGCTCTGAGTGGACCTTGGGTTAATGATATCAAAGATATCCAAGGAGATTACAAACGCTACTGTTCTCGAGTGAGCAACGGGATTACGGAGTTGGGTCAGGAGCTTCTCAACCAGTCGATAGAGGTTTACGTGTACGCGCTGTTGGGTGCGCAAGCAAAGTCAAAACAGTCGATCGTCGGTGGTCGTGCAAGTGCTCGTGAAGTCCAGCAAGTCTTTAGGAACATCGTAGAAGACGCGGTCGTCCAATACTCACCGAGTGTGTGGATAAACCTAATGAACAAAGCCATCAAGGACACGAACGTCAAGTTGGACATGGCAGTCACACCGAACACGTGGTTGATACCGCGAAGCATGGTACTTCTGAAAACACCTATCCCAGGGTATAACAACCTACTCAGAGAGTCGACAGAGACGAATATGGAGTTTGGATATAACGACGGACTCAACTTCTCCAAGCCAAAGGAGAACGTGGTGAAAACTCACTCTAGTGGTGGAGAACATCTTGAGGTATTACCTGACGTGAAGGTCAAAGCAAAGGGTAATGTGAAAGAGACAACAACTCCTCCGAACACACCAACGACTCCCTCGACTCCATCGACTTCGTTGCTCCCCATTTCGTTGGAGGTGTTGTTAGGAGTGATAGTAAGTAAATTTATCTTGTAATAAATGAGCTTGTATCTTGGACACGACGAACCAAAGAGAGAGAAAGACGAACGACTTGGCGAAGCAAGACCTTACGAGACTGTTTTTAACGTGAACGTTAAAAACGCAAAGGTTACCTATCATAGCGCTGGAAGTAGCACCAAAGTGGAGCAAATAGAAGACGGGACTTCCCGCTTCCACCAGAACACGTACCTCAAAAGTCCCACCGTAGATGTCGACGCTGACTCTGTGAAGAATTTGGGTAATAACAGAATGGTCTTTGACTGTCCAGCGCTTATGCACACCAACGTTTCTATATTTATGGTTTTCAAGTTGTTAGCTACCCCGTCGTCCGGTGGTTACGGGTACGTTGTTGGTAACGACAATGGGAGTCACGATAAATTTATAGGTTACAAAATAGGGTTTACTAATCGACTATCGTACGGTGGAGGATGGCCTGTAAAGGAGTATAATTGTACACTACCCCCCGGTGCTGTAGGGACTGACAAACATCTCATATCTTGTCATTGGTTAATGAAAGGTAGTCATGTACGTATGAACAACACGGTTTTGTTTCGCTCAGCCTTTAACGCGAACACTAAGAGTATTGGTGCTCCTTTTGGCTCCATATTCTTCAACGAGCGTTACGCGAGTTCGGACAGAACGAAAGGTACGTCAGGTGAGATCTATGGTCTGAGAGTTGTGAAAGGTTTCTTGGAGGCGGAGGATATCTCAAGGATCAACAAGAGCATGATGCTGGAGTACGACATTTCTTAAAAAAGAGTCTAGAAGAAAAGGAGATGGTAGACACACGTCCTCGGGTTAAAAAGGCGATGGCCGATGGTTGGAAGAGGTACTTGAAGGGTTTGCGGAAAAAGGCCGAGCGGCTCAAAGACGAAATTGAAAATGGCTTAAGGAGTTGCGATGAGGAGGAACAGATGACCGAGAATACGCAACTAACACCCGCAAAGCGTTATAACCCAAAAGAACACATGATCTTTTCCGATCCTGTTTCGGGAGAGATTCCAGACAGCAAACTCAAGTTTAAGAGAATCAACATTTCCACTCGCAACGAGGACGGGACGGAAGGTGAACTCATCATCCCCACCGAGCGCCTGTACTCGTTTGGAGTTTCAGAAAACACTAGTCAAGAGACTGGCAAGGTCACTGGTTTCACGTTCCCTCTGTGTTTGTGGAACCGCGATGGGGCCACAGAGGAAGAGGAGACTTGGATTAGTACATTTGACGCCATTGTCAACAATTGTATCGACCACTTGGTTGAAAACCGCGAAGAGATCGACCGATTCGAATTGGAACACAGCGATCTTACCAAGTCCAAAGGTGGGCTAAACCCCCTCTATTGGAAAACAGAGAGGATTGAGGACAAGAAGACTGGGAAAACCGCTCTTCGAAGGGTTCCCGGTCGTGGTCCAACGCTATACGCGAAACTGATCTACCACAAAAAGCAAGACAAGTTCCTCACACAGTTCTTTGACCCTGACAACAAACCGGTGGAGGCTCAGTCACTCATGGGAAAACACTGCTGGGCAAACGGTGCAGTGAAGATCGAGTCCATCTTTGTTGGCGCTCGCATCTCCTTGCAAGTCAAGTTATACGAGGCAGTCGTGGAGCCAAGCAAGATGGGGATGAAACGTCTCTTACCTCGTCGAGAGGCGAAACCCAAGGTGGTCGAGTCAAAGTGTGAAACAGCCACAGCTATCGTGTTTGAAGACGATTCGTCAGACGAAGAAATTCTCTCAGAGTCAGAGGACGAGAAGCCAAAGCGAACGAAAAGCGAAGAGAAAAAGTGGTGGGCAAAAAGAATCGCCAGTGTCAAACCAGGTGAAGCGTACGACACAGTCTATTGAGGATACAAGGTGGTTTTATAAGCAAAGCTTATAAAACGAGACACGTCGAACGACTCACTTGAAAGGGTCGTCTGGGATAAGCTTCTTTTGTTGCGCGTATTTCACAGCGATCGTTCCAGCGCTGATTGCGACTGCAAGTTTCAACGTTCCCACGAGAGTAGTTGGCGTACTGAGAGATTCTCCTAAAACTTTCCTCGACACCATACTAATAGCAACTCCTGCGGCGGTGTAGAGCAGAGTGTCGTACACCTCGTTCATTATTTCCTTTCGATCTGACATCCTTTTATTATAGAAAAAAGTTTTTAATCAAACACACCCAAGCTGACCAACGAGTTGGTTGCTCTGGTCTCCATCACCTCGCTCAATTTTCTCTCCGTCGTCTTTTATACATGGAGTCAACTAGGTCGAGAGCTAATTCCCATTCCTCCTCCTCCGGAGTTGGTTCTTCGATCGTGAAGTAGTAGTCCATAAGCTCACTCACAAAAACTATCGACGCCACACCAACTCCAATCCCTATGGACATGTAGAACATAGTGTTGTACACCTTGTTCACTATTTCCTTTTGATCTGACATCCTTTTATTACACGAGAAAAAAGTTTTTAGTCAAAAGACTCAAGGTCTGAACAATCTTTGGCCTGGTCTGCATTGGAAGATGCTCTAGAACACGGCGGAATCACCGTTGGAGCGTCGGTCTCCTGGCGAGGTGGAGGCTCGTCGTCACGTTTGAAGTAAAAGTACAACCCTCCAGCGACACCAATCGCTCCTACGACATACCCAAGCTGACCAACGAGTTGGTTGCTCTCTTGTGGTCGGTGTCCCTCGCTTTGCTCGAGTCTTTCTTGAGCCTTCTTTGCCTTTGCGGCTTTGCTGATCGCAGCGAGTCTCTTTCCTCCCTCGACCTTCCTTGGGTCCTTTAGTTTCTCTGGTTTTTGGGACGTGATTGTCTCTGTTGCTTCACTCATATCTTTATCTTACTCACCAAAACTTGTTTGGGTTTGCTCAAAAGTTGCTACGCAGCAAAACCAATTCGCTCAAGATTTGCTCACGAGCAAAGCTGACTTGCTTAAGATTTGCTCACGAGCAAAGCTGACTTGCTCAAAAGTTGCTCAGTAAGATAAAGATGACATCCATGATGGTAGGAGGACTATTCAATGCACTTGCGTTCGCTGGTGCAGGGTTTCTTTTCAAACACCTTGAGGGAAACAAGTATGGCGAAGAAATCAGTCGCCACAATCTCGCAATGGAGAAACTCGCGCGGGACAGGGAATTGTGGAACGAGCAAGAGGTGGCTCGCAGAGACAAAGTCGCACGACTACGTCTCGCCTTGTCGGACGCAAACCACAGCATCAACGACACGAACGCGGCTCTCGATGCACTTTCTGCTACGCTTCGCAAGACCGCAAAGTTCCACAAGGAACCAGAGTTACGTGATTACTATGTTCCATCACCGGAGATGCAAGAGTACTTGACGGTGTCAGAAGGGTTTCTCGCCGTTGGTGTTGGGTGGGTTGGGTACAAGATTGCGACAATTATGATCTAAGGACAACAAAACACACCAACAAAAACATGTCACTCACAAAAGCAAGTACCAACTATCTAACCACCAGGGAACTGAAAGTCATCGTGAGAGAGCGAGGTGTTAGGCTAAAGCAAAAGGCGAAACATTGTGAGATTCTAGCAGCGTTAGGGATGGAACCTATCGATATCCCAAAGAGATACGACCATTGTAAGATAAGGAAACTCGCCCAGGTCGTGATCAAGACAAACGTGACCACTGGAGAGGAGACAAAGTTTGGGAGTATCACCGCATTAGCAAAAAGTTTGAGTCTCTTTCCAGGGTCTATCACCTACCGGATAAAAACGGGAAAAAGTCTAGTCGTCGACGACGTTTCATACTCGTTTCGCAAAGAACTGTGCATTTGATTTTCCGACCAAAAATCATATGAAGCTTAAAGACATAACCTACACCCAGAAAGATGTCACAAATTCTAGACGAACCTATTCCGTCAGGGCTTGGACCCACGATGGTACCCACAATGGCGAAGAAAAAGGGTCCAAGACTTCTAAAGAGGTCCACTCTAAGAGAAAAAATGGACTCGTGGTACGATTGGCTTGTGAGTCGAACCCCAAAGCCTATCAAGAAACGAGTGTCGACGGCTTTCAGATTCTTCAAGCAAAAGATCTCTAGCTTGTACAAGGAGAAGGACTTGGTGATGGAGAGATCGGAGACATCTCTCAAAGGGTTTTCGGAGACCTACACGATAAAAGCCTCGGCGAAAGTAGACCCAAAGACATTCTTGGCGAACACGAAAGTGTTAGCGCAAGGTCTTTGGAGTCACGAAGTGGAGAAGAGGAGAGGCGTAAAGACAAAATTCGACCTAGAGTGCGTCATGGTGAGAAGGACAGACGCTGGAGACTCCGAGGTGTCTGCGCATTTCCACTCACTCACAACTATTGTTCTACCTGGAACCGACTTGGACGAGATCTACCACATTATGGCGGGAAAGATTTTAGAGAGTCTTGCGTCGTACTTGAAGAGAGGGAGTTCTTGGAGAGTGCTACGCGTTGAGAAGTTGGATGTGTTCGTTGACACGTTCAAACCATTGAGTGGTTCGTCGTACATTCCCACACCAGACGCGTTGGTTAAGAAGAACGCCATAGTCAACGTCCAAAACAAGAACGACCACGAGTGTTTCAAGTGGACTGTGACCGTGGCGAGGATGGTCGAGAGAAAACACGCAGAGAGACTCGACGAAGTTACGAGAGAGTCCTCGAACAAGTTCGACTGGACTGGGATCTCATTCCCGACACCGTTGAGTGACATTAGAAAGTTCTCTGAAAACAATGAGATAAGTGTCAACGTGTTCGCATACGAGCATGGAGTGGGTGTGTACCCACTTCTCATTCGAGGAAACTCAAAGGACACCATCAACATGTTGTACATCACGGAGCAGGGTGAGAGTGATAAGGTCAACTCTCACTACGCTTGGATCAAAAACATGAGTAGGTTGCTGTCTAGCTCAAAGAGCAAACACAAGGGTAAGACACTCCACTGTTGTCGGTGTCTCAACAGTTTTGGCAGTCAAATCGTCCTAGACAAACACGAGGAACACTGCTCAAACATCGACAGCATTAGGACCGAAATGCCAAAACCAGGTGATACAATAGGGTTCAAAAACTTCTACAAGACACAGGACGTACCCTTTGTAATATACGCGGACTTTGAGTCGTTCATCGAACCAGTGGAGGGACCAACCAACAACCCCAAGAAAAGCTCGACAACTCAGTACCAACATCACTCACCATCCGGATTTTGTTTCCACCTGAAGTGCTTTGACGACAACCTCCACTGGGAAGAGCCATATCTCTACACGAGGAGAAGCGAAGACGAAAACATGGGTGAGATTTTCGTAAAAAAGTTGGAGGAGACTGTGCAAAACATTTACGACAAGTTCAAGGTGGCAGTCCCCATTGTCTTTGGGGAGAAGGAGGAGAAGGCATTCCACAACGCCAAGACTTGTTGGTTGTGTGGTGACGAGTTCGCCGAGGGCGACAAGAGAGTCAGAGACCACTGTCATCTGACTGGGCGATATAGAGGCGCGGCTCACAACATCTGCAATTTGAAATATAGGTTACCAAAGTTCGTTCCCGTGGTGTTCCACAACTTGTCGGGCTACGACGCACACTTGTTTGTCAAAAACTTGGGTGTTACGGAGGGAATCATCAATTGCATCCCGAGCAACGAGGAGAAGTACATCTCGTTCAGCAAGGTGGTGGTTGTGGACGAGGTCACGAACAAAGCCGGAGAGACAGTCGAAATCAAGAGGGAGATAAGGTTCATCGACTCTCTCAAATTCATGTCGAGTAGTTTGAACAACTTGGTTACGAACTTGGACAAAAAGGACTTGGTGTCGACAAGGAGAGTTTTTGGAGAAGATCTTGGTCTCGTGTCTAAAAAAGGCGTATTCCCCTACGACCACATGACTGGACTAGTGTCACTCGACGAGACGGCGCTGCCAACGAAAGGTGAGTTTTACTCAAGACTCACAGACAGCGACATTAGTGACGACGACTATGACCACGCAAAGAAGGTGTGGAAACACTTTGGCATGACCACGATGCGTGAGTACCACGATTTGTATCTAAAAACCGATGTCATGTTGTTGGAAGACGTCTTTCAAAATTTTAGAAAGGTTTGTAAAACGAACTACAACTTGGATCCAGCGTTCTACTACACCTCACCAGGGTTGGCTTGGGACGCATTGCTAAAGATCACGGGAGTGGAGTTGGAGCTACTGGCCGACATTGACATGTTGTTGATGGTCGAGGCTGGAATTCGCGGTGGAGTCTCAACCATCACAAAAAGACACGCTGAGGCAAACAACAAGTTTATGGACCACATCAACAGCAACAAGACGATGGAGCACACTGGTGACTCGCTGTACGACCCTACAAAACCAAGCGTCTTTTTACCATACTTGGACAAAAACAATCTCTACGGTGGTGCAATGTGTGAACCACTACCCACACACGGTTTCAAATGGATGACAGAGGGTCAGCTAGAGAACTGGAGAAACGTACCTTGTATCTTGGAAGTGGATCTGGAGTACCCAGAAGAACTCCACGACCTTCACAACGACTATCCGCTAGCTCCAGAGAGAGCCGTCGTGAACAAGGTGGAGAAGCTTATCCCAAACCTCTTCGACAAGACCAAGTACGTGCTTCACAAGAAGAATCTAGAGATGTACATACGATTTGGTTTGAAACTAACCAAGATCCATCGGGGGATCACCTTCAAGGAGAGCGCGTGGATGAAGCCGTATATCGACCTCAACACAAACCTAAGGACAGCGTCAAAGAACAACTTTGAGAGCGAGTTTTTCAAGCTTATGAACAACTCTGTGTTTGGTAAAACGATGGAGAACATTCGAAACAGGGTCGACATCCGGCTAGTCACTTCGGAAAAGAGAATGAGAACGCTAGTCGCAAAGCCAAACTTCCACCATAGGACAATCTTCGACGAGAACCTGATCGCCGTCCAAATGAAGAGGACGAAAGTGAAGTTTAACAAGCCGGTGTACCTGGGAATGAGCATCTTGGACCTCAGTAAGACGATAATGTACGACTTCCACTACGACTATATCAAGCCAAAGTACGGAGACAAGGCTAAGCTACTTTTCACAGACACCGACAGTCTCATGTACGAGATCTTCACAGACGACTTCTACAAAGACATCAGTGGAGATGTCGAGAAGATGTTCGACACGTCTAGTTTCGCGAAGAACCACCCGAGCTGTATTCCAATAGGGAGAAACAAGAAGGTGATTGGAATGATGAAAGACGAACAGAGCGGAGAGCAAGTCCTCGAGTTCGTTGGACTCCGCTCCAAGTTATACGCTCTCAAAACACTACGCGGCGACGAGAAGAAATGTAAGGGTGTGAAGAAGAACGTCGTCAAATCCTCGATCGTGTTTGAGGACTACAAGACTTGTTTGCTCTCTGGAGTGAGTCAGACAAGGTCAATGAACACGTTTAGGTCAAGGAAACACGAGATCTACACAGAGGCCATCAACAAGACCGCGTTGAGTAGTAAAGACGACAAGAGACACATTCTACCAGACGGGGTGAACACGCTGGCACTAGGTCACTACAAGATTATGACGGAAGTGATATTTATGGACGAGTGAGTTGACCAAAGTTTTGATTGACAGGTGTCAATCAAAAGAAAAGGGGGCGGGGCGTCATTGCTAATTAGCATAGCGAAATGTGAGACAAGTTTTGATTGACAGGTGGGGTGGAATGTGATGACGTCATAGAATGGAATGTGGTTTTGTGAATAAATTAAAAAGTGAGATTTGGATTGAAATTTCGTTTTTTTTTTATGAGATTTTTGGAGATTTTTTAAGGTTTTGGGCTGAAACCCGCATATATACACTACTAAGATCCTATAGAATCCTACTTAAGATTTCTACCAGGGATTCCTCAAAACGCAAAATCCCCAACCGTTTCAGCAACCGAAGCCACAACGAGAGTGGTAAGAGTTGACTATACCCTTCCACTTATAATTCAACAAATACCATTGAAAAGCAGGACGATTAATACATTTTCAACGAAACTGGCGGCGAACAATAACGAACGCGCGACCCATGGATTCTTCAAACAATATCAAGCTACCATATACCATTTATCAGGCGTCCATTCCAAGTACGACCACGGAATGAGAAATCAACAAAGTCTACTATACAAACTGCTATAGACGAACTAATCAGTTACCAAACAAGCAATACAGAAAGTAACAACCAATCCAAAAGATCAGTTCATTTCAACCCTATTTGTTGTCCAACAAAAGAACAAAACACGCGTCCAGTCTTCAACTTGAAGCCTCTGAATGCCTTTGCACAGTCAACCAAATTCAAAATGGAAGGTCTGGCGTTACTTTCCGAAGGATACACAGGACACTCCACAAGATCAGCATCGACAGCCGAAACTACAAACTCTAGTCTACCAATGGAATTGATACTCGAGGCAGCTGATTGGTCATCAGCATCAGTTTTAAGAAACATTATAAGGACACAAACGAAACATTCGCAGTTGATATGTAATGTTAATAAAGTTGAAATTTCCTGTTATTATACCAACTAACTGTGTTGTAGTAAGGCTTCAAAATCTGTACAAGTATTGCGAGTATCAGTCCTCTGATCAAGGGGAGATGTAGTTCTCCGAGTTCCCATCCGGTGGAAAGACCTTTGCCACCCCCACCCATTGTTTTTTGGCTGCGGATCTGCACAAGTATTGCTCCTATCAGTCTTAGACAATACAATCTCTTCCTTAAATTAACCATTATCCTTAATTTACAAATCGCTCTAAATAATTTAGTGGCGATCGTGAGAGTCGCGCATGCGTATCTTAGTCAATTACTGAGTGGATAGGTCAGGGGCTAGGGATGGAGACGATTTTGCCGTGGGTTTAGGGTTAGAAAACCCATTAGGTGGGGGGTTAGGGTTAGGATCTTTGTTGTGTTGGGGTTGGCCTCTAACATTAGATTAACCATTATCCTTAATTTAGAGCGATTTGTAAATTAAGGATAATAGTTAATTTAAGGAAGAGACCGGGTTGTCTTCGAAGGTCCTTGGAGAACTACATCTCCCCTTCAGGTGAGTACACCCTCCAGGGAAATTTTATCTCTCGCTCTTGCCGGTTCAACTACAAACAACATTTCTTCTGATCTTTCTTCCTGTGTCGTTAGACCTGTAAAAATAGACTAGCAGTCTCTTCTACGGGGACCGTTCGTGCCATTAATTTAATCCGCCATGATCAAGAGAATCTTTAATGTACTTATAACTTACCTTGATTACATTCGTCAATTGGTTTTTCGATTAAAAAAATCGAGAAACGAAAATATTCGTTACTGCAACCTAAGCCGTGAAAAAGTCTGGAGGTTTGGCAGCTGCTTTCGCTAATAAACCATGAGGAGATTGGCCAATCGGAGTGTGGAATATTTAACACCACACGTCGGTTTATACTAAAGAGTTTATACGAGACAATGTTTGATGAATATTGTGATTTTATTTAAAACACAATTTATTGTTGTCCTTAGACACATTGTATATAACAAAACAGTACACAATTGATTAGACTGATTAATGCCCTAACGTTTTTGAGTTCTAGCACATTTCACTCTCTTTCGCTGTTATAATTTTGTTGTTGATGTATAAAACGTCCGGTTCTATATTTGGTTATTTAAGTTTGCAATCATTTGTGACTCAAATTTGGTTTGTTTGTCCGCTTTTTGAGCTATTAATAGCAGCCAGACTCTACGCTATTGTCTCACGCGAGGTCTCACGTGGTAACTTGTATTCGCCGGATGTAAAAAAGCACCAACTTCCAAGAAGCACAAACAAACAGTTAGCCGTTAGGCGAAGTCTGGACCGACATATGTCTTTTTAGAGCTGGTAATAAATGGTCGATTGGATTCAATTGAGTATAACCGGCTACATCAAGTCCTAGGTATGACATGTTTTAAACAAGCGACCATTGGTATTGTTAATTGTTTAATGTGTTTGAGTGTGCCATTAACTATGAGCAGTCAGAGCTTTTGTGTTCAACTTAAATTTATTAATACGTGTTCATCGATTGCGAATGTACAGTACTTTTGTGTGCCAATAGTTGCAGCTTTGTATCTATCTATAGCAATATATTGGGGTAAATTGTATGAACCAAACAAGCGGGAACTACTATTGCTTCTTTTGTTGTTTACCGAGCGGCTACGCTTTCCTCTGTTTGGGTTGCTTCCCGGCCTCGGGTAGCAGACACAGAATATCGTTGCATTGAATTATAAGGTTTAGGAGTTGGGTTAGTCTTTCTTTATTTCAGGGTTAGGACTAGAGTTTTTATTTGGGTTATGGTTAGGATTTTTGTTCTTGTAAAGCTTCTGAATCCAGAGAAAATAACCTTGATATTTCTATGAACGAGGAATTAACCTATGTTTGTCTCCCGGGCATAACTATAAGCATACATTATCATTAGAGACCAGACAGTCTGAATTTTTTATTTGCCGTTATCAGGAATCTAAACGAAGTTTCATTAATACTTGATTTCTAGACTGGAACGATAACTAGGGCCTGGCACTAGAAGCCAACCATGGGGGCAGCCGAACTCCATCCAGTCTTTTTTTAGGCAAAATGGCCGATCCGGTCCGACGAGAAAATCGCCAATTTTTATGTGTTTTAATTTAGAAAATAATTATTATTAAAACTTAATAACATCCCACAGATACATAAATTTCTTGTTATGGTTTTATAACTGCTTAAACTCGTCTGAAAAATGAAATATTTGACAAAACATTGCGAAATTTGAGTTCAATAAATGCGCGGTCATTTAGGTTTTCTGTACATTTTTGGCACTTTTCTGAATATTTGATATTTTTCGACCAGAGATTAATCAAGTTGATCCAAAAAACTAGCTATTCATTACGTTTTTAGCCTGGCACCACACAGACACAACGCTTAAACGTGCAATTTACGGCGAAACATTACAACTTGTTATGTTTCTGAAATTTGGATGTCCTCCCCAGTTCTTTTTTGGTCAGCAGAGTGATATTTTTTTGCGAAAATACTGACAAATTCAGAAAAAAACTATTTAAAAGTTAAAATAAAGATAATTTATTCATCAAATGTAATTAAGTGAACATGGCATATATATGTGCAGTATTTGGGTGCCAAAGTTCACAAAGGAAATGTAGTCAAGACACAGAAAATGAGTTTTTCAAAGAGGGCAAAATAATGTGAGAATTACACATATTTAATGATCAAATAATTATAATATACATTGTCAAATACACACATTTTAACTATCAAAATTAAAAAAAAACATTATCATCATTTCCTTGTGAAGTGGGAGAATGCAGTCAGGGGAACACAAGATGATATCATGATAAAAACATGGAAGGCAACTAAAAGTTGCCAAATCTGCAGCAATCATTTTGAGACATGTGATTACACAATTCTCCCATCATCAAATGGCACAGATTAATAAAAACCAATACAGTTCCATCAGTGTCCCTCACATTTCATCCTCCTCTACATATTCACAACACAACAGAGGATTGTAGAATATGACTTGGGATACCACTGAAGCATTCTCTTGCTCATGATGACTCATTGTCACCAGCTGCAAAGGTTCTTTGTGACCACAATTATTCAAAAAAAGAGAAACCAATGGCAACACCCTCCAATGAACAGGACCTAGAAATACTAGAACAAAAATTAAAACAAAAAGTTAGAAATCTTCAGTGAAATCTAAGAAGATGCAAAAAGAAGTTGGATAATATGGCAGAATTGATTAATGACTTGGAAAGAAAATTACTTAGAAACAGAACTATATAGCAGACAATTTTCCTTCACCATAAATCCTTTCAACATGTAGTTTGATAGAGTGAAATGCCAAATATTACCTATAAATTACATACTTCATTTGACAAACTTCAGTTATCAATATTTGAAAACACAAAGCAGTAGCACAATTCAAATGTTTATCCATTTGGAATAAAATAATTTGGCATACCCATACCGGGATCAATTCTAATCATTCAATCCACCATCATCATCTGCAAAGAAGGTAACAAGATATATATCATGAGCAAAATATACAAAGCAGAATGGTACTTTGATGATCTTTCCTCGTTGAATCTCGGCAAGCTTTGTTTGAAGATCACGAGCAAGGCATGAAATTGATCAAGTGCATAGCAGTACAATATTTCGCACTACGTTTGTTTACCTACGGGAAACGTTATTACGAAACTGTTGTGCTGAACGGACAGTCAAGTGACAGACATAAATTAACCAAGTTAAATCTATTTAAAAACCAGAAATATTTATAGTATTTACCTTAATTTTTGTCAAGCGACTTCCATGATATTCTTCGACTCGTCTGACATCGCTTTGTCCATAGACCGTTGAGCTTTATTATAGTGTTGCTCCCAATAGGTCAAGGATTCACTTCCAAAACTTTATTCTTGTAAATAGTTGACAATTAAATATTTTTACCCCAGTCGTTTTAGAAGCCTGTTCATGCACTCGCCCGGGCGCGTTGCCTGACGACGACCCCCAGTGATCAGAATTTTGGCTTCATCCAATCATACGGCCGCGCTTACCTAGTTATCGTTCCAGTCTATATATAGTTCAATGAGCCAACCTCGTACCCAGGGTCTTGCCCGCCTCGCCGGAGCGAAAATTTCGCTCCGGCGAGGCGGACAAGACCCTGGGTACGAGGTTGGGGGGAGCATGCTTGACAAATTTTGCGAGTGAAACATCATCAAGGCGCAGAGTGATCAATATGTATTAATTAAACTGTTGTGGCGATCCGCATTTTCATACTTTCATCGCCCAGGTTATAGCTTTGCGTGTCCCTGCTTTGACGTCATTTCCTGTGAATAGTAAATCAACTTTAGCAGGGAAAATAGGCATGAAGATGAAATTTTCGAACGACTGTCCGAAACACCGTTTCGCTAAAACACTATTCACTTTCGTTAGTTTTTCCCTTTATTTATCTCGATAAGTTCACAAATCACAATCCCATTTTACCAGTGCTCGACCGGGGCCCCGGCCCCGGCCCCGGCCAAAATTGGCACCCCCGGCCCCGGCCCGGCCCCGGCCAAAATTCTGGAAATTTGGCCGGGGATTTCAAGCTCAAATTTGTCAAATTCTTTCTATTATTTTAATATAAATCTTAAATCTTACAAAAATCTTATACTTTAAATCAAGTAAAAGTTAAAACAGTTTCAAAACAATCGACAAAATTATATCGAAAGCAACAAACAGAAAAGGTACGTACCATTTATTCTCGTAAAATGTTTCCAATATGGCTGACGATAGCAATAAACCGCTGTCCAGTAAATTCCACTGGCCTATCCAAATCCCGCTTAAATAACATCGCTCAACATCACATAATATCATTTTATCAATGCTCGACCAGTCCCCGGCCCCGGCCCCGGCCCCGGCCAAAATCATGCACCCCCGGCCCCGGCCCGGCCCCGGCCAAAATCATGCCCCCGGTCGACCACTGCATTTTACTCGTCTGGACTCTGATTAACCCAACGTTCTATACCAAGTACCAACTAAAGTCTATCCCAAAAATATGCTAAAAATTCTACCCACTTATACTAATTTACTTGTCTGTCAACTCTCCTTAATTAAAATGTGATTATAGTATGAGATTATGTATAATCTCCGACACACTCCCCCCATTTGTCTCGCAAGTATGGAGGGGGATTAGGGACAAAATTGTTATAGGATCATTGGGTCGTACTATTGGGTAGGCAATGGGTCGTACTGGACAGGCAATGGGTCGTACTGGACAGGCAATGGGTCGTACTGGACAGGCAATGGGTCGTACTGGACAGGCAATGGGTCGTACTGGACAGGCAATGGGTCGTACTGGACAGGCATTGGGTCGTACTGGACAGGCAATGGGTCGTACTGGACAGGCAATGGGTCGTACTGGATAGGCAATGGGTCGTACTGGACAGGCAATGGGTCGTACTGGACAGGCAATGGGTCGTACTGGACAGGCAATGGGTCGTACTGGACAGGCAATGGGTC
This sequence comes from Chrysogorgia sp. JL179-B06, assembly GCA_035772405.1. NCBI lineage: Eukaryota > Metazoa > Cnidaria > Anthozoa > Scleralcyonacea > Chrysogorgiidae > Chrysogorgia > Chrysogorgia sp. JL179-B06. The sequence continues at coordinate 760,173 of JAYKKM010000391.1, forward strand.
GTACTGGACAGGCAATGGGTCGTACTGGACAGGCAATGGGTCGTACTGGACAGGCAATGGGTCGCACTGGACAGGCAATGGGTCGTACTGGACAGGCAATGGGTCGTATTGGACAGGCAATGGGTCGTACTGGACAGGCAATGGGTCGTACTGGACAGGCATTGGGTCGTACTGGACAGGCAATGGGTCGTACTGGACAGGCAATGGGTCGTACTGGATAGGCAATGGGTCGTACTGGACAGGCAATGGGTCGTACTGGACAGGCAATGGGTCGTACTGGACAGGCATTGGGTCGTACTGGACAGGCAATGGGTCGTACTGGACAGGCAATGGGTCGTAACGACAAGTAACGCGGGCTCGCCACGCTCCAAAGACTTTATATGCTGAGACTATATGTTGATTTATTCAAATGAATTTCACGCTTCATCAGCATAGAATTGTTTAAAATGTCAAGAGACCGCGAAGATATGTTACAACGTGCTAAAGATGCTTTAAAGAACGCACTAGCCGAGTTGGAAACAGCTAGCCACAAAGCTCAACTCAGAATTACACTCCGGTCTCCGAATGCCGTTGATCGTCAAAGACAACAAAGTGCAACTGATGATTTTAGGTGAGTCAATAAAAAATAAATGGAATCTACGAGTGTTCCATGTATTTTCTTCAAAGCATATTGCAAATGAATAAATAATATAAAAAATACGAATTTGGAAAACACGTGGGATATCGCTTCCATTTTGGCGCGAATTATTACAATTGATATGTTTTGGAACACTATTTGTATCGATCTTCACAAAACCAATACAGAATCAAGGTGTAAAATTTAAAAAGTCACATATATAGGAAATGAATTTTGTAGTTCAACTAATCTTGTTATTTTGGTCTTTCACTTAAGGTGGCGCCCTACTGTTTCTTGAAAGTTGAAAGGTGGCAAAAACGCAAATTTCAATCTCGAAAAGTGCCCATCAATGGATATTTCGGAAAAGATTGAAACTAAAGCTATGCATAGAATAACTTTCAGGGCATCAAATACTATTAATGGCTAAAGTGTTTCATCTGTTGCTATGACAACAGTGACGTTTCAAAATGGCCGAAAATGAACATTTAATCTAATTTATTTCGCAAACGAGTCGGTGACCCCCGATTTTTTTTGCATTTAAACATTTCTTTTAGTTTAATTAATAAATAGGCGGATTAAAAAAAAATTCTGTGGATCCAATTATTTTACACAAAAAAATCATGTTTTTTTAGTTTTTAAAAAATTGGATCCACAGAATTTTTTTTAAATTTGCCTATTTATTAATTAAACTAAAAGAAATGTTTAAATGCAAAAAAAATCGGGGGTGACCGACTCGTTTGCGAAATAAATTAGATTAAATGTTCATTTTCGGCCATTTTGAAACGTCACTGTTGTCATAGCAACAGATGAAACACTTTAGCCATTAATAGTATTTGATGCCCTGAAAGTTATTCTATGCATAGCTTTAGTTTCAATCTTTTCCGAAATAGCCATTGATGGGCACTTTTCGAGATTGAAATTTGCATTTTTGCCACCTTTCAACTTTCAAGAAACAGTAGGGCGCCACCTTAAGTGAAAGACCAAAATAACAAGATTAGTTGAACTACAAAATTCATTTCCTATATATGTGACTTTTTAAATTTTACACCTTGATTCTGTATTGGTTTTGTGAAGATCGATACAAATAGTGTTCCAAAACATATCAATTGTAATAATTCGCGCCAAAATGGAAGCGATATCCCACGTGTTTTCCAAATTCGTATTTTTTATATTATTTATTCATTTGCAATATGCTTTGAAGAAAATACATGGAACACTCGTAGATTCCATTTATTTTTTCTTGACTCACCTAAAATCATCAGTTGCACTTTGTTGTCTTTGACGATCAACGGCATTCGGAGACCGGAGTGTAATTCTGAGTTGAGCTTTGTGGCTAGCTGTTTCCAACTCGGCTAGTGCGTTCTTTAAAGCATCTTTAGCACGTTGTAACATATCTTCGCGGTCTCTTGACATTTTAAACAATTCTATGCTGATGAAGCGTGAAATTCATTTGAACAACATATAGTCTCAGCATATAAAGTCTTTGGAGCGTGGCGAGCCCGCGTTACTTGTCGTTAGCTGTATTTATGTTATGCGCATGCGCAATAACATGTGAGATACTACGACCCAATGCCTGTCCAGTACGACCCATTGCCTGTCCAGTACGACCCATTGCCTGTCCAGTACGACCCAATAGTACGACCCAATGCCTTCCTATAACAATTTTGTCCCTAATCCCCCTCCATACGCAAGAGAGCAAATGTTTCATGTGACGAAGTCTGGTCATACTCCTGCAAACAATCAAACTAAAGGTTGTTTTATAATTGCTAGTCTCTTTCTTCTTCTTCTGCAATCACTGCGATGCGACCGCTGGCTACTTGGGCAGCGGCTCGCTTCGGTTGAAACTCGCGAGCTTCAGCGTTTAGAGCACGGAGAGGGCGTTCTGGTTCTGGTCGATCACAGGATAACTCCATTGGGTACAGGTGTTGTACTGCCCTTTCGAGATGCGAATTTCCAACTCGTAATTTCGCCGCTCTAATCACACCATCGCGTCCCAAGATCAACTTCTCTACGATGCCCATTTTCCATTTCCCACGGTTTCTTTCATCTGACTTTATGAGCATCACTTCGCCAACTGCTAGGGTATATAGATGGTCGACCTGGATGCTTAAGGTTGTGCCTCTCGCGAAGTCCTCTCAGGTACTCCCCCGTCCATCGCCGCCAGACAACATCTTTGCAGCGCCCGAGGTATCTAGCCCGCTTGCGTAGATCCTTGTTTACCAAATGATGAGGGTCCAACTCTGGGAGCAGGTTGGGCTGACCAAACAGAAGAGAGTTGGGAGTTAGAATCGGTTGTTGAACGTCATCCTCTACGTAGCTCAATGGTCGGTTATTTAGGGCCACCTCCACATCGAGGATAACATCTTGGAGCTCTGCAAAGGTCAGGAACCCATTTCCAATGGATTTGTAGAGGGAGCTTTTGACGAGACCGACCATTCTCTCAAATTGCCCTCCCCACCAGGGGCACGACTCAGGTTGAATTGCCATGTGATACCCTGACGGGCCAAGAAATTGTTGAGTCGTTCGTCGGCCATAACCACTCGACGCCACTTGGCTGCCCCGATGAAAGTCCCCCCCCCATTGTCCGAATATATCTTAAAGGGACGACCGCGCCGTGCGATGAACCGTTTCAAGCTTCCCAGGAACTCTGAAGTCTCCATATTGGGCAGAACCTCCAGGTAAAGCCCACGCGTCAGGCTACAGGCATACAAAGCAATGTATGCCTTTCCCTCTTGATTTTTCTTCTTCCGGTATTTCAGAGGCCCAGCGAAGTCGACTCCTATGACTTGGAATGCTGCATTCCCCTCGCTTCGATCTTTAGGCAAATTTTCCGGTGGTGGGCACGCCAATGCGGTGGCACGAAAACGCCTGCACCCGTGACAGGCCTTGATAACCTTCTTAGTCAGCCGCCTTAGTTTCGGTGTCCAATAACGTTCCCGTACTTTAGCCATAGTGAGGCCTACTCCCCCGTGGAGAGTTTCTGAGTGGGCTTCCGCCACTGATTTCTCTGTATATGGGTGGGTGTCAGGCAGGTAGATAGGATAATCTCCTTGGATTCTCCCCCGGCACTCCAATACACCATCTTCGTTCGCTTGGAGGTTTAGCTGCAGTCGATCTTCTTCGAACCCGTCTGTTGCGTTGTAGCTTTCCTGCGCCCGCTTTTCCCAGAAAAACCTTTGCAGGTCGATCTCCTTCGTTGTGAGTGGGCCTTTGGTTCTTTGCGTCTCACTGCGGCGAGAGTTTCGTACAAACCGCGAGACCCACGCGCACACTCTAAGGACTTTCCAAAGGCTGCATTTGGCGAGAACGGCGTCGAACTCGTCTGCGACGGCTTGGGCTCCAGCGAAGAGCGCTCGGGTCAATTTAGCTTCAGCTTGGCTCTCTGGCGTCGGCCCTATCACAATATTAGGAGGCCAGTGTTCACGGTGTGACAGCCATTCTGGTCCTCTCCACCACAGCTCCGCCTTCTTCACACTTCCACTGCGACTTCCTAGATCAGCAGGGTTCTCTGCGGTGTTCACATAATGCCACTCCACTTCCGGATGCTGTAGGATCTTGCAGACTCGATTTCCCACGAATTGCTTATACTCGCCCCCACCTCGAATCCAGTGGAGGGCTACAGTGCTGTCGAGCCAACAATGTAGTTCTCCCACCGGAAACCCCTTCAGCGCGTTCTTCGCGTTCACGATGTGGTTCACAGCCATGTGTCCTGAGACCAGCTCCAGCCGTGGGATGGTCAGGCCCTGTTTTGAAAGTCGCGCCTTGGCTGCCACCAGACCTTGGTTAGTCCCGGATGGTTGAGTAACGATGGCATACAATGCTGTAGCGACGCCTTTCCCGCTCGCGTCACCGAAGGCGTGGAGCTCTATATCTTGGATCTATTCTTGGTAGATTGCCAACGTCCTTGGCGTGGTGGTTCTGTCTTCGAGGGCCTCCTCCCACCGAGTCAACCTGTGCACCAACTCACTTGGTAGTTTAGCATCCCAAGCTAGCTTGGTGTTGCAAGCGTCCCTGTAGAGGAGTTTCCCGCACAGCGTGACAGGAGACACCAATCCCAACGGGTCGTAGATCTTCGCTACTCTACCAAGAATTTCCCGCTTGGTAGGCTGAGCTCGCTCCAACGGGAACTTGACACCAATGTTGTCGGTTTCCTTATCCCACGCAAGTCCGAGTAGAGATGCCTCTCCTCCCTTAGGAACACCCAGCTGTTCCTTGGTATAAGTCTCGGCTTCACCACTTGCGACTGCATTTGTGGACTCCAGCACTCGCACGTTTGAGTGCCACTTGTGCAACTGAAAAGTTCCATCGGCAAATATCTCCGTTGCAGTCGATTTGATTTGTCTGGCTTCGTCTTGGGTTGAGCCTCCACTAATGAGATCGTCAACGTAGAGACTCTTCCCAATTTCATCAACGATGTCTGGATGGGTTGATCTCCAGCTCTCCAGATGCTGCTGCACCACTCCTCCCAGTAAAAACGGAGAAGGAACTAGTCCGAACAGCGCCCGAGTGAACCGAAGAGCTTCGACTTTCCGATTGTTCAAGTCTTCCAGCCAGTGGAATCTCAGCGCATCTCGATCTTGTTCGCGTATTCTCACCTGGAGGAAGGCTTGCTTGATATCCCCTGTTATCGCGACCGGGTGGAAACGTGTTGGCACCAGCACATTCCAAAGCTGATTTTGGAGTGGAGGTCCAGGGTTAAGACACTCGTTTAAGGAAGGAGCGTTGTCGTGGGCCCGCGCAGACGCATCATAAACAATGCGGAGTTTGGTGCTTTCCGCCGCTTCTCTCACCACCGGTTTGTGCGGGATGTAGAACTCTGGTCCAACTGGTGGTTCTGTGACGCGTTCGACAATCCTCTCTCGTAGTTGATCCTGAATCACGCAGTCGTATTTGGCCAAGAGACTTGATCTCTCCAATCTTTTCACCAGGCTATTAAGCGTTTAAGCTACCAGCTTTGTTGCTTGGGAGTGGTGGATGATTCCCGCGCCACGGAAGGCCCGTCTCATACCAACCACTGGGACTTCTCTGCAACTGTTCCTTGAACTCTGCGTAGACCTCTCGCTGGTCACCTGCAGGCGAGTCTTCCAGGCCTAGCACGTCCAACCTGCATAAAGCCTCATACTCGGGTTGAGATGTCTGCGTCATTAGCATCTTGGAAAAGTCGGCTTCTTTCCCCGGAGACATGATGGTCCAACCAAATATTGTCATTTCTGCCACTGGTTCCCCAGGACAACCGACTCGCGGAGCTCTATCGGTCTTTATCTTGGCAAACTCGCTGGCCCCAAGGATAAGGTGAACCGGAAGTACAGATTTCTGGTCACTGTCGCCCAGTTCCACTCCTTTTAGGTGAGGGTAGCGTGCGAGTATCTCGGAGTATCTGGCATTTTCGAGTTCCAGCAACTTGGGCTTGTCTACTCGTGTTACTTGCACTTGTAAATTGAAATCACCCGCTAGGTTTGCAACCGTCACTGTAGAGAGTTCCACTTTCCTGGTTGCCACGCCCATCATCATTTCGATGCGTCGCACTTGGTGCTGAACGGGACGACCACCCACACGGTCTAGTAGAGTTGCGGAGGCGTAGGAGCTTCCGGCGCCAGTGTCTAACAAAGCACGACATTTCACGCCCTCCACCTCGACGACAACGACTGGGTATATCACAGTGTCGTTACTTTGAGATGTAGCTGTCAATAGTTGCTCTCGTTGGTTGCCACAGATAGACGTATGGTGCCGTTGTCCACAGGTAAGACGTATGGTGCCGTTGTCCACAGGTAAGACAGTCAGTACGGCTTTTACAATCGGCAGCTCGGTGCTTCGCGCCAGTACAGTTGAAACAAAGTTTCTTCGTAGCCAAGATTCGTTTTCGCTGATCGACGGTAGAAACCTTTCGACAATCACTCGTCTTGTGATCGGTTTCTTCGCAGTAAATACAGCCACGCAACCCCCCCGTCCTTTTGCTGTGCTTGATAGGCTTTCGTGCGTGGGCGGTCATCTCTGTAACGTCGTGAAGACGGTGGTGAAGTTTCGCTGTCATCAACCGGATTTACGTCTTTCCACGTTTTGAGAGCCTGAACCAGCTGACAAAAGTCCCAATCTTGCCAACCCTCTTGACCTCGTACCAAATCGGATTTAATCCCTTTTAACTTGTCAAGGACTACTCTCACGTTTCCTTTGACCTCCCGTAGTTCCCCAAGGGTTTCCAAACTCTGGACATTGTACAGCAATTTCCTGTAGAAATCGTGCACCTTCTTTGACTGGGAACCTGTGATGCTTGGTAGCGCCATGATGTTGCTTACATAAGCGTGGATGATTTCAGATGTCTTTCCGTATTCTGTTTTGAGAATCGTTTTCGCGCGTTCGTACCCTTCGGTGGTAAACGGAAGTCCATCAATATCGACGCGCACTTTCGTTTCCAACAGCTCTTTCAAATACGCGAATTTCGTCACTGGCGGCAAATCTGTTTCGTCAATTTCGGCCGTGTATTTATTCCAGAATGGGAGCCATTGTTCGTACATTCCGTTGAACTTAGTAATGGTCAATTTCGGCAGTTTAGCGTGGTCCTTCTTTGAAGACCCCTGCAACCGGCTTTTGTTTATCTCTTCAGATTTCCTTTCAAACTCGAGTTTCAGTTCGAGCTGTGCGCGTTCGAACTCCAATTGTTGTTTCCTTGCGGTTTCCAGATGAGCATCTTCAAACTGTTTAGCGGCAAGAGTCACTTGTTGCTTTGTGTCTACCAGTTGTTTTCCGAGGCAGGCAACATCCTTGTCGACGATCTCAAGTTTCCCTTCTACGACGCTGCTCCAAGCATACACGTCTTCCACCGTACTCCCGGTGGTGAACATTCCTTGCTCTATCTTTAACTTGTGCTCGTGCGCTATTTTTACCAATTATCTAAGGGCATCACGATGTCGTTCGATAGTTTCCGGATTTCCACTTGCCACGATTCCTTTGGTTTTGGACGTTGTAAACTCTAAAAGTTTCAGTTTGTTGTTCATCACTTCAACTAGCTCATCCATGTTGAGTTGTCGCTCCTTTGCGTTTGACAAATTCTATCCCATCGGAGGTGCCACTTAGTGTCGGAAACACCGTTTCGCTAAAACACTATTCACTTTCGTTAGTTTTTCCCTTTATTTATCTCGATAAGTTCACAAATCACAATCCCATTTTACTCGTCTGATTAACCCAACGTTCTATACCAACTAAAGTCTATCCCAAAAATATGCTAAAAATTCTACCCACTTATACTAATTTACTTGTCTGTCAACTCTCCTTAATTAAAATGTGATTATAGTATGAGATTATGTATAATCTCCGACACGACAAGATATATATTACATTAAATATAAATTACATTAAAGGCTCTATAATATAGGAATGGCTATTCATACGGTAGCTGTACGCCAACATTTATTTGCTTTCTTCGTACGGTAGTCTCTTATAAATATTCAACAAAATGCTAACCCTAATATCACCAAAATACTAACCCTAAACCTAACCAAAATACTAACCCTAACAAAAAAACATGCAGAAAAGGCAAATTAATTTTTATCGAACTCGACCTGAAATCACGGGTTGGGAATGAACGCCTATATATTGTCATCTCCTACAGTACGGTATGAATAGACACTTAGTGTAATATATTGTTTGTGCTTTTTATCTGAAATTATATATTATATTTATAATCTTTGGCCATTTCTGATAAAACTTGCTTAATATTTTCATCAACTAAAGTTTCATCTTCATGCCATTTTAACTAAGTGACATCATGTTGCACAGTAATTTAACAGTTAAATATAAAGAATTTACTCTGAGTTTTAAATCTACTAGTTTAGAAAAAATTGTTCAAAAACTTTCTAAGTTGATGCCACTTTCTGTGGATAGTAAACCAAATTTAGAAGGGGAAAGAGGCATGAGGATGAAAATTTAGTTGACGATAATATTAAGAAAGTTTTATCAGAAAGTGCCGAAGATAATAACCACTTCCCTATCCGACAAATTTTTTAATAATTATTTTATAGAATATATGTATTATATGTATTAATTAATTTGAATTTTGTAACTGAGATTTTGGATTTACCAATTACATATGTGCCTATATAATGCAAATGTGCATACCCTTCATAAAAACATAGAAATACGTACGCATTTCCAAAAGCATAATCATAAGAGAAAAAAGTCCAAACAAAGAAATACAGAAAGTCAGTCATAAGATCGTAAGCCAAGAGCAGAACAAAAGACGAATTGGAAACAAAGAAAAATTATCGTTCTTTTGGTAAAGCATTGGTAGTCGATAAAATGCACTGTGGGAACCTCAGAAAAAGTGCCAAAGCCTATCGGGATGATGTAATTGCAATGCAATAGCGTAGCGTCTGACTGCTATTAATAGCTCAAAATGCGGACAAACAAACCAAATTTGACTCACAAATGATTGCAAATGCGCTATTTTCTTTTGTTATGGCCGTAAGAATTATGGGTAAAAGCGGACAAACATGGGTACTGACGTCATCTCGACGGACATCTTGTATTTTTGTCGAAGAGTTTCTACCAACATCATCTACGGTAAATTCAACTCTGTCACAGGTTTCTCCATGATCAGTTTTACCTTTTCCGAAAGTGTTTATCACCAATGGCTCTTTTGTTATTGTTGGCAATTTCAACTGATCACGAACGCTTGCTGTGATGACTTCCCAAATCAAAGATTGACTTCCCAAATCAAAGATCACTCGAACACGAACTCCCGATGTTGGCTCTTTTTTCCTGATGTAAGCTTGCGCTGTTTGTAGCAGAACGGAGTTCCGTGTACTCTCATAAGTCGCGTGCATAGCTTTTAACTTCTCTTCGCTTGGCTGACTTCGGGTACTTCGTTCTTTATTCTCTGGCGGCGCTCCGAGATCAGTTTTTCGTTGTTCTTTGTCGCAAAGACTTACATGATATTTTCCGATATATTCGATAGGCAATTTCGGACAACGTGATTTCTTCGGAGGCAGTTAAAACAGCGACCTTGTTTCCTTGCAGCCTTGTTAGTGACGACTTAACAGTTCGCTGTCGGGTGTGGCTGTTTATAAAAGCTACAATTATCGTAAATTTCTTCTCCTGCTCTTCGGTTAAAAATGCTGACAATCAAGTCGCGGCAGTTCTTTTCTTTGCAATGATTGTATTTGTCACGATTCGCAGCTAAACTCACGTGACTACAACTAAACTCACATGACTCGTATCTAGTTCGTAACATAATTTAAACAGTTTCTAACATAATATCAGTTTCTCTACACACAGTGTCCGACTGGTTTCATGATAAACTGCATGTTATCAATGTATGTAAAACTTTATTTAAACACGCTAACCTCGACAACAAAAGCTGGTTTCAATGAGATGCGTCATACAAATCAGTAGTACATTAATAGAAATTTAAAAACAATTAAAATATTAACAAGAATAAAAACTAATTAGATTGTATAGAATAACATTATATAAGGAAATGGTTAATACTATATTTAAAATTATGTAACTACAGTGTATTTAAAATTTTTTTTTAAAAAGTACATGTATATAAGGGTTCATTGGTGTGACCAGCATCAGGAACCTAAGACTGATGTAAATGCCTTTTGAAAAATCCAAGCGTCTCTGACGATTTGGATTCTTGAGATAGGTTGTTCCACAGCATTGCACCGCTATATCCGAAGCTTCTTTTTAAGAATTCTCTTTTAGGCTTCAGAAGTGCTAGGTTTGTATTGTTGTTTTTAAGATTATAAGTGTTCTGTTTTAGATTTGGGGCAGTGTGGTTATTTAATATTTTGTACATGAAATCAGATTTATTGTAACATCGTTTTACATCCAGTGTTTCCCACGAGAGGGAGTCAAGAACATCGACCGACCTAATGTCGCAACTGGCTCCGGTAATAACCCTTGCAGCACGAAACTGGAACCACAGTTGTCCAAAAGAGGGGAACAGTAGTCAAAATAAGGTTGTACCAAGCGGGATATATGGCTTTGCACGTCTAATAGCCCCGATACCTGCACTTGCCTTTTTGTGTCTGATGACGTAGTCATCAAACACTATGGTATCGGCTTGGGGTGAGTGGGTTTATTTGAAAAGTTGTAACGTTATGGAAGACTGCGAGCTAAGCAACGAACGGAAAGGTCGCCATTTTGTTTTCGCTTTTGCTGCTGCTGCTGCCTGCTGTGGGATACTTTTAGTCAACGTATTGTCTGCGACGGCAAGTATACTTTTATTAAATACTGTACTATTAAACTGCTTGTTTTGTTTGTCCGAAGCATCGTGCTTAGTGCTTTAATACATTGAGTCACTGACCAACATATTCTCGGTCGGGTACTTGTGAAAAGCAAGCCGATGTGCTACTGCTATTTATTATTCTTGAGCAAGCCCTTGTGTCACTGCTATATTTTGTTTACTTTAAAGCAAGCAAGCCAAAAGTATGGGTATCTCCATTGAAGTATAATACTATAAACGTTGTTGGGATATTGTTGATTCGTTGAGTTAATACATTAAGTCACATTGAATTAGTTTTTTTTTAATATAAAAATTGTTGGAATATTGTTGAGTTAATACTTTCAGTCACATTGCATTTTTTTTTAACTCATTCCTGTCCGAGGGCTTTCCCGTGTTAAAGACCCATTTGGACAGGAAATAGTTGATATGAACATTGTTGGGACATAATGTTATGTTAATGTTTTCAGTTACATTGAATTAGTTTTTTTAATGTAAACGTTGTGTTGATATTTTTAGTTAGGTTGCTTTTTTAATGAAAATGCTATTTTAATAAATTGTCTTTTTTGTTGTTTGTCTTTACCACCTGACAGTCCATGATTTGAAATATTGACAAAAGTTACTTAAAGGGGCACTGTCATGAGCTACACAAATAGTTTTGTACCAACTGCTGTAAACAAAACAATCTCATATCAAAAGTAACCCAACATGTAAGCAATCTAGTACAATTCTGATCTCCACTGTCATCAGACACATGTACGCTATGCGTACCTATTTTTACATATGGTCTCAGCTAAGTTTTTCGTCTATCTCACGCCCAGACATTTATGTGTACCAGTTTGGGGAATTGGTACATTATTTAGTGAGACATGTTACAATAGGTTACCATATAGGAATTGAGGAACGTCTTAGGATAATAATAGTAAATGTGTTGATATTGTTTTGAGTTCGGGCTGGGCGGATATGTGTAAATAGACTATTGGAATAAAGAGTTTATATTTCATGAAATAGTGATATACTTGAAACATGGTGGCAGCGGTGATCGCTTCAATTTAGTAGTGTCAGAATGGCCGAAAACCCAGAGCACGGAGAAGCGAGCGGAGAGAATCCCGGCAAACTGTACAACAACGAAGTAACACCGCACACGAATGCCTCATCGAATACATCGATGCAAGTCAGTTCGCCTGGTTTTCCTGTGACGTTAGCAGGAATAAAGCCGCCAAGTAATCTTAATCTGAAGGACAATGTGACCGAAAACTGGAGAAGCTACAAGCAACGATGGGAGAACTACGCGATCGTGGCAAATTTGGCAACGCAACCCGAGCAATTCAAGCCGGGTAGCTTTATTAGTCCTTCATTGTTTGGGTGCCGAAGCGCTTAAGGTATATAATGGCCTTTCCTTTGACTCCGAAGACGATCAACAGAACTTGTCAAAAATCATGGAGAAACTAGATGAGTACACAATCGGCGAAGTCAATGAAACATATGAGAGGTATGTTTTTAATTGTAGAAATCAAGGGACGGAAGAGTCTGTTGATGCGTACATAACCGAGTTGCGAAAACTAACGAAGACGTGTAATTTTTGTGAGTGCCTTAAGATACACTTCTAAGAGACCGGATCGTTTTGGGAGTAAGCAACAAACACCGGAGAAAGAGATTGTTACAAGAACGCAAATTAACCCTTAAAAAATGTATTGATATCTGTAGAAGTTTCGAAGCAGCGCCGGTCAACCCAGTTTCAGGCAGTTTCCGGAGAGGGAATAGAAGATATCAACAAATTAAGTGGGTTCTGACAATCAGCGCAGGCCGCGAAAGTTCAACCAAACTGGTCGTAAGATAGAGCGAAACACTGGAATTCGTTCATGTAGATTCTGCGGTGGTGAACACGTACTACAAAAGGAGCGATGCCCAGCTTGGGGGAAGTCTTGCCTTAATTGTGGCGGTCGAAATAATTTTGCCAAGAAATGCTCTAAGTCTAGAAACGAAGAACCGCCCGGGTCGTCGGTAAAACAGATCGGCGAAGGATCAACAGATTCCGAATCCAGCGATATCGAGTTTATCACAAGTATCACAACGAGTATCAACGCCGTGGACGTGGGAAAGACTACAACGTCTGGTTATTCAAAGGAGATCTACACAATTATGGAAATTGACAACAAAGCTATCAGATTTCAAGTGGATTGCGGCGCGTCAATCAATATCATCAAGCAAGACCTTATCGGAGACTGTGCCCTAACGCCGACAAATAAGACGCTCCTAATGTGGAACAAATCAGAGGTAATACCCCTTGGATCAGCTAGATTTATTCTTCGTAATCCACAGAACAAGAAGAGATGTTCGGTGGAGTTCGTGGTCGTCAGAAAAGGTCTCATACCACTAATTGGTGCCAAAGCAGCCCAACATATGAAGTTATTGACGGTGCACAAAGAGAACTTTGTAACAGCGACACCACCAAAGCAACGGGGCTAGGGCTCAGAGTAAAGCAGTTAACATCAGCAGAAGAATTAGTCCAAAAATTCTCCGAAGTATTTGAGCGTCCAGTGGGAACATTTCCTGGGACAGTACATCTAGAGGTGGAGCCAGGTGCACAACCCCTAATAATTCCGTCACGTCGCATCCCAACAGCCTTGAAAGAGCCATTTAAAGAAGAATTAAAGAAACTGGTGGCGGAAGAAATTATAACACCAGTTGAACAGCCCACACCATGGGCCTTGTTACAACGAAGAAGTCAGGAGCACTCCGAATCTGTGTGGATCCCAGACCCCTCAACAAGCGAGAAACATACCAGATGCCAGGCTAAAGTTTTTTCCATGGTGGACCTTCGATCAGGCTTCTGGCATTGTGTCCTGGATGAGCAGTCCACCCTTTTGACCATATTTTCTACTCCACATGGCAGATACCGTTGGCTTCGATTACCTTTTGGATTATCGGTGTCACCTGAGATTTTCCAAAAGCGTATAAATCAAGCCATAGAGGGCCTGGATGGAGTGTTGAATATCGCCGACGATATTCTCATCTACGGCATGGGAGAAACAGAGGAAGCTGCGAATGCTGACCATGACAAGAAGTTTCAAGCATTGCTGGAGCGCTGTAGAGATCGGGGTATCGCGTTGAATACTACGAGTCATGAAGCGAGTGAAATTCATGGGACATGTGCTCACTGCTAACGGTTTGGAACCCGACCCAGACAAAGTAAAAGCCATCAAGGAGATGCCAAGACCACAGGACGTCGAGGACGCGCAACGACTAAATGGGTTTGTGAACTATTTAGCCAAGTTTCTGCCCCGCCTGCGTTTACGAAAGTATAATTTAGACGTAACCTATGAGCGAGGGAAAAACATGCTGTTGTCCGATCTACTTTCAAGAGCATACAGTACCTGCCAAGCACAGAAGAACAAGAGAACAAAGAATTTGAGAACGTCAACATGGCGAGTCTTCATCCAATCTCAAAGTCACGGCAAGATGAAATCAGAGTAGAAACACAACGCGACGACTCCATGCAAGCGTTGAAGGCTGTTATTATCACCCGAGGATGGCCCGAAGACAAGAAATCCCTGCCCTTGCAAGTCCTACCTTACTTCAGCTTGAGAGATGAGCTTACAGTTGAACACGATCTTATCTTCAGAGGTGAACGCGTTGTTATTCCGACCAGCTTGCGACCGCTCATCAAGCAGAAGATACACTCTTCACATATGGGAACTGAATCGTGTTTAAGGCGGGTTAACAATAACATTGATGAAAATCAATTAAATGGCTCAAATCTGCACCTAAATCACCATGGTGATAGGAGCCTTGGCAAAGCATTTTGTGACTATCTGAGATCAATCAGGTCTGGCAACACCTCGAGCCATTTTTTTCGAATAGGCCAAGGCAAACCGAGCCAACTAGAGGAATGGAAGAAATATCTGGCATTTGTTGCCAGAAGGATGCAACAGTAAATCATGATAATTTACCGAGGGCCAACATGAGTTGCGATTTCTCTAAACAATTCAAAACCTTTTCTGAAAAAAGGGGTTTTAAAATGGCATTTTTAAATGTTATTAGCTTACCAAAAAAAATTGATGAGATCAATTTAACCATATCTAACAAATCTCTTGACATATTTGCCCTTAATGAAACTCGACTAGATTCTTCAATACCAGATGGTATGATTCACATTGACGGGTATGATGTTATTAGAAAAGATAGATCCAGACAAGGTGGTGGAGTCTGTATCTATCTTCGAAACACAATCAACTATCATACTCGACAAGATATTGTACCATCTGGTATTGAAGCTGTCTGTCTGGAAATAAATAAACCACATAGTCGGCCTTTTGTGGTTCTCACAGTTTATAGACCACCAAATGCAGCATCCGAATTTTTTGATCATCTTGAAAATTTATTACAAGCTATTGACAATGAAAATAAAGAATGCTATCTTCTGGGTGATCTTAATTGTGACCTTATGAAGCCTAATCCTGATCACCCGACAAAGAAATTAAAATCTCTGTTTGAGGTTTACCAATTATCTCAGCTAATTAATGAACCTACACGGGTAACAGTGAGGTCTGCTACACTCATTGATCATTTTATTACAAAAATGCCTGAAACGATTTCAAATAGTTGTGTTATCGACACTGGAATAAGTGATCACAATCTCATTTATGCTATAAGGAAGATTAATATCACCCAGAAAAATCAAGAAAATATTGTTGAAATTAGGAATATGAAAAAATTTAATGAACACCAATTTCTTCAAGACCTATCACTACAACTCTGGGACTATGTTTATTTCTTTGGAGATAATCCAAATAGTATGTGGGAGATTTGGAAACAATTGTTTCTAGAAGTCTTGGATAAGCATGCTCCTCTTCAACATAAAAAAGTAAAATCAAAAAGAGTCCCATGGATTAATAGTAATATCAAAAATTAATAAACGAAAGAGATAAATTAAAAAGAAAAGCAACAATTACTAAACTTGAAAGTGATTGGGAAAACTATAAAAAAGCAAGAAATTTTACAAGCACACAATCAAGACAAGCCAAGAAAGAATACTATTCCAACAAAATTTCAGTTTTAAAACATGATCCAAAAGCTGCTTGGAGGTCTATAAATAGTTTAATGGGCAAACAAAATAGGCCAACAAAAGTAAATGAACTAAACATCAATGAGGAAAAGTTGACTAATCCCAAAGACATTGCTGAGAGTTTTAATGAATATTTTTCAATGATTGGACCAAACCTAGCTGATAAAATTGATTCAACTGACTGTCATTTTGAGCAATATCTAAAAGAAACTAGATCCGAATTTACTGCATTCAAACCAGTCACTGTAAACCATGTTTGTCATTTACTATCGAAACTTTCAAGCTGCAAGGCCACAGGCATTGATAAAATTTCAAGTAGAATTATTAAAATGCAGCACCAATAATTTCTAGCTCACTAACATATATTTTTAATCAAGCAATTACTTTATGCACTTTTCCAAGTGATTGGAAAATGGCAAGAGTAATCCCACTGTTTAAAAGTGGCAAGCGAAATTTGTCTGTAAATTATCGTCCTATTTCGGTGCTGCCTGCTATTAGCAAAGTTATGGAACGTATCATTTACAATCAATTATACGAATATTTCTCAGCAAGCGACCTGCTCTCTGAGCACCAATTTGGTTTTCGAAAGTTCCACTCCACAGCTACAGCACTACTAGACTGTACCAATAATTGGTATGTAAACATGGACAGAAAATTGTTCAATCTAGTAGTTTTTATAGATCTAAAGAAGGCCTTTGACACCGTTAACCATCAAATTTTATTAGAAAAATTATTACTGTATGGAATCAAAGGCCAGGCATTATCATTAATCAAATCATATCTCAATGAACGAACACAAAAATGTGATATATAAATGGTTTTAGTTCAGAAGAACGTGGCGTAAAATGTGGAGTACCCCAAGGCTCTATTTTAGGACTTTTACTATTTTTAATCTATATAAACGATTTATCATCATGTTTAAATCAAACAAAACCCAGGTTGTTTGCTGATGACACAAACATTACAGCAGCTGGTGAATCAATTAATGATATTGAAATTGCAGTGAATTCTGATTTGGTAAACTTACGAAAATGGCTAATAGCAAACAAACTCAGCCTAAATGTGGCTAAAACAGAATTTATTCTTATTGGAACTAAACCTATGCTTAATAAAATTGGTGATTATCAATTAAAAATTACTATTGAAGACAAACCGATAAAACAAGTTTCCCAATACAAAGCTCTGGGTGTTATTGTTGATGAAAATTTATCTTGGAAAGCTAACACAGACAGTATATGTAAGAAAATATCATCAGGCCTATATGCTTTGAAACAAGTAAATAATTTGCTGATCAAAAGACTCTAAAGTGTTTATACAATTCATTAATTCAACCTTATTTCAATTATTGTTGCGAAGTTTGGAATGTTTTCGGTGAGACCCAATCCAAACGTTTACAAAAACTGCAAAACAGAGCAGCACGTATTATAGCAAATATGCCTAATCAAACTGATCAACAAACTGCCTTAAATGCTTTGGAATGGGAACCTTTACAAACACAGCGTCTAAAAGCCAAAGCAAAAATGATGTTCAAAATTCTGAACAATATGGGGCCAAATTCCCTCCATGAGTTATTTACATACAAAGACGAACTGTTTCACTATAATCTTCGTGAAAGTCACAGCTCAGTTTGTTTGCCGAATCCACGCACAAACTGCATGAAAAAGAGTTTTATGTTTGACGGAGCTGCGTTATGGAACTCCCTACCAGCTGACTTAAGAAAAAGTAAATAACGGTCCTATTTTGAAAGAAAAATCGCGACTCATGTTTTTTAACTACATTTTGTAAAATATAGAAACTATATTTTTGTAATTTTATATAACTAGTTGTATTATACTATTATTTGTTATTAACTGTATTACTATAATATTTCTTGTATTTGTACCATAATTTTACACGCCTATCGTGGAAATCAGCATTTGCTGACGATATTAGCGTGGTTAAATAAAGTTATTCATTCATTCAAGAGATTGCATTTTCTAGCCGGGAATGTCGTCGGAAATCCGAAATCTAGGTAACCCTGGGCTCTGGAGTACAAAGGGATGCCACTTCATTAAATATTCAACTTATTATTTATGCATGCGTCATCGTTCTAAGGCTCCTTCCAGATCCTCTAACCACCTTTGGGACCTCTAAGCCTAATCTCATTATTTATTCGACTCAACCCCCTGGTTTCAATACGTCATACTGAGCAATTATTTATTCAGATTACGTCATTAAACCAGTAGGACCTGTCATTATCCTTTTTAATCCCCAACTGATACCATTACGTCTCATATTGGCATGATGTTATTCCCGATTAGCCGCCGACTCCTTCCGATGATGGTATGTCATCAAAAGGTAGCTTTTATTTCTTTTAATAGTATAAGAAACGCTTTTGTATTTATACACTTCGCCTCTCTACGGCAATGTGAATGTGGGACAGTAGGCAGCCCAGGGGAGCGCATGCGCACAATCGATCTTGGCTAAATAATATAATCTGGAATGAACCAAACAGATTAATGAAGAAGCATCTTATACTTTCATACTAACTGGTCTCTCGACCAACAGAGATTTATACGATGGCCTTTACGATCAATTTAGATCTTCGACAGTTCTACGAAGATATGCACCCTAACCATTTTGGCTATTTGCGATATTCGCCTATTTGCGTATGCATTTGAGGAAATTTCTAGGTGTGAATTCAAAATAGGGCTTTTTGGCAATGTTTAAAGTCAGATATCTCGGACACGAATGGACAAAATCGAAAACAGTAAAATAACTTTCAGCTATTTTTGCGTCCTCTATACAGAGAACTAAAATTTATGGATGGTTTATAGGCGCTTTAAATTCAGACTCACCTCATTTTCAAAGTTATTGTGTACCTTAAAATCTGTCTAGAGGAACATCAAAGATTGTTCAATGGTATAAGTGTCCGAATAGATTTATTAAATCTTTAACACGTTTATGATGAAATGAATCCTATATGAACCAACAGAGATTTATACGATTGCCTCGTTGAAAAACCGGTTAGATATTCGATAGATCTACGCAAATATGAACCCGCTTTACGAAGGTTATGGAGGCAAGCATATTTTAAAAATCATGGAGTCGAACGAATCATAACGGCTTTTACGAATGTACCGGACTTTACTGCTTTACGAAGTTCATCAGGCCTCTAGTGTATAAAGTAAGCGATGCCTTAGATGATCAAACCACTCGAGAAGCCGTACGATGAACGAATTCAAACGTATTGATTTGCCTAAGCGAAATCAAACTTTGCTATGTATTTATAGACGTTGGTATATATTATAATAGCTATTAGATTATTCAAGAGATTGACTTGTCAAACGAAGCTGAATGCACACGTACAATAGCGCGTGGATCGTTAAGTAAGAGATAAAGCCCGAGAAGGAGGGCTTTATGCTATATAAAGACCCGAGGACGCGCGTTCGAGGGCTTTATATAGCATAAAACCCGACGTCCGAAGGCTTTATCTGACTTATTTCACGAGTGAGGAGGTTTTCCAACAAAATTTTGTCCATTTTATCCACCTTGGACAAAGATTTCCCTAGTTTTTTCCTTCATTTCTTATCTAATTAGTATTCATGGTCTTTATGCTAGATAAAGCCCGCGGTACATCAAAGAAAACCGACTCAATCGTGTAATAAGAGTCATTAGTGGTGCAACTTACAAATATTTGCATGTCTTGGGAATATTTAATTGTTTGAGGGTACACAGTAGGATTTTATGGGTAAACATTAGTCAATATGGGATAATAATAATAATAAATAATAAATGCTTTATTTATATAGCGCGTTTTCCATGAAATAGCAAGCGCGCTTTACATGAATACTTATCTATTCTAAAATATATGTATCTGGTAAAAAGTTAAAATTATGCCATAATATTAGCAAAAGGCTTCTTTAAAAAGGTGTGTTTTGAGACTCTTTTTAAAATTGTCTAAATGCATAAGAGTTCTAATATACAATGGGAGATTATTCCACAGTCTGGGTGCGGCTATCGAAAAAGCCCTCTCGCCATAAGTTACCAGACGATGTGGTGGTTGCTTCAACATGGAACGTAAGGCTGGATTAGCTCACTCAAATATGAGGGTCCAAGACCATTGACTGCTTTGTAAACATACAACAATATCTTGAAAATGGTACGCTGCTTCACAGGCAGCCAATGCAGCTTGAACAATTTTAGCCGTATTATGGCTTATCTCGCTTTAGTGTGCACAATTCCTATGAGGAAGAAACACTTCGGGAAACAGTGCGAAGAACTGTTCAAGATCTCAAACATATTGAATTGGAAAACACATAAATTTAAACGGCATACGTTTACAGCGTTGCTATGCTAATGCTTATACTGTTGATATTTGTATATTTCACTTGAGAGATGAACCCTAAAGATTTTGACGAAATTATCGCTTATCTTGCGTTAGGGTACGGGATTCCTATGAGGAAGAAACATTTCGGGAAACAGTGCGAAGAACGGTCGAAGATTTAAAATGTGTGGACATAGAAAAATATAAATTTAAATGGCATTACGTTCAAAGCGTTGCTAGGTTGCCTATAGCCTGCGAATACAGCCGTCGTTCATTTCATCGGGCGTAAGGCGATGAAGGACGGCTGTATTCGCAGGCTAGGTTGCCTATAGATAAGACAAATATTTGCATATTTCGCCTCAGAGCACATGTAGAAACAATGGCGCGTGCCCTTAATGAGTCATTAAAAACTCGTTATGGGATAGAGCAAAGTGGCGCTCTTTGTGAAACAAAGAAGACATAGTGAGTTTAATAATATTTATTTTCAGTCAAATGTATACATCGGCTTCTCATGAGAGGGATAAATACGTACCTAAAATGAACAGGTTTTGTGATTGGCTATATGGAACATAAGTGATAGGGTTAGGACATTGGTTTCTTTGTGGTTGATTCTATTGTTTTATTGTTTGAATCAACCAATCACAAAACTTGATAGTATAGGTAGGTGATGACCCCATGAGAGTACAAATCTATAATTGTCATTATACGAACTCGTTGACTGAAAATCGGCTAGATCCGATTCAATACGCGAAAAATAAAAGTTGTCTCCTCGTCGGAGCTTTGCGAAGTGCTTTCGTCTCCCAGAATGTCTGGCTGTATTTCTTCGGTTCTCACACGAGTTTGTCCTCTTGCCCATAGTCGATAGTGTTATCCATAACGGCTGCGTATGTCAACATTCGTCGCAAAAGATATTTCCTTTGATTTACAGCAGCATCAATACTTTCATCTTCGTCGTAGCCTTCTTCCTCTATTAATCGTTTCATAGTTTTCCAAATCATTCGATGAGTGCTATCTCGCGGAAGACCTTTTAACAATTTAAGATGTTTTTTGTATATTTTCATAAATTCCTTCATATATTCAGGTACCAAGGAATTATAAACATGTTTTGTGGCTTCTTCATAGGTAATCCGGTTCCCCTGAATTGTTTTATCAATCGATCCGTCACGTATAGGGTCCATCTTTTGGTAAACTTCGTTTAATATAAATTCCCATGGATTGATGCCCTCTTCCTCCGATTATTCGTAATTTTCGCTACCTTCCTCATCCGTCAGTGTATGGTGTTCTTCCTCCGTCTCTTCTCCAGTTTCCGCGTCTTTGTGAGATTTCACACTTTGCCCCTCCAGCTCATCGTTTGCGTACAAGTCGTCATCTGTTGCAGAGGAATTACTTTTGAGAGATCCATTGACGTTAGGGATTGATTGTACAGAGTGACCTTCTCCATGGATGTTCTTCATATGACGATAAAGGTGCTCTTTTCTAGAAAGAGTCTTTCCACAAATGTCGCACTGATGAAACATCATTACAGATTCACAATTGAACACAGAATGAATCTAATTGCTATATTATCGATAATTTATAAGACATCTAACATGAATGGTTATAAACATCCCCCAACACCCCTAAAGCTCCCTCATTATTGCTCAAGGGCCCCTAAATACCCCCAAACAACCCTCATTCGCCTCCAACACCCCTCAAACTCCACTCAATATCCCTCAAACGCCTCCAACACCAAATGTAAACGCGAGGGTGGCCAAATGGTTAAGGCGCTGGGCTTAAAGTCCCAGAGAACGTGGGTTCGAACTCAGGATTGAATGATTCAATCTTAGGATTCAATGATTCAATCTTAGGATTCAATGATTCAATCTTAGGATTCAATGATCCAATCTTAGGATTCAATGATTCAATCTTAGGATTCAATGATTCAATCTTAGGATTCAACGATTCAATCTTAGGATTCAATGATTCAATCTTAGGATTCAATGATTCAATCTTAAGAATTTTTGAAACGGGACTAATTATCAAATAAAAGTCCCTCCGGGACACATTCGTCCTTAAGAATCTAACATAATTTAAGTTGTTACTAACACTCTGAACGTTTAGTGTATATCATACCTCGGAAGCGCAATGGCCGTTCTATTTGCCAAAACAAAAGCTGAGTAAACTTTTCTTTTTTTAGTTGACTGTATAGAATACATGATAAAACGGAGAAACTCTCCCAAACGCCCCACCGAAAACACCCCCGAAAACACCCCAAACGCCCCCCGAAAAAAAACACCCCAAACTCCCCCGAAATCACCCCAAACGCCCTGAAAATACCTCAAACGCAAAGAAAATACCCCAAACGCCCCCAATACACCCCAACGCCCCCGAAAACACCCCAAATGGCCCGGCAGGCCTTTTTCGTGGCCTTGTGGCCCGTTTGACAAATACACCTACCCCCGCTCACCTCCATGCTCTTGCTCCCAAATCACCCATCCACCCCTCATATCGCCATATCGCTGAAATTGTGACTCGGTTGGAGTTTTAAAGGTACATGGGGATAATGACAGGTCCTACTGGTACACGAGCTAGGGTTAGGGTTTCCTGAAGGTTTAATGACGTAATATGAATAAATAATTAGGGTTAAGGCTCCTCCAGGAAGACGAGAAGTCATGACGTAATCTCAAAATTCAAAATGATGTAATAAATATTTAATGAGGCGGCATCCTTTTGGGCCATTTGGGGTGTTTTCGGGGGCACTTGAGTGTGCTTTCGGGACCGTTTGGGGTGTTCTCGGGGACGTTTGAGGTGTTTTCGGGGGCGTTTGGTGTTAGCCCTTTCCCGATTGTGCTAGTAAAACTGGCATTTTCTGCAACTAGCAATGCTCGTTTTTTGTCCAAAAAATGCTCAAATTATGCTCGTTTTTCAAAATTATGCCTTTCTGGTTTAAAAAATGCTTTCTTTTATTTAAAGAAATAAAGGCATACAATATGAGGTCTCGTATATTTTTCGGCATCTGAATCAAGATAAAAGCATCTTACGCTTTCTGTTATACCGATTTAACAGTTAACACATGTTTCTGTTACTCAAATTTTTCTGGTAATAGATATAGTAGCAAGTTCGCATCTCGTGACGATGACTGGGCCGCCATCTTGTTTTGATTTTAAGAGCGAGGCGCCGAAGACTGGGTACTCCTGAACATTAACCGCTGACCAGTTAGTCCCAGACTTCCACAAAACTCAGATGAAAGCTACAGTTGAAAAAAACTTTGAAACACATAAAAGCGTAATTTAATTATACATTTGATAAAAAAAAACATAAAACCGGCCAAAAATTCAAAATTATGCTAGCAGTGCTTTTTTGAGAAAAAGTGCTAAATAGTGCTCGTTTAGCCAAATTATGCCAAAAAAGTGCTAGCGCAATCGGGAAAGGCCTATTTGGTGTGTTTTCGGGGGCGTTTGGGGTGTTTTCGGGGACGTTTTGGGTGTATTTGGGCGCGTTTGGGGTGATTTCGGGGGAGTTCGGGGTGTTTTTTTTTTGGGGGGTATTTGGTGTGTTTTCGGGGGCGTTTGGGAGAGTTTCTCCGTTTTATCATGTATTCTATACAGTCAACAAAAAAAATAAAAGTTTACTCAGCTTTTGTTTTGGCAAATAGAACGGTCATTGCGCTTCCGAGGTATAATATACACTAAACGTTTAGAGTGTTAGTAACAACTTAAATTATGTTAGATTCTTAAGGACGAATGTGTCCCTGAGGGACGTTTATTTGATAATTAGTCCCGTTTCAAAAATTGTTAAGATTGAATCATTGAATCCTAAGATTGAATCATTGAATGCTAAGATTGAATCATTGAATCCTAAGATTGAATCATTGAATCCTAAGATTGAATCATTGAATCCTAGATTGAATCATTGAATCCTAAGATTGAATCATTGAATCCTAAGATTGAATCATTGAATCCTGAGTTCGAACCCACGTTCTCTGGGACTTTAAGCCCAGCGCCTTAACCATTCGGCCACCCTCGCATTTAAATTTGGTATTGGAGGCGTTTGAGGGATATTGAGTGGAGTTTGAGGGGTGTTGGAGGCGAATGAGGGTTGTTTGGGGGTATTTAGGGGCCCTTGAGCAATAATGAGGGAGCTTTAGGGGTGTTGGGGGATGTTTATAACCATTCATGTTAGATGTCTTATAAATTATCGATAATATAGCAATTAGATTCATTCTGTGTTCAATTGTGAATCTGTAATGATGTTTCATCAGTGCGACATTTGTGGAAAGACTCTTTCTAGAAAAGAGCACCTTTATCGTCATATGAAGAACATCCATGGAGAAGGTCACTCTGTACAATCAATCCCTAACGTCAATGGATCTCTCAAAAGTAATTCCTCTGCAACAGATGACGACTTGTACACAAACGATGAGCTGGAGGGGCAAAGTGTGAAATCTCACACAGACGCGGAAACTGGAGAAGAGACGGAGGAAGAACACCATACACTGACGGATGAGGAAGGTAGCGAAAATTACGAATAATCGGAGGAAGAGGGCATCAATCCATGGGAATTTATATTAAACGAAGTTTACCAAAAGATGGACCCTATACGTGACGGATCGATTGATAAAACAATTCAGGGGAACCGGATTACCTATGAAGAAGCCACAAAACATGTTTATAATTCCTTGGTACCTGAATATATGAAGGAATTTATGAAAATATACAAAAAACATCTTAAATTGTTAAAAGGTCTTCGGCGAGATAGCACTCATCGAATGATTTGGAAAACTATGAAACGATTAATAGAGGAAGAAGGCTACGACGAAGATGAAAGTATTGATGCTGCTGTAAATCAAAGGAAATATCTTTTGCGACGAATGTTGACATACGCAGCCGTTATGGATAACACTATCGACTATGGGCAAGAGGACAAACTCGTGTGAGAACCGAAGAAATACAGCCAGACATTCTGGGAGACGAAAGCACTTCGCAAAGCTCCGACGAGGAGACAACTTTTATTTTTCGCGTATTGAATCGGATCTAGCCGATTTTCAGTCAACGAGTTCGTATAATGACAATTATAGATTTGTACTCTCATGGGGTCATCACCTACCTATACTATCAAGTTTTGTGATTGGTTGATTCAAACAATAAAACAATAGAATCAACCACAAAGAAACCAATGTCCTAACCCTATCACTTATGTTCCATATAGCCAATCACAAAACCTGTTCATTTTAGGTACGTATTTATCCCTCTCATGAGAAGCCGATGTATACATTTGACTGAAAATAAATATTATTAAACTCACTATGTCTTCTTTGTTTCACAAAGAGCGCCACTTTGCTCTATCCCATAACGAGTTTTTAATGACTCATTAAGGGCACGCGCCATTGTTTCTACATGTGCTCTGAGGCGAAATATGCAAATATTTGTCTTATCTATAGGCAACCTAGCCTGCGAATACAGCCGTCCTTCATCGCCTTACGCCCGATGAAATGAACGACGGCTGTATTCGCAGGCTATAGGCAACCTAGCAACGCTTTGAACGTAATGCCATTTAAATTTATATTTTTCTATGTCCACACATTTTAAATCTTCGACCGTTCTTCGCACTGTTTCCCGAAATGTTTCTTCCTCATAGGAATCCCGTACCCTAACGCAAGATAAGCGATAATTTCGTCAAAATCTTTAGGGTTCATCTCTCAAGTGAAATATACAAATATCAACAGTATAAGCATTAGCATAGCAACGCTGTAAACGTATGCCGTTTAAATTTATGTGTTTTCCAATTCAATATGTTTGAGATCTTGAACAGTTCTTCGCACTGTTTCCCGAAGTGTTTCTTCCTCATAGGAATTGTGCACACTAAAGCGAGATAAGCCATAATACGGCTAAAATTGTTCAAGCTGCATTGGCTGCCTGTGAAGCAGCGTACCATTTTCAAGATATTGTTGTATGTTTACAAAGCAGTCAATGGTCTTGGACCCTCATATTTGAGTGAGCTAATCCAGCCTTACGTTCCACCACGTACACTTAGGTCCTCTGATAAACATTTGTTGAAGCAACCACCACATCGTCTGGTAACTTATGGCGAGAGGGCTTTTTCGATAGCCGCACCCAGACTGTGGAATAATCTCCCATTGTATATTAGAACTCTTATGCATTTAGACAATTTTAAAAAGAGTCTCAAAACACACCTTTTTAAAGAAGCCTTTTGCTAATATTATGGCATAATTTTAACTTTTTACCAGATACATATATTTTAGAATAGATAAGTATTCATGTAAAGCGCGCTTGCTATTTCATGGAAAACGCGCTATATAAATAAAGCATTTATTATTTATTATTATTATTATCCCATATTGACTAATGTTTACCCATAAAATCCTACTGTGTACCCTCAAACAATTAAATATTCCCAAGACATGCAAATATTTGTAAGTTGCACCACTAATGACTCTTATTACACGATTGAGTCGGTTTTCTTTGATGTACCGCGGGCTTTATCTAGCATAAAGACCATGAATACTAATTAGATAAGAAATGAAGGAAAAAACTAGGGAAATCTTTGTCCAAGGTGGATAAAATGGACAAAATTTTGTTGGAAAACCTCCTCACTCGTGAAATAAGTCAGATAAAGCCTTCGGACGTCGGGTTTTATGCTATATAAAGCCCTCGAAACGCGCGTCCTCGGGTCTTTATATAGCATAAAGCCCTCCTTCTCGGGCTTTATCTCTTACTTAACGATCCACGCGCTATTGTACGTGTGCATTCAGCTTCGTTTGACAAGTCAATCTCTTGAATAATCTAATAGCTATTATAATATATACCAACGTCTATAAATACATAGCAAAGTTTGATTTCGCTTAGGCAAATCAATTTCATCGTACGGCTTCTCGAGTGGTTTGATCATCTAAGGCATCGCTTACTTTATACACTAGAGGCCTGATGAACTTCGTAAAGCAGTAAAGTCCGGTACATTCGTAAAAGCCGTTATGATTCGTTCGACTCCATGATTTTTAAAATGTGCTTGCCTCCATAACCTTCGTAAAGCGGGTTCATATTTGCGTAGATCTATCGAATATCTAACCGGTTTTTCAACGAGGCAATCGTATAAATCTCTGTTGGTTCATATAGGATTCATTTCATCATAAACGTGTTAAAGATTTAATAAATCTATTCGGACACTTATACCATTGAACAATCTTTGATGTTCCTCTAGACAGATTTTAAGGTACACAATAACTTTGAAAATGAGCTGAGTCTGAATTTAAAGCGCCTATAAACCATCCATAAATTTTAGTTCTCTGTATAGAGGACGCAAAAATAGCTGAAAGTTATTTTACTGTTTTCGATTTTGTCCATTCGTGTCCGAGATATCTGACTTTAAACATTGCCAAAAAGCCCTATTTTGAATTCACCGCTAGAAATTTCCTCAAATGCATACGCAAATAGGCGAATATCGCAAATAGCCAAAATGGTTAGGGTGCATATCTTCGTAGAACTGTCGAAGATCTAAATTGATCGTAAAGGCCATCGTATAAATCTCTGTTGGTCGAGAGACGAGTAAGTATGAAAGTATAAGATGCTTCTTCATTACTCTGTTTAGTTCATTCCAGATTATATTATTTAGTCAAGATCGATTGTGCGCATGCGCTGCCCTTGGGCTGCCTACTGTCCCACATTCACATTGCCGTAGAGAGGCGAAGTGTATAAATACAAAAGCGTTTCTTATACTATTAAAAGAAATAAGAGCTACCTTTTGATAATGACATAATACCATCATCGGAAGGATTCGGCGGCTAATCGGGAATAACATCATGCTAATATGACGTAATGGTATCGGTTGGGGATTAAAAAGGATAATGACAGGTCCTACTGGTACACGAGCTAGGGTTAGGGATTCCTGGTTTAATGACGTAATCTGAATAAATAATTACTCAGTATGACGTATTGAAACCAGGGGGTTCAGGAAGACACGAATAAATAATGAGATTAGGCTTAGAGGTCCCAAAGGTACACGAGCTCAACCTCGTACTCAGGGTCTTCTCAGTGCCCGGGGAGGGAGCGCCCGGGATAGGAGGGGAGTGGAGCGAGGGAAGAGAAGACCCTGGTAAAGGCTGGTCACGTGACTCCATGGATATTGGATTATTTTGTAACCTGGCTTATTCTCGCTTATATCATCCGGGGGGCCGGATCGCTGTGAAAACATACCACAAACTTCTATAATTGAAAGTATAAACAGTATATGGATAATTTAAAAAGATTACAATTTATTGGAAAGACAGTACGGACTGCAGACGAGTTGAAAACCTTGAAAGATGGTGATTACTTTGATTACTTTGACTTTGAAAAATACGTTGATTTACTGGACATTTGTTGCTGTCATAAGATGATTATGTACATGATTAGTATTAGTATTATGAACATGATTAGTATTTAAAATAATAGTCATAGTCTGACTGTATTAAAATTGTAAATTCGAACTGTTCTGGCGTTGATCATAGGGAGTAAAAGCAATACAAATTGTAGCATTTGAATGAAACCACGGTCGATTGACTAGCGTATTTGACACTCCAAGCTTGTTTTATGATCTCCAAAACGCTTCAATATTTCTAAAACGATTATAGTGTCTGTGTTTAAGTCAGTCTTAAGTCTCATCTCTCCGCGAGTTACCGTCGTCCTAAAGACGTGAAAATGCTCTCAGTGGCGTTGTAAACAGAACTAGAACGGCGTTAAATTACTCTTGCGAATAAAAATTATTCATTATTGTTTCGCATGAAGATTCTTTTGTTTGAACGACGTCCCCGTCCTAGGTTGCCGTCGTAGATCTTAAAGTCCCTAATGTTTATCTTATGACAGCAACAAATGTCCGTAAATCAACGCATTTTTCGAAGTAATCCACCATCTTTCAACTTCTGTCTGCAGTCCGTACATGTCTTTCCAATAAATTGTAATATTTTTAAATTATCCATATACTGTTTATACTTTCAATTATAGAAGTTTGTGGTATGTTTTCACAGCGATCCGGCCCCCCGGATGTTATAAGCGAGAATAAGCCAGGTTACAAAATAATCCAATATCCTTGGAGACACGTGACCAGCCTTTACCAGGGTCTTCTCTTCCCTCGCTCCACTCCCCTCGCATCCCGGGCGCTCCCGGGCACTGAGAAGACCCTGGGTACGAGGTTGACACGAGCTAGGGTTAGAGGGTCTGGAAGGAGCCTGAGAACGATGACGCATGCATAAATAATAAGTTGAATATTTAATGAGGCGGCATCCCTTTGTACTCCAGAGTGGGGGGTTACCTACTTAGAAGCATGCGAAACATGTCAGAAGTTAAGCGTGGCGCAACCAAAGGAAACCTTGCAAAGTCACAGTACCAAGTCGTCCATGGGAAAAAATTGCCATTGACTTGTTCACATACAAAGGGAAGGAGTTCCTCATTACAGTGGACTATTATAGCAATTTTTTTGAGATCGACAAACTCTCCACAACGACCGCACTCGCTGTGATCACCAAGCTTAAGTGCCATTTCACTAAATACGGCTGCCCAGGGACGGTAATAAGCGACAACGGCCCACAATTTTCCTGCGAAGCATTTTCAGATTTTTCCAAAGTGTGGGAGTTTATCCGTACCATCAGCCCCTGGAACAGTAAGGCGAATGGGAAAATCGAAGCCGCCGTGAAAGTAGCTAAACAACTACTACGGAAGACAGAAGACAGCAAAACAGATACCTATCTGGCTCTTCTTGATCAGAGGAATACCCCTACGCAAGGAATGGACACAATTCCAGTCCAGAGGTTCATGAGCCGAAGAACCAAAACGGTACTCCCAACCAAAGAGGCTCTTCTATGCCCTGAAGTGCCGAATCCAGAACAACAGAAAAAACAGAGAAAAAAGCTCCAAGAAAAAACAGGAGACACAAGCACGGTACTATAATCGCAATGCAAAGGATCTCCCAAAGCTCAAGACAGGCGATGTGGTAAGAATGAAACCGAAACCAAAAGGCGACAGTGGTACGAAGGACTGATGATAGGTCATACATAGTCGAAACTCCTGAAGGAACAACATATCGCCGTAATCGATATCATCTCAGAAAGATGGCAGAGCCACCTCTGACGTCAGAACCAATCGAAGAAATTGAATTGTCGACAGCACAAGAGGAGGAAGGACCTATGGAACCTGCAGAAGAAGCGATATCATCTTCAAGCATCCGATCAGATCCAGTGGTACCGGCAGCAAGCACACCTCCACTGCAGCCTCAGATTCCAAATCCAACACGACCACAACGCCAGCGTAAACCACCCGCATACCTGGAATATGATACAGGAGGACATACTTGATTATAGGGATAGACTTTAAAACAGTTGTGTTCTGAACATGTTACTCAGGACTACGAGAGACTTGCTTAACATATATAAGATTTATTTACAAAATGAGGAGGATGTTACAATATGTGGTAATATAGGAATTGAGGAACGTCTTAGGATAATAATAGTAAATGTGTTGACATTGTTTTGAGTTCGGGCTGGGCGGAAGCGTTGAAGAATATATGTGTAAATAGACTATTGGAATAAAGAGTTTATATTTCATGAAATAGTGATATACTTGAAACAAGACAGATTTCTCACAAACTTTATTTTTAAGATTATATGGCGATCCAATAAACATAATTAAGTTTTGATTTAGTTGGGTGAGGTTGTAGTTTATTTTTAGCAAGCCAGTTGCGAATATTATTCAGGTCAGAGTTTAGATTTCCGGTAAGTTCAGTGAAATCATAAGAAGATGAAAAAATCTCAGTATCGTCTGCATATAGCCATGGAGTTATACTTTTGAGACAATCTGGCATTTCATTTATGTACAATAAGAACATTAAAGGGCCCAAGATCGAACCCTGTGGAACTACACATCTTATTTTTCCGGTTGATAATGTTTGACCATTTACCAGACATATTTGTTCTCTATTGGTTAGGTAAGATTCAAACCATTTAAGTTCGAGACCAGATATTCCAAACTGATTATTCATCTTTTTAAGCAGAATTTTGTGGTCTATCGAATGAAAGGCTTTCCGAATATCAAGAAACACAACTCCAGTTAATTTTTCGTCATCCATATTTTTTAGTCACTCATCACACATTTGGATAAGTGCCGACACGGTTGAGTATTTTGTGCGAAAACACGATTGGAAATTCGATAGCATTGAGTTTTCGGTCAAATACTTATATACCTGACCGAAGACTACTTTTTCAAATACTTTACTTATTATCGCCGTGATATATGGGACGATAATTTTCACATTTTCGTCTGTCATCGGATTTATAAATTGGCGACACCCTGGCTTGTTTCCAGTCATCAACATATATGCCCGTATTTAGGGACATGTTGAAAATAACAGTTAACGATGGCGCAATTATATCCAAAGACACCTTTAGGATTTTAGCAGGTATTTTATAAAAACCTGTTGCTTTTGAAGCTTTCAACTTTTTTAAAATCGAAACAATGTTGCTTACAGTGATTTCAGAGAAATTAAAGCGTGTACCCGAGAAATGGCCAATACATTCATCAGTTATTTGATCATGATCACCTAGTACATTGTTGGATTCAGCAGTCGTAGCTAATTTGGGTCCAATGTTAATAAAATACTCGTTAAAAGATTCCGCAATGAGCTTATTATCTGAGAAAGTAGTATAGCAGGTGGGGCTGCGAGCCCAATCGACATCAACCGTTAATATAAATACCAAAACATCACCAAACTTGTGCCAAGTCGCGACTCGACAAATTTGGTGATGTTTTGGTATTTATATTAACGATTAACATCGAATAAGCTCGCAGCCCCACCTGCTATACTACTATGGCAATCGTTTGTCATATATTAAAAATAGTCGTTCCAACATTTTCACATTTTTGTTCAACAAACTACAACAGACGCGCTCTGCCGCTGTCTCAATTCACGCGCGAAAAAAAAGCCACTAGATTATGATTCTAGTGACGATGTTTAGTACATTTCAGCGAGAAAGCCAGTCTAGTGGTAGTGTTAAATAGATTTCATATGCGAGAGTGCTCTACCTGCTATACGAATCAAGGTCACCTGCTGATGTCGCTAACAACAACATTCCATTGCGAATAGCAACCACAACTTTTTAAAAAAATGTTTTCACTTTTAAAAAATGTTTTCACTTTTAAAAAATATTTTCACTTTGAAAAAATATTTTCGTTTTAAAATATTTTTCTCAAAAAGTTGTGGTTGCTATTCGCAATGGAATGTTGTTGTTAGCAACACACGTACAACCACCTGCTGTCGTGCTGACCACGAGAGAAGAATCGCAGTGTTTGAAGAAGGAGTGAGGACCACCATGCTAAGACTGTCTAACTTTGAGCGTACTCGTTAAATCGTACACTATAAATATCGTGAATAAAAAACTGTTGTGTGAATGGGCTCGCGCGGTTGTTATGAAACCACCTGCTAGCATGCAAATTAGTCCGCCCGCTCGCTATTTTCAGTGTTTGTCACCTCACTTCTGAAATGGTGGTCGTACACGTATTTCGACGTTGTGATTCCTCCCGACAACAAGCCCAAGAAAGGCACGTACGGCGTCACAATCGCGACAATGCTCTCAACGTCTTTCTTTAGTAACGGGTCTTTTTGCAACTCATCATTTAGTTCGTCAGGGTTCTCAATAGCGTTCAACCCATCTAATAAGCTAGCGAATTTGCTGATTAACAAGTCGGTGAGAAAAGCATTTGCAATTTCCATTCTCTTCAACTCATATTGGCGCCATATCTTATCGATAACCTTTGCGGACGCTTTTTTAATATACGCCTCAGATTGGCTCACCACACCATCGCCAGACAGTCTAATAAGTTCAGCTCTCCTAACGTCAGTGTTGTCTTCCACAGTCGAAGTAGTGTCAGCAGTGTCCTCGACTAATTCTTCAATCGTAGGACTTTCTTCACTTTTGCGTTTCACCATCACGCTATTACTTATACCCATATTTTATTGCGGAATAACAACTTCGTGACTGTATGGATAACGCAGTGAGATTTCAAGTCTAGCATACTTATTATTTTTTAATGTGGTCACAATCGTCGATGCTTCTTCTTTGCTAATGTCTCCAAGGTAATCGTCAATGACAACCTTCATATCACTCTTACTCGGACAGTAAAAGCAAACGAGCTTACTAATGTTTTCTCTATACGGTTTCGCGATCGACGTCAATTGTTGTGTGATGACAATAACGCTCAACGTAAAATGTCGCGCACTAAAAGCCAAGTTGACCAATTGACTAGTCCTATTCTTGACGTCCTGTCCACTCGCACAGTCGTCCAACACAATCAGAGTGTTAGTACCTTTAAAAACATTTGTTACACACTTGAGAACAGCGTCGACACTGTCCTGTGCGCAGTCTATCGCTAACACATCAGGGTCGCGTACATATTTCCAATCTTGATACGCTTTGTTCCACTCGAAAGTAGGGCAAATCAACACAATGTAGTCAAATTTACTAAAGTACTCAGATTCCAATGTTTCTAGCAAGTAATGCGTCTTACCACAAGCTGTCATCCCAACGATTAACATATTAAACGGAGTCTCCATTAACTCACGTTTGATTTAGTACTGGATTGATTGCAACCCATTGTTCATAAAGTTGACCAACCCATCACTTATCACAAACACCCTACACATAACATTTGCAGTCGTCGCTTTTTTAGTGATCTCAAGGAGCACGCCAGATTGTGTGTTCACAATTTTTTTACCAGTGGCGACGTTGTAATTATCTTGGACGCTCCTCAAGTCAATGACCAACGCAAAACTATTTTTATAGAATTTCTGTATGGTCATGAACTGAGCGTGTTCTTCACCCAACCCAAACAGTCGTTTCGCTTCTGCATAGAACTTCGACTTTGGAATACCCTGTGAGTACACACTATTTGGCACACCTTCAATTGTGACTCTAACACTCTCGATATTTGGATAAAGAAACTCCTCACTGTCTGTTCGCACCTTATTCGTGAATAGCAACACAATTGCCTTCATGCTTTTTCTTGGAAGATTAATGTTTTCATTCACAATAGTCGTACCTTTGTCCCATTCAGTGGTTTTCATCAGCGTAACGTGTTCGTATGACAAACTACGACCACTTGCATAGCCTGACGCTATTTCATCAGCAAGCTCCTGGTTATCAATCGTCTCATACTCAAGCTCGAGGTTCTCCAGAGTGTATCCACCCACAGCGCTACCGGATTGCGCCACCATGATGTCTGTGGCCTTCGGAAGTGTGATCACATACTGCAAGTTGTTGTTCATGCTAAAAGGGGCGTACAACCCGTGGTCGTTCATAATTTTACCAAGCTTAATCCGCTGTTTCGTTCCAATCACACCAAACATCAACGCGTCACTAACTTTAGCAACGTTCCCACTCGTCGCACCACTGTCATCCTTAGAAATTAGCTTTCTCAAGTTCTCACCACCAATACCATAGTCAATCATTTGGTCTCGCGCAGTAACACTTTCCCAAAGGTCGTGATAAACACCAGTGTAATTTTCCCCATTGTTGTCATACACAGTTTCCCCAGCTAGTCTCACAACAAGTTTCTCAACCAACAACTTACTAACATTATTCAAGAACCAGCTTTTGGCGTTTGCATTCTTAAAGTCGAACACTAGACCCAACGACCCAGGCACCAAACAGCTGCTAACCTTGAGCTTTGGTATATCAATGTAAAGTTCCTCACCAGGACTGACCTTATTAGGGTTCAACGTGATCACATGCTGTGTTCTCACCCCTTTTATGACACCCATAGTCGCTCGTCTAAAACCGGGGCTCAACTCTGCTGACGTGACGTTCATATACCTTACATATGTTTTGTCATCTTCGAAGCTGAGACCCTCGAAGCTGAGACTACCGTTTTAGCTTGTAATAATCATACGCAAACCACGCAAGTACCACCGCGAGTACCCACAGATTTTGAGCCAACCATGCGAGACCCTTTGCATCCAACGTCAACGCATTGTAAACTAAGTTAGCCAATCCAACAGCCCATGGACCCATCTTCGTTATCGCGTTCTTAACAGCTTGTGCGAACGACTTTGTGGCCATAGCGCCTTTCATAACAGCAGACCTCCCAGCGATAATAATAGTTGTTATAATCCCAGCCATTGAAATCGCTACAGCGCTCAACCCAACCACGTTTTCTTTAGCCCATTCCTTAAATTTCTGAAATCTGTCAATGTCGACTTCTTGTTGTTCTCTAACCTCCTCTATTTCTCGCTGTCCTAGGGTTCTGTCTCTAGCCTTTCTAAGTCCAATCATTCTTTCAACTAGATCAATACGCTCTTTTTTCTCCGCAGCCGTGAGGCCTTCTCTGTTGAGCTCTGCCAATCTCCTACTCGTTTCATCTATCGCCTTTTGAAAATAGTCTGCTTGTATTTGCAACGCACCAGTGTCGCCTATTCTTGACTCACGCGACACACCATCACTTGGATTAACCACACCATTCAGCTCGCGGTTTTCGTCTGGTGATAACCCAGGTATGTCGTCATAACCCACTTTTGTCTCAACTA
Organism: Chrysogorgia sp. JL179-B06; assembly: GCA_035772405.1. NCBI lineage: Eukaryota > Metazoa > Cnidaria > Anthozoa > Scleralcyonacea > Chrysogorgiidae > Chrysogorgia > Chrysogorgia sp. JL179-B06. The sequence continues at coordinate 795,925 of JAYKKM010000391.1, forward strand.
CTGGGAAGTCATCTGGGATCACTTCTGTTGTGACAACTGTTGTTTCTGTATTCTTAGGGATTTGATCAACTAACTGTTTGAACTGCTCAATCGCGTTTTTACTACTCGCGTCTTTACTGTAGATCAAGCCTTTTTTCCCAGGTATTAGAATTCGTTTGGGTTTTCCATATTTACCGTCTTTGTTTATCGGTTTGAAAAGAATAGCCCCTGAGTCCGTAACCTGCGACCTGTTAACTATTTTCCTTGACGCGTCGTCGTGACCGAGTCCCTTTTTGCTTAATTTACGTATTTTCCTATTTATTAGCTTGATTCTTTTTACATTGTTTTCTGTTAGCTCTTTGTTGGACGCTTTTAGCTCACCCAGTCTTCTCTTAATTTCCTCCTCCTCTTCAAAAGCTATACTAAAACTTACGTCATTGACGTCACCATATGACTCCTGTTCAACAAACTCTACTGTTGGGACTTCTGTGTTAGTCCCCCTTATTGTCACCGTCTTACCATCATCAGTGTCGATAAACGACGTCTCTTTTTCTTGAGACCTTCTATCTTTCTCTTCCTGAAATCTAATCATTCTATCGAAAAATCTCTCATTCTCGACGCGCACGATATCTGGCATGTCACCACCGGGGTACTTATCGTTATTTAAATTGTAAGCTTTAGTGTCACTTTCAAGTTCGACATTTAATTGATCGTCAGTGTAGGCTCTACCAAGGTTCTCCATCTCCATCTCATCAAAACCTTCCCCACCTTCAGCCATATTACATTAGCTCACATTTTGAATGTCGCTTTCTGGTATCCACGAATTATGTTTGCTCTCATAACCCAACCATTTGACCAGCGTCATCTTCTTCCCTCTGACTTTCTTTCTTTTCAACACCTTTTCAACTCTGTACACATCGTCACCATGTTTCTTATTAACCAGCGATAATTCCTGTTCATAAAATTTACCAATAATCTGTTCACCGCTTATGTCCTCAATTTCATACACATTCGGATCACCGCGAATAACTTTCACCACTTTAAACAGCTCTTCAGTGAAGTTGGCTTCATAGCCCTTTGTGAACACACTCTTGTATTTACTAATTCTCACTGACTCGCCAACTCTAAACTTTGGCAATGGGGTGTCTGCAAAATGATGACCAAACAAAGTGGTCCACACTTCACCCTCATTTGACTTATTGACATCCTTCGGTTTCATCATAATGCTTCGATTCACATTACCATTGTAATTGCTCACAAACTGGTCAAGAACGTCAACCCATCTATACGTTCCATGGGTATAAAAGTACTTCCACATAATACTCTTGAGGCTTCTATTAAAACGCTCAACAACAGAGGCCTTTTTATCACTCTTAGTGCTGAAATATTTAACGTCACGCTCCTTCAACAAACTTTTCACACCAACATTGTAGAACTCAAGTCCGTCGTCAAATTGCGCTAACTTAGGCGTGGTCCCAAACCGATCTTTAAAGTCAACCAACAATTTTCCAACAGCCTTAGTCATGTTCTTAGTGTCTTTTCTGTAAACTGCAATACCAAAAGCGTATCTACTCAATATTTCAATGCCTGTCAATATCCAATAATAACCTCCGTTCTGTTTTGAGTACTTACTCATGTCCACTAAATCCATTTGAAGCTCTTCACCAAGAAATCCAACAAAAGTCGCGCGGAACTTATGTCTTCTCACAATGGGTTTGTACCTAGTGTAAGTGTCCTGCGCTGTCAACCATTCTTTCACTGTTTTTCTAGTTACTTTCAATCCGTCTCCCAACGCACTTTGATACAGCCTCTCTACACCACTGTACCCTGTCTTAGGATTATAATAAATGTCTCGCAACCCTTGCTCTGTTTCCACACCAAGTTCCATATAATTCACACAATATACAGTTCCAATAGCACCGCGCCAACGTTAGCGTTACCATTGTTTGGTTTGACATGAAACGTCATACTTGAGTAAATACCTTTTTTAATTCTCACCTTGGAGTCAACGTATGAGTAACGTTGTATCCCTCCGTCAAGAGACTGCTCGGTGGGTATTGACAATGTTGTGATCACATCACTACGCTTCCCGTCAGTGCCCACATTGCTCTCCGTCTCAACAGCGTCGCACGAGACTTCTACATACTTTAGACCTCTGTTCATATCGATCTTGTTTGGACTGTCGTGCCACTTAGCGTCTAGTGAAATTCCTGCGTCCTTCGCGAAACCAAGCAAAAGCCCAATGTCACCTAGCCTAAGTTCTACTCTGCTGTCGGAGCCATACCATATACGCCGAACTTTGACCCTACTTTTACCTGTGACCACCAATTTCTCCACCACGAGGTCTACATTAACCTCCTTGAGCGTGAGTCGTAGAGCTCTAACCAACGCGTCGAAGTCGTAGTGACCCCCACTCAATCGAGTTGTCGCGAGTCCTGGATACGGTATTCCTAATCTAATGTATGTGAATCGAATATCATCACTACCCGTCACATTATCATAGTTCCAAAACACAGTGGCTGTCTTGACTACAATGTGTGGGTTATCATGTGTGGCTACTACACTGTAGTCAAAAGTCACGACTTTCTCCACACCTTCAACGAGCACCGTCAACTTTTGAGGACTGTCGTCTACACGTCGCTTTTCAGTGTAGCCACCAGAGTCGTACCCATAGTTTAGACTCATTACTTTAGCATGCGTTTAACGTTAGCTACTCAAGCGTTGCATACAAATCCAACAATATGTCACCAACATCAACACCATTACCATCTTGGTTAGTCACATTGAACACTAGCTGCGTAAAAGCGCCTTTGTTTATCGACACCTTCGACTCAATGTTGAAGAATTGTTGAACAGAGCTCTTCAGTGGTTGGGTGGTGGTCAATGGCAACTCAACGATAACCTCGCTTTTGCTACCATTAACAATATTCTCAGGTCTGTTCACAATGCTACAACCCACTTGTACGTACTTCAACCCTTTGTTAACATTCACAACGTTAGGGCTGACCAAACCACTACTACTCACCGTTGTGTTATCGTTGAACCCTAACAGCTCTCCAAATTTAAACAGCTCCAATTGTTGGTCGGTTTTTATCGCGCACTTTGAATTGTGTTTGTTGGCTACTAGCTCGATAGCCCCTAATCCTTTCAACTCGTCGGCAATCATTTTAAAAGTGTGGTACCCAGGCTCAAAAACGTGTTTGTTACTGTTGTAACTTATTTCATCATTCACACTAGTCTCCACATTAGTGTAGTCCCAAAAGATGGTCGCTTTTTTCACTAGTATAAGTGAGGATCTGAGCCAAACGTCAAAAGTGCCTCTGGTAGATCCACAGTTTCCGTTGGGCCTCTAATCAACACTACAACCCTGACCATATATAATGTAGCATGTGTTATGTGTAACATATGGTGTATTATATATGCAGAAAGCCCTTCGTGATTACTATGGAAAGTACTACAAACATGCGATGGCTAACACATCGAAGGCTGCACACGACGCGAAGGCAGACCTCATCAAAAAGTACCCTCACGCCACTTTAAGCAAATTCGAGTTCTATCCAAATATTTTGCAAGATGGTAAGATCATGAGTGTCGACATATATTTCAGAAACAACGACATCCTCAGCACAGACATAACCAGCACAACCTTCAAAAATGATAAAAGCATGTGGAAGTGGCTACACAATAGTAAGTTCCCAATAATATGGCAAGGTGGTGGAACTATCCAACCACTGCCAAAAGGTCATAAGAACCACTGGGGGCTTTGGGATGGCTATCCAACAGAAAACGCGTTGAATTATCCAGTGAACAACTTTAAAGTTTTCGTTAACCAAAATAGCTACTTCATGTCAAAGCTGCCAGTCTTGCGAGTCACCACGTCAAAGACAAAATCAGAGTGGGACGACAGCGAATCTTACTACCACATTGTGTTTGCGACGTATTGTGCGAGTTTCTGTTGTGGGGTGTCACTGCAACATTTATCAGTGTCACAAGAAGTCCACCCTGTGGTCACAAGTGTGATGAGATTTCATTTGTACTTCACCATTAGAAGACTTCTGAGAAGAATGGAAGGTGGTGAGACCATGAAATCAATAAGTAGAGAATTCAACGCTTCTGAATTGTATGGCAAGATTTCCAAAATTCCCAGAAGGCACTACTACCAGAATAAAGTCCTGAGCGATGGCACAACAGGTGAGACCAGAGTCTTCACACTCAACGACGTTCAGAACGATTACAAACGATATGTCGCGCGATTGTCAGACGGCTTTACCAACATTGGGCTACAATATCTAAACCAAAGCATAGAGGCCTTCGTGTACTCCACACTTGGTGCGCAAGCGAGAACACGTGTGTCAGTCGTTGGTGGTTCTGCAGGGAGTTTAGAGACCCAACAAGAATTCCGCAAGTTGTTTTCTGACAGTGTTATACAGTATGACGTGTCGACATGGATTCTCAACATGAATAAATCGATTAGAGACACCAACGTTGTTCAAAATCTTGCAGTGTCGCCAAGTACATGGTTAATGCCGAGTAATGTGGTGATTCTCAAGAATAAAATCGCTGGGTACAACAACTTATTAAAGATTGCCACAGAGTCCATGAGATTTGGAGTGAACACCAGCTTGAACGCAACAACACCAACAATTACGGCTAAAAAAGTCCACCAAGAAAATGTGGTGACTCACTCATTAGTAGCGCCAACAACCGTGAAGAAAAAAGCTCACCAAGAAAATGTGACGGCGCTAAGTAATCTCGTGGCTAAAAAAGCTCACCAAAAAAGTGTGGCACCACTTCCCATGAGAGAAGCACTTCCCACAAGTAAGTCAGACACGACAACGTTGGCGATAATCTTAGGGTTCTCAGCAGTCTCTGGCTATCTACTAACCAAATACACCTTGAAGTAGTAATGAGTCTAAACTATGGGTATGAGTCTGACGACCCTCACGATAAAATACTAAAGAGAACGAAAAGACATCTGGACGAAGATCCTAAACTAAGCGCGACCGGTGGAAGGATGTCTGGAATAATAGACATGCAAGGCTCAGCGATAAAAAACGTAGCAGACCCAGTCGACGACTCAGACGCAACAAACAAAAGAACTCTAGAGCGACTATTATCAGGCTACCTCAAGAGTCAGTCGTATAATCTTGTGCTCGACTTCAACGTTAGCACACACGCCTTGAAAAATGTGGAATTTCACACCAATGGTTCAAACAAAGTGAAAGCCATTGGTGAAACAAGCAAATTAGTGCAAAACAACCCAACCTATGGTCCTATTGTTGGCATCAGCAGTGTAAGTCAAAGTTTTCTATCCCCCGTGTTAACACCACTCCCACTTGAGTCAGGTCTCCATTTTAATTGCCCGAGTATGCAATGGTGTGATCTTTCCATTTTTGTCGTAGTGAGGTTACCTACTCGCACCGCTGGATCAAATTGGGAGACAATTATATCGAACGACGATGGTCAGTGGGATAAGTTCATAGGGTACAAGACTGGTATGACTAATGGACTCGCGTATGGTGGCAGCATCCCAGCAATGGAGAGCATATGCACTATTCCAAGTGGTGTTGACCTCACAAAAATGCATATGATATCAATACACTGGCAAATGGACAATTCGCACGTCAGAGTCAACAACATCAAGTCAACCGATTCAGACTTCATAGCAAATATGAAAAAGATAGGCACACCCTATGGAACAATTTTTGGAATACACCGACCAAGAATACCACTCGCACCTTACGCGTACCCATCGTTGATAGAATTCTACGGTGTGAAAATTGTGAGTGGCTACATGACGAACCGAGACATCATAATCATGGGTGGAGAAATGATGAAGGAATATGGTGTAAAGTAAATGGGAGCATGTATTTCGAGACCTCACGAAACATATAAAATAAATAAAACGACTGATCACATGTTCAAAGCTGGTGGGTCATTTGGCCGCGGTGACGTGACTCTCGAGCTCCACGCTGAGATTGGTATGAGGTCTAAAAAGACTTACGGCAAACCTATTACGTTACCAGAGTCAGACACTGTGGGAGTGGTAGGAGACGTGACCTAAGTTATGTAATGGGTTGGCTTAGAAAACTGGCTCGTAACATTAGAAACTTTTTCAGACGACGTAGAAAACTGAAGACTAATAAAACACACCTGCTGCATTGGTACACAACAAACCAGATCTATAAAAAACCCGACACCTATGTCGAGTAGTTTTTTTTTGCGGGGCTATAGTAATGGCAACCAACTCAGTGCAATTATTCGATGGTCACCAAATCACGATGGCTAATCACAACGGTGTCATATGGTTCAAAGCAAGAGAAGTCGCAAGTGCTCTAGGTTACGCTCGACCAAAAGATGCAGTCAACGACCACGTCGAACCTGATTGTAAAATGAAGATGGAACAGACCTCGTTTATCAACGAACTTGGGGTCTACTCACTGACGTTCTCGAGTAAAATGGAGCGTGCGAAACACTTTGGAAGGTGGGTGCACTCAGAAGTCTTACCAAGCGTTAAAAAAAGTTTAGCTGACGTCGGTCTCAAACACAATCAGTTTAAAATGATCACTGAGTTCGATCTCCATACGAAAGTCGTTGGTTTTCTTAGGAAATACTATCCAGAAGCTATTTTGATAACCGCTTGTGGTGAAAATCAAGACACTTCGAGTAAAAGAATAAATTCGTGGAAAAAAGGTTACCAACGTGGAACACCTGACTTAGTTATTGCTAATGCAAACCGACAGCATAGCGGGCTTGTGATTGAGTTCAAGAATCCAGGTGGCACAGGTAAGACGTCCAAAGAGCAAGACTCTCTGCTGCTTAGATACAAATCCGCTGGTTATCTAACATTGTTGTGCGACTCATATGACGACGCTATCACCACGGTGATAAAATATTTCTTTGACGTTGGGTTTCAGTGCTCTCAGTGTTTTCGTAAATTTAAGAATAAATCAGCGTTGAGTAACCATGAGAGACGCTATTGTAAAGAGACTTTTTAGACATCGAGTAATAAGTCGAATTAGCACTCGTTCTCGTTGTTGAGACGACTGCTCTAGCATTTTTTAAAGATATTTTTAACTCGGTGAAAAATATCTGCGAAACTTTCTCTCTTTATTTCACAAACCTTCTGACCACTGTGTGAAAAAATGTTTCTATGAGACATTGGACGCTTCATGTGACCAATGTCTAAATTTAAAAGAGTGGGGTATCCGAGAACACCCTTAACTTTGCGTGGAAGGATGATGACGTCTGCACACTGCACGATATTGCTCAGCACCACCAACGAACGATGGTCCTGGGTTGTATCTCCAATTGAATGGTGCATCAACAGTTGTTCCGTAAGTGTCACGACAAACGGCGCAATACGCTTTTAGAAATGTGATGTCGTCTGCCATTGGGAACAACGTGTCAAGTTCACCAAGTCTTTTTAAATGCTCTGTTGTTATGAGACCACAAATAATGACGTGAATGCCAGCTTTAATGTATTCGCGAATAATTGGGAGTAACCCAGAGTACCAATGGCCTTCATCAATTCCTATGACGTCGTAGCCAGCTATCTCAGAAGAACTCGGGAGGTTGGTGATTAACTTCGCGGGTAAACTGTCCGATCCGACAACAATGGTCTGACGATGTGTGGAGAACGCGTGGTCAGTTCGCCTAGTGTCACCTGCGTTGTTCATGTAAAGGACTTTGAGCCCTGATTTACTTAACGTGATTAACCTACGAAGAGTCTCTGTCGTTTTTCCTGCGAACATGGGACCAATCACGATTTCTAGTTTACCGAGTTTCTTCATGATTACTATACCTCCAGAGAAATGTTCTCTCCTGTTGCGGCAACTGTTGTTCGTTGTTAAATATCCGCTGAAGCTCTAAGTTTTTAAGGTGGGACTGTGAGCTCTCGTGTCTCAAGCGATACAGTGGGTCGTTGGCGGCCACACCGCATGGGTGACAGGTGTACGCGTTTTCGTCTCTCGCAAAGTGTCTGTGGGCGGGCGAGAGTACGTGGTCCCTGATATCATCCGCACCCAGTATCTCATTACACCCCACCTTGCAAACGTGAACGTCGCGGTTTGCGGCGAGCTCTAGCCACGCTTTGGCTTTGGTTGGGCATGGTTTCCACATAAGGGTCGCTAAGAACACTTGGAGGAAATTACCGAGTAATGTAGCTGTGGACTCACGAGGGTTGTTCAAGTAGACATCACTCGCTAACATAAGGTACTTGAATGATGAGTAACACCACACAGGGATTATGCCAGCTAATGTATCAGCAAGCTCGTTGGCTCTCTCCTCTCGAAGATCGATCCAAGCGTCGAGAAGATACCTCGTATGGCGGACCTGAGAGCTAAGCCGTTTTGGCTGCCCTTCAGGGTCAGGGTCGAACAGTGTGTATGTTGAGAAGTACTTGTTTAAGACGCTAGGCCCAGAGGTGTCTTGTGAGGTAGACACACTGACAAAGGCCGTTCTCAGCATGTTGGCAATATCTTCTTCGCTAATTTCTCGGGCTTGAGTCATTATGTTATACTCTCAGAAAAAAAATCCTAATTTTTAGTGCGTTTGGTTTCGAACTGTGAGATACCTGTGAGGTCATCTGTGAGACATCTGTGAGGTCATCTGTGAGTAAGATAACACGTGATAGTGTATTAGATGGCTGAGGACCCACAGACAGCTGTCGACGCTAAGATCACAGCTGATGTGAAAAGCGTTAAGGTAAAGGACCCAAAGCGTGTCGCTGCTGGTAAAAAGTTGGCTGAGATATCGAAAGCTGCTAAAGAAAAGAAAATGCGTGAAATGATAGTCAACGAGGAACAGGGTGGTGAGTGGAGCTATGGTTACATTGTTGGAACACTTGGTGTAATCATTGCTGGTGCTTCGCTATGGTACACAATTAGCAGTGAGAAAGAACCTGTGAGTACTGCACCAGCACCTGCGTCAGAGAACCACAAAACTCGTCGTCCAGCGTTAGACACATTTGATTCTTGAACAAAACACACGACAATGTATATGACTGCGATCGATCGAAAATAACTTATGAACGAATTGTACGATGCGCTACTTGTCACGACTGGTGCTGTGGCAGTGAGTATGATTTCTAAAAAGGCTTTGGGAGAACCATTGGGAACACCAGAGACTGTGAAAGGTACAGTGAAACTTGCTGCAGCTGTTGGTGCAGGAACGCTGTTAGTAAAATGGATGCAATCGAAAAAGTGGATACCGACAGATCCATTCAAATCAACGTAAGTTAATGGTGAGTGTTGTGGCTGGAGGGATATTTAATGCAGTGGCTTTTGCAGGCGCTGGCTTTATGTTTTCAAAGTTTAATCACACAGGCTATGAAGCTGAGATGAAAAGACACAACCATGCGTTGGAGCAGTTAGCCAGCGCGAAAGAAGTGTGGTATGAAAATGAAGTCGCTAAAAAAGATCAGATTCAGCGCTTGCGACAACAGCTCTCTGATGCTAACTCCGACATCAATGACACAAACCACGCGTTGGAAGAACTTAGAAGCGTAACGACCATACAATACAGCGGACGAGTGTTCACTAACCTCCCGAAGATTGCGGATTACTACCAACCAAGTGCGGAAATGAAGGAATACCAATTATTGTTTGTTAGCGCGCTAGGTTTGGGTAGTGGAATAGCGGTGTGGGTGCTAGTTCGGTGAAAAAAAATGTTGGAGTAGTATAAGAGCGATGGACAAACTTATGAGGCAGATGAGCTATGGCTTGACAATTGACGAGATCGCGAATGAGACGCAAATTGAGTGTGGAGGCACCTTCAGGATTTACTACTGCTCGGATTGTGATGTTGTGAAAAACATGACTGACTGCGGTGGGTACGCGTGTCCAAAGTGTGGCGACATCGAATGGGGTTACACTCAGAGTTACAGCGACATGAGACTCACACGACTAAAAAGCGTTCACAAACGGTCTTGGTGGATGGGGAGGAGACTACGGAACGTTGTGAAGGGCGTGCACCTTGAGTTGATAAAAGAGGACTTCTTGAAAGTTGTCAATGTGCTGCACTCATACAATTTGATCAAGGGTAGAAATGTCAGCAGATATGGATACTACATTATTAGGTTGTGTTATAGAAGACGAGTCAAGACACTCAAGAAGGTGTCAGACCTTAAAGACGGGAAGGTGAAAGACTTGTTCGACGATAATTTGTTTGGGGTGGTGTACCCAAAACTAGGATGGTGCGAAAGTGGCGACAATTATTACGACGAGTGGTTTAGGAAAAAAAACAAGTGTAGTATATAGAAGCCAATGAGTCGGACTGTGAAAAACCCACTGACAAAAAGACGGGCGCATAAGACGAGTGCAGCCGTTGTCAATTCACTAACAGATGAAGCGACCAACGTTCACGGCTTCTTTAGAGATCGGGAGGGACAACCTGTAGTCGAAGACCTCACACCGTCAACGCATCTGTTAGATCGAGCACTGAGAGGGTTCACAAGGTCCTATGGAGTCGAAGTGATTGACGACAGAGACATTAATCAGGTAAATGGTAGTAGAAGCGCTGTGTCACTAACCTTTTGAGACGTGAATTAGGTGAGACCAACGGAATGAAAGTGGTAGAGACAGTCAAGGTCACTTTTGAGAAAGTTTTAGAACTCGATAAGACCACATACAAAACTGCCTACTTTAACAGTGAAACGTTTGTCGTCATTAACGAGCATGACATCGAGGGTGTTGCCAATCGTGGATCGGAGCAGATTTTGACGCGGATAGCTGGGTGGTTATCTGAGGGGTCTGGATGGACTATCGACAAAATAGATGCACACTACGTTAATGTCGCTATTTACAGACCTTTGCACGGGAGTAGCTACATTGTGTTGCCAAAGGAGCTGCGCAACAGTATGAAGGGTCTGATAAACGTAAATAACGATGATGACAACGAGTGTTTTAGATGGTGTCACCTAGCGCATAAGTTTCCTGTTGGAAAACACTCCGATAGAACGTCGAAGTACGCTAAGCATGTCGGTGAGCTGAATTATGACGGAGTTGACTTCCCAGTCACACTCAAAGACTACAACAAGATCGAAAAGGCTAACGAAATTAGCATTAACGTTTTTGGGTACGAAAATAAGCAGCCATTCCCTGTGTACGTCTCTAAGGAGGCGTACCCTGACCATATGGACCTATTGTTGATAACTAATGACGTGGGCAACAAGCATTATGTGTACATTCGCGATTTTAACAAATTCATGTACCGCCAAACAGAGCATAAGGCGAGAAAGCACTTTTGTAGGTATTGTTTGCAGTGTTTCACCCGTGCGGACGTGCTTGAAAGTCATGTGGAAGTGTGTTTGGTCATTAATGGGAAGCAAGCTATTAAAATGCCACAAAAAGGTGCGAAAGTGAAATATGAGAATTTTAGCAGACAATTAAATGTACCATTTGTGGTGTATGCAGACTTTGAGGCTATCACACAGAAGGTGCACACAGCGACGCCATCAAGCGAGACTAGCTACACAAATGCTTACCAGAGGCACGTCGACTGTGGTTATGGGTATAAACTGGTTTGTTGTTATGACAACGAGTACAGTAAGCCAGTGAAAGTGTATCGCGGTGAAAATGCAGTCAACAAGTTCATTGGGGAGATGTTAGAAATTGTCGAATATTGTAAAGAGACATCTGAGAGTCACTTTAACAAAGAAATGATACTGACTGATGCCGATAAGAAGAACTTTGACGAGGCTAAGAGTTGTCACATTTGCAGTGTTGAGTACACTGGTGCTGACGTTAGAGTGAGAGACCACTGTCACGTGTCAGGTAAGTACAGAGGGTCCGCACATCGCGACTGTAATGTGAACTTTAAGTTGACTGACAAAATTCCTGTGATCTTTCATAACTTACGTGGTTACGATAGCCATTTCATCATGCAGGAGATTGGTAAGTTTGGCCAAGACATAAATGTGATACCAAACAACATGGAGAAGTACATGGCGTTTATGCTTGGAAAAAACTTAGTATTTTTGGACAGCTTTCAGTTCATGAGTAGTGGTCTAGACAACTTGGTGAAGAACCTACCAAGGGACGCTTTCAAATACACGTCAGAAGTGTTTCGCGACGAGGGGTTGGCACTTATGACAAGAAAGGGGGTCTATCCCTACGATTATATGGACTCCTTTGAAAAATTCGACGAGCGCGAGCTACCCTCCAAAAAAGATTTCTACAGCGTTCTGAACGATGAGCACATCACGGAAGAAATGCACGAGCGCGCCATCGACGTGTGGGACTACTTCGACGTTGAAAGTATGGGTGGGTATCACGACCTGTATTTGAAAAGCGATGTGCTCTTGCTTGCCGACGTTTTTGAGAACTTTAGAAAGACATGCCATCGCGAGTATAAATTAGACCCTTGCCATTATTTCACATCGCCCGGATTGGCTTGGGATGCCATGTTAAAGATGACTGGAGTAGAGCTCGAATTATTGTCCGACATCGACATGTTCCAGTTCGTAGAATTAGGTATGCGTGGTGGTGTGAGCTACATATGCAACAGACATGGCGTGGCGAATAATAAATACATGAAGGGGTACGATAAAGCGCAAGAGTCGAAGTATTTGATGTACCTTGACGCCAACAATTTATATGGGTGGGCAATGAGTCGAAGTCTACCTACAGGTGGCTTCAAGTGGTTGACTGAGAAAGAAATAAAAAAGGTTAATCTACACGACTATCACAACAATAGTGAAAAGGGCCTGCTGCTTGAAGTTGACTTGGAGTATCCAGCCCGTTTGCATGACCTACATAACGACTACCCGTTGGCTCCCGAGAAGATGGAGATAACTGTTGACATGTTGTCGGAGTACTGCACAAAAATCAAAAATAAGTTTAATGTGAGTGTTGGTGGTGTGAAAAAGCTGGTGACTAATTTGATGGACAAAAAAAAGTATGTGTGTCACTATAGAAATCTGCAGTTGTATATGGATCTTGGATTGAAAATCAAAAAGATTCATAGGGTCCTACAGTTTGACCAGTCTAAGTGGTTGGGCAAGTACATCGACTTTAACACAGTCAAGAGAACTGCGGCTAAGAACGCTTTTGAGAAGGACTTCTTCAAGTTGATGAACAACAGTGTGTTCGGAAAAACGATGGAAAACTTGAGGAAGCGTGTGGACGTAAGATTAGTGACCACTGCGAAGAAATTAGAAAAGCTTGTCTCGAAGCCGACGTTCGTGTCTTGCAAAATATTTAGCGAGAACTTAGTCGCTGTCCATAAGGTTAAAGAAACGCTGACACTAAATAGACCTGCATATGTGGGTATGTGCATACTAGACTTGAGTAAAACGCTGATGTACAATTTTCACTACAATTATATTATGAAAAAGTACTCTAGCGACACCTGTAGATTGCACTTCACTGACACTGACAGTCTGTTGTACTCAATCAAAACTGACGACGTTTATTCCGACTTCATGGAGGAGCGCGAAAAGTTTGACAATAGCGATTACCCTGCAGACAACCCGTTCGCTTTCAAAGAGAATAAGAAAGTTATTGGCAAGATGAAAGACGAGTGCGCTGGAACACCAATTATTGAGTTCGTTGGGTTGCGCAGTAAAATGTACAGCTATTTGAAAGAGGATGGGGGTGGTGGGAAAACCGCTAAAGGCATTAGAAAGAATATAATTAAAAAAGTGATCAAGCACGAAGATTATAAAAGTGTGTTACTTGAGCAGAAACAATTGCGACACACAATGAAGACCATTAGAAGTGTCAAACATCAGCTAGGTAGTTACGAAATTAATAAAGTGTCGCTATCCTGTTTTGATGATAAACGATACCTTTTAGAAAATGGTATTGACTCCTACGCATATGGTCACAAAAACATTGTAGTGAGAGACATACCTTAAACACTGCGACGTGATTCCCATAAGGTCACTCTCTCCACGCGTGCGAGATTGCAAACGCTTTTCTCACCGACTTGTTAATCAGCAAATTCGCTAGCTTACTGGATGGGTTGAACGCTATTGAAAATCCTGACGAACTAAACGACGAGTCGCAAAAAGACACGTCGAGAGCATTGTCGCGATTGTGACGCCGTACGTGCCTTTCTTGGGCTTGTTGTCGGGAGGAATCACAACGTCGAAATACGTGTACGACCACCATTTCAGAAGTGAGGTGACAAACACTGAAAATAGCGAGCGGGCGGACTAATTTGCATGCTAGCAGGTGGTTTCATAACAACCGCGCGAGCCCATTCACACAACAGTTTTTTATTCACGATATTTATAGTGTACGATTTAACGAGTACGCTCAAAGTTAGACAGTCTTAGCATGGTGGTCCTCACTCCTTCTTCAAACACTGCGATTCTTCTCTCGTGGTCAGCACGACAGCAGGTGGTTGTACGTGTGTTGCTAACAACAACATTCCATTGCGAATAGCAACCACAACTTTTTGAGAAAAATATTTTAAAACGAAAATATTTTTTCAAAGTGAAAATATTTTTTAAAAGTGAAAACATTTTTTAAAAGTGAAAACATTTTTTTAAAAAGTTGTGGTTGCTATTCGCAATGGAATGTTGTTGTTAGCGACATCAGCAGGTGACCTTGATTCGTATAGCAGGTAGAGCACTCTCGCATATGAAATCTATTTAACACTACCACTAGACTGGCTTTCTCGCTGAAATGTACTAAACATCGTCACTAGAATCATAATCTAGTGGCTTTTTTTTTCGCGCGTGAATTGAGACAGCGGCAGAGCGCGTCTGTTGTAGTTTGTTGAACAAAAATGTGAAAATGTTGGAACGACTATTTTTAATATATGACAAACGATTGCCATAGTAGTATAGCAGGTGGGGCTGCGAGCTTATTCGATGTTAATCGTTAATATAAATACCAAAACATCACCAAATTTGTCGAGTCGCGACTTGGCACAAGTTTGGTGATGTTTTGGTATTTATATTAACGGTTGATGTCGATTGGGCTCGCAGCCCCACCTGCTATACTACTTGAGAATACCATGTCATTAATAAGAATTTCGATTTACTAGTGTTTTTACCCAAAAGGATATTAATCATTGGATGGTGAGCAATCTCTAATTTTATCACAGAAAAACTGGATTTTGCATTACGCATTTAAATGTTAACTTTATTACGTTCCGTCTTGCCCAATGTGTTTGGGAAGCGTGTTTTATTGCCTGCTTTTTATGGAAATCCCTGTTTCTCATTAACTGTTTGATTCTCGGAATAATCCAGGGAACTGAATTTCCTCTTGTGTCGTAGAGGCGCATGTCTATCAAGAGTTTCGAGAAAAAGGGATTTCCAAATCTTCCAACATACATTAGGGTTATCAAATTGATTAATTGCATCCCAAGGCACCCGTGATATATAAGCAATGAAATCATTTTCAGAAAAAATTCTTAGAGTCTCGGACTTCTTTGAAAGTTTGTCTAGATTTCGGCAGCTTATATTTCCTTACTGCATAAATCTTGCTATGGTCAGAAGTTCCAAGGTGGATAACACCAGAGCAACATAATTATATTCTCTGGCTTGTTTGTAAGAATAAAGTCAATTAAGGTAGCTGATGTTCTCGTCACCCTCGTAGGCTCATCATAATTAACTGATCGATCTGATAGAGTGAGCATAGAAATTGCAGTTTTCGTGTGTGGGATCCGGTGATGCCTTGTTGACGTCATATAGTTTAAGTATCCTACAACTAACAATTCTTTGTTTTCTGAATCACATTTACGAAGAAATAGATCAAATTCCTCAAATAGGATCACATCAGAGGTTTGGTGATCTGTACCACGCACTTATTAAAAACGTCGAAGTTTTTTTTTTCTTTTTAAATAATCTTTATTTACAATTCAGATTACATTTTTTTTCTTAAATCGTCGATCACTGTTCTTATTCTTTTAGTTCTACTGTTCTGTGTATTTAGCAGTAGTCAGAAGCTAGGGAACATCAGACAACTGAATTTATATATCAACACTCATCCCTTAGAGAATGTGGATTTATTTAGAAATCTCAGGGTAACTGGAAAGTGTAATATGTCTTGTATAGACCTGCACTAAAAGATGACGAGCGTTTTCGAAATAGGTTGGTCCGCGATCTCCTCAAAATGAATGTCAATATGAATGACAAAATGTTAATTACGAATGCCAAACGTACAAAGCTAAACACGAATATAAACTTGAATACAATGTTATATGAAAATAATAAAAAGGATTGTACGAAGGGTGTACACATTCGCTTAATATAATTGACACGTATGTTTTGTATTTAGACTCGGTGACACTCGGTAATTCCAAATCTGTTTTCAGAATTGAAATCCGTTAAATATTGACCGAGAGGACCATGGATGGGGAAATCCCGCAGGGGTGTTAGGATTACGGTAAGGTTTGGGGTTAGGACAATGTTTTGAATTCGGGATGAAACGTCAGCCGCTCACGAGGTATTAAACTCAATATTTCAGTCGAAAATTTACGACGATTTTCTTGAGAAAGATTCTGGGTTTGAAATTTGTAAACATTTTGAGTTTGTTGTCAAAGCGATGTTTGCAAAAGTGTTCGAGACTATGCCCTTCGGCTCGCATGTGTTGAGCTATTTCCACTTCTAAAGATAAAGTGAATTATTATATAGATGCGAGTATTTTACATGTAGTACTGGAACATATTTTCACTAATGAGGGTATTCGATGTCATGTCGCAAATTGAACCTCTTGTGTTGTTTCTATATAATACAAATGAAATAGCTCGAGTTAACGCCCTCTGTCGTAAGACACTTGCTATTTTATAAAACAATTGGCTTTTTTGTCTGTGTAATAATAATAATAATAATAATTAATAATAATTACAGTTTTTATGACGCATTTTGACAACCTCAATAATAATCAATAAAGTATATATGATAACAAATTTAAGATAATAATAATAAAAAAGTAGAGTGCTGCGTAGACAGTGTTTTGAATATATAGCAAAGTGAAAAGGTGGTAAACTGCCAAGAATTTAGTGACGAAATACTGACGTTTCGAGCGGAGCCCTTCATCAGAGTAAGACGAGATGAAATAAAATAAATAGGGCTTATATATATATATATGCCAAAAGGGTGTCACAAGTAGAAAGTAGCCAATCAAATGCACGGGAGATAAACAAACTAATAATTAATGAGATGCGTAAAGTTAAATAATTTGCTATTTTTACAGTCGATCAGAGGGGGAGGAAGAAATGACAGGTCCAATATTAAGTGGATTAGGCGATAGTAAAGCAGTAAGAAACAAAAACTTGAAAACGAATGAAAGTGCATAAGCTAATAAATAATAAAAAAGTTCCAAGCAAACTAAAATGACAAAAAACTTGTAGGAAATTAAATGAACGTTTTTCTTTTATTTAATTTCCTACAAGTTTTTTGTTATTTTAGTTTGCTTGCTACTTTTTTATTATTAGATTATGCACTTTTCATTCCTTTTCAAGTTTTTGTTTCTCACTGCTTTACTATCGCCTAATCCCCTTAATATTGGACCTGTCATTTCTCCCTCCCCCTCTGATCGACTGTAAAAATAGCAAATTATTTAACTTTACGCATCTCATTAATTATTAGTTTGTTTATCTCCCGTGCATTTGATTGGCTACTTTCTACTTGTGACACCCTTTTGGCATATATATAAGCCCTATTTATTTATTTCATCTCGTCTTACTCTGATGAAGGGCTCCGCTCGAAACGTCAGTATTTCGTCACTAAAGTCTTGGCAGTTTACCACCTTTTCACTTTGCTCGATAATAATAATAGGTTACTATAATACACATTTATAATCGGATTATACCTACTGTATATACTAAGAGCTAAAGTTAGTGAAACTTGTTATTAAATAAATAAGTTTTCAAGAGTTTCTTAAATTCAGTTAGCGAGTCTGTGTCTTTAACTTGAGTTGGAATTAAGTTCCATAATTTTGGCGCGGCAGTATAGAGAATGCACGATCTCCATAAGTCACCAAATTTGATGTAGGGACAGCTAATAAACCCTTGGTGGAGGAACGCAAGTTTCGACGAGGGTTATGATGTTTTAGAAGATTACATATATAAGAAGGCGCTAGGCCATGTAAGGCCTTAAATGTAATCAATAATATTTTAAAAATTATCCGTTCTCGGACTGGTATGTGGTCCCTACGTTTTGCTCCAACAACTAATCTGGCTGCTGAGTTTTATATACGTTGTAGCTTCTGAATCTCGGTTGATGGAAGACCCTGCAGCAAACTGTTACAGTAGTCCAGTTTCGTTGTGATGAAAGCATGTATAAGGAGTTCAGTATTGTGCTGGCTGAGATACTTCCTTATTCTGCCAATGTTTCGAAGACCAAGTGAAGCTGATCGACATATACTATTGATGTTGTTGGACATGGTGAGATGCAGTGGTCCAGTATGGCGCCAAGGTTACGCACTTCTGAAACCGGCTCTATCGTGTGTCGTCCAAACCTAATACTAGGAATAGGAGCTAGACGGGAAAACCGCGATGAAAAGTGGACTACTTCTGTCTTTGATGGATTGCATGATAGCTTGTTAATCAGAAGAAATGTCTGGATGTCGTCAATACATTATTCCAAGCTGATCAGGGATGAATGCCTGTTTGAAGGATTCATAGTAATGTATAATTGTGTATCGTCAGCATACATCATACAATCTAGGCCATGGGCCTTGATGATATCCTGTAGAGGGCTGAAATACAGTACGAACAGTAGCGGGCCCAGAACAGACCCTTGTGGGACCCCAGATGTTAGAGGCTGTGGTCTGGACTCAATGTTGCCAATTACTACAATTAATTACAATTACAATTAATGCGTTCAGAAAGATAGGACACAAACCAATTAAGGACTACTCCTGTAAAGCCAAACTGGTCTCTCTGCGTCTATCGATCAAAATAGTATGATATATCGTGTCGAAAGGCGGATGAAAGATCAAGTAGCACCAGGACAACTTCCTTTTTCTGGTCAATAGCACACAGAAGGTCATTATGGACACGCAGAAGGGCAGTTTCAGTGCTGTGATATTCACGATATGCAGACTGTAGGCTAGGATAGAGGTTGTTAGCAAATAGGTAGATCCGTGATTGGCTAGCAACAATACGTTCGATAACCTTAGATAGAAAGGCAAGGTTTGTGATTGGACGAAAGTTGTCCAAATTTTCACAGTCAATGTCATCCTTTATATAAGGGAGTAAGCGATCCTCCTTGAAGGCATGCAGATGGAAATATGCCATTTCTCAGCGATGAGTTGACAATTTCTGTTATTGTTGCGAGCAGTTCGTTGATGCAGGCCTTCAAGGTTCGGGTTGGTAGAGGATCTAAAGGGCAGGACTTGGAAGGTGCGTTTAAGATGGTTTTGCGCACCGTCTCCATGGACACCTCATTAAATACAGCTAATGAAGAGTGACAAGTTGAACTAGCATTGATAGACAACACAGGCACAGATACCTCAGACAAGTTGTGATGCAGTTTCGCTATCTTTCCAATGAAATAAGAACTAAATCTCTCAGTGAGCTCTTTCAGAGAGTCGTAGGATGGAAGAGGAGGAACAGGTCTAATGTGAAACATACCATCAATCATGCGGAACAAGTTCTTTTGGTCAGCATTCTCGATCTTTGATTGATAGTACTGAGTTTTACCTTAATTCAGCATCACAGTATATTTGTGACATTGGTTAATCATTTCAACTGAAAATATACCTGAAAACACAAACTACTATAGGCATTTTCAGCTGTTTGAAATGACGTCATTCATGTTTCTACGCACGCTATGATTGGTCAGCTTGCCGGTCTTGATCTGCCTACGGAGACCGAAATGAGAATTTGCATCAAATCACAATCAAAGGCGTTATAAATCGTAGTTATTCAAAGTATAGGCAATTGTTTCTAAATTATTTTATAAAAATAATAGAATACATTTGCCTGCGTCTCTACAACGGTAATACCATGAATTTTAGGTAATACCATGAATTTTAGCTGATTAAACATATGTCAACATATGTCTAATTTAGTTACCCGGCTCATCCTGTGGGAGGTTTAATGAACTAATACACTTTAATTTATGATATTACTTTATAATACCATGTTTGGAAAAATTTCTAGCCACCCTGCCTTATGGCACTAAAAATTCCAAGTGTTGTTCGTTGTGTGCGCGCATACTTTAATTTGAATAAAATATTGTGTAATGCATTTACTAATGATTTCACTCTCGTTTACTCATCTCGGGGGTAAATTAGTGCTATTATACGACCTCCGTAAATGGTATTACAGTGTATACATGTATATATTATATAACTCAAACAATCAATTAAGGTGGCGTCTAAATGATGAGAAATGGAATTTTCCGCATATATACAAATGTTTGTAATGTAGACATGAGCTTCATCGTGGTTCATTGCATAGCTCTAGTGGTGGTCTTGTTTACTGAAAAGTTTTATACCGTTAAAGTTTACCAGAGTGGAGAAATCGTGTTTCCAATAAATGCCGCTTATCATAAACACAATTTCTGTTAATCAAGACCACCGCTAGAGCTATACAATGAACCAAAATAAAGCTCAGATCTGCATTACAAAACGTTTTATGGGGAAAAATGCATTTTCTCATGATTTAGACTATCGAGCCACCTTAACGTTGTCGATTTCATCCCGGCACCCGGCATGAACCGTTCATAAGGAACATTTTCATCCTAGGTGAGGATCTCGTCAGCGTCTGCCGAATTAATCTCGGCAAGCGGGCCACCCCACATAGCGTATGTTCCAAAAAATCTAACAACATATTATTAAAGTAAATGGTTTGAACTTAGGAATATCATTAGATGTGTGAAGTTGATCGTCCAGGTTGTTGTAGTCTTGAGAAAGACTATTGTTGGTGACTGACGTTTCGACAGCCTCAGCGGCGGTCATCTTCAGAGTCAAGTAAAGCGTGTTTGTCAGGTTTGCCTATAATAATATACGTCTGATTCATTACGTCATAGTTTGTTTGTGTCATAATTGTAATGAACCAGACGTATATATAGGCAAACCTGACAAACGCTTTACTTGACTCTGAAGATGACTGCCGCTGAGGCCGTCGAAACGTCAGTCACCAACAATAGTCTTTCTCAAGACTACAACAACCTGGACGATCAACTTCACACATCTAACATATTATTAGTTACCATGGTAACTAAGCAACGGCCCGTTAAAGGCTATCATAACGCGAACTAATAGATAGATAGATATATACTGAACTACAAAAAGGCTTTTTTCACAACGAATATTTTCATATATGTAGTATATTTGAAGTTTACGTCATAGATCCGTTCATATTACATAGCCTCTGATCCTGATTGTAAAGCAATACATAAAATATTGAATGTGCTTGAGTTTTTGGCATTCAGGTACTATTATCCAGTTTCGCTTTTGAAAAAATCAGGTTTAATAGAAGTACTTAGCCTCCTCCGCAGGTAACTCTGTGGCCCTTTACAACTGAACGGAGCAGGGACTGAACTGGGAGGGGACTAGGAACTAGGGTACGCGGAAATATTTAGATCCTCTCTTCCAGTTCCTTCCCCCATCTGGGAAGCCACAGAGTTGCCTGCGGAGGAGGCTAAGAAGTACTGTGGTTTCAAAAGTTCTATAATATAGTTTGTATTAGTGCCCAGGAAAGAAGTCTTGAACACCATATTCATCATCAGGTTATAGTTTACATAGCTGAATTTTATGAGTTTGACCTTTGGTGAAAGTCAAGGTCAAAATTGTGAAGTTCAAGGATACGCAAGCAAAATGATTTTTTGAGAATTTTCAATTTTTAGCGTGGAGTACCAGCTTAATATTGTTAATCACGTTGTTTTAGATGGATCCTGTTGATGAATTGGGATATAACAACGCAAGGTTTCTTGGTGATGTCGACCCAAACTTGCGCTGTCGAATTTGTTCCAACGTTTTGAGAGATCCAGTTCAATGTCGTCGAAAAGGACATCATTTTTGCACTCCGTGCATTACAAGGTTCTTGAAGCAGCGGCATTCCTGTCCTATATGCTTGGAAAAGCTGACTGAGGTTTCACTAGAACAACCTCGAAGAAGCCTTGCAAATGCGTTGTCATCCTTAAGGATTACCTGTGATTATGTCCAGAGGGGCTGTCGTGAGGTTGTGGAACTTAGAGTTCTCAAAACTCACATTGAAGACTGTGGTTATGCCCCGGTGGTCTGCTCGAATGATGGTTGCACAATGGTTATTAACAAGCGAGATAAAGAACTACATGAGAGAATTGAATGTCAATTTCGGAAGGTGAGTGTAACATTGAAGTAAAAAAGTAGACGTTTTTTTAATAAAAGGAAAGATAGAAATTAGCGGATAAGTTTAGTAATTAAACAGGATATACAAAGCTAGCAAGAAGTATATATGGAAGACAAAATGCGAAAGATAAAAGAGGTGATACAGTAAAACAAACCGAGCTCCCCAACAGGATATATACGATATGAAAAGTACTTACAGGTAGACTAGTATAGCTTTATATAAACATATTTATAAGGGCCTTTGCTTGAAACATTAGATCTCCTACACACGATTTCGGCAGTACTCCAACCTTTTAGAGTGTTTGATTAGTATAGCTTTGTTGGGCTCATTACATTACACACACTGAAAGACAATGAAAGTAAAGGACATTGACAACAAAAAGTAACTACTTTTTATCTAAATTTATCATTTTTATTTTATTTTTATTATTTTTATCATTTTAAAAGTTGAATAAACCATCTCAAACAGGATCTTGGGGGTATAAAACAATTATTGGATAACATTGACGTCGGTCTGGATAATTCTTATTAGTGTCAACCAAGTAGTGAGCTACTACAAATTCGACATTCTGATTGGCTGAGCTACTAGTGGTCTATTGGTGATAGACCACAGTAGCATTATCCAATCACAAACCTTATAACTGGAATATTCCTATCCTGACCAACCAGAAGCAGCGACATATTCACGCTGCAGTCAAAACCTGAAATCTAGGTCAAAGATGGCGTCCGCTAAAATGTGTATACGAGTGATGAAATCATGAAAACATTGGCCCGAAAGTAATAAAATTGTTCAGTTTGACATTTTCGAATAAGAAAATGAATTCTCTTATGCCTATGGAGTATATCTACACCAAATTTGAAGCAAAGTAATTGCAATCTCATTTTTTGTGAGCGATTGTTTATCGTGTGCCATCGAGCTACTCTACATTTTGAATGTGGAGACTTCTACAAACAAAAAGGTGAAACTATCTGAGAATTTGGAACAATCTTTGATAAGACTTTTTTACGTTAAAAAAGGTTGTTTATGGTACTAAAACAATTAGACAACTCGCCCTCGTTCTTTATAAGCAAATAGTCAACTCGGGCTTCACCCTCGCTGACTATCTGGCTCATGGACAACTTGGGCCGGCTCGTTGTCTAATTGTTAAATATTATGCTCAACCTCATCCAATAATTGTTTGTTATTGTTATTGTTGTTAATTATGTTGTTGCATGTTGTTATTGTTATTATTATTATTATTATTATTGTTAATGATAAATATGATTTTTTTTAGTCCGACGAAGAGAGTTCAGGGGTAAGTGATTGAAATAATTATTGGATAACATTGACCTCGGTCTGGATAATTATTGTTAGCATATACCAAAACAGTGGATAGTGCTTTTCGCGCAATCTGATTGGTTCCTCTAGCTCGGGATATCCTGCACTATTCACTGTTTCGCAAAACAAGATGGTGTCATTCTCTTGAACGATTTTCTTTTTACATAATGCAAGAAGTTGGTAAAAGCAGCCAGGTAGAAAACAATTACTGTATGTAGGAAAATTATTTTAGGTAATAGAAAGTGCTCAAAAATCCGCAGAACAACGAATGATATGCTCCGAAAACAAACTTGATTGTTTGTCAGTTTTCGTTCAAATATTTTGAAAGAAAAGTGTTCTCCGTAGTTCATATAACGATATTCGCCTTTATATAGTTTGAGACAATTTGAATTGCCTTTCATATAGAATTTAATAACATTTACAAACATTAAAAAAATCATTTCGGTTACAACAAAACCAAGCAAAACGTAAAGAATTATAGATTACCGCGATACACTGCCCAAGAAAGTGGCGAGTAATGAACTTTATACTAAACAAATGACCTGGAAAACATACTACAAATTTTATAACAGTAAACACTCACAGAAATCTTTATAAATTAAAGGAAATTCAGCGACTAAACACATGAAACATTGTCATTGCACTGACCGAAATAAAAACGCTTTGAAAAGAACAATTACTGTCGTTTACTCACCCAGAATTCATTAGTTATCCTTTGTCCTCAGGTTTTCCCATGTACAGTATTAAAATATTTCCTTTGAGTTAAAATCCAGTGGTCTTTTGCCTTACTTTGATCCAACTTCGAAAGGTTTTCAAAACGACCGGCTGCTGTCAGCTTGTCAAAACTGATAAACAACTCCAAATATGGAAAGGCAAACTCCAAATATGGAAAGGAGGGAATTTTTTGCCTTGCGTTTCGCACCAATTCCTGGCTAAATTATAATGAAACTAACCGAAATTTACTTCTTTTTTATCAATTTGTTTTGGTATATGCTAAAACAATTATTCACCTCAGTGTCAGTGAATAGTGGTTGGATATTTACCTCGACGCTTCGCGTCTCGGTAAATATCCACCACTATTCACTTCCACTTCGGTGAATAATTGTTAAATATTATGCTCAGCCTCACCAATAATTGTTTATTATTATTAATATGTTGTTGTTGTTTTATTGATATTGTCGTTGTTGTTATTGTTATTATTGTTAATGATAAATATGATTTTTTTAGTCCGACGAAGAGAGTTCAGGGGTAAGTTTTAGTCACATAATTATATTGTAAAGTTAATAGTTGCTAATTCACAGGATCACGGCAAAACCAAATTCACCACGGCAAAACCAAATTCACCCGGCAATACCAAATTCACCCGGCAATACCAAATTCATCACGACAAAACCAAATTCATCACCGGGCAAAACCAAATTCATTACGGCAATACCAAATTCATTACGGCAATACCAAATTCACCACGGCAATACCAAATTCACCACGGCAATACCAACCAAATCCAGCACGGCAAAACCAAATTCATCACGGCAAAACCAAATTCATCACGGCAAAACCAAATTCATCACGGCAAAACCAAATTCATCACGGCAAAACCAAATTCATCACGGCAAAACCAAATTCATCACGGCAAAACCAAATTCATCACGGCAATACCAAATTCACCACGGCAATACCAACCAAATCCAGCACGGCAAAACCAAATTCATCACGGCAAAACCAAATTCATCACGGCAAAACCAAATTCATCACGGCAAAACCAAATTCATCACGGCAAAACCAAATTCATCACGGCAAAACCAAATTCATCACGGCAAAACCAAATTCATCACGGCAAAACCAAATTCATCACGGCAAAACCAAATTCACCACGGGCAAACCAAATTCACCACGGGCAAAACCAAATTCATTACGGTAAAACCAAATTCACCACGGGCAAACCAAATTCATCACGGCAAAACCAAATTCATCACGGCAAAACCAAATTCATCACGGCAAAACCAAATTCATCACGGCAAAACCAAATTCATCACGGCAAAACCAAATTCATCACGGCAAACCCAAATTCATCACGGCAAAACCAATTTCACCACGGCAATACCAAATTCACAACGGCAATTCCAAATTCACCACGGCAATTCCAAATTCACCACGGAAATACCAAATTCATCACGGCAAAACCAAATTCATCACGGCAAAACCAAATTCATAACGGCAAAACCAAATTCATCACGGGCGAAACAAAATTCATTACGGCGAAACCAAATTCATTACGGCAAAACCAAATTCATCACGGCAAAACCAATTTCACCACGGCAATACCAATTTCACCACGGCAGTACCAAATTCAGCACGGCAATTCCAAATTCACCACGGCAATACCAAATTCATCACGGCAAAACCAAATTCATCACGGCAAAACCAAATTCATCACAGCAAAACCAAATTCACCACGGGCAAAACCAAATTCACCACGGGCAAAACCAAATTAATTACGGCGAAACCAAATTCATTACGGCAAAACCAAATTCACCACGGCAATACCAAATTCACAACGGCAATTCCAAATTCACCACGGCAATTCCAAATTCACCACGGAAATACCAAATTCATCACGGCAAAACCAAATTCATCACGGCAAAACCAAATTCATAACGGCAAAACCAAATTCATCACGGGCGAAACAAAATTCATTACGGCGAAACCAAATTCATTACGGCAAAACCAAATTCATCACGGCAAAACCAATTTCACCACGGCAATACCAATTTCACCACGGCAATACCAAATTCAGCACGGCAATTCCAAATTCACCACGGCAATACCAAATTCATCACGGCAAAACCAAATTCATCACGGCAAAACCAAATTCATCACAGCAAAACCAAATTCACCACGGGCAAAACCAAATTCACCACGGGCAAAACCAAATTAATTACGGCGAAACCAAATTCATTACGGCAAAACCAAATTCATCACGGCAAAACCAAATTCACCACGGCAAAACCAAATTCATCACGGCAAAACCAAATTCATCACGGCAAAACCAAATCAAATTTAGTACGTGATCAGCGGTTTGGTAAGCGGTTTCACCAGTTATCTTTGTAGGTTATCTTTGTAGGAATAGTTATCTTTGTAGGAATTTTCCATCGTTCAGGTTGAGGGTGATGTCGAGGAAGTTAGTGGTCTTTTGATTGGTTTGAGCTATAATTTTGAGCCCCATTTTTTCAAATATTTTTGTAAGGTCTTTTCTCGCTCGGTCAGCACGTCTGCCAGTCGCATTCTTTAATAAGGCTAGGCCATCGTCTCTGTACAGTCCCACGTTTTCCCTTCCGAATCTTTTGGTTAGAGAATCTAGAATAAATAGACCAACCAACTCGCAGATCTGCGCCCCGTCGTTAGCTCCCCATGGTTACGTCGAACATGGATGCGTTATTACTTTTACCCAGGCTTTTTCTCCGTTGAATAGTAGGGATTTTCTTATATGCTTAATGATGGATATTTCTTGGTCAGAAATGGTGGTATATTTACTTGCCCAGGAAATCGCTTTGCTTAACAGGTCTTCTGTGATGGACGGATAAAAGTCGACGATGTCGAAAAATAGGAAGGCGTGATCGTTTTTGTTGTTTACATTCTTGAACCATTCGATAACTGCTGAAGAATTCCTCCATTGATTCACGCCGCTGCTGGTTCGGATGGTGGCATTTATTCTGTCTAAGATGACTTTACTAACTTTTCCTAGGTTACTTTTGGCCGGGTTGATTAACCTGCACGTTGGGTGGTTTTCGAAATTTTCTTTGTGATCTTTCAGGGAGACGAAGGCTGGTCGCTTGGCCATAGTTTCGATCCGGTCACCGATTTCAAGTTTGTTCGCTATTACTTTCATTTCCTGGTTGATGTCATCGATCACTTGGTTGTCTGCTAATTTGTAGTTTTTCGTATTGTTCTCTGTCAAAAGTTGATTGTATCTCTCTGGATTCATTTCATAGATGTTTTCTGTTTTGTCGGCAAAAATGAGAAGATTAGGTGATGATGTAATTTTCTTTAGATCGGTTGATAGGGATGCTTGGAATTGGTCGTTCACGTTTCTAAACTTAATGTTCTCAATCATGTGGAGGAGATCTTCTTCGAATTCTCTCATTTCAATGGTCTGTGGAGGGCATTTTCTTGAATTTAAGCCAAACTTGGGGCAACCTCGTACCCAGGGTCTTATCTCCGCTCCCCGCCCCCCCCGCACGCTGCAATAAGACCCTGGTTGCGGCTGGTCACGTGCCCCCTAAAAAGTGGGGGGTTTTTAATTAGCGTTTAGAAAATTACTTAGGGAGGAGTGGCAAAGATGAATAGAGCACAACACTAAAAACATCAGAACAAAAACTTCCGTGAAGGTCTAAATTTTAATTTGTATAACACTGCGTGAAGTTAAAATTCTTATATACTATTGCAATACGCGTATGCACGTCTGTAACATAAGGAGTGATTAATATCAAATTTCGTTCCAAGAAAGGTTGACATAAACAAGCGCTTCAACCGCATTTACGCTTTGTTTACTCAAGTCTTTAAAATAATATTACAACAAAGAACGTTTTAATTGGCATATTGTAAAACGC
Source organism: Chrysogorgia sp. JL179-B06 (assembly GCA_035772405.1). NCBI lineage: Eukaryota > Metazoa > Cnidaria > Anthozoa > Scleralcyonacea > Chrysogorgiidae > Chrysogorgia > Chrysogorgia sp. JL179-B06. The sequence continues at coordinate 824,070 of JAYKKM010000391.1, forward strand.
GGACTGGACTGGACTCGTGGACTGGACTGGACTTGTAAAACGCGGACTTGTAAAACGCGGACTGGACTTGTAAAACGCGGACTGGACTTGTAAAACGCGGACTGGACTTGTAAAACGCGGACTTGTAAAACGCGGACTTGTAAAACGCGGACTTGTAAAACGCGGACTTGTAAAACGCGGACTTGTAAAACGCGGACTTGTAAAACGCGGACTTGTAAAACGCGGACTTGTAAAACGCGGACTTGTAAAACGCGGACTTGTAAAACGCGGACTTGTAAAACGCGGACTTGTAAATCGCGGACTTGTAAAACGCGGACTTGTAAAACCGCGGACTGGACTTGTAAAACCGCGGACTGGACTTGTAAAACGCGGACTTGACTTCTAAAATGCGTTAAATATTATACACAGTAATCTCATCTCAGATATACGCTAATGACATCGTGTATCTTGAGCAATTATAAGTTTGTTTGCAAGCTTGTCAAACACAGAGAGCCCATATTGCAAAAGTGAAACATTCGTCCCATAAAATCAGTCAAACGTCAATGGCTCTTGTTGCGGTGTTAATTTTCGGCCATCTTAAGCTGTTATTAGTATAATATTTGGCATTTCACTCGATTAAACTACATGTTCTAAGGATTTATGGTGCAGGAAAATTTCAAGTGTTGCAATATATACATTTTAAGATCAAACCGACTGAAGTGTTTATTTCGTGATAAACAGAAAAAAATATTACTAAATAACCGTTAAACTATCGAAAGCGTCTATCGTTGTTGATAGTTCTTATCATAGTTGCTATGAGTAGAGCTGGCGTATCTGACAAGATTTCTGACGGGATTTCTGTCTGACAGGATGCAGGGAGCCGAAATGTATACTATTTATACGACATTACAGTATGTTGATGGTTCATAAAGTGAGGATACAATAATAACAGCTTAAAATAAGGATTTATTTTTGTTCTAAGGATTTATGGTGAAGGAAAATTTCGAGTGTTGGAATATATGCATTTTAAGACCAAACGTTGTCAGAGTACTGCACTAGCATCGCAGGGTCGCGAGTTAAATTTGAGCTGGAAGGCTGCATGAAGTTGCATTTTTCGCAACTGGTCCCCCTCCGAAACTTGCCAAGGTCTCTAGGCAACGACCTTCGACCTTCATTGTTTTTGGCCGAGTAGTCGGCTGATATTTGTAAACAAATTAAACATGTTTGTTTCTTTTTAGCTAAGATAGCAGCTCTATGAACCATCGTGTATTTTGTCTTCCTGTTGTAGCATGCATTAAGAAAGTAGTTGCAGCGGCCGATTCGCAATACGTACGACAAACACCGAGACGTCGCTTTGTTCAATGTTTTTTTCGACACGTATTTATAAGGTGTCGATTTAATACATGGAGAATTTCAGCCCGGGCTGAGTTTCAGCGAAAATTTCAGCCCGGGCTGAGTTTCAGCCCAGGCTGAAATTTCCATACTAAAATTTCCCATGTAATCGCTCAAACATTTTAGCCCGAGCTACTAATTTCAGCCCCGGGACTATGCGGGGATTTTAACATTCACGAGTGTTAAAAACCCACCGTTCACTTGTTAAAATACCCGGCTATTTTCACAGTCAGTTTTCAATAAGAAAACATTTGTAAGTTTAATCTTACAACAAACAGAACACAAAAAGCATGTTAAGGCTTTCTATTTGTTTTTCTCATTTCGTCTTTTAATAACTGTTCTTTCAAAACTATTTTTTTGCGCATAGGCTGCAAACTTTGGACAAAAGCACAAACCCTTTTGTGTATCTTTCAAACCTACACATCGAATGTGAAACTAACTCATAGACAGTCCCGGGGGTTTCAATTGACTAGTTTAGTAGTGCATTATTTTCACCATGTAAATAAATCCGCCCCTAAAGCGAACTGTCTTCAGTCGTTATAATATTCGTTCATGTAGAAGAAACGTCATGTGACAAAATACATGTAGGAAAATATACATTTATACAACATAACCATGAAGCGCCGCACGGTTTCAATACGTAAACACGAAAAAATTAAACGAAAGTAAATATTTAATGCACTCGAAAAGAAATCTATCTGCAGCTACGGAGATCATATCAATAATCAATATACAATTTTGCATATTTTCATAACAGTTAACTTCTGGATAGAGGGAATTTGATAATGCCAGTTGGCCTGCACGAACTGCGGCGCATACAAGAGCCTACAAGTATTTACAGTGCGGGCAATATGGGCACTCTGTGTTTGACAAGCTTGTATTGCAAACGAACTTACAATTGGAGATGCACGATGTCATTAACGTATAACGGAGATCAGGGGCGTAGTGTGTGTGTGTGTGTGTGTGTGTGTGTGTGTGTGGGGGGGGGGGGTTGGGGTGGCTCAATGTATTTTTACCATTTTTAGAACCATTAAACTATCTTATAACGCGCATGAAAATGCAGGAAATGGTGTTTCAGAGATCCTAGGAATCCAACATTTTCCAGCGGATCATGCCCCCAAACCTCCCTAGTTGTCTCTCACCTTAGCAACTTTGTGGAATTGTGGTGAACTGCCCCCCTTGTTAAAAATTTAGGACTACACCACTGGCTGAGATGATGAGATCCTGTATTTAATATTTAACGCGTTTTACAAGTCCGCGTTTTACAAGTCCGCGTTTTACAAGTCCGCGTTTTACAAGTCCGCGTTTTACAAGTCCGCGTTTTACAAGTCCGCGTTTTACAAGTCCGCGTTTTACAAGTCCGCGTTTTACAAGTCCGCGTTTTACAAGTCCGCGTTTTACAAGTCCGCGTTTTACAAGTCCGCGTTTTTACAAGTCCGCGTTTTACAAGTCCGCGTTTTACAAGTCCGCGTTTTACAAGTCCGCGTTTTACAAGTCCGCGTTTTACAAGTCCGCGTTTTACAAGTCCGCGTTTTACAAGTCCGCGTTTTACAAGTCCGCGTTTTACAAGTCCGCGTTTTACAAGTCCGCGTTTTACAAGTCCGCGTTTTACAAGTCCGCGTTTTACAAGTCCGCGTTTTACAAGTCCGCGTTTTACAAGTCCGCGTTTTACAAGTCCGCGTTTTACAAGTCCAGTCCAGTCCACGAGTCCAGTCCACGAGTCCAGTCCAGTCCGCGTTTTACAATATGCCCGTTTTAATTAGCAGTCTAAAGTTCTGATTGATACGTTGATTTAAAAAATATTTCCCAAGAAATAATCAGTGTAAAGTAAAGTTAATGCTGAAATAATAACATTCAATATAAGATTCATAATAATAAAATATTAACGCTTGAAACTTTCATAACTGAAACCTGCGCATAATCTCGAAATTAGTTAATATATTAATCTGAGGGAATACAAAGGTAGGACGATAAAACAAGCTGTTGAATGAGTCCAACTTCTTTCTTGATATTTCATTTTTAAATGGCTGGTTTCTTGCGACAAATAATCAAAGCCCCCGGAGTGTGCAACGATGTTTCATATCCCGTTGCTACTTGAACAACATCAAGAACTCCCAGTCTCAAAAATAATTTCTCCGGGCAAATAGTGTTAAACTATAGAACATTTCATTACACACTGGGAACGATATCGAAATGGAGACTTATTAACACCTACATTTTGTCGACTCGTGGCGCGCGTGATACGTTAGACTTTCTCAAAGCCCGTTTCGCTCGCCCGTCTTTAATACCAAAACTCGAAATAAACCGGTGTAAACAAACCCAAACCACTAAACTCGTTTTAACCGAACCAAGAGGCGGACTTGGAGCAAGTCTAGTGATACGTGTAAATAGTTGTGATCTTTATCCCCTCCCACGGTGTCAAAAATGTTGTGTTGACACGTGACCAGCCGCAACCAGGGTCTTAGCGTGCGGGGGGCGGGGAGCGGAGATAAGACCCTGGGTACGAGGTTGAACTTGGGGCAGCCGGTTGCGTTGTTGGTTCCGTGGAGGAAGAAGTGGGCTTTCCATCTCATTCTCTTTATCACACTTTCTACTTTTCCAATAAGGCTTCTTCGGTAGGCGTCCTTCGATGGCAAGGCGATGTTTTTCATTGAATAGTTGAATCGGATCTTATTCATTTTTAAGCAATATCAAGGCCAACTAGAGTGCACAACTGAAGATCAGGTGCGGAATATACCAAGACAAATTTTCGGATAGAATGTTGACTAAGGATTTTTCCGGGGAGGACCCCCGCACCCCCCTAAAAATGCGGACACTCATTACCTGCTTGTCGATTTTACATCCGTTCCTACGCCTCTGCTTCCAGAAAAATAATGCATGACGATTATACTTTTATCAGTTTTATGCACGATCAATGATCAATTCTGTATGTTATACGAATTAACTAAAGTGAACTTAGTCCGCGCACGCAGCGGTTGTGCAGCTGTTCATGCGTACTGTGCTTTAGGAAACCTGAAACACACGGGCTGTAGTTGTGTCATCCTCGTTGGAGACAGCTGAATGCCTACTCTCGTGGTCTTGCTATACATTAATATTATTTTTAACTCTATGTATTGCCAATTGCCAGTTTGCCATCACATACCAGACTGACAATAGGAATTTAGTTCAAATGCATTTAGATTGAGGCACGCTTCCATTTATACGTTTCGGTAAATTTTACCTACGGAGCTGCGGGCACCAAAGATTTTAGCAGGGCAATTTTACCGTACACCCCCCAGCGAAAAAGGTCTAGTTTCGCCCCTACACGTTATATGTAGAACATGAGTCTGTCATGCTATATGTAGTACAGGAGTAACGCTATATGTAGAACAGGAGTAACGCTATATGTAGAACAGGAGTCATGCTATATCTAGTACAGGAGTAACGCTATATGTAGAACAGGAGTCACATACTATATGTAGAACAGGAGTCACAGTATATGTAGAACAGGAGTCACACTATATTATGTAGAACAGATTAAACTGCATGTTATAAGGATTTATAGTGAAGGAAAATTTCGAGTATTGGAATATATACATTTTATGATCAGCCCGCGTATATAACAATGTTGTAAAGCGAAAAGGTGGTGAACTGCCGAGATTTTTAATGAAATTTTTAATGAGATTTTTAACGAAATACTGACGTTTCGAGCTGAGGCCTTGATCAGAGTAAAGAGTTTTTATACCACACGGCAGTATTTTATTGCTAAAAATCTCGAAGGTTCACCAACTTTTCGCTTTACTATATCTAAAACAATGCCTACACAGCATTCTACTTTTTTATAACATTAATGTTGTGCTGTTTCTTGGAGCCCGTAATTGCATTCGAAGCATTAATTTGTGTGAGCTTCTCACAAACAAACAAATGCCACACATGCGCAGTAGGGGCTGTTATTCACCTTTAATATTTGATTTGAGACCTTTTTTATTTCATACGTTCTTACTTTGGTGGAATTATTTTAATTTTATACGAACCCCGAATGGAATTAGTAGCTTTACTTAGCAGGCTTTTCTTATCAGTCGTTTCTTCTATTTTGTAGCACAATCTTACATCAGTGCTAGCCGGAGCGGTGGCTGTTGGAACGGTGGCTGCCGCAGGTGCACTTTTCGGATTTATTAGAGAGGTAAGCTGTCTACATAAAGAAGACCATGCAGTCTTTTTGTGCTCTACCGTATAACCTAATTAAAGTCTCAGTTACGTGTAATTTACTTTTACATGTTATTACACGTAACTCTTCGCAAATAGTGTATAGTACTTTAGATTTTAATCTAACTTGTTATATAGCTCTATTTTTCCTTGCATGAGATACGCTTTCATTGGTTGATACATGGTCGCATGACATGTAACAAATAAACTGTTGCCCGCTAAGGTAGGCTAGCGGGCAACAACTGGGATGCCTGAGTGTGATATTGCAACGTTCCCCTCGTGCGCACGTGATGAGTTCGTGACATGATGATGAAATGTTTTTCACTGGAAAATTCCAAATTTCGCTTGTAAACATCTTTCGCTTCCCAATCCGCTGTGTTGACAAATGTTTATATTTTCTGCTGGTTAACTTTTTTGCTATACGGTATAACAAATCACTTAATGACTGGTCCCTCGGGAAAACAGTGAATCTGGATGTTTTTCGGGGAACCTCGAGATTCTCGGAATTTCATTGTTATATAGCTGTGGTTTTCTCTTAAATAATTGAATACATAATTTCATTGGTTGATACGTGGTCACATGACATGGGACAAAGAGATGTCACCCGCTCGTGACGTATAGCAGGGGACATTTAGGTGTGACTTCTGTTGCAACGTCTCATGCTTACGCACGTGAACAGCTCGTGGCAGGATGATGAAACCAAACATTGTATTTTCACGGGAATATTAATTGAACGGCTGAGTTGAGTGATTTCATTCGTTTAAACATGGCTTAATTTATTTTGTTTAACTCTTTCCTGTCCAGCTGAAAAACATCCAAAATTGTCCTACCTCTTTGTTCTTTTGATATCTCGGGAAATATCCTGTTGCGAAAAAAACTGTTGCGAAACCTATACCTTTTCTCTGAAAGCGCAATAAACCGGCCGTTACCAATGCTTTTGAATTTTCCGAACAAGACACATTATGTTAATATAAATTAGCATTGATTATCATAAATCAGGTTGAAAAACTTCCATTTTTCTAGAAAAGACCATCTTGCACGCCCGCGTAGCATCATGAAAATTCAAAATGCCACAAATCGCAGAGTTGTTTATGAAATCAAATCAAATTTGGCGTGAGAGTGGATCTCATGTCCCGGGCGCTTGTCGAATTTCAATTTTTAATTACAGCTATACACGGTGTATAAAAAAGCGAGACCTTTAGAAATTAACCTATTGTTGTTAAGCACAAGATTTTAAAAGTCTCAAAGTACATTGAGTCTCGGCATAATGTAAAACAGTAAAAACTCGTTGCTCTGTGGTCAGTTGAACCATTTTTATTCGAACTGATGATATGACTAATTAGTACTTTGACAATTTGTTATGCAGTTATGCTCCTTCATACGATTAGAAGCTATTTTAAATTCCCAGGAGCATAAAATCTTGTGCTTAACAACAATAGGTTAATTTCTAAAGGTCTCGTTTTTTTTATACACCCTGTATAATAAATCATTTAATTAATTGTCCCTCGGGAAACAGTGAGGTTTAATTCCCTCGAAGCTCGATATTTTCCTCGACTTCGTCTCGGGAAACACCAAGCTTCTCGGCAATTAAATCTCGTTGTTCCCTCGGGACCATTGTTTACTGTTATCCTTGGTGGCGGTGGAGCGTGTGTGTGCTCATAACGGAAACTAAGACATCGGGGGGTTAGGGTTAGGGATAATATAGAGGATAATATAGAGGATAATATAGAGGATAATATAGAGGATAATATAGAGGATAATATAGAGGATAATATAGAGGATAATATAGAGGATAATATAGAGGATAATATAGAGGATAATATAGAGGATAATATATAGAGGATAATATAGAGGATAATATAGAGGATAATATATAGAGGATAATATAGAGGATAATATAGAGGATAATATAGAGGATAATATAGAGGTATAATAGTTGTCAAAAACTGGTCTTCAACCATGCAAACCAACCACGGAAGTAATTGTTCCCAATCCCCAAAACAACAAATATCCTAACCCCACGCCAAACGAGTTTTCTATGGCAATGTATTTTCTCGTCATGACAATGTATTTTCTCGTCAGGGCAATGTATTTGCTCTTCGGGGCTATGTATTTTCTCGTCATGCAGGGGCGGATACGCAATTTTCCCTTTCGTAAACGGTCGTTACCATCCCAGCTCTCATAGAATGTTGGGTAAGCGGAGTGAAATTCCTCGTGGTCCCAAGGTTCCCGCATACTTTGTTTGGTGCGGTGACATGTTCGTCATGAAATTCAAAATATGTAAATATTTAGTATTTAGTGTACAGGGAAGAGCGTTCATGCAGAAGAAATTATACATGGCAAACTCTCACTCTCTGACGAAGGGCCGCTCGAAACGTTAGACAACTTACACACTGTTTCATAGACTTGCTCCAAATCTGCCTCTTGATTGTTTCGGGTTTGTTAAAATTTTTTTTTTAATCTTGTTCGCTTTTTATGAATATTAATTTAGCAATATTATGAAATATTCATAATATTTAGCAATATTATGAACGAACACGAGGAGCCGCGAAATAAAGTGTGCGGGAACCTTGGGACCACGAGGAATTTCACTCCGCTTACCCAACATTCTATGAGAGCTGGGATGGTAACGACCCTTCGGGATGGTAACGACCGTTTACGAAAGGGAAAATTGCGGCGGATACAGCGGGGGTGACTGGACGAGTTGTTCCAGTCTGCATACAAACGAGGACATAGCACCGAGACAGCACTCCTAAAAGTTCAGAATGACATCTTACATGCTATCGATACCAATGGCTGTGTCATTCTTTTGTTGTTGGATCTCTGGGCAGCATTTGACACCGTATATCACGATGAATTACCATTTTTATGATGATGACAGTCAGATCTACATGACCTTTCAACCGTCACACATCAATGAGCCAGAATACTCCATGTCTATTGCCGAAGCATGTATGAGAGACATAAACAACTGGATGACCATTAATAAACTTAGATTAAATAATGAAAAGACAGAGTTTCTTATTCTGAATGCTAGACACAAACTATCACCTTCATTGGATTATATTCACGTTGGAAGAACATCGGAGTCTGGTTCGACAACACCCTATCTGTGGACAAACAAGTTAATATGATATGTAGAACAGGTTTTTACCATCTCAGAAACATTATTTGCTATTATTAGAAAGTTTTTATCTTACAAACATTGTGAAATCCTAATCCATGCGTTTGTTACTAAGAGACTGGACTATACTGTAACTCAGTGTTCTTAGGACTCCCACAATATTTCATAGAGAAACTTCAACACGTACGAAACTCCGCAGCTCGTCTTCTTACCCAAACCCGGAAATACGAACATATATTACGCCAGTTCTTATGGATCTACACTGGCTTCATGTAAGTGAAAGAATCGATTCCAAAGTGTTATCTATGACATTCAAAGCACTGGCACCTTCAAAGCACAGGCCTGGCACCGTTATATCTTCAGGAAACTTTAATTGTATACACTCCTATACTAGATTGCTATACGCTCAATTAACAAACGTCTCCTGGTATAGTACCTAAATACAGACTGAAGTCATATGGAATGAGAGCCTTTTCAGTGATGGCTCCTGTACTATGGAACAGGCTACCAGAGGATATTAGAACTATTGACTCCTTACATATTTTTAAATCTAGTATCAAGACATTTCTTTTTAAACGTGCCTATGCACTTGACTAGTTCGTTACATCTACTGTAGTTATTTTACTATAGTTACAGTCTATGTTTGTTTTATTGTAAAGCGCTTTTAGTTTTTATAAGAAATGGTGCTCAAGAAATGAAGATTATTATTATTATTATTAAATAACATTTGTTGCTTGCCTTACAATTGTAGTTACCATATACCACTGTAGTGTAAGCATGCAAGGCTTGTCAAAATGCCTCATTCCGTAACCAGAGAATATATGTGGTGAGGTTTACGACTTCCATGTTTGAGCATCTTATAGTCACTAAGTCTAAGGCCCAGGTCAAACGTCGAACTTTTCATGAGTCGAACTCAATGCAAATGAACTTAAACAAAAGAGTTTCCTAATTTACATTGAGTTCGACTCATGAAAAGTTCGACGTTTGACCGGGCCTAAGTCACCCACCTTGAAAAAATCCTGTATCCGCCCCTGTCATGGCAATGTATTTGTTGTTCCTTATATGGAACACGTACTACAGTATTAGTACCTTTCCCGAATAAAGCTGCAACAATACAATTGAATATATGCCAACGTTTTTCTACTGAATTGTGTTTATAGTAAGCCTATTTTATGTGAATAGACCATTAGAGCCCTAGTATTTGATCAGCTAGTCTTTCAAATCTGACAAGTTTAAACCTTTTTCGTTTTAAGCGTGTTCAAAAAAAGGGCAGAGAGAAAGAGGTAAGTTAGGAACTATTGCAGAATCTCTTGAGTTGGGGGGAGCGGGTAGCCCGGAGAGATCCTTTACCGTGACCGAGGTGTTTAAGCGATATCAACCCGAGGGCGAAGCCCGAGAATTGATACATCGCTTAAACACCGAGGTCTAAGGTATATAACCGCCTTATATCATCATTGGTGAAGTTTAGTATTTATGAGGTTGATAACTACTTATCAACCTCATGAATAACTTTATGAGGTTGATATCAGAGATAATGGCCACTAGATAACAAAGGAAACTGAACCATATATATATATGGTTAATATATATATAATATATATATAATATTTAAGAAATAGAAAACATTTTCCGTGTTTACATACTGTTATATAAACACGAGTGGAAGTTTGGGAGAACGAGAAATCATAGTGGGAACACGAGCCCGCAGGGCGAGTGTTTCCACGCGATTTCGAGTTCTCCCAAACTTCCACGAGTGTTTATATAACGTATGGGAACACGGATAAAAATGTTTTCTATTTCTTTTATAAAATAACCTGTAGAAAGCAAAGAAAATGTACAAATATCTTTTTTATCAACACGTAAATTCTCCTTACTCGTATGATGGCGCCGTGATGTCTAATTGATGGCGTATGATGGCTAATTGATGGCTAATTGATGGCGTATGATGGCTAATTGATGGCGTATCACGATGGCGTAATCCATCCATGTTATATTTAACAATTAGACAACGAGCCCGCGTTTTCTATTTAACAATTAGACAACGAGTCCGAGTTGTCTATGAGCGAATAGTCAACGAAGGCGAAGCCTGAGTTGACTATTCGCTCATAGACAACGAGGACGAGTTGTCTAATTGTTTTAGTAGAAACAAATTAGTGGACTATTACGAATCATGCATTCTCAAAAAAATTATCCAAAAACTCATCTGAAACCTCCCCAAAACGAGAGTTTTCTGCCATTATTTTCAGCGCGTTTCCCAAACGTTGTCTATCACGAATAGACAACGGTTGAGTAGCCAATCAGAATGCAGCATTTGTAATAGACCATGGTCAGTTTCTACTAAGAGCAGATAGTCAACGAGGCGGAGCCGAGTTGACTATCGCTCATAGAAAACAAGGGCGAGTTGTCTAATTGTTTTAGTATAAATTTACAACTTTCTAACCCAAGAAATAACTTTTATTTCGCATTTTTCATCGAAAAAAAGGAAATATTCTTTCGAAATCAGGCGACTTTTTCCCCAGAGGTTTATATCAGCGGATAGTAACTCCTGCGATAGCCAATCAAAATTGAGGATTTGTGATATAAACTTGTCAATTTATACTAAAGCCTGATATAAACACGGTAACTGACCAATCACAGCGTGCGTAAGTCACGACTTATTTTATAAATATATATATATAAATTGTAGATAAATTAAAGACAAGATGTCTTGTCTTTAATTTATCTACAATTTATTACGCTCTGCAAATTAATGCATTGAGCACTCCGCCAACAGTATAAACTCAATTCACCAGATTTATATATATATATATATATATATATATATATATATATATATATACATGTATATATATATATATATATATATATATATATATATATACCAGATTTATATATATATATATATATATATATATATATATATATATATATATATATATATATATACTATTACGCTCCTTCACTTCGGTGTTGTTGAGCACTCTGTGAAGTTGGTGTAGCCGGTGTCCTTTAGCGATAATGCAACGCCCACTACCCTTGTGGTAGTTTGAGCACTCTGGGCCTATACCGCCCTATACCCGGCCGCATGTTATATATAGCCAAACAATGTTTCAAATTTTTGTCTTTTTAGAGCCATGACTCGAACCTGGAAGACTATGAGTTTCCGGTAAGTTTATGGCATTGTTTTATCTAATGTTTTCTTAATTGTGCTAAAAATAATTTTGCTATATAATAAATAATGGTCGCGTTATAAATGTCTATATTTCGTTGATATAACTAAATTAGGGTAATTTATTTTTATTATAACTAAATTAGATTTATTAATACACTTTAATTCATGGCATATACTTATTATAATAATCTGACACGTTTTCGATTATTTTTGTTTCAAGGATGATTCAGACGAAGATGGAAAGGTCAGTACACAAATACCTTAAAATATTTCCGCAATCATAATTACAAATTCAGGGCGACAAACAACACTTGCCACAAGGCAGGGTGGATAGAATTTTTTCCAAACATATTAGTTTATTTTTAAGTCGATTCTCTTTGAAGACGGTGAGTGTTTTGAATTCCGCACGCAATAAAAACATGAATGATGGCATGGGCACAAGTTATTGGCACGCCGATCATATTCCTCCTCTTTGAATTAAAAACATTTTTGCTAGAATACGTATATTTTATTCGATGGTTTGACAGATAATATACGACCAGGTATTTGGTATGTATTTGGCAGATAATAATACTACCGGGTTATTTACCGATTATTTACCGTGAACGACCTCGTAAAAATATCTCGCCAAAGGTGTCGCTTGTCGCAGTACTCGCCAAAGATGTCGTTTGTCACAATACTCGCCAAAGATGTCATTTATCGCAGTACTCGCCAAAGATGTCGTTTGTCGCAGTACTCGCCAAAGATGTCGTTTGTCACAGTACTCGCCAACGATGTCATCAATACTCGCCGGCCAAAGGTGTCGCTTGTCGCAGTACTCGCCAAAGATGTCGTTTGTTACAGAACTCGACAAAGATGTCGGTTGTCGCAGTACTGGACAAAGATGTCGTTTGTCGCAGTACTCGCAAAAGATGTCGTTTGTCGCAATACTCGCCAAAGGTGTCGTTTATGTTTCCCTAAAAATGTCGACCGCAGTCAAGCATCATTATAAGTATTAAGTTGTTAGAATTAGAAACATGTCGTCAAATATTAATGGTCATGTCAGTTTTCGTCGGCTATTTTAGTTTTGAGTTGCAGGCATGTGATTGTGAAGCAGATTTAATTTTACTTCTTCTAAACCAGTAAAACTGGAAAACTGGTTTAGAAAGTGAAATACGGAATTTAGTGTGTATACCTCTCTCTTAGCCGTATCAGGCCAAATTGCGTCTCGCTCACTTCTGCTCCCCAAACTTGTATCCCCCGAATTTATATCCATGGGTAATTTATTTAACATTGCTTTTCTTCCATTTTGTATAGATACACGTCGAGGAATCCTGGACATCTTCTAGTACAAAGGTATGTGTAAATAGGAATTGTCTTTTATAGGACTTTTTATATCTTTTAGAGCGAAGCGCAAATGGCATTTATAGTTTCTCCCTTGATATAACATCTTCGCAAAAGTTATTTTTATTTCTTCGCACTTCTTGAGTCACACAACAACTTCTCGCAATGAAATAAGTGAAAAAACATTGTAGAACTTACTGATAAACTGAGTTTGGAATAGCAACTGGTCATGCTATGGCAAATTTTGAAACAATTTACATATTCACATCTTTAGAAATATATTGTTTTCAAAATATGCAGATGTTTATAAATTAGCATAGCATGACCAGTTGCGCCAGCTTCGCCATAGCCTGCGTAGCAGACGGTTGTTTGGGGGGAGGGGGTTGTATTTGGGACGCGGGTTGTATCTGCTACGCAGGCTAGCTTCGCCACTGGTTAGTAGACGAATTCCCCGTAACTCGGTCCAAAATGGTGACGCTTTTAGTTTTATCTCGATTTTCATTTCAACAGGACACCGAAAATCACATCTCGATTTATAGTACGTACAGTGTATTATATACAAGGAAGGACAAATATATTGCTCTGACTTATGTTAATATTAGGCTGTTAGTATTAGGTTTAGTATTAGGGTTGGTAATAGTATCAGGGTTTAATTAGGGTTAGTATAATACACGGATTGCAAATCTCGAAAAATAAATCTGAAAAGTGCATTATGGGATATTAAAAGTAAGTAAAACTCGTGGGGTGCTCTTATGTACCATGGAGCTCGAAGAAAAAATGACGGTTGGAATAAATTGCCGCTGCATGCAAAAAACGGAATTCAGTTACCAGAGCAGATTAAAAGCACTGACTGTTTAAAGAAGTTTTAAATCAACACTAAAGACAACCGCCATGCGGGGGCTAGCGGGGAGCGGAGATAAGACCCTGGGTACGAGGTTGCACTGAAGACTTTTCTTTTTTCGAATTAATAGTTTCTGTAGTTATCATAGTTTTATTACTTATACATGTAGTAGTTTTGATTTTATAATGACATGATGTAATTTGTTTTATAAGTAACTTAGGTAACTTTAAGAATGTATTGTTGTAAGGGCATTGAGACTATTGTATATTAGTATCAACCAACTAGTGGTCTATTACAAATTCGGCATTCTGATTGGCTGAGCTACTCACTGTCTATTGGTGATAGACGGTGAGTAGCGTTACCCAATCACAAACCTTCTTATGCTGGAATATTCCTATTCTGACCAATCAGAAGCCACGACATATTCAAGCTGCACGGCCAAACCTGGAATCTAGTCCAAACATGGCGTCCGCTAAATTTTATATACGAGTGATGAAATCATGAAAACATTGGCCCGAAAGTAATGGGAAATTGTTCAGTTTGACATTTTCGAATAAGAAAATGAATTCGCTTATGCCTATGGAGTATATCTATACCAAATGTGAAGCAAAGTAATTACAAACTCGTTTTTTGTGAGCGATTGTTTATCATGTGTCATCGAGCAACTCTACATTTTGAATGGGGAGATTTCTACAAACAAAAAGGTAAAACTATCTGAAAATGTGGAACAATGTTAGAAAGGTTGTTTATGGTTGATACTAAAACAATTAGACAACTCGCCCTCGTTGTCTATGAGCAGATAGTCAACTCGGGCTTCGCCCTCGTTGACTATCTGCTCATAGACAACTCGTTCTCGTTGTCTAATTGTTAAATATCCTAAAACGTCTTTATTATTATTATAGCAGTATGACACGTGTGAATGCTAATTACATAAAAAGTAACATAGGGCGCAAGTACGTAACCTATGTTGCTGTCAAGGATTAATATAAAACAAATTGTTGTGACAGAATATCTACTAAAACTTAATAAGTCTAAATGTTTAAAAGTCATTAAAATTATCTAACAACTAATATCGTAAAAGTTATCAAAGGATTATCTATCTCATTTGATCTATCTATCTCATTTTCATCCGATTTGACTTCTTTTCATGTAATGACTTTAAATGTTCGTGCGATGTTTAGGGTACTGGAGATCACTGATCTCTGCATCCTTAATAGTACGTCTCTTCCACGAGACCCCAGCATCTTTCGCATTGTAGTATCCAAATCTCTGGACCATCCTCCCAGGACATCAATAATCACATTGTACTGTTCCACTTGGTACCCAGGGTACTGTTGTTTAAGTTCCCATCTCAGGGGGCCGTACTTTAGCGTTTTCTCCTCGTCTTTCTTTTCACGGTTGTTAATCCACGGACAGCTCATCTCTACAGCCATTACTTTCTTACTTTTGTGATCTACGAACCGAGCAACTACCCTATTCGCTCTCACATGGTGGTACTCTGCATATACCGGTACATCCCAGAATGCTTGCGCATCCTCAGATTCGTAAATCGGGCCCGGTACTTTTGGGGAGTACCACGGTGGAACTGTACTCGCTTCATCACCTTCAGCATCTCGAAGAAGAGGATTTTTAAAGCTGCATTGTGTACTTGGTTTGTGCCAGTGCTGAACACCCTGCTAACACATGTGCAAGGCTCTCCGCGGCCTTACCACACAATTTGCACATGACGTCATCAATCTGGCTTGTCTTCGTTTTATGTGATGTGTATACCTACCTTCGTTGGAGTTCATAGAGCTCCATCATCCCAGCTATGGTGTGCGAGGGTGCATGTTTCCACTGCTTCAGCCATGCAAAGCATCCTGTTTGGTCCAGTTTTTCATCATAGTAGGTATCCCCCACTATAGCGTATGAAAGGATGCCGCCTAATTAGTATTTCAATAGAACAATAGGCAGAACAAAGAGCGTTACGCACAAAAAGTAATTAGTATTGTTAGTGTGACGAACACGTTGCGAACGCATAGAATGTCTCTTTATTAAATATTCCGTGTGAGGGACATGTGAGGGACGGAAGTAATTACCTCTAAGCCTCTTTCACCTTTACGATCCCTAACCCTAGTCTCGTGTACCTTTGGGACCCCATTGTATACTTAGGCGGCGATCTCTGTGTGTATTAGGCCCGTTTAGGCCCTATCTGTCCTTCTTTGGCCCGATAAGGCCTTTTGGCCGGTTCGTAGGAGGGAGTTTATACGATCATCACGCTCCCTTCACGCTATTCAGCGTTCGATTGAACCTATGTTTTCAACGCAGGAAAAAGGGGGTGGCACGAATACGAAATCGTACTGATTTTTAGAGCTAAACATAGAAACGAGGCAGGGTGAAACGGAGCGAGAAATCTAATTAAAATTCAAACTACGACAAACCCAATCGCATAAATTATCGAGCATGCATGGCGTTTTGTTATAGCTTTAAGGCGAGTTTAAACGAATTCCCTTCGTTTATCTACACTCTTGTTTTGTAATATGTTAGGAATAAAGACATACAAACACTTTATAGAAGGTACAAACGGTTTATTTTTTCTAGCTATAAGAAATTACATATGCGGATATTAACAGCTAATTACACAATCGTTTTAGACACATTGTCCGGCTCTTACAGTGTCCTCTAGTTTGGAGCGTTTAACTTTGACACGCTGCCGTCCTCCGTTAACAACAAGTTGCGTTTCTTTCCTTTGTGCTTGACGGATTTTACATTGAGAACTTTGACACGAAGCGTTGTATTTACAAATTAGCATCGCAGCCACTTCTTAGAGATACCGATTGTTTTTCCACTGTCAAAGATGTGTTCGCTCTTTGACTTTGTATGGGATTTAGATTTCCCCCGCTTTTGTTGTTTATTAATAACAGTTTCTCCATGCGGTAATCTTGCAGCTTTAAAAAAATTATTAAAGTTTGTTTCCATTTCCTCTTGCCGCTTTATAAGATTTTCCAAAGTTTTCTCCAGATTTAATGATTTACTATCTGCGGTAGTCTGTTCACTCTGTCGAGGTACACACATTCCAATTTTACTCCATTTTAACCACTTAGAGCGTTCTTCGATATCCATATGATGTATCTGATCGAGATGGTTTGTCAATCTAACAAGATTAGTGCTTCCACAACCAAAGACAGGGCAATTTCTACGTGTACGACCCATTATCTCGAACTGTTTACACCTCCAATGACTCACACGATATGCCGTGCTCTTCTATGAGCGTTTCTTTTTATTAGGCCCGTTTAGGCCCTGTCTGGCCTTCTTTGGCCTGATAGGGCATTTTGGCCCGTTCGTAGGAGGGAGTTTATACGGTCACCAGGATTCAATCTTAGGATTCAATGATTCAATCTTAGGATTCAATGATTCAATCTTAGGATTCAATGACTCAATCTTATGATTCAATGATTCAATCTTAGGATTCAATGATTCAATCTTAGGATACAATGATTCAATCTTAGGATTCAATGATTCAATCTTAGGATTCAATGATTCAATCTTAGGATTCAATGATTCAATCTTAGGATTCAATGATTCAATCTTAGGATTCAGTCTTAGGATTCAATGATTCGATCTTAGGATTCAATGACTCATTCTTAGGATTCAATTATTCAATCTTAGGATTCAAGGATTCAGTCTTAGGATTCAATGATTCAATCTTAGGATTCAATGATTCAATCTTAGGATTCAATGATTCAATCTTAGGATTCAATGATTCAATCTTAGGATTCAATGATTCAATCTTAGGATTCAATGATTCAATCTTAGGATTCAATAATTCAATCTTAGGATTCAATGATTCAATCATCACACGAAAGAGTGATATCGGTTTATGCTTGACAGTCACTGTGTGAACATGTCTTACGTTTGTGAAGTCTGTGAAAAATCATTCGCTACATCAAGTAATCGATAGAAAAATATAAACTAAAGGTAAAGCGGTTTATCACGTTCAAAGCGTTGCTAGGTTGCCTATAGAATAAGACAAATATTTCGCCTCAGAACAGGTGTAGAAATATTGGCGCGTAAGTCATTAAAGGAATAAAACAAAAGGACATCACAAAATAAGGTTTCCTGGCAGATGAAGTATATTTATCTCTAAGATATTTAAATTGGTTTACTTGAACGGCTTTACTTCATAGAGAACGACCGGGTGAGGAGTTAGAACGAAGATATAAGACTAACTAAAGCTAGCAGCTTGAGTAAATTTGTCCACCTGATTTTAGATAAAAGCGTGGGAGCCATTAAGCGTAATTAAAGCGTTCAAATCGGCAGAAATAACTTGCAGAGTAATTATTTCGGGAGAATTATCACTTATCTAACCTTCGTTTATCGATTAAGCGATTCCTGTGTCGGAGAAACACTTCGGGAAGCAGTGTGAACAACTGTTAAGGATTTAAAACGTGTGGACATAGAAAAATATAAACTAAAACGAACCATTACCATAGTTTAGTAGATTTATCACTCTCAGTTGAACGGAATACCCCAACAGGGTATCAAGCCCAATTGATACGGGGTTCCGAGGGCCTACGATTTAAGGTAGTTATCCAAAGCCAATTTTTTGCCTCCGACACGTAAAGACTGTCCCATCTGCGCAAAGAAAGGTTTATTGAGATTAGAAAACCATTTGTCGGACTTTCACCAACTACCCTCGGAAGAAAGGCAATCTATAATTGTCAGGCGAGTGATGAAAATACACTTTAATTTCATTTTATTCCCTAACATTACGTGTTGTTACAGCAGTCACTAAAATTAATATAACGCGTGGTAAGAATGTTTAGTCCCTAATTCCATATAGCAAGTCCCTCGACTGTTCGAATAATAACGCTACAAAATCATCGGCTTCTCTGACAAACATTAATTCGCTTTTCCTTCTTTTTTTCTCTCGCTGCATATTGGCGTAGCTGGTTAACCAATATGATATCTTGTCGTTGCGATAGGAACTGCGTTTCTCATTAGAATTCCAAGGCTGTATCGTTTCCTCTTTAGCTTTTGTAACCATTTGCTGTAACTTTACTTTAACTTTTAGCTTTGCTTTAACTTTTAACTTTAACTTTAACTTTATGTTTACTTTAACTTTTAACTTTTAACTTTGCTGTAACTTTACTTTATTTATTTACTTATTCACAAGCTTTGCCACATTGAGTAGCAGGGATACCCCACAGAGCTTATCGCTCCATTACGGGGTCCCTAAGATAAAAAAAAACTAACAGCACTCTTTAACAAGAAGACTAGATAGGGGACGACACAGGTGACATTTTACACATACGGTTTTAAAGGTTTACGGAATTTGGACATCGTACACGTGTTCGGTTGTGTTTTAGCAGTTCAGATTGGTAGTTGGCAGTTCAATTGTCCAATAGAAAGGTTAACGTCTCGCAGATGTGATGGTAGAGAGTTGAATATCCTAGGGGTTCTACATTAGAAACTGTTCTGAAAAGTTACGCTATTCACTTTAGGGATATTTAAAACAAATTCATTTGATCGGTTTGTACGTCTTGTTACACGGCTGGAGGAAGGTACTCGTGCCAGTAGGACAGAGGTAGCAGCTAGAGGTAGCAGTCGTAGCAGTTTAAACTTTTAACTTTAACTTTAAATTTACTTTAACTTTTAACTTTAACTTTTAACTTTACTTTAACTTTGCTTTAACTTTACTTTAACTTTGCTTTAACTTTTAATTTTAACTTTTAAATTTACTTTAACTTCGCATGCAGCGGGTCACAATTTCGGCTATATGGCGATTTGAGGGGTGTATGGGTGAATTGTGAGGGAGAGGTATTCATGGAGGTGAGCGGGGATAGTAGGTATATTTCTCAAACGGGCCACACGGCCACGAAAAAGGCCCTTCGGGCCATTTGCGGGGCATATGGGGCGATTAACAGTTCTGTAACCGTAGAGTAAATACAGCGTCGTTCCATTCGAGCACTGATTCTCTTCAACGTAACATCACCGCAATGAAGTGTCTTCGTGGAAAACCCGCTTCTACCTCAACAACGAAGAATGGCACATTTTGGTTCTGTGACGGAGAAAATAAAGAATGGAGACGAGCGATGAACCTTCGACTTTATATACGAGGTCATCAACTTGTGGAGAACCGAAAAGACGAAGATTTAAACACAAAATTACTTCGGGCACACACAATCCTAAAACTAAAGGAAAGAAAAACACTACAGAAAATGGTTACAAAAGCTAAAAAGGAAACGATACAGCCTTGGAATCCTAATGAGAAACGCAGTTCCTATCGCAACGACAAGATATCATATGGTTAACCAGCTACGCCAATATGCAGCGAGAGAAAAAAAGAAGGAAAAGCGAATTAATGTTTGTCAGAGAAGCCGATGATTTTGTAGCGTTATTATTCGAACAGTCGAGGGACTTGCTATATGGAATTAGGGACTAAACATTATTACCACGCGTTATATTAATTTTGTAACTGCTGTAACAACACGTAATGTGTATTAGGGAATAAAATGAAATTAAAGTGTATTTTCATCACTCGCCTGACAATTATAGATTGCCTTTCTTCCGAGGGTAGTTGGTGAAAGTCCGACAAATGGTTTTCTAATCTCAATAAACTTTTATTTGCGCAGATGGGACAGTCTTTACGTGTCCGAGGCAAAAAATTGGCTTTGGATAACGACCTTAAATCGTAGGCCCTCGGAACCCCATATCAATTGGGCTTCTCGCCTGTTGGGGTATTCCGTTCAACTGAGAGTGATAAATCTACTAAACTATGGTGATGGTTCGTTTTAGTTTATATTTTTCTAAGTCCACACGTTTTAAATCCTTAACAGTTGTTCACACTGCTTCCCGAAGTGTTTCTCCGACACAGGAATCGCTTAATCGATAAACGAAGGTTAGATAAGTGATAATTCTCCCGAAATGATTACTCTGCAAGTTATTTCTGCCGATTTGAAGGCTTATGCTATCAAACATGTAATCCTTTAATTACGCTTCAAAAACTCTTTAATATTCATTAACCAAATTGTCCAATCTCATTTCCGTATTTAGTCACGCGCAAGGCTTTTATACCTGATAAAATCCATGAATACTAATCAGCATGAAAATTATATAAAGTCTCTACGAACTTTATATAAAATTCCTGCTAATTTGCATTTCATACATCAACCCAATTTACCTCTAATAGAAAATAAAAACCAGTACACTCCCTAGTGATTACAATCAATTGTTCTTGAAGCTATTTAAAACACTCGAACTCGCGTTTTATCATATCTAAAATGCTCGCGCTGCGCGCTCGCATTTTAAATATGATAAAACGCTCCTTCTCGTGTTTTAAATACTACTTAATGGCTCCCACGCTTTTATCTAAGATCAGGTGGACAAATTTATTCAGCTGCTAGTTTAGTTAGTCTGCTTTATATCTTCGTTCTAACTCCTCACCCGGTCGTTCTCTATGAAGTAAAGCCGTTCAAGTAAACCAATTTAAATATATTAGAGATAAATATACTTCACCTGCCAGGAAACCTTATTTTGTGATGTCCTTTTGTTTTATTCCTTTAATGACTTACGCGCCAATATTTCTAAACGTGTTCTGAGGCGAAATATGCAAATATTTGTCTTATTCTATAGGCAACCTAGCAACGCTTTGAACGTGATAAACCGCTTTACCTTTAGTTTATATTTTTCTATCGATTACTTGATGTAGCGAATGATTTTTCACAGACTTCACAAACGTAAGACATGTTCACACAGTGACTGTCAATCATAAACCGATATCACTCTTTCGTGTGATGATTGAATCATTGAATCCTAAGATTGAATCATTGAATCCTAAGATTGAATCATTGAATCCTAAGATTGAATCATTGAATCCTAAGATTGAGTCATTGAATCATAAGATTGAATCATTGAATGCTAAGATTGAATCATTGAATCCTAAGATTGAATCCTGGTGACCGTATAAACTCCCTCCTACGAACGGGCCAAAAGGCCCTATCGGGCCAAAGAAGGTCAGATAGGGCCTAAACGGGCCTAATAAAAAGCAACGCTCATAGAAGAGCACGGCATATCGTGTGAGTCATTGGAGGTGTAAACATTTCGAGATAATGGGTCGTACACGTAGAAATTGCCCTGTCTTTGGTTGTGGAAGCACTAATCTTGTTAGATTGGCAAACCATCTCGATCAGATACATCATATGGATATCGAAGAACGCTCTAAGTGGTTAAAATGGAGTAAAATTGGAATGTGTGTACCTCGACAGAGTGAACAGACTACCGCAGATAGTAAAGAATTAAATCTGGAGAAAACTTTGGAAAATCTTATAAAGCGGCAAGAGGAAATGGAAACAAACTTTAATAATTATTTAAAAGCTGCAAGATTACGGCATGGAGAAACTGTTATTAATAAACAACAAAAGCGGGGGAAATCTAAATCTCATACAAAGTCAAAGAGCGAACACATCTTTGACAGTGGAAAAACAATCGGTATCTCTAAGAAGTGGCTGCGATGCTAATTTGTAAATACAACGCTTCGTGTCAAAGTTCTCAATGTAAAATCCGTCGAGCATCAGCCACAATGTTTGCTATTATTATTATTAATATGCAACTTGTTGTTAACTGAGGACGGCAGCGTGTTAAAGTTAAACGCTCCAAACTAGAGGACACTGTAAGAGCCGGACAATTTGTCTAAAACGATTGTGTAATTAGCTGTTAATATCCGCATATGTAATTTCTTATGTCTTTATTCCTAACATATTACAAAACAAGAGTGTAGATAAACGAAGGGAATTCGTTTAAACTCGCCTTAAAGTAATAACAAAACGCCATGCATGCTCGATAATTTATGCGATTGGGTTTGTCGTAGTTTGAATTTTAATTAGATTTCTCGCTTTCTTTCTTTCTTTTATTTCGTTTCTATGTTTAGCTCTAAAAATTAGTAAGATTTCGTATTCGTGCCACCCCCTTTTTGCTGCGGTGAAAACACAGGTTCAATCGAACGCTGAATAGCGTGAAGGGAGCGTGATGACCGTATAAACTCCCTCCTACGAATGGGCCAAAAGGCCTTATCGGGCCAAAGAAGGCCAGATAGGGCCTAAACGGGCCTAATACACACACAGAGCGCCGCCTAAGTAACGAGACTAGGGTTAGGGATCGTAAAGGTGAAAGAGGCTTAGATAATTACTTCCGTCCCTCATTCAGGCGAAGTGTGCAAATATCGGCCGTATAGAATAAGCTGGCCCAGCAACGCTTTGAAAGCAATGCCAACAGTTCTTCACACTGTTTCCCGAAGGGTTTCTTCCCCCATTGGAATTCCCGTACACTAACGCGAGACACTAACGCGAGATAATTAGCGATAATTCGGCCAAAATGGTTAGGGTTCATGTAGGCTTATGCAAATCTTAACCTTAACAACGTGAATATACATCATGACAACGGTGTCATAAAATAAGCCGAGTCATCCAGTTTAACCAAGACGGTTTATATTTATATTTTTTCAATATGTTTGAGATCTTGAACAGTTCTTCGCACTGTTTCTCGAAGTGTTTCTTCATCATAGGAATTGTGTACACTAAAGCGAGATAAGCCATAATACGACCAAAATTATTCGGGTTCATCTCTTTGTATAGATGCGGTGACAACACGGTGCTAACTAGATAATAGTCGCCAGAACCATGTTGAGCCCGCCAACAGCACTAACCCGCGGTAACATGTTCGTCGTAAATATTACGAACCATTTCGCCAAACGGTCGGAACTCGGAAAGCGAAATTAGGTGTACTGCCGAAATACTACTTACACGCTATTTCGGCAGTACACCAACCTTTTTATTGAGATATTTTATTTTATTTCTACACTGCCTACGCAGCACAACAATTTAAACTCACATCTATGCGGACTAGTAAGTATCTACGAATGTTCTATGGCAAATGCAGAAATGCTCAATTATACGGGTTCATTATAGGTTCAATCGAACGCTTAGGCAATCGCACGACTCGAATTTATTTTTTTCGAATTCACGAGTCGGAATTGAAATCGGTGATATTCCAAATATAATTAAATTAAGGGTTATGAAAGTGGAATAGGGGTTGAGGCGTTCTTAACGCTAATTACTTCACACAGAAAGCGGCTCGATTTCCATATAAATATCCCCAAATTTAAAACATAGTGGCTAACCCAAACCTTACCCTAATCCTAACCCTAACCCTCCACCTAATATATACTAACCCTAACTCTTACGATAATGTTTTATTTTAGAAATAAAATTTCGACTTTTACTACCGATAGTCTATGTGACGTCATTTCGGGATTTTATATGGAAATTCAACCCAGAAAGCCACCTAAGTATACGATGGGGGTCCCAAAGGTACACGAGACTAGGGTTTGGATCGTAAAGGTGAAAGAGGCTTAGAGGTAATTACTTCCGTCCCTCACATGTCCCTCACACGGAATATTTAATAAAGAGACATTCTATGCGTTCGCAACGCGTTCGTCACACTAACAATACTAATTACTTTTTGTGCGTAACGCTCTTTGTTCTGCCTATTGTTCTATTGAAATACTAATCAGGCGGTATCCTTTCATACGCTATAGTGGGGGGATACCTACTCATCATTCTATCTGGATTTTAGAAATTTTACTTGCCACTTTCACCTTGGATTTTATCTCGAAGCTGTTCCTCAACTGCTGTCTTCAGTTGTTTCTTAATCTTCTCTCTAGATGCCATTTCCCCTTTGTTGTTACTGGACGTGGGGTGCGGGTGACTTAAATTTAAAGTGATTCCAATCTCGTTAGCATATTTTAACACCTCCTTTACTCACGATTGATGGCCTTGAACAACTGCTCTTTCTTCAAACTCCCGAACAAACTGTACTGTCGGATCTGTATTTCTATACATCTTGATATATACCTGCTTTGATCTTGGTTAGCTTGTACTCGTTCTCCACAGAGCAAAGATCACGCCCTCCTTTATCTCGGTAGGTATACAAGAGCCGTTGATCCCAACGGATGTTTCCCACCACTCTGCACGATAATCTTCCGCGCGTCTGTCAATGTGTCTCAACTCTGCCAGCGGCCAGTGCTGTGTCCACATGAGATAAGAGAGCACTGGCACTGCAAATTGATTGGAAGCTAAGACACGGTTGTAATCGGATAGTGGGCTTGACCAAATGATCGATAATCTTTGGAGGTAGACTTTCGCTGCGCATTCTAGCACCAACTTCTCTCTTGAATCAGCCTCTCTGGAACGCCCAAAAACTTGTACTGTGTCTCCTCTTTAAGATATTCTATTACCGATGATTGATCTAGCTTCAGATCCTCAGCCTCTTGCGTTTGAGCCCCCTTTTTAATGTCTATTACATTACATTTCTTGGGGTTCCATTGGAGACCAATGTCTTCCATCGCAGCTTTTGTCGATTTCAGGACTCTACTCAACTTCGCCTTGGATACTGCGAAAACTTTAAGATCATCGACATGGAGTAGACTCGTTATCTTCGAGGTTATCGGCTTGGATATCCTGTATCCTTCGGTGGAACTCAATTTCCAGGCAGCTGGGTTTAGGCACAGCGTAAATAGCCGTACGTGGGCACAGCGCATCTCCTTGAGGTAGACCCTTGTTAAAGTGAATTGTTCCAGAGGACTCTTTACCGCATTTGGTGTTTTTCACGATCTTTGTGTTCCAGCTTGCGCATAGGTTATATATAACTCTACACAACCATACTGGAAATCTGTGCACCTGCATCATCTTCTTTAACCATCCGTGGTCTACGGAATCTTATGCCGTTTTCACGTCAATCCACGCCATGCTCAAATTACGTTTACCTCTATGACAATCTAATGTGACCATTCGGTCAATTAACAGATTGTCCATTGTTCCACTACTGCCGATCTTTGCACCTCTTTGCTGTTCTGCCATTAATTCATAATCATCTAAGTGATGATCCATAGGTCTTAGCAGACAGGATGTGAACCACTTGTACAATCGGTCGTTGATTCTCACTAGAGAACTCTCCAGGTTTGGGAGTGAGCTTCGTTTTTCCCTCTGAGAACCACAAAGGATACCTCTCGGATGGCCACGAAAGCTGACGTCACATCCGCGTGGAGAGAGTATCTGGTCCAGGTGCACTCCAGTTTCGTTTCTTCATAAGAACTTTCACAGCCTGAGTTTTCTCCAGCGACCCGTTTTCCTCTGAATGGGGCGGTACACGTCGGGAAACTGTCGATTCCAACTCCTCAAGCCAATTTGCATCCTTGTTTCCAGTCCCTCTCTTTTCCCATAGCTTTTTCCAAAAACTGCAGGTATCGTCAATATTATCAAATCTCTCTCCACTTTCTTCATTTTGGGTGGTGTTTTTGTACTTTGGGCGTTGATTCAGTTCATCCTTACTCAGCATATCTGCCATGTTTGTATAGACTCGTTTTGGCTCTTGTCTAAATTGACGAACCATAAATATGTAACCATTTATTTTTACACTGGGTCTAACACGTTCTGGTTCATTAGCTGTGAGACGGCTTTATTGATGTTTTCTAAGTCTCCGTCAGAAGGTCTGTTTTATTCGGGTATCAATCGCACGATTAGTGCAGTCCCCTGGGTGTGTATTAATCAAGGGTATTTAGGCCCAGGTCAAACGTCGAACTTTTCATGAGTCGAACTCAATGCAAATGAACTTAAACAATTACATTGAATTTGATTCTTGAAAAGTTCGACGTTTGACCCGGGCCTAAGTGAGCCGATGTCTCTATTAATTTTCGCGTTTCTTGGGATAAGATGTTGATTGTTCCCAGTGGGGTTGTTGATTGATCTTGTATACAAAATGTATGTGTTGTATGCAAATTCGATGTTTCTTGCTCCACTGCATTAACATTTTGTGAACTTTGATTGTTGTTGTTATTCGCAGATTCTGTTTGATTTTCTCTATTTCTTCCCTTCTTGCTCCCACTCGACTCGAAATGTTTCCCACTACATCACCCATCGACTTCTCCAGCCGTGCTGACTGGTCCCGTAGATTTTGGCATGATAACTTCATGTGTTCGTACCCAATCTCTTCCCAAAGCTCCTTCATTACACGCATATACCCCTTCTTCCTTCCATTCTCCATTACAGGTGCCTCATCAGAATTGACGAGTATTAGAGCTTTCTTCTTGCACTCTAGTATCGCATTGTTCATTTCCTCTGTCCATTTCCGTCTTCCTCTGGTTTGTTGTTCGAGTGTTGTCGCGTTAATTCTCTCCATTAACTAATACAAACTAAAAAAAGCTCGATAAAACGCTCTAATACTTAAAAGACAAATCCTTCGTCTAGAGTCGCCTACTTGTCTTTTCTATTCAGTCAGACAAGTTGTGAAGTATTTAACTACTTTTCTGTACCAACCAAGGAGCTCCAAACTCGGCTTACTTTCAGAGCAGATGATAACTCACTTCCCACCCGCAAAAACCTTACTAAATGGGGAATAATGTCGAACTCTGATTGCTCCTTCTGCTTAAACCCTGAAGCCCTCCTACACGTAGTTTCTGGATGTCAATCGTACCTACCACGATTCACATGGAGACATGATTCTGTTCTGAACTTTATTGCACAAACCCTACAACCTGTCAACAACTCTAATCTCGTCGTTGATCTTCCTGGATATAAGAGCCCTTCAATCATAACTTGTGACACGTTCCGCCCCGATCTGCTTCTATCCATTTCCACTGATTGTCTCTATATCGTTGAACTCTCTGTCGGATATGAATATAATCTCCAAACAAATGTCGATCGCAAAAGAGCAAGATACAAAGATCTCATTACACAGCTAAAGGAACATTTTAAATCCGTCAAATTTGTAAATTTGTCAATAAGCACCTTAGGTGTTTTCTCAAAAGAATGTCATACCCTTTTAGATATGTTGAGCGATCTAGATCTTGATAACAAACACCAAAATTATTGTATTAGGAGAATTATGTCTATCGCCATTAGAACAACATATTATATATTTTGTTGTAGAAATAAAGACTGGACAAATCCGGAATTACTGAACATTTAAAGATACATCTTAAATTAACTTTTTTTTCTATATAGTTTGTAAATAATAAATAGGTTCAAGTAGTCAATTATAAATTACCTAAATTAGTGAGATTTATAATTGTATATATATATAAAGAATTTCAATAAAGTATCCATTATTATTATTAAGCGAGATCAGTTCGAAAAACCAACCGTCATACCAGTTAATAGTTTGCGCAATATTATTCAATATTATTCGCAACATTTCAACTTTAATTTTACTGCGTTAAAGTTTAACGACAATACTTTTTAAGAACTAATCTCAAAAAAGAGCATTTAACTAAATCAAATGTTTTTTGTGCATAAATACTCAGGAAAACACAACAATTTATTTAACGAAAAAACAATTGGGGTTAGGGGCACTTTATAGGCATGGTTTTCTCTTTAGCGTTGAAATGCCCATGAAAGAAAATTAAGTTTGTCTTATTATTTGTTATATTGTCTTAAATGGACTCTTTCATATCTCACGCGTCAAATATTTAGACTTATGTAATATTCAAATATAACCTAGAGCTTTACACATTTTTAGAAAATCTAAATCTAAAAAGTATATCTTTGAGATTATTCAACGAAATCCTTTGAATGTCAAATTAATTTACTAAATTAATTTCTTGATTTTCTAAAAATGTGTAAAGCTCTTGACCTAATAGGTGATCATTTGCATATCACGTAAGTCTAAATATATCAATAACGACGTGAGATATGAAACAGGTCTAAATTACAATTCCTGATAATGTTCGGAGTTCATTTAAATAAGAAAAACTTAATTTTCGTTTCACAGGCACTTATGTCTTAATTTTCGTTTCATACGCACTTCTGTTCATACCATAGTCAATCGAGCTATGGTCTGGAAACTCGGCAAACTTCAAAGCGACTATAATGAGCTACGTTTTGATGTTGAACCGTATTATTAATATTTAAACAACACGGTTGAGCGATTAAACCCAAACGATTCTATTGGATGATTGCTTCATTATACTAAAATACAATAGGTTCAGTGATCGTGCACCGTGCACAAAATTGCATGAAGACGAACAAAAAGATAGAACAAAGACTTTAGCTGAGTTTCCAGACCATATCTCGATTGACTATGTTCATACGCACTTGAATCTAGGAAATGTAGAGAATTCTTACCAAGCTTTTTTTTGGCAAATTATGCGAAGTACAAGTGAAATAATGTAGAATCGGTTAACCCTTTCTGAATAGACAGATATCTAACAATATTATCTATAATAACAGATATCTAATAATGATATCTATATCGCTTATTAATAAAAATATATATTTAGTACCTAATGTTTGCACAGAACTACTGACGAAAATACAATAATTTATTTAACGAAAAGAAAGTATTTGGGGGTTATAGGTGCACTTTATACACATGGTTTCCTCTTTAGCGTTAGGAATTTAGGAAATATAGAGAATTCTTGCCAAGATTTTCTTTATTTTCGTAGGTGCAAGCAGCATCTGCCACTTTACCTCCGAGCAAAAAGGTATGTGTTAGCAAGTCTACAGAGCATAGGCTATTATTACTCATTACATAATATTACTGATTATTAATTCATTATATTCCACATTGCTCGTTTTCTTTGTTCTTTGGGTGAATACATTGAGTAGCCCTGTCAATAAACTGCCTAAAAGTAGGTGGCGGTTTTTATTAGTAATAGAGTGCGGCGCTGAAAATAATAATATGATAATATTTATATATTGCGCAAATATCTATAAAATATTCAAATGCGCATTAAGATATAAGTTAAACCTATGGCCAAAAGGGCACGTGCCATGGGCCCCGCGCTTTCAGCTTCTCGACAGTGTTTCAAACACTTATTTTTAATTCTGTAATTAATATAAGTTAATTTATGACTGAGGAAGACTGGGTAACACTTTACGTCATGACAGACATAATATTGAGCATACATGACGTATTTCGACTCGATTCCTTCATTCCATGCCAATTCATCAAAATGAGCAAGCGTCATAGCGATATTGGTCGTTCCTATTTATCTGGCAGCCAAAAGCGTGCTAAAAATAAGAAAGCTGAAGCCGCGAAAGAGAAGCAGGCCCCAGCCTGGTTATAATGACCCATCATTATTGAAATTGTTGGAATCCACGACAGCCGCGCGGACGGCGCCTGCGGAAATCACCGCGACAGTGGCGACACTTACACCTAACACTGACAATGATACCGATTCAACCGTTATACAGATTCAAAATATATCCGATGCAGACGAATCCACAGCGGAAGAAAGTGCCCACAACGGTCTTGATAGTCAGACACTAGAATCTCTCGTTCATCCTGATCCTAATTCTGATGTTGTCGTCAGTTGTAGATGAGATTCGATCGTCGATATTTCTCGCCATTCTTCAGTTGCTTCTCGAAGAAACTTTTTTTGAAAATCCTGGTCTTGGTTTTCTGCGCTGATTCACAATTGCCACCGCTTGGATTGCCATCGTTTTTATGGCTGCATCAAATCGACCGTCGATATTCTGTGATGGAGGATGGTTCGCAAGGAATGTCTTTAATTGGTCATTGACTGTCCATTTTGCAGGGTCCGGATCGAAATCGAGCACGACTGCAGCGACATTAGTTTGGTATTGGTGTCGATTCGACCCCAGACATCATCCACACAGATCAGCTCACGTTTACCGTACCATATATACTGAACGGAAACATATTCGAACGATTTGTGCTCTTCATTCCTATTCGGAGCCATACGTCTGAAGACCTCGCCAAAAAGGTGCTTGATGCACTCAGCCAGGACTTTGATATTTCCATTCTAAACTGTGTCGGTCAGAGTTACGACAATGCATCGAATATGCCTGGGAAATACACTGGTTTGCAGGCAAGAATCAAGGAAGTGGCACCTTTGGCTGAGTATGTGCCTTGCTCAGCCCACTCACTGAATCTTGTCGGTTCTCATGCCGCTGCGTGACTGCAATAGATTTATTTGGCTTTGTGCAAACGTTCTACAAATTCTGTTCAGCATCCACTCATAGATGGGCGAGAATCGTTCCCTACCTTCCTGCACGCCAAAGAATCTCTCCGAAATGCGCTGGTCGGCGCGCGCGGACGCGACTAATGCCGACTCCGTGCAAACTACATGCAAATACGTTCGACACTTGCCGAGATTTCTGATGATAACGAGGAGAAAAACCGAGCAGGACTGAAGCCAGAGCGTTAGTCATGAAAATGGAACGTTTTGAAACAGCCGTGTTGACAGTTGTATGGGACAGCATCTTGATTCGTTTCAGATGCAACAGTAAACTACTGCAGTCACGCGAGTGCACACTGGCGACATATGCAGACGTCTATGACAGTCTCTCTTCTTGGCTTGGTCATGACCATCGAAACGATTTCAGCAGATTCGAATCTGACGCTGAATCACTGGTAGACGAGGCAGAATACCAGGTCAGAAGGAACGGGGGTCAACATTCGCCTCGCGATATTTTCCGAAGAGAAGTCATGTTCTACACCATCATTGATCGATTGATGGCTGAACTCCAGCGACGAAAAACTGTGTATACCTCCTTGAATTGTCGATTTGCAGTGCTCTGTGATTGGGAAGACGATGCGTCTTCGACTAGAATGAAAGCCAGCCAATTACAAACAGCGTATCACGACGAGCTGAGCGACGATTTCCCGGACGAGCTTGTCCAATACAAGTTGTTCGCTAAGAACAAAATAAATGGAAAGACTCCTATTGATGCCCTTCGTCACATGGAATCATCTGGTCTGCAACTGGCATTTCCAAATGTTCATATTGCACTCCGCATCTATCTCACCATAATGGCGACAAACGCCGAAGGTGAAGAACGGTCGTTTTCTACCCTCAAACATCTGAAGACACCCACCAGGTCGACATTCGGACTGGAGAAACTGAAAGGGCTGGCAGTTCTTACCATGGAGTCGGACTTGACTTGCTCGTTAGATTTTGATGACGTTATTGACCAGTTTATTCGTACGAAATCGGGAAAGGGAACGTTCTAGTCTTTTAATCAGAAATATTTTGTTTGGCCCGATCTGGCCCCGATGGCCGTTTAGAATCTAGACGATCAACACAACAAATGTAATTATGTGAAATAATCAGTTGTTATTGTTAAAATAGAATTCATTTTGAAAGTCTAATTTTATTGTGAAATATTTAGAGTGAAATATTTCACAAAAATGATAATACAGTAAAAAATGAAATTGGGGGGCCCCGCAACTTCCGTGTGCCCTATGGCCTAGTTCTCTTTAACTGGGCCCTGATTACAATACATAGAAATAGTAATAGTAATACCAAAAAAGAGAACTACAATTTAAAATTATATACATGCAAAATAATCCACCATATATTCACTAAAAAGTTCTGCAAAATAAAAACGTCTTAATCTTACTTTTAAAAGTTGTAATGTTATCTAGTTCTCTTATTTTTGTCGGAAGATAATTCCAAAGTTTAGGAGCTGCAAACATAAAAACACGATCACCAAGTGTCTTCTTAGATTTACAAGAAGGAGTAGCTAAAATTAATCCATCATTATTGCGGCGTAGATTGTAAACAGATGGTTTACTTATACTTAATAAATCACACAAATATTCCGGAGTCATTCCATGTACAATTTTGAACGTAATCATGCAGTGACAACTTAAATTCAATGCGCGCACGCAAAGCCAGTGTAATTCATACAGCAAAGGTGTTATGTGACAGAATTTTGTGGCGCAAAAAACTGGTCGTCCAGAGGTATTCATTACTCTCTGTAGCTTATGGACTTGGCATTCAGGTAAGCCATAAAGCAGGCTATTGCAGTAATCAAGTCTGCTAGTTATAAATGCATGTATAAGTGTTTCGGTACTTTCTCTTTTTAAATATTTCCTAATACGCCTTATGTTGTAAAAGTAGAAGAATGCACTGCTACAAGTCTTCGTAATATGGGTGTTCATATCTAGGCAAGAGTCAAACCATGCTCCAATATTACGTGCTGTAGAAACTGTGTTAATATCCTCCTCACCAACCTTGATACCATTGACTGAGATTTTCGCTAGTTGTTGCCGTGTCCCGATGAGCAAAACCGGCTTCCGTTTTGTCGTCATTGAGTAGCAGCTTATCTTCAGTCATCCAATTTGATCGCTTTTACACATTTTTCCATGTCAGCGACGGCTTCAGCTTGGCTCATCTTGGATTTGGGAGAGAAGGAAAGATACAACTGTGTATCGTCAGCGTATATGTGTGTACGTCCGGCAGATGGACCTTGAAAATATCAAACAGCTTACTAGCGTAGATAGAAAATAATAGTAGTGGACCAAGACAGGAGCCTTGTGGAACGCCGCCAGTAGTATAGTACATGGCGGTGCGAGCTCAGTCGACGCCAACCGTGATATAAACGCCAAAACATCACCAAATTCGTGCCGAGCCACAACTCAGCAATGTTTTGGTATTTATGTTTTACAATCGACATTGGTGAGCTCACAGCCTCACTCTCTGTGCTATTATGGTAATCATTAGTCAATCTAGACACCCCTCCCACGTTTTCTACTCAATTGATGCCAAATACTAAAAAATCACAACTTTCGCTAGACTTTACGCTACTTTAGCCATATTTAAAAAAGTAGAAAGTGTCATTTCAGCATTTTCACATTTTTGTTCAACAAACCACCAACACGTTCTGCTACTGTCTCACAAATTCACGCGCGAAAAAAAAACCACTAGATTTTGATTCTAGTGGTGATGTTTATCCAAATGGATAGTATAGAACATGGCGGTGCAAGCTCAGCGACGCCAACCACAAATGCGAGTGCCATAGCGACGTTAATTTTTACGCCAAATCGCGATTTAGCGCAAAAATTAGCGATGCCACGGTGCCCACACTTGTGGATAACGTCGAATAAGCTCGCACCGCCATGTTCTATACTACTACAGCAGTCGTTAATTAGGCTTGACGCGCCCCTCTCCACCGATTAGTGTCAAACACGCGCGAGACTCGTGAAACAATACTGAATTTATACCAAATCACATTTCAGTCACGTTTAAAAAATAGTCGTTTCAACATTTTCACAAATTTGTGTCGCTTCAAAATTTTCACGCTTTTTTTGACCGACACGTTTCCAATTCACGCGCGAAAAAAAAACCACTAGATTTTGGTTCTAGTGGTGATGTTTATCCAAATGGATAGCGAAATGGCGCTCTTTTGATTGGTCAATTCACACCAGCGTCCACAACAAATATTTTATCCAAACAAGTACCCAAATGGGGAGCGAAATGGCGCTCTTTTGATTGGTTAACAACATTGACTAATTTGCATACTAACAGGTGGCCGGTTGTTTCGCGAATTAGTCCGTTTGTTCACTACTCCCAGTGGTATCTCTCACTACAATGTTTTTGTGACCATATGCGTAGGAGTCAATACCATTTTCTAAAAGGTATCGCTTATCGTCGAAGCAGGATAGCGATACTTTATTAATTTCATAACTACCGAGCTGATGTTTGACACTTCTAATGGTCTTCATTGTGTGTCGCAACTGTTTCTGCTCGAGTAACACGCTTTTGTAATCTTCGTGTCTGATTACCTTTTTAATTATATTTTTTCTAATACCTTTAGCGGTTTTCCCGCCACCTCCACCCTCTTTCAAATAGCTGTACATTTTACTGCGCAACCCGACGAACTCGACAATTGGCGTTCCAGCGCACTCGTCCTTCATCTTCCCAATAACTTTCTTATTCTCTCTAAAAAAGAATGGGCTGTCTGCAGGGTAGTCACTATTGTCAAACTTTTCGCACTCCGACATAAAGTCGGAATAAACGTCATCGGTTTTGATTGTGTACAGCAGACTGTCAGTGTCGGTGAAGTGTAATCTGCAGGTGTCGCTAGAGTACTTTTTCATGATATAATTATAGTGAAAGTCGTACATCAGCGTTTTGCTCAAGTCTAGTATGCACATACCCACATATGCAGGTCGATTTAATGTCAGCGTCTCTTTGACTTTGTGGACGGCGACTAAGTTCTCGCTAAATATCTTGCAAGACACAAACGTAGGCTTTGAGACAAGCTTTTCTAATTTTTTCTCGGTGGTCACTAATCTCACGTCCACACGCTTCCTCAAGTTTTCCATCGTTTTTCCGAACACACTGTTATTCATCAACTTGAAGAAATCCTTCTCAAAAGCGTTCTTAGCTGCGGTTCTTTTGACTGTGTTAAAGTCGATGTACTTGCCCAACCACTTGGACTGGTCAAACTGCAGGACCCTGTGAATCTTATTGATTTTTAATCCAATATCTATGTACAACTGCAGATTTCCGTAGTGACACACATACTTTTTTTTGTCCATCAAATTAGTCACCAGCTTCTTTACACCACCAACACTCACGTTAAACTTATTTTTGATTTTCGTGCAGTACTCCGACAACATGTCAACGGTTATCTCCATCTTCTCGGGAGCCAACGGGTAATCGTTGTGTAGGTCATGCAAATGGGTTGGGTACTCCAAGTCGACCTCGAGCAGTAAACCTTTTTTACTATTGTTGTGATAGTCGTGCAGATTAACTTTTTCTATTTCTTTCTCAGTCAACCACTTGAAGCCGCCCGTGGGTAGACTTCGACTCATTGCCCATCCATACAAGTTGTTGGCGTCAAGGTACATCAAATACTTCGACTCTTGCTCTTTGTCATACCCTTCCATGTACTTATTATTTGCCACGCCATGTCTGTTGCATATGTAGCTCACACCACCACGCATACCTAGTTCTACGAACTGGAACATGTCGATGTCGGACAATAACTCAAGCTCCACTCCAGTCATCTTCAGCATAGCATCCCAAGCCAACCCAGGCGATGTGAAATAATGGCAAGGGTCTAGTTTATACTCACGGTGACATGTCTTTCTAAAGTTCTCAAAAACGTCGGCAAGCAAGAGCACGTCACTTTTCAAATACAGGTCGTGATACCCACCCATGTTTTCAACGTCGAAGTAGTCCCACACATCGCAAGCACGCTCATGCATTTCTTCCGTAATGTGCTCGTCATTCAGAATGCTGTA
Source organism: Chrysogorgia sp. JL179-B06 (assembly GCA_035772405.1). Lineage (NCBI taxonomy): Eukaryota > Metazoa > Cnidaria > Anthozoa > Scleralcyonacea > Chrysogorgiidae > Chrysogorgia > Chrysogorgia sp. JL179-B06. Next base: position 860,118 of record JAYKKM010000391.1, read on the forward strand.
GAAGTCCTTTTTGGAGGGTAGCTCGCATTCGTCGAATTTATCAAAGGAGTCCATATAATCATAGGGATAGACCCCCTTTCTTGTCATTAGTGCCAACCCTGTTTCACGAAACACTTCTGACGTGTATTTGAAAGCGTCCCTTGGTAGGTTCTTCACCAAGTTGTCTAGACCACTACCCATGAACTGAAAGCTGTCCAAGAACACCAAGTTTTTTCCAAGCATGAACGCCATGTACTTCTCCATGTTGTTTGGTATCACGTTTATGTCTTGACCAAACTTGCCAATCTCCTGCATAATGAAATGGCTATCGTAGCCGCGTAAGTTATGAAAGATCACAGGAATTTTATCAGTCAACTTAAAGTTCACATTACACTGACGATGCGCAGACCCTCTGTACTTACCTGACACGTGACAGTGGTCTCTCACTCTAACGTCAGCACCAGTGTACTCAACACTGCAAATATGGCAACTTTTAGCCTCGTCAAAGTTCTTCTTATCGTCGTCAGTCAGTGTCATCTCTTTGTTAAAGTGACTCTCAGATGTCTTTTTACAATATTTGACAATTTCTAACATCTCCCCAATGAACTTGTTGACTGCGTTTTCACCGCGATACACTTTTACTGGCTTACTGTACTCGTTGTCGTAGCAACAAACTAATTTGTACCCATAACCGCAGTCAACGTGCCTCTGGTAAGCATTTGTGTAGCTACACTCGCTTGATGGTGTCGCTGTGTGCACCTTCTGTGTGATAGCCTCGAAATCTGCGTACACCACAAATGGTACATTTAATTGTCTGCTAAAATTCTCGTATTTCACTCTCGCACCTTTTTGCGGCATTTTAATAGCTTGCTTCCCATTAATGACCAAACATACTTCCACATGACGTTCGAGCACGTCCGCTCGGGTAAAACACTGCAAACAATACCTACAAAAGTGCTTTATCGCCTTGTGATTTGTCTGCCGGTGCATGAATTTGTTGAAGTCACGAATATACACATAATGCTTGTTGCCCACATCATTAGTTATCAACAGTAGGTCCATATGGTCAGGGTGCGCTTCCTTAGAAACGTACACAGGGAATGGCTGCTTATCTTCATACCCAAAAACATTTATGCTAATATCGTTCGCCTTTTCGATCTTGTTGTAATCTTTGAGTGTGACTGGGAAGTCAATTCCGTCATAATTCAGCTCACTGACATGTCTGACATACTTTGACGTTCTATCAGAGTTTTTTCCAACGGGAAACTTATGTGCTAGGTGACACCATCTAAAGCACTCGTTGTCATCATCGTTATTTACATTTATCAGACCCTTCATACTGTTGCACAGCTCCTTTGGCAACGCAATGTAGCTACTCCCATGCAAAGGTCTGTAAATAGCGACGTTGACGTAGTGCGCATCTATTTTGTCGATAGTCCATCCAGACCCCTCAGATAACCACCCAGCTATCCGCGTCAAAATCTGCTCCGACCCACGATTGGCGACACCCTCGATGTCATGCTCGTTAATGACGACGAACGTTTCGCTGTTAAAGTAGGCAGTTTTGTACGTGGTCTTATCACGCTCTAAAACTTTCTCAAAAGTGACCTTGACTGTCTCCACCACTTTCATTCCGTTGGTCTCACCCAGCTCACGTCTCAAAAGGTTAGTGACAGCACTTCTACTAGCGTTTACCTGATTGATGTCTCTGTCGTCAATTACTTCGACTCCATAGGACCTTGTGAACCCTCTCAGCGCTCGATCCAACAGATGCGTTGACGGTGCGAGGTCTTCGACTACAGGTTGTCCCTCTTGATCTCTAAAGAAGCCGTGAACGTTGGTCGCTTCATCTGTTAGTGAATTGACAACGGCTGCACTCGTCTTATGCGCCCGTCTTTTTGTCAGTGGGTTTTTCACAGTCTGACTCATTGGCTTATACTTACACTACACTTTTTTTTCTTAGCCCACTCATTGTAATAAATATCACCACTTTCACACCATCCCAGCTTTGGGTACACCACCCCAAACAGATTGTTGTCAAACAAGTCTTTCACCTTGCCGTCTTTGAGGTCAAGCACCTTCTTGAGTGTCTCGAGTTGTCTTCTATGACACAACCTAATAATGTAGTATCCATATCTGCTAACATTTCTACCCTTTATCAAATTGTATGAGTGCAGCACATTGACAACTTTCAAGAAGTCCTCTTTTATCAACTCAAGGTGCTCACCCTTCACAACGTTCCGTAGTCTTCTCCCCATCCACCAAGACCGTTTGTGAACGCTTTTTAGTCGCGTGAGTCTCATGTCACTATAACTCTGAATGTAGCCCCATTCGATGTCGCCACACTTTGGACATGCGTACCCACCGCAGTCAGTCATGTTTTTCACAACATCACAATCCGAGCAGTAGTAAATTCTGAAGGTGTCTCCACACTTAATTTGCATCTCATTCGCGATCTCGTCAATTGTCAAGCCATAACTCATCTGCCTCATAAGTTTGTCCATCGCTTATACTACTCCAACATTTTTTTACCGAACTAGTACCCACACCGCTATTCCACTACCCAAACCTAGCGCACCAACAAACAACAATTGATATTCCTTCATTTCCGCACTCGGTTGGTAGTAATCCGCAATCTTCGGGAGGTCAGTGAACACTCGTCCGCTGTACCGTATGGTCATTACGCTTCTAAGTTCTTCCAACGCGTGGTTTGTGTCATTGATGTCAGCATTAGCGTCAGAGAGCCGTTGTCGCAAACGCTGGATCTTATCTTTCTTAGCGATTTCGTTTTCATACCACACTTCTTTCGCACTGGCTAACTGTTCCAACGCATGGTTGTGCCTTTTCATCTCAGCTTCATAGCCTGAATGATTAAACTTCGAAAACATAAAGCCAGCGCCTGCAAAAGCCACTGCGTTAAAAATCCCTCCAGCCACAACACTCGCCATTAACTTACGTTGATTTGAATGGATCTGTCGGTATCCACTTTTTCGATTGCGCCCATTTTACTAACAGCGTTCCTGCACCAACAGCTGCAGCAAGTTTAACTATGCCTTTCACAGTCTCTGGTGTTCCCAATGGCTCTCCCAAAGCCTTTTTAGAAATCATACTCACTGCCACAGCACCAGTCGTAACAAGTAGCGCATCGTACAATTCGTTCATGAGTTCTTTTCGATCGATCGCAGTCATATACATTGTCGTGTGTTTTGTTCAAGAATCAAATGTGTCTAACGCTGGACGACGAGTTTTATGACTCTCTGACACACTAGCTGGTGCGGCACTCACAGGTTCTAATTGTGTCTCTTTTTCACTGCTAATTGTGTACCATAGTGAAGCAGCAGCAATGATAACACCAAGTGTTCCAACAATGTAACCATAGCTCCACTCACCACCCTGTTCTTCGTTGACTATCATTTCACGCATTTTCTTTTCTTTCGCAGCTTTCGATATCTCAGCCAACTTTTTACCAGCGGCGACGCGCTTTGGGTCCTTCACCTTAACACTTTTCACATCAGCTGTGATCTTAGCGTCAACAGCCGTCTGTGAGTCTTCAACCATCTAATACACTATCACGTGTTATCTTACTCACAGTTGACCTCACAGGTGTCTCACAGTTGACCTCACAGGTATCTCACAGTTCCAGACCAAACGCACTAAAAAAATTAGGATTTTTTCTGGGAGTATAACATAATGACTCAAGTCCAAGACATCGCAGAAGAGATGACTCAAGACCAAGCCCGCCAAGAAGAGGAGATCGACGCAATGCGGAGAATGTCCTTTGTCGATGCGTCTACCCCACAAGACGCCTCTGGACCCAACGTCTTAAAAGAGTACTCGCAAGTCTTCAAGTTGTGCGACCCCGATCGTAAAAACGAAGAGGTGTCAAGACAATTTGACACCCAGATTCTCTATACAAAGTTCGCTCACGAGGCTTGGGTCGGGCTTGACGAAGTTAGAGCAAACAGGATGGTTAACGAACTAGCCAAGATGATCCCTGTGTGGTGTTACTCACCATTCAAACGTCTTACGTTAGCAAGTAGCCACTACTTGAGCAACCCTTGCGAGTCCGCCGCTACACTACTCGGTAACTACCTCGAAGTGTTCTTGGCGACCCTTCTATGGAAACCATGCTCAACCAAAGCCAAAGCGTGGCTAGAGCTCGCCGCAAACTGTGACGTCAACGTTTGTAGGGTGGGGTGTAATGAAATAGTGGGTGCGGGCGATATTATGAGTCACATACTCTCACACGCTCACCTGGATTTTGCGCACGGCGGCGCGTCGTACAATTGTTACCCATGTGGTGTGGTTACCAACAACCCAATGCATCGCTCAAGACACGAGAGCTCACAGTCCCACCTCAAAAACTTAGAGCTTCAGCGGATGTTTAACAACGAGCAGCAGTTGCCGCAACAGGAGAGAACGTTTCTCTGGAGGTATAGTAATCATGAAGAAACTCGGTAAACTAGAAATCGTGATTGGTCCCATGTTTGCAGGAAAAACAACAGAGACTCTTCGTAGGTTAATCACGTTAAGTAAGTCAGGGCTCAAAGTCCTCTACATGAACAACACAGGCGACACTAGGCGAACTGACCACGCGTTCTCCACGCATCGTCAGACCATTGTTGTTGGATCAGACAGTTTACCTGCGAAGTTAATCACCAACCTCCCGAGTTCTTCCGAGATAGCTGACTATGACGTCATTGGCATTGATGAGGGCCATTGGTACTCTGATCTACTCCCAGTTATTCGTGGCTACGTCAAAGCTGGCGTTCACGTCATTATTTGTGGTCTCATAACAACAGAGCATTTAAAAAGACTTGGTGAACTTGACACGTTGTTCCCAATGGCAGACGACATCACATTTCTAAAAGCGTATTGCACCGTTTGTCGCGACACTTACGGAACAACTGTTGAGGCGTCATTCAATTGGAGATACAACCCAGGACCATCATTCGTTGGTGGTGCTGAGCAATATCGTGCAGTGTGCAGACGTCATCATCCTTCCACACAAAATTAAGGGTGTTCTCAATACACCCCACTTTTTTAAATTTGTACATTGGTCACGTGAAGCGTCCAATGTCTCATAGAAACATTTTTTCACACAGTGGTCAGAAGGTTTGTGAAATAAAGAGAGAAAGTTTCACAGATATTTTTATCAAGTTAAAAAACGTCTTTAAAAATGCTAGAACAGTTGTCACTTCGAGCGTCGTCTCAACGACAAGAACGAGCGCTAACTCGACTCATTACTCGCTGTCTAAAAAGTCTCTTTACAATAGTGTCTCTCGTGGTTACTCAACGCTGATTTATTTTTAAATTTACGAAAACACTGGGAACACTGAAACCCAACGTCAAAGAAATATTTTATCACCGTGGTGATAGCGTCATCGTACGAGTCGCACAACAATGTTAGATAACCAGCGGACTTGTATCTGAGTAGCAGAGAGTCTTGCTCTTTGGACGTCTTACCTGTGCCACCTGGGTTCTTGAACTCAATCACGAGTCCGCTATGCTGTCGGTTTGCGTTGGCAATAATCAAGTCAGGCGTTCCACGTTGGTAACCTTTTTTCCACGAGTTTATTCTTTTACTCGAAGTATCTTGATTCTCACCACAAGCAGCTATCAAAATAGCTTCTGGATAGTGTTTCCTAAGAAAACCAACAACTTTCGTATGAAGGTCGAACTCAGTGATCATTTTAAACTGATTGTGTTTGAGACCGACGCTAGCTAAACCCTTTCTAACGCTTGGTAAGACTTCTGAGTACACCCACCTTCCGAAGTGTCTCGCACGCTCCATTTTACTCGAGAACGTCAATGAGTAGACCCCAAGTTCGTTGATAAACGAGGCCTGTTCCATCTTCATTTTACAATCAGGTTCGACATGGTCGTTAACTGCATCTTTTGGTCGAGCATAACCTAGAGCGCTCGCGACCTCTTTTGCTTTGAACCATATTTCACCGTTGTGATTAACCGTCGTGATTTGGTGACCATCGAAATCAAATAGTTGGAGTATTGCGGAAGTCATCACTATATAGTCTCCCACAAAAAAAACTACTCGACATAGGTGTCAGGTTTTTTATAGATCTGGTTTGTTGTGTACCAATGCAGCAGGTGTGTTTTATTAGTCCTCGGTTTTCTACGTCGTCTGAAAAAGTTTCTAACGTTACGAACCAGTTTTCTAAGCCAATCCATTTTAACTTAGGTCACGTCTCCTACCACTCCCACAGTGTCTGACTCTGGTAACATAATAGGTTTGCCGTAAGTCTTTTTAGACCTCATACCAATCTCAGCGTGGAGCTCGGGAGTAACGTCACCGCGACCAAATGATCCACCAGCTTTGAACATGTGGTCAGTCGTTTTATTTATTTTATATATTTCACGTTCTTTTGAAATACATGCTCCCATTTACTTTATACCATATTCCTTCATCATTTCTCCACCCATGATTATGATGTCTCGGTTCGTCATGTAACCACTCACAATTTTCACACCGTAGAATTCTATCAACGATGGGTACGCATAAGGTGCGAGTGGTATTCTTGGTCGATGTATTCCAAAAATTGTTCCATAAGGCGTGCCTATTTTTTTCATGTTCGCTACGAAGTCTGAATCGGTTGACTTAACGTTGTTGACCCTGACGTGTGAATTGTCCATTTGCCAGTGTATTGATATCATATGCATTTTACTTATGTCAACACCACTCGGAATAGTGCATATGCTCTCCATCGCTGGGATGCTACCACCATACGCGAGTCCGTTGGTCATACCAGTCTTGTACCCTATGAACTTATCCCACTGACCGTCATCGTTTGATATAATTGTCTCCCAATTTGATCCAGCGGTGCGAGTAGGTAACCTCACCACAACAAAAATAGAGAGATCACACCACTGCATACTGGGGCAGTTAAAATGGAGACCTGACTCAAGTGGGAGTGGTGTTAACACAGGGGATAGAAAACTTTGGCTTACACTGCTGATGCCAACAATAGGACCATAGGTTGGGTTGTTTTGCACTAATTTACTTGTTTCACCAATGGCTTTCACTTTGTTTGAACCATTGGTGTGAAATTCCACGTTTTTCAAGGCGTGTGTGCTAACGTTGAAGTCGAGCACAACATTATAGGACTGACTCTTGAGGAAACCTGCTAACAATTGCTCTAGAGTTCTTTTATTGGTAGCATCTGAGTCATCGACTGGGTCTGCTACGTTTTTTATCGCTGAGCCTTGCATGTCTATTATTCCAGACATCCTTCCACCGGTCGCGCTTAATTTAGGATCTTCGTCCAGATGCCTTTTCGTTCTCTTTAGTATTTTATCGTGAGGGTCGTCAGACTCATACCCATAGTTTAGACTCATTACTACTTCAAGGTGTATTTGGTTAGCAGATAACCAGAGGCTGCTGAGAACCCTAAGATTATCGCCAGCGTTGTCGTGTCTGACTTACTTGTGGCCACTGCTTTTCTCATGGGAAGTGGTGCCGCACTTTCTTGGTGAGCTTTTTTAGCCACAGTCGTTGGTACCACCACACTTTCTTGGTGAGCTTTTTTCTTCACAGTCGTTGGCGCTACTTGGGAGTGAGTCACCACATTTTCTTGGTGGACTTTTTTAGCCGTGATTGTTGGTGTTGTTGCATTCAAGCGAGTGTTCACTCCAAATCTCATGGACTCTGTAGCAACCTTTAATAAGTTGTTGTACCCAGCGATTTTATTCTTGAGAATCACTAGGTTACTCGGCATTAACCATGTACTTGGTGACACTGCAAGATTTTGGACAACGTTGGTGTCTCTAATCGATTTATTCATGTTGAGAATCCATGTCGACACGTCATACTGTACAACACTGTCAGAAAACAACTTGCGGAATTCTTGTTGGGTTTCTAGACTTCCTGCAGAACCACCAACAACTGATACACGTGTTCTCGCTTGCGCGCCAAGTGTGGAGTACACAAAGGCTTCTATGCTTTGATTTAGATATTGCAACCCAATGTTGGTGAAGCCGTCTGACAATCGCGCGACATATCGTTTATAATCGTTACGGATGTCGTTGAGTGTGAACACTCTGGATTCACCTGTTGTGCCATCGCTCAGGACTTTATTCTGGTAATAATGTTTTCTAGGAATCTTAGAGATCTTGCCATACAATTCGGAAGCGTTGAATTCTCTACTTATTGATTTCATGGTCTCACCACCCTCCATTCTTCTGAGAAGTCTTCTAATGGTGAAGTACAAATGAAATCTCATCACACTCGTGACCACGGGGTGAACTTCTTGCGACACTGATAAATGTTGCAACGACACCCCACAACAGAAACTCGCACAATACGTCGCAAACACAACGCGGTAGTAAGATTCGTTGTCATCCCACTCTGATTTTGTCTTTGACGTGGTGACTCGCAAGACTGGTAGCTTCGACATGAAGTAGCTATTTTGGTTAACGAAAACTTTAAAGTTGTTCACTGGATAATTTAACACGTTTTCTGTTGGGTAGCCGTCCCAAAGTCCCCAGTGGTTCTTATGACCTTTTGGCAGTGGTTGGATAGTTCCACCGCCTTGCCATATTATTGGGAACTTGCTATTGTGCAACCACCTCCACATGTTCTTATCATTTTTGAAGGTTGTGCTGGTTATGTCTGTGCTGAGGATGTCGTTGTTTCTGAAATATATGTCAACACTCATGATTTTACCATCTTGCGAGATATTTGGATAGAACTCGAATTTGCTTAAAGTGGCGTGGGGGTACTTTTTGATGAGGTCTGCCTTTGCATCGTGTGTAGCCTTTGATGTGTTAGCCATCGCACGTTTGTAGTACTTTCCATAGTAGTCGTGAAGGGCTTTCTGCATATAATATACTGTATGTTATACATAATGCGAAAGTTGACGGTATTCATTGAAGGCGCAGAGAAAGTTGTGTCCTTTGACAACGCGATGATGGTCATACACGATAATCCATACATTATGGTCAAGACAGCCACTGTGTTTTGGGACTACCATAACACAACAAATGACGACAGCATTCAGGTCTTCACGCTGGATGACTCTAGGGTCGGCTCTTTTAAAAAGATTAAAGTGGGTGAAGGGTACTTTAGCTTCGACGCACTGGTCAAAGTCTTGAAACATGAGTCTAGCGAGCTTAAGGTGGATCTTGAGATAGAGAAACTAGTGCCCACAGGCAAGTGCAGGGTCAAGGTTAGTAGCTCAGCTGTGTTAGACACCATTGGGCCTCTACTTGGTTTCGCGAGAGGTGAGGTGGTCCAGAATGACTTACAGTGGCACACTAGCCCAAACGAGGTCGACATGTATAAAGGTCTGAAGTACATAGAAGTTTCGTGTGACGTTGTTGAGACGGAGAGCAATGTGGGTATTGATGGGAAGCGTAGCGATGTGATCACAACGTTGCCAATACCCACTGAACAGTCTTTGAAGGGGTCAGTACAACGTCATGTGGATATTGAGTCAAAGGTGAGTATTAAAAAAGGTGTTTACTCAAGTATGACATTTCGTGTCAAACCAAATAACGGCGGTCTCAAAATTGGCGCGGTGCTATTGGAACTGTATATTGTGTGAATTATATGGAGCTTGGTGTGGAGACAGAGCAAGGGTTGCGAGACATCTATTATAATCCTAAGAAAGGGTACACTGGTGCAGAGAGGTTGTATCAAAGTGCGTTGGGAGACGGGTTGAAAGTGACTAGAAAAACAGTGAAAGAATGGTTGACCGCGCAGGACACTTACACTAGGTACAAACCTATTGTGAGAAGACATAAGTTCCGCGCGACTTTTGTTGGGTTTCTTGGTGAAGAGCTCCAAATGGACTTAGTGGACATGAGTAAGTACTCAAAACAGAATGGTGGTTATTATTGGATATTGACAGGCATTGAAATATTGAGTAGGTATGCTTTTGGAATCGCAGTTTATAGAAAAGACACTAAGAACATGACTAAGGCTGTTGGAGAGTTATTGAACGACTTTAAAGATCGGTTTGGAACCACACCTAAGTTAGCACAATTTGACGATGGACTTGAGTTCTACAACGTTGGGGTGAAAAGTTTGTTGAAAGAACATGGTGTTGAATATTTCAGCACTAAGAGCGACAAAAAGGCTGCTGTTGTTGAGCGCTTTAATAGAAGTCTCAAGAGCATTATGTGGAAGTACTTTTACGCCCATGGAACGTACAAATGGATTGACGTTCTTGACCAGTTTGTAAGCAATTACAATAGCAGTGTGAATCGCAGCATTATGATGAAGCCAAAGGATGTCGATAAGTCAAATGAGGGTGAAGTTTGGACCACTTTGTTTGGTCATCATTTTGCAGACAATCCATTGCCAAAGTTTAGAGTTGGCGAGTCAGTGAGAATTAGTAAATACAAGAGTGTGTTCACAAAGGGTTATGAGGCCAACTTCACTGAAGAGCTGTTTAAAGTGGTAAAGGTTATTCGTGGTGATCCGAATGTGTACGAAATTGAGGACCACACCGGTGAACAGATTATTGGTAAATTTTACGAACAGGAATTATCGCTAGTCAATAAGAAACATGGCGACGATGTGTACAGAGTCGAAAAGGTGTTGAAAAGAAAGAAAGTCAGAGGGAAGAAGATGGCGCTGGTCAAGTGGTTGGGTTATGAGAGCAAACATAATTCGTGGATACCAGAAAGCAACATTCAAAACGTGAGCTAATGTAATATGGCTGAAGGTGGGGGAGATTTCGACGACTTTGAGATGGAAAACCTCGACAAGTACAAAGACATGAGTGAAGCAATTAGAAGAGGAGATCACCGAGACTAATGAGGAGCTCAGCGAGATAACCGTGGGGTTTGGTGTGAAAGATATGCCGGAAAGCGTTCGTGTTAGTTATGCCAAGGTTAGTGACAATTTGAAAAGGATGAAAAGTGAGCTAGACGCGAGGCGAGGTTGGCAAAAAGAGACGTCATTTATCGACACTGACGATGGTAAAACGGTGACAATAAGGGGAACCAACACAGAAGTCCCAACAGTAGAGTTTGTCGAGCAGGGGTCATATGGCGACGTCAGTGACACAAGTTTCTATGCAGCTTTTGGAGAGTCGGACGAAGTTGAGAGGAGATTTGGTGAGCTAAAAGCGTACAACAAAGAGCAAGTAGAAAATAGAGTAAAAAACGAAGTAAAAAGAATCAAGCTAATAGACGAGAAAATACGCGAGTCGTACGAAAAAAAACTCAGTCGTGACGACGCGTCGAGGAGCGTAGTCAACAGATCATATGTGGCGAGATCGGGGTCTATTTTTTTCAAACCGATAAACAAAGATGGCAAACAAGGGACACCCAAACGAATTCTAATACCTGGGAAAAAAGGTTTGATCTACAGTAAAGACGCGAGTAGTAAAAACGCGATCGAGCAGTTCAAACAGTTAGTCAACCAAATCCCTGAGAACATAGAAACAACAGCTGCCACAACAGAAGTGGTCCCAGATGACTTCCCAGTAATTGAAACAAAAGTGGACCACGTCGACATACCTGGGCTGTCACCAGACGAGAACCGCGAGCTGAGTGGTGTGGTTAATCCAAGTGATAGTGTGGCGCCTGAGTCAAGAATAGGTGACGATGGTGCGCTGCAAGTACAAGCAGATCACTTTCAAGAGGCAATAAATACAACGTCAGACGAACTAGATGGTGAAGACAATGAAAGCGTTGCCTTTGAATTGAGAGAGCGTGTTGTAGGGCTTGAAGAAGCGCGAGACAGAACTATTAAGCAGCGAGAAATAGAGGAGGTTAGAGCACAACAAGAGATCGACATCGACAGGTTTCAGAAATTTAAGGAATGGGCTAAAGAAAATATGGTTGGGTTGAGCGCTGTAGCAATTTCAGTGGCTGGAATTATAACAACTATTATTATCGCTGGGAGATCTGCTGTTATGAGAGGCGCTGTGGCCACAAAGTCGTTCGCGCAGGCTGTTAAGAACGCAATCATGAAGATGGGCCCATGGGCTGTTGGGTTGGCTAATTTAGTTTACAACGCGTTGACGTTGGGTGCGAAGGGTCTCGCATGGTTGGCTCAAAATCTGTGGGTACTTGCGGTGGTACTTGCGTGGTTTGTGTATGATTATTACAAGCTAAAACGGTAGTCTCAGCTTCGAGGGTCTCAGCTTCGAAGATGATAAAACATATGTAAAGTATATGAACGTCACGTCAGCAGAGTTGAGCCCTGGTTTTAGACGAGCGACCATGGGTGTCATAAAAGGGGCGAGAACGCAACACGTAATCACGTTGAACCCTAATAAGGCCAGTCCTGGCGAGGAACTCTACATTGACATACCGAAGCTTAAGGTTAGCAGCTGTTTGGTGCCTGGATCGTTGGGTCTAGTGTTCGACTTTAAGAATGCAAACGCCAAAAGCTGGTTCTTGAACAATGTGAGCAAGTTGTTGGTTGAGAAACTTGTTGTGAGACTAGCTGGAGAAGCTGTGTATGACAACAGTGGGGAAAATTACACTGGTGTTTATCGTGACCTTTGGGAAAGTGTTACTGCGCGAGACCAAATGATTGATTATGGTATTGGTGGCGAGAACTTGAGAAAGCTAATTTCTAAGGATGACAGTGGTGCGACGAGTGGGAACGTTGCTAAAGTTAGTGACGCGTTAATGTTTGGTGTGATTGGAACGAAACAGCGGATTAAGCTTGGCAAGATCATGAATGACCATGGGTTGTACGCTCCTTTTAGCATGAACAACAACTTGCAGTATGTGATCACACTTCCGAAGGCCGCAGACATCATGGTGGCGCAATCCGGTAGCGCTGTGGGTGGGTACACTCTGGAGAACCTCGAGCTTGAGTACGAGACGATCGACAATCAGGAGCTCGCTGACGAAATAGCGTCGGGCTATGCAAGTGGTCGTAGTTTGTCATATGAGCACGTCACGTTGATGAAAACCACCGAATGGGACAAAGGCACAACCATTGTGAATGAAAACATTAATCTTCCAAGAAAAAGCATGAAGGCAATTGTGTTGCTATTCACGAATAAGGCGCGAACAGACAGTGAGGAGTTTCTTTATCCAAATATCGAGAGTGTTAGAGTCACAATCGAAGGCGTGCCAAATAGCGTGTACTCACAGGGTATTCCAAAGTCGAAGTTCTACGCAGAAGCGAAGCGACTGTTTGGGTTGGGTGAAGAACACGCTCAGTTCATGACCATACAGAAGTTCTATAAAGATGGCTTTGCGTTAGTCATCGACTTGAGGAGTGTTCAAGATAATCGCAATGTCGCCACTGGCAAGAACATTGTAAACACACAATCCGGCGTGCTTCTTGAAATCACGAAGAAAGCGACGACCGCAAATGTTATGTGCAGGGTGTTTGTGATAAGTGATGGGTTGGTCAACTTTATGAACAATGGGTTGCAATCAATCCAGTATTAAATCAAACGCAATTTAATGGAGACTCCGTTTAATGCGCTAATTGTTGGTATGACAGCTTGTGGTAAGACACATTATTTGCTGGAAACATTGGAATCTGAGTACTTTAGTAAATTTGACTACATTGTGTTGATTTGCCCTACTTTCAAGTGGAACAAAGCGTACCAAGATTGGAAATATGTGCGCGACCCCGACGTGTTAGCGATAGACTGCACACAGGACAATGTCGACGCTGTTCTCAAGTGTGTAACAAATGTTTTTAAAGGCACTAACACTCTGATCGTGTTGGATGACTGTGCAAGTTCTCAAGATGTCAAGAATAGGACTAGTCAGTTGGTCAACTTAGCTTTTAGTGCGCGACATTTTATGTTGAGCGTTATTGTCATCACACAACAACTGACGTCGATCGCAAAACCGTATAGAGAAAACATTAGTAAGCTCATTTGCTTTTACTGTCCGAGCAGAAGTGATATGAAGGTTGTTATTGACGATTATCTTGGAAACATTAGCAAAGAGGAAGCGTTGGTGATTGTGACCGCATTAAAAAATAATAAGTACGCTAGACTCGAAATCTCACTGCGCTATCCATACAGTCATGAAGTTGTTATTCCGCAATAAAATATGGGTATAAGTAATAGCGTGATGGTGAAACGCAAAAGCGATCAAGAAAACCCCACGATTGAGGAACTAGTTGAGGATACTGATGGTACTAGTACTTCGACTGTGGAAGACGACATTGACGCTAGGAGAGCTGAACTTATTAGACTGTCTGGTGATGGTGTGGTGAGCCAATCTGAAGCGTATATTAAAAAAGCGTCCGCAAAGGTTATCGACAAGATATGGCGCCAATATGAGTTGAAGAGAATGGAAATCGCAAACGCTTTTCTCACCGACTTGCTAATCAGCAAATTCGCTAGCTTACTGGATGGGTTGAACGCTATTGAGAACCCTGACGAACTAAACGATGAGTTGCAAAAAGACTCGCTATTAAAGAAAGACGTCGAAAGCATTGTCTCGGTTGTGACACCGTACGTGCCTTTCTTGGGCTTGCTGTCGGGAGGAATCACAACGTCGAAGTATGTGTACGATCACCATTTTAAAAGTGAGACAAACGTTGAAAATAGTGAACAAACGGACTAATTCGCAAAACAACCGGCCACCTGTTAGTATGCAAATTAGTCAATGTTGTTAACCAATCAAAAGAGCGCCATTTCGCTCCCCATTTGGGTACTTGTTTGGATAAAATATTTGTTGTGGACGCTGGTGTGAATTGACCAATCAAAAGAGCGCCATTTCGCTATCCATTTGGATAAACATCACCACTAGAACCAAAATCTAGTGGTTTTTTTTTCGCGCGTGAATTGGAAACGTGTCGGTCAAAAAAAGCGTGAAAATTTTGAAGCGACACAAATTTGTGAAAATGTTGAAACGACTATTTTTTAAACGTGACTGAAATGTGATTTGGTATAAATTCAGTATTGTTTCACGAGTCTCGCGCGTGTTTGACACTAATCGGTGGAGAGGGGCGCGTCAAGCCTAATTAACGACTGCTGTAGTAGTATAGAACATGGCGGTGCGAGCTTATTCGACGTTATCCACAAGTGTGGGCACCGTGGCATCGCTAATTTTTGCGCTAAATCGCGATTTGGCGTAAAAATTAACGTCGCTATGGCACTCGCATTTGTGGTTGGCGTCGCTGAGCTTGCACCGCCATGTTCTATACTATCCATTTGGATAAACATCACCACTAGAATCAAAATCTAGTGGTTTTTTTTTCGCGCGTGAATTTGTGAGACAGTAGCAGAACGTGTTGGTGGTTTGTTGAACAAAAATGTGAAAATGCTGAAATGACACTTTCTACTTTTTTAAATATGGCTAAAGTAGCGTAAAGTCTAGCGAAAGTTGTGATTTTTTAGTATTTGGCATCAATTGAGTAGAAAACGTGGGAGGGGTGTCTAGATTGACTAATGATTACCATAATAGCACAGAGAGTGAGGCTGTGAGCTCACCAATGTCGATTGTAAAACATAAATACCAAAACATTGCTGAGTTGTGGCTCGGCACGAATTTGGTGATGTTTTGGCGTTTATATCACGGTTGGCGTCGACTGAGCTCGCACCGCCATGTACTATACTACTGCCGCCGTTCAGATCAAACGCCCTTGAGGTGGTACCATTAATAGAAACCCTCTGAGATCTGCCAACAATGACTGACAACAATGCTAAAACAATGAATTTAAATTCTCTCTAATATACCCCTCTGACACTCACCTCGCCACTCCATATCTTGTTTTCTAAATTCAAATTTCAAAACAGAAAAACAACATCAACCACACTTCAACAAAACACAATTTAATGAGCCTTATAAACACATGTAAACACCTTACATTTTAAATACAACTGGGCAATTGCTTAAATTGAAAACACACGAGTTTGGTTGCGAGACACTTTCGTCTTATTAGTTAAATTTCTTTGTTTCTGGCTAATCCATAAAATTGTCCTTGTTTCCTTGCAAAACATGCGAAACAGACTCTTTATCTTTTCAAGTTACCCTTTGGAAAGTATGAAGAGAATTTATGCTCTTATGGCAAAGTGAAAAGGTGGTGAAAATCGTGGCAGTTCACCACCTTTTCACTTTGCTATTATCCAAAACACTGTCTACTCAGCACTCTACTTTTCTACTCTTATACTCTTATGACCTGCTCGATCCATAATAAATTTATCAGGCACACCCATGGACAATGGTTTTATACCCTTGAATTCCCGCCTCTTTACATAAATTCGAAACTACATTACGAAGAATATTTTACCGATTGGTACTTTAGTACACCACACTTCACTTTCAGATTTACACTGTTTCTTTGGTGTAAGGTAAAACACTTCATCACTCTTCGCAAGTGTCTCCCGATGTGGAAATTATGGCTTCTTCATTTGATTCCCGCTGGTTATAAGCACTAACCAATTTTTCAAATTTTTTTCAATCTTTTCAGAGTCGTAGTGACTCCAACCTGGGGGACTATGAGTTTCCGGTAAGTTTATGGCATTGTTTAATCTAATGTTTTCTTAATTGTGCTAAAAATAATCTTGCTATAATATATAATTGTGGTCTAGTGGTATGAGCTGCGAGACACAGGTTCAAATCCTGGGTCGGACCTCCACTCAGGGTCTTAAAAACAATTGAGGAGAAAGTGCTGCCTTAATTTTCAATAATATTTTCAACGACCTTAAATCGTATAGGCCGTTGGGTTATTCCGTTCACACAAGAGTGATAAATCTAATGAACTAAATAATGGTCGCGTGCGATATTAAATTTTAGGGGATCGCATTATAGACGTCTATATCCCTTTTCACAAGCTTTGTATAGGTACGATTACGAAAAATGAATTTTAATCAAATCATCATTCAAACACTCAACACGAGGTCGAGGAACCTCGTCAGAAATTTCGCCAAAATTAATTTTGATACGGTAGATTAGTTGTAAATGGCCCTGTGAGAACAAAAGAAACACCCGCAAACATTATATTACAAAGGAATAGCATAAAAACAGGTTCATTAACCATTAAACGTCCCGCTCGATGAGGGTCATTTAGTAAAATACGTTTAATAGCTAATGCACCTCTTTTTATGCTATAACTTATAATTAAAGTATAGGCGCACAGTTATAAAATGATTTTCTGGTTACTTTGCCAATTTTGCTGCTTTTTATGTAAACATATATTTTTGGATGCAAAAGATCGGTTTCCCTCGCACCTCACCCTACTGTATATACTGTATATACTGTATATACTGTATATACTGTATATACTGTATATACTGTATATCGTGTGCCTTAGATAACCGCGTAAACATGCATATATCTAAATAGGCCGTTAGATTCCTTATGTTCGATCCCAAGTCATCAAGGTAATCTGACAAGTTTACAATGTTTGTTTTTTCAAGAGTGATTCAGATGAAGACGATGAAGAGGTAAGTCTGTTGTTTGTGTCAAATACTTTTCATAATTTTACTTGACATGATTAAAAACCCGTCATTCGTTTTCACGATTTTTTCAATTTGTATGGCACTAACATAAAGACTGAACTACAATGGGAGCGCTACAGTATATATGACAATGTTTTATTGACAAATGTCCACAGTCAATTTTTTCCATATTAAATTATTCTTACATGGCTCTTCTTTAATTTCGTAGCTCGTCAAGGGAGCTGCTCCGATTTCGGAAAAGGTACAGTACATACGTATAATATATAATATATAATATATAATATATAATATATAATATATAATATATAATATATAATATATAATATATAATATATAATATATAATATATAATATATAATAATATATAATATATAATATATAATATATAATATATAATATATAATATATAATATATAAATATATAATATATAAATATGTCGTTTGTTGGAGACACTATTAATTTCACCGGGTAAATTTGCAATGAGAACTGATCGTTTGGCAACAGAGTTTGTAAATGATCCTATGACACTTTACCGTCTTATAAATGGCTCCGATATTTTGCTCCATGACATATGTATTTTGACAGTTGATCTAGTTGAACTTGTATATAAACGTCATAGTGACTTTGTAACAGAAAGTAAGGTAACTAATATATCCATAGGTATTTTTACCACTTCTTGGGCTCGTTTAGAGCTGTATAACTTGTTAGATTTAGTAGGGGAGAATGTATTATATATTGACACAGACAGCTGTGTCTTTCTTTCTAAGCCTGGGTGTCCACAGCCACCATAGGGGGATTATTGAGGAGAATTAACTGATGAGGTTACATGGGGATGGTACATATATTACTGATTGGATGCTAAGAATTATGCTTATCGAATTAATAATGAAAGCAAAAATGTAAAATTAGGGGTTTTACATTAAATTATAAAAATAGTCAGATACTTAATTTTGATACTATGAAAGATATGATAGTTAACTTAGATAACATGAGAAAGTGTAAAGATTGCAAATGAGCACAAGATTTTCAGAGAGTCACATACACGTCGAATATTGAACAAGAGAGAGGAGAAATCATACCAAGTTGTGTACAATAAACGTATTATCATGGACCAGGGTGCTGATACAATTTGTGACATGTCAGTCCGTGAAAAATAATTGATGGAATTAGACGAGAACAATGTTGTTGATTGAATGGACACAAACGACGAGGAGGACATTGAATGAGTCTGAAAATTATCAAGACCATGCATTTGTGGACAACAAAGAAATGGACGAAGGAGAAGGGTCATCTTTCTATAGATTTCTTGACAATGACAATATCTTTTAGTTAGTCAAACTTTTTATTCTTTCTAAGTCGTAAGACATCTATTTTTATCAAATACTGCATGTATGTCCAAATAACAAATGCACAATTTTTTGTGAAAAACGACACGATGTACGAAAGGAGAACTCGTCCAAAATATAAATAATAATCATGAAAATATAGTTAACTCTAATCTTTGTAAGTGTAAATAGGTATTATAATACATTTTCTTTTTGTTGTTAATGCCTATGGTCTTTTTTCTAATAAAACACAAATGACATTCTTATGAAATGTCATTTGTCACTTCTTAATGTGTACGTATGTTTTAAAGTTCCAGCAAATAGTTTTACATTTGCGGTCAAAGTCAATTGGGGAAATCATGTTTCATCATCTTAATGAGCTTTCTGATCCACCGCCCACAAGGTTAATTTATCTTTTGGTGAATATCAAACCATGTTTGACGATATGGTTGAAACAATACCATGCATTAGCTTTGTCGAAGGATTTCCTGATAATTTGCATAACATGTTGTGTGACGATAAAAACTCACTGATCATCATAGACGATCTTATGTCGGAATGTTCAAAAGACCAACGAATGTCGGAATTGTTTACTTATGGTTCCCATCATTGGGGTACATCTGTTATGTATTTGACACAAAACCTTTTCCCGCCTGATAAACAATTACAAACTATTAGTCTAAATTTTCATTATATAATTGTTTTCAAGAATCCAAGAAATTCACTTAGTATCGCAACTCTGGCTCAACAGATGTATTATTTTAAATTTGTAATTAAAGAAACGTACATCCTCAATGTCATCGTCATACAATACATGCCATATCCTATCTTCATTCACATGACTAACAAGTGTGGGTTTTATTTTAATACTATGATAAACTGTATGATTGTATGCATAAACCAAATTAGACAACATGTCAATGTATGATGATACATGGACGATCGTCAAGCTCGTATCCTCAGAAAAATGATTCTGAGTCCCGGACAGGAATCGAACCTGTAACCTTCTGACTGCCGGTGAGACGCTCTAACCATTGAGCCACCGAGACTCAGATGGAGAGCGAAGGTTACAATGATGTACTAGTTCGATTGATAATGTACTGCCTATGCGGCAGTCACTATATATCGGTAATGTTTGGATATCCGATATGATATATAGTGACTGCCGCATAGGCAATAAATACTCATTGGATCCAGACTAGCAGTAAACAAAGATGATAATGAGAAATTCATCTAAATGATGAAACTATCGAACAAGTCGCCTCTTGACTACCTTGGGGTGCATACAAATAATGTTCTCTCCTGGGAAACGCACATCTCGACATTGTCTCAAAGAACATATTCCCATCTCAAGTTTCTAAACCGTATTTCTGCGTTTTTACTCTGGATCTATAAACAAACAATTCCTCGCATTATTAATTATTGCTCAATAACACTTTGTCGAGATGACGTCAGTACCCATGTTTGTCCGCATGTACCCATAATTCTTGCGGCCATAACAATAGAAAATAGCTCATTTACAATCATTTGTGAGTCAAATTTGGTTTGTTTGTCCGCATTTTGAGCTATTAATAGCAACCGCTTAAAGGGCTATTGTGAACAAGATGCGTTGAACAAATTCAAAATCGAGATATGAGGATTATTTTAGAAGAAGGAATAAATAATTGCACCCAGGGATGCGTAGTAATTTGAAACGTTTATGTCTACAAGTAGGAAACTATTTTTCAGATTTATAATTTTCAAAATTCTAAATCATTTGGGTTGTCGTCAACAGCTGACAGGTGTTTTTCAATTAAAATGAACCCTACGAAACAGGGAACTCCGCGATAAAACAAGGCTGCATATGCAGGAGCGATAGGTTGGAACTCTTTGCCAAGAAATATCAGAGCGATTATACTGTACCTCTATAAATATTTTTAAACAAACACTTACATTTTATTTGGATTGTGATGTAAATACTATACCAAATAATCTGTGCTCTGCCATCTGAGTCCAAGTAATCAATGCCTCAATAGTACGAGCATCTCAGCGTACACAAGGTTGCATGGATTCCCATCTGGGACTCAGATACATTTTTCTCAGTGATTTCGAATATTTCCTCAAGTGTTAATTCAGTCATCTGAGCTAGCATATACTTCTACATTCATCATACAGTGTATAATTTTTACCAAACTTTTTTCTTCGTATAGTTTCGGACAGAGGGAGCATATTCTTTCGAGGTATGTAATCCTTGTAGAATGATTATATAATTATATTTTCCTGCTTTTTATTGAACTATATCATTTAGCTTTGTGACATATTCTTAATCTTCAAACTAACTTTACTGAAGATTACAAATCGAATACTCTAAAAGGTTGGTGTACTGCCGAAATAGTAAACTATAATAATAGTCCAAAAATGACGATTCTCGTACTCGTAGTCAAATATAAACCTCCCTATTGTCATGAGTAAATCTACTACATAACATGCACCAAGATGAGAAATCGGCCAGGTTAAACGCAGTGTGTAAATGCAATCGAGACAACTTTGTCGAACAGTGCTCGTAATGTTTCATACTTTCATGTACACAAGATGTTCAAGTTACCGTTGATACTGGAAAAAGGATCGAAATACTGAGTGCCCATCGTAGCTAATATATATTCAAAAATCGTATAGCAGTTCTAACGTTCTGACGAAGGTGAAAGGTTTCACTCTCTGGAGGGCCTTGACTCAAAAAATTAGACATAATATAAATAATTTCCTGGGACGTTTACCAATCTAGTATTTTTATTCGTATTTTAACACTGCACTGCTTATATATTAACGTTATGAAGAAGGTATGATACTGATAAACAAGGAACGCCGCCAAGAATTATTATTTCATTTTCAATTCATGAGGCCAACAAAACATTGACAAAATGTTTTCACTAACAAGCGCTAATAATGCATGAGATATGGAGTTTGAGACAATTTGCTGGTCACACTGTAGGTCTGAAAATATGGTATGTGTCGCTAAACCTCCATTTCTTCCGTTATGTAGTCACGTTCTCCCACTGTTCGTTATATAGCCATGCCCATGAGTGACGCACCGGTAAGTCTGTTATTTACTCTTGAGTGTTTTTTTTGTGATTAAAAAATGAAATGTATAAATACTTTAATTTTACCTGTTGTAATTATATATAAATTCATGAGGGCTGACGGGATAATATTACATGCGAGGGAATCATATTATCGATGTATCGCTTTCCACAAATGTTATTATTGCTGCTCGATGTTTGTGAGACGTTTGGTTGTTGCTGTACAAGATTTAAATAACTCCGTATCAGTATCGAAAGTAAACTTGCTCTGCCTCCCTGGTAACTCTGTGTTTAGAGTGGGTCGCTTGGTGCATTTCAGGATTTTTCCTGACTTATTTACAGCTGTTGTATACAGCAACAACGTAACGCGTAAATACAAATATGTTGGTATATATTGACGAAATAGTGCATAGGAGGTCTAACCAACCTTTTAGAGTATTTGATTTGTATTTTAACACTGCCTACAAAAGACTCTTATAACGTGTTAATATATCAGTGGTCAAACAAACAAACCATATACTTTGTATTTTTTTAATTTTGTTTGTTACACACACCACACATACGTACTAATTAACAGTCCTTTTTACTGTGGTTTTTCTTTAATTTTGTAGCACATATCCAAGGTATGTGATCCTTATATAATGATTCTGTATGTTTGACCTAACAATCATTTGGCATCTCACTAAAGGTTTGAAAAACTCCAGGGGCGCAACTAGAGGGGGGTTGGGGGGGTTGCAACCCCTGCCCTTTTTAACCCCTGCCCTTTTTGTGAGACCTCTAATACTAACTAATACTTACTTAGATATTAGATAAACAGATAATTAATCGTCTGTTGTAGTACGCAATACAATTCTCCGCAAATCTGTCGAGACTCAGAGGTTTCTAGTTCGGCTTCAAGTTCGGCTTCTAATCTTCCACCGGGCTCGGCGGGGCTCTGGGTACGAGTCTTCTTACTTTCAGCGGTTTTCCGCATTTTCTGCGGAGACGCTAGCTGATCAAGAAGTGTCTTAAGGCCCGAGTATGTCCTTAATGTATATAGTCTACATACTCAAACGCACTCTGCCTTGTAAAACATGCTACACGCGTGTCATAACTCATATAATTAACGTGCTTTATATATTTTGTAAATCATTCATGTTAATTTTTGGGTAAATAAAAGTTGTTGTTGTAATTGTGTTGTTGTTGTAGTTGTTGTTGTTGTTGTTGTAGTTGTTGTTGTAGTTGTTGAGTGTTCTTGAAGAAGCATAACGAAAATATCTAGTATCCCAAATTGTTTAGAATACTGAGCGCAAGGGCGGCGGTTATATAGCCCCCCAATATTTGAAATGGGTGGGCTAAGTCCCCCAATATTTTTAGGATTTTAGAACTAAAACACTGTTTGTTCCCTTGTTTAACGCCAACGGATATTCAGCGAAAGATAAACTAGGTTAGTTAAAGGTTTGGTTCGTTTTCCCCTTGAATTCTGCATGTGCCATATCGGTTTTTACAGACCTTCTCACGTCCCAAACGTGCACATTTTGGGTACAATCAATTAACCTGACAATTCTGTGAGGAACAGTCTCAGAATGCATGAAATACCATTTCAGAGACTCTAGTTTTCAAACAATTTCCGGGGGAGCACCCCCCCAAAACACGACATCTTCCGCCGCCAATGACTGAGCTACTTTGCCCTTTTTTGCATTCAACCCCTGCCCTCGAAATGTTCTGGTTGCGCCCCTGAACTCATTGTCCGGCCCTGATGGGAATCGTACATATCCAATAGCTGTTCAAGGCGCTTCACAATGATAATACTAAATATACTAAATATTAAATGTCTACGTATAAATAACAAAATCTAACAAAATTAAAAATGACTCCATGATGTTAGATGTATGTTGTATAAAACAACAAAAATACATAATCCTAATTATTAAAATAATAAATAACACAAATAGACCGAGGTTGACCGAAATCTTACAATGGCGCTTCTGGCTGCCGTACAGTCCAAACCCCTGTACAATTAGTATTAGTTTTTGTTGGATGGCCGTTGGCTCTTAAGAGCTCATCCGCCCTTTGACGCCATCCTCCTCAATGGCTAGCCAGTGCAAGGAGAAGCAGGTTTTGTCGCCGACAGCCCGACCATGAGGTTATCAATTACTAGACAAATAAATGGTTCCATCCACATTACTTTACACAACTTTACTCAATTGTTAAATTATTTACACAACTGAATATTACGTACTAAATTATCAAGACCTTACTCAATTATCAAGTACTTTTCACAACTTTACTAAATGATCAAGTACTTTACAAAACCTTACTCAATTTTCAAGTACTTTAAAAAACCTAGCTTACTCAATTATCAAGTATACTTTACACAACTTTATTAAATTATCAAGTACTTTACATAACTTTACTCAAATCAAGTATACTTTAGTAAATTGCAGTCATACGTCTGGCGATTTCATGTATTGTATCAGTCAAGAGTTGCCCTTCAACAAAACTATATTGATTGACAGTAAATATCTTAACTAACTTTTAAATTTGTCTTATTTTTGTCGGAAGTATAGGGAAATTTAGGAACTTTCTGCAACCCGCCAGCAAAACCTATACCTTAATTTTCCAATTAAAATTGCTATACAGAGTCCTGCAATCACATGAGTGATATGGAGAGGATTTACATGATCAGAGTTATAATAAAGAAGTTTAATTTGCGGAATGAATAGAACGGCTAGAAATTTTATAAACGACGCTCTTTCATGCAATCTTTTCGGTAGACATTGCATATTGCTTTACAAATAAATAAAAACGCCTTTCTTTTCGGTAGACATTGCATATTGCTTTACAAAGAAATAAAAACGCCTTTCTGTGCAAGTAGTGAATGCATTAATACAATGATAGATGATGTTGTGATTTTGTCTTTTTAAGGATTTTTTGAAGTCCATTCTAGATGATGATGATCGGCCACCGGTAGGTCCATTGTTTAATCTAATGTTTTCGGTTAATTGAGTTTATAATTTAATACTCACTAAAGTTAGGAATTTATGCAGGCCCTGCACCACACGAAATGTGAGGGAATATAGCATTGTAAATATAAAATATCTATATCCCTTTCCACGATCTTTGTATTGAGCTATATAAACCAAAAAATAATGCCACGTTAGATTGTTGCCTTGGTACGACAATAATATACTATAAATGTGTCAGAGTCGTTAAGTATTTGTAAATGATACGAACACTCTAAATACCGTACGATTATAACAGATAACTGATAAATTGCAACACAAACTTCAGCTGGTCTATCAAAACATTTAGTGACGATACATGAATCCTCAGAAAATGTCTCTGAGTCGCGGACAGGGATCGAAAGGGAAGGTAATTGAATTCATTAGGGAAAAGAGGGGTGATGGATTATTAGTTAATTTCTGGAATGAGTAGTACATCAACTATATTTTGGTAAATGCGCACGTACTTTTGGGACTAAAAGTTGAGTGCATCGAGGTAAACGGACAAGGCTAAAAGGGATAACTCAAAAGAACCTTCCCATGTTCAAGAACTAATCCCAAACCCATGCCTGAATATTACGGCCGGACATCGGACAATGTCCGGCGTAAATTCGTCTTATGACGGGCAGCTTGAAGCTGTTGTCAGACAATAATGTCCGGTCGAGTTGACTTCAAAATTGAGATCGGCAGTAAAATACCTAACTAAATCTAACCCAGATCGGCACCTCGGCATTTTTTGGAGGTCACTTTCTACCTCCAGAATTGCAATTTCAGAGCACTGTAAGCCCTAGTTAAGCCATGTATCAGAACCCTGTGACATAACTTAGCAATTGAAATATAAACTCCCCTAGAAGTAAAGATAACTGTTCTCCAGTTATTAACAGTTTTCTTGGACGGCATCATGCCAGATAGCGTAGACTGAACCTTACTTTTTCTGTGACATGCTGTATAGCATATTTTTATAAGACCGTACTCCATACAGAATGTCCGGCAGAAAAGTTGTCTTGTCTGGCTTTCAAAACAATTGGATTGTCTTTCACCTTGCGAATTTTTAGGCCGTAAGCATCGACCAGTATCACTTTGAAATCAGAACCACCCACAGACAACATCAGACAAAAATCATTGTTACTACGATTTATGACAACTTTCAAATCGCAAAAAATACATCGCAAAATATAGGACCGCCATTTCCTGCACAATTCCACTCGTCTTGCTAAAAACTTGTATCTACTATTGAGAACTTGATTGGCTGCTGCAGTTGCTAGGTTGGATCTGCTATGTCCATTTTACCAGCAGTATCTTTTTAAAAGAGAGATGATGTAAGTTGTGATTGTTTGCCAATGGACCATAGTTCAAAAGTGTTTCGAGGTAAAAGCGGTAAGTATAGGTTCCAGTAGCTTGAGTGACTTGCTTCTCTTTCATAAACACATCCGCTTGTTTGAACAAGCTATGCATAAAAATTTTCACAGGTCCTACTTTCATATCTGCATCAAGATCGATCTGTACCATTTGCTTTTGTAACTTTAGCTCTAACCACCAAAATTGTTTTAGACAAATCGACATAGTCTTCGGTACCTTCTGGTATACGGGAAACAGGTTGATGATCTATCCATTGTCCTTTCTCTAGGCTGGTTTATGTTGGAGGTGTTGAAAATAAATCAAGTTCACTTTTTGTGCACTCTGCCGATTTATAATGTACCAAATTCATAACTATCCAAATATGTCTTCTATGCGAACTGTTTTTCGTTTCTTGACTTGTCTGGTTGTGACGGTAGGAACTGAAGTCTTTCTCTTTTTACCTCTTTTCTTAACACTTAAACGCCTTCCATTTCCGGTTTGGTTCAAAGTTTAAAGTTTCTTTACTGCTTTTTTCTTTACAATATTTGCCGCCTCGTTCAGTCGTGATTTTACAGACTCCTTTAAACGCCTATGAAACGAAAATTAAGTTTGTTTTATTTGAAAGAACTTTTAAAATAATGAAGAATATTAATTTACAGCTCTTTTATATTTCACTTGGTTCTCGAGATATTTAGACTTATGTGATATTCAAATGAGATAACCTATGACGTCAAAGGGTTTGCAATACATTTTAACATATTGGAAAATCGTGTATAACTTTAAGATTATTAAACGAAATCACTTGAAACTTTGCATGTGGATACAAACCAATAGCAATAGTAATATATAGTTCCCAGACCTCTAAGTCTCTTAGTCAGAAAAATATAACCATCATCACTATAGTATATGTGATTATCTCATCCTGGAGATTATACCATTGACGTGGTTAAGTCATTGAATACAACCCGACTTCCCAGTCACCACTCAGATCCATTGTCTGAAATGTGGTCAGGGATGAATTGCTCGGTAGTGTAAGGTAGAAATGTGTTCCGTTCATAATGTTTTATCTCACCTAACCATTTTACAAAATAATTTACATTTCTCCCCTTTCCACGTTTCTTAAGAATCTTCTCGATTTCATATGTATCGTTATGTTTAATGACTTTCTAAAGTTCCTTCTCATAAAATGTTCCCTGAAGCTCTTCTCCATCATAATCTTTGATCTTGTACACGGGCGGTCGTCGTGGTACTGTCTTACTCACAGTAAATATTTCTTTTGAAAGTACCCTTTTTCAAACTTCCGTTTAATCTTGCTAATTCTTACTGATCACCTATTTTAAATTTGTAATTAACGAAACGTACATCCTCAATGTCATTGTCATACAATACATGCCATATCATATCTTCATTCACATGACTAACAAGTGTGGGTTTTATTTTAATACTATGATGAACTGTATGATTGTATGCATAAACCAAATTAGACAACATGTCAATGTATGATGATACATGGACGATCGTCAAGCTCGTATCCTCAGAAAAATGATTCTGAGTCCCGGACAGGAGTCGAACCTGTAACCTTCTGATTTCCGGTGAGATTTGTCCGCATTTTGAGCTATTAATAGCAACCGCTTAAAGGGCTATTGTGTGGCATGGCTGTGGTTCCACACTAACAAGATGCGTTGAACAAATTCAAAATCGAGATATGAGGATTATTTTAGAAGAAGGAATAAATAATTGCACCCAGGGAATGCGTAGTAATTTGAAACGTTTATGTCTACAAGTAGGAAACTATTTTTTAGATTTATAATAATTTTCAAAATTCTAAACCATAGTTGGGTTGTCGTCAACAGCTGACAGGTGTTTTTCAATTAAAATGAACCCTACGAAACAGGGAACTCCGTGATAAAACAAGGCTGCATATGCAGGAGCGAAAGGTTGGAACTCTTTGCCAAGAAATATCAGAGCGATTACTGTAGCTCTATAAATATTTTTAAACAAACACTTACATTTCATTTGGATTGTGATGTAAATACTATACCAAATAATCTTCGCTCTGCCATCTGAGTCCAAGTAATCAATGCCTCAATAGTACGAGCATCTCAGCGTACAGAAGGTTGCATGGGTTCCCATCTGGGACTCAGATGCATTTTTCTCAGTGATTTCGAATATTTCCTCAAGTGTTAATTCAGTCATCTGAGCTAGCATATACTTCTACATTCATCATACAGTGTATAATTTTTACAAAAAAATTTTCTTCGTATAGTTTCGAACAGAGGGAGCATATTCTTTCGAGATATGTAATCCTTGTAGAATGATTATACAATTATATTTTCCTGCTTTTTATTGAACTATATCATTTAGCTCTGTGACATATTCTTAATCTTCAAACTAACTTTGCTGAAGATTTCAAATCGAATACTCTAAAAGGTTGGTGTACTGCCGAAATAGTAAACTATAATAATAGTCCAAAAATGACGAATCTCGTACTCGTAGTCAAATATAAACCTCCCTATTGTCATGAGTAAATCTACTACATAACATGCACCAAGATGAGAAATCGGCCAGGTTAAACGCAGTGTGTAAATGCAATCGAGACAACTTTGTCGAACAGTGCTCGTAATGTTTCATGTACACAAGATGTTCAAGTTACCGTTGATACTGGAAATAGGATCGAAATACTGCCCATCCTAGCTAATATATATTCAAAAATCGTATAGCAGTTCTAACGTTCTGACGAAGGTGAAAGGTTTCACTCTCTGGAGGGCCTTGACTCCAAAAGTTAGACCTAATATACATAATTTCCTGGGACGTTTACCAATCTAGTATTTTTATTCGTATTTTAACACTGCACTGCTTATATATTAACGTTATGAAGAAGGTACGATACTGCTAAACAAGGAACGCCGCCAAGCATTATTATTTCATTTTCAATTCATGAGGCCAAAAAAACATTGACAAAATGTTTTCACTAACAAGCGCTAATGCATGAGACATGGAGTTTAAGACAATTTGCTGGTCACATAGGTCTGAAAATATGGTATGTGTCGCTAAACCTCCATTTCTTCCGTTATGTAGTCACGTTCTCCCACTGTTCCTTTTCGAGCCATGCGCTGCATGAGTGACGCACCGGTAAGTCTGTTATTTACTCTTAATGGTTTTTTTTGTAATCAATGCCTCAATAGTACGAGCATCTCAGTGTACAGAAGGTTGCATGGGTTCCCATCTGGGACTCAGATACATTTTTCTCAGTGATTTCGAATATTTCCTCAAGTGTTAATTCAGTCATCTGAGCTAGCATATACTTCTACATTCATCATACAGTGTATAATTTTTACAAAAATATATTCTTCGTATAGTTTCGAACAGAGGGAGCATATTCTTTCGAGATATGTAATCCTTGTAGAATGATTATACAATTATATTTTCCTGCTTTTTATTGAACTATATCATTTAGCTCTGTGACATATTCTTAATCTTCAGTAGTAATACCCCCCCATACAGGGACCAAAGGGATGCCGCCTCATTAAATATTCAATTTTTAATTATTCATTCTCAGGCTCCTTTAGGACCCTCTAACCCTAGTCTCGCTACGTCATGACTTCTCGTGAACCTACACGGCCCTTAACCCTAATTATTTATTCAGATTACGTCATTAAACCTTCAGGATCCCTAACCCTAGCTCGTGTACCTGTAGGACCCCAAACCCTAATTAAGTGTTCATTTTATTCGGCCTTATTATTATTATGCATATTCAGTCTTCACTAACCCTAGTCCTCTTCCTCCGCTCCCATATAATTCCGACACCTTCCGAACTTGATTTCCGAAGGTATTACGTCACTATCAAAACGTCGCTCTTATTGCTTTTAATAATATAAGAAACGCCTTTGCATCTATACACTTCGCATCGCTACGGCAATGTGAATGTGGGACAGTAGGCAATCCGAAAGTAGCGCATGCGCACAATCGATCTTGGCTGAATATTATAATCTGGAATGAATTATCAATGAAATATCTTATACTTTCAGTTCGTGTATCGACCTACATAGATTCATACGATCGCCCTTATGTTCAAATACCCTTTAAACCTTCAACAGTTCTACGAAGATATGAACCCAATTCATTTCGGCTATTTGCGATATTCGCCTTCCGAAGCCTTGAACAACGAAGCGAGTATATTTTAAAAATCACGGAGTCGAACGAATCATAACGGCTTTCACGAATGTATCGGACTTTACGGCTTTACAAAGTTCATAAGGCCTCTAGTGTGTAAAGTAAGCGATTCCTTGGATAAAGAAATACTTCGGCAAGCTAATCGAAAAAAGAAGTCAAAGGTATCGATTTTCCTAAGCGAGATAAAACCTTGCTTGGAAAATATTATATTAGCTATTAAATTATTCAAGAGATAGCTTGTCAAACGAAGCGAAGGCTGAATGCAAACATATAATAGCGCCTGGGTCGTTAAGAGTCATTAGTGGTGCAACTCACAAATATTTGCATGACTTGGGAATAATTAGTTACTTGAGGTATACATTAGGATTTTATGGGTAAACATTAGTGAATTTGAGATAATGAGGGATAGAGTAAGCGAGCAAGTTCAAACGGAAAATTGGTGTTGCCATAGTAAAAATACGTCGCGTCGAAAGAAAGTGATTATAGCGAATGGGTAACCATATTCAACTCAACTGAATAGTTTAGTTCTCTACATAGAATTTATATGAATTAAGTTTGTTGGGGCCCTGTGGCCCTTTTGACAAATACGTCTTGATGTGCCCGGTCGCCCCCTTACCCCTAAATCACTCCATACCCCACATGATCCCTCATTTTATCGAACCTGTTTGTTATAAACTATGCGATAATCTTTAGTCTCGCTCCTTGTCATGCATTTTGTTACGCCGAGTGATCATTTCGGGAGAATTATCACTTATATGGCCTTCGTTTATCGATTAAGCAATTCCTGTGTCGAAGAAACACGTTGGGAAGCAGTGTGAACAACTGTTAAGTATTTAAAACGTGTGGAAGGCATTGCTTTCAAAGCGTTGCTAGGCCAACTTATCCTACGGCCGATATTTGCATGTTTCGCCTGAAAGCATGTGTAGAAACAATGGCACTTATGGAGATATATAAAACCTTATTAATACGCGACACATATAGAGTTAAAAAATATTTATATCAGTTACAAACGTATACATATTTTTCAACGTTTACTTTAACGGGGCATACCTAACAGAAAGTAGTTAGTATTGTTAGCTGTTTTATTAAATAATCCGTGTGAGGGACGGAAATAATTATCTAAGCCTCTTTTACCTTTACGATCCCTAACCCTAGTCTCGTGTACCTTTGGGACCCCCATCGTATACTTAGGCGGCGCTCTGTGTGTGTATTAGGCCAGTTTAGGCCCTATCTGGCATTATTTGGCCCGATAAGACCTTTTGGCCCGTTCGTAGGAGGGAGTTTATACGGTCATCACGCTCCCTTCACGCTATTAAGCGTTCGATTGAACCTGTGTTTTCACCGCAGGAAAAACGTGGGGTGGCACGAATATGAAATCGTGAGGTGGCACGAATACGAAATCGTACTGATTTTTAGATTTAAACATAGAAACGAGGCAGGCTGAAACGGAGCGAGAAATCTAATTAAAATTCAAACTACGACAAACCCATTCGCATAAATTATCGAGCATGCATGGCGTTTTGTTTTGCTTTAAGGCGAGTTTAAACGAATTCCCTTCGTTTATCTACACTCTTGTTTTGTAATATGTTAGGAATAAAGACATACAGTACAAACACTTTATATAAGGTGCAAACGGTTTTATTTTTTCTAGCTATAGGAAATTACATATGCGGATATTAACAGCTAATTACACAATCGTTTTAGACAAATTGTTCGGCTCTTACAGTGTCCTCTAGTTTGGAGCGTTTAACTTTAACACGCTGCCGTCCTCCGTTAACAACAAGTTGCGTTTCTTTCCTTTGTGCTCGATGGATTTTACATTGAGAACTTTGACACGAAGCGTTGTATTTACAAATTAGCATCGCAGCCACTTCTTAGAGATACCGATTGTTTTTCCACTGTCAAAGATGTGTTCGCTCTTTGACTTTGTATGGGATTTAGATTTCCCCCGCTTTTGTTGTTTATTAATAACAGTTTCTCCATGCCGTAATCTTGCAGCTTTTAAATAATTATTAAAGTTTGTTTCCATTTCCTCTTGGCGCTTTATAAGATTTTCCAATGTTTTCTCCAGATTTAATTCTTTACTTTCTGCGGTAGTCTGTTCACTCTGTCGAGGTACACACATTCCAATTTTACTCCATTTTAACCACTTAGAGCGTTCTTCGATATCCATATGATGTATCTGATCGAGATGGTTTGCCAATCTAACAAGATTAGTGCTTCCACAACCAAAGACAGGACAATTTCTACGTGTACGACCCATTATCTCGAACTGTTTACACCTCCAATGACTCACACGATATGCCGTGCTCTTCTATGAGCATTGCTTTTTATTAGGCCCGGTTTGGCCCGTTTAGGCCCGATAAGGCCTTTTGGCCCGTTCGTAGGAGGGAGTTTATCACGCTCCCTTCACGCTATCGTACCCAGACATAGGATTCAATCTTAGGATTCAATGATTCAATTTTAGAATTCAGTCTTAGGATTGAGATTAATAAACCATTTGTCGGACTTTCACCAACTACCCTCGGAAGAAAGGCAATCTATAATTGTCAGGCGAGTGATGAAAATACACTTTAATTTCATTTTATTCCCTAATACACATTACGTGTTGTTACAGCAGTCATTAAAATTAATATAACGCGTGGTAAGAATGCATGTTTAGTCCCTAATTCCATATAGCAAGTCCCTCGACTGTTCGAATAATAACGCTACAAAATCATCGGCTTCTCTGACAAACATTAATCCGCTTTTCCTTCTTTTTTTCTCTCGCTGCATATTGGCGTAGCTGGTTAACCAATATGATATCTTGTCGTTGCGATAGGAACTGCGTTTCTCATTAGGATTCCAAGGCTGTATCGTTTCCTCTCTAGCTTTTGTAACCATTTTCTGTAGTGTTTTTCTTTCCTTTAGTTTTAGGATTGTGTGTGCCCGAAGTAATTGTGTGTTTAAATCTTCGTCTTTTCGGTTCTCCACAAGTTGATGATCTCGTATATAAAGTCGAAGGTTCATTGCTCGTCTCCATTCTTTATTTTCTCCGTCACAGAACCAAAATGTTCCATTCTTCGTTGTTGATGTAGAAGTGGGTTTTCCACGAAGACACTTCATTTTGGTGATGTTACGTTGAAGAGAATCTGACGACAAACAGTGAACGAATGATACACCGAGCAAAGTTACGCTACGATCTTCACCAATGACAATTAGCATTTTAATTAGGATTTCTTTGTCTAAGCTCTGATGTCGCTCGAACTCGCTCAAACTCGTTCTATTGTTTCATTCCTTAATGAGTTATTAATGACCTTTTTTCTTTTGTACGTGCTGATTCGAGCATTTTGACGTAAAGTAATCAATTCTTTTAACAGTTCGTTCAGATCAAAAGGAAATGTCTTTGCTTGCATGAGGTAAGGTTGTCTTTCTTTTGAGGATAACTGGTGAAAGTCAGTCAAATGATTGGACAGTTTTAATAAACCTTGCTTACCACATATGGGACAGTCCTTACGCTTTCGTGGCATGATGACAAATGATTGATTTGAAATAATGTTCGAAACTAAATATTGTTTTTCGCCAAAGTCCCTGGTAGTGACACCCCGCGTCCCCCTAGTCCCTACACGTCCCGTTTCAGAAATACACCCCCTGCGACCCCTCCGTCCACCTCCTTCCCAATTCTTCCCCATCCTTCCCCCCCATTCACCAGAGACACTTTATAATAAGGTAACGAAGTATATATTATTCAGTTTCCAATTTACACACAAAGTTAAAATTGTGTGTGACAGAACTGAAAAAAATGTATTAACCAGGAGCGAGAATAAGGACTATAGGATTGTGTATAATAAACGTGTGATTGTTAATAATTTTGATACTTTACCATATGGCTTTTAAATAATATTTTTATGTGTGTTTGTAAATAATAGGGGTTTTGTGTGAATGTAAATAGGGAATTGAAATTATATCTTTTTTACCATATGGATTTTAAATAGTAGATTTTAACTTTGTGTGTTTGTAAATATTAGGGGTTCTTAGGGTTTTTAAACTTAGTGCATGTGATTTTTAACTTTGTGTGTAAATTGGAAACTGAATAATATATACTTCGTTACCTTATTATAAAGTGTCTCTGGTGAGTGGGGGGAAGGATGGGGAAGAATTGGGAAGGAGGTGGACGGAGGGGTCGCAGGGGGTGTATTTCTGAAACGGGACGTGTAGGGACTAGGGGGACGCGGGGTGTCACTACCAGGGACTTTGGCGAAAAACAATATTTAGTTTCGAACATTATTTCAAATCAATCATTTGTCATCATGCCACGAAAGCGTAAGGACTGTCCCATATGTGGTAAGCAAGGTTTATTAAAACTGTCCAATCATTTGACTGACTTTCACCAGTTATCCTCAAAAGAAAGACAACCTTACCTCATGCAAGCAAAGACATTTCCTTTTGATCTGAACGAACTGTTAAAAGAATTGATTACTTTACGTCAAAATGCTCGAATCAGCACGTACAAAAGAAAAAAGGTCATTAATAACTCATTAAGGAATGAAACAATAGAACGAGTTTGAGCGAGTTCGAGCGACATCAGAGCTTAGACAAAGAAATCCTAATTAAAATGCTAATTGTCATTGGTGAAGATCGTAGCGTAACTTTGCTCGGTGTATCATTCGTTCACTGTTTGTCGTCAGATTCTCTTCAACGTAACATCACCAAAATGAAGTGTCTTCGTGGAAAACCCACTTCTACATCAACAACGAAGAATGGCACATTTTGGTTCTGTGACGGAGAAAATAAAGAATGGAGACGAGCAATGAACCTTCGACTTTATATACGAGATCATCAACTTTGTGGAGAACCGAAAAGACGAAGATTTAAACACACAATTACTTCGGGCACACACAATCCTAAAACTAAAGGAAAGAAAAACACTACAGAAAATGGTTACAAAAGCTAGAGAGGAAACGATACAGCCTTGGAATCCTAATGAGAAACGCAGTTCCTATCGCAACGACAAGATATCATATTGGTTAACCAGCTACGCCAATATGCAGCGAGAGAAAAAAAAGAAGGAAAAGCGGATTAATGTTTGTCAGAGAAGCCGATGATTTTGTAGCGTTATTATTCGAACAGTCGAGGGACTTGCTATATGGAATTCGGGACTAAACATGCATTCTTACCACGCGTTATATTAATTTTAATGACTGCTGTAACAACACGTAATGTGTATTAGGGAATAAAATGAAATTAAAGTGTATTTTCATCACTCGCCTGACAATTATAGATTGCCTTTCTTCCGAGGGTAGTTGGTGAAAGTCCGACAAATGGTTTATTAATCTCAATCCTAAGACTGAATTCTAAAATTGAATCATTGAATCCTAAGATTGAATCCTATGTCTGGGTACGATAGCGTGAAGGGAGCGTGATAAACTCCCTCCTACGAACGGGCCAAAAGGCCTTATCGGGCCTAAACGGGCCAAACCGGGCCTAATAAAAAGCAATGCTCATAGAAGAGCACGGCATATCGTGTGAGTCATTGGAGGTGTAAACAGTTCGAGATAATGGGTCGTACACGTAGAAATTGTCCTGTCTTTGGTTGTGGAAGCACTAATCTTGTTAGATTGGCAAACCATCTCGATCAGATACATCATATGGATATCGAAGAACGCTCTAAGTGGTTAAAATGGAGTAAAATTGGAATGTGTGTACCTCGACAGAGTGAACAGACTACCGCAGAAAGTAAAGAATTAAATCTGGAGAAAACATTGGAAAATCTTATAAAGCGCCAAGAGGAAATGGAAACAAACTTTAATAATTATTTAAAAGCTGCAAGATTACGGCATGGAGAAACTGTTATTAATAAACAACAAAAGCGGGGGAAATCTAAATCCCATACAAAGTCAAAGAGCGAACACATCTTTGACAGTGGAAAAACAATCGGTATCTCTAAGAAGTGGCTGCGATGCTAATTTGTAAATACAACGCTTCGTGTCAAAGTTCTCAATGTAAAATCCATCGAGCACAAAGGAAAGAAACGCAACTTGTTGTTAACGGAGGACGGCAGCGTGTTAAAGTTAAACGCTCCAAACTAGAGGACACTGTAAGAGCCGAACAATTTGTCTAAAACGATTGTGTAATTAGCTGTTAATATCCGCATATGTAATTTCCTATAGCTAGAAAAAATAAAACCGTTTGCACCTTATATAAAGTGTTTGTACTGTATGTCTTTATTCCTAACATTACAAAACAAGAGTGTAGATAAACGAAGGGAATTCGTTTAAACTCGCCTTAAAGCAAAACAAAACGCCATGCATGCTCGATAATTTATGCGAATGGGTTTGTCGTAGTTTGAATTTTAATTAGATTTCTCGCTCCGTTTCAGCCTGCCTCGTTTCTATGTTTAAATCTAAAAATCAGTACGATTTCGTATTCGTGCCACCTCACGATTTCATATTCGTGCCACCCCACGTTTTTCCTGCGGTGAAAACACAGGTTCAATCGAACGCTTAATAGCGTGAAGGGAGCGTGATGACCGTATAAACTCCCTCCTACGAACGGGCCAAAAGGTCTTATCGGGCCAAATAATGCCAGATAGGGCCTAAACTGGCCTAATACACACACAGAGCGCCGCCTAAGTATACGATGGGGGTCCCAAAGGTACACGAGACTAGGGTTAGGGATCGTAAAGGTAAAAGAGGCTTAGATAATTATTTCCGTCCCTCACACGGATTATTTAATAAAACAGCTAACAATACTAACTACTTTCTGTTAGGTATGCCCCGTTAAAGTAAACGTTGAAAAATATGTATACGTTTGTAACTGATATAAATATTTTTTAACTCTATATATGTGTCGCGTATTAATAAGGTTTTATATATCTCCATAAGTGCCATTGTTTCTACACATGCTTTCAGGCGAAACATGCAAATATCGGCCGTAGGATAAGTTGGCCTAGCAACGTTTTGAAAGCAATTCCTTCCACACGTTTTAAATACTTAACAGTTGTTCACACTGCTTCCCAACGTGTTTCTTCGACACAGGAATTGCTTAATCGATAAACGAAGGCCATATAAGTGATAATTCTCCCGAAATGATCACTCGGCGTAACAAAATGCATGACAATGAGCGAGACTAAAGATTATCGCATAGTTTATAACAAACAGGTTCGATAAAATGAGGGATCATGTGGGGTATGGAGTGATTTAGGGGTAAGGGGGCGACCGGGCACATCAAGACGTATTTGTCAAAAGGGCCACAGGGCCCCAACAAACTTAATTCATATAAATTCTATGTAGAGAACTAAACTATTCAGTTGAGTTGAATATGGTTACCCATTCGCTATAATCACTTTCTTTCGACGCGACGTATTTTTACTATGGCAACACCAATTTTCCGTTTGAACTTGCTCGCTTACTCTATCCCTCATTATCTCAAATTCACTAATGTTTACCCATAAAATCCTAATGTATACCTCAAGTAACTAATTATTCCCAAGTCATGCAAATATTTGTGAGTTGCACCACTAATGACTCTTAACGACCCAGGCGCTGTTATATGTTTGCATTCAGCCTTCGCTTCGTTTGACAAGCTATCTCTTGAATAATTTAATAGCTAATATAATATTTTCCAAGCAAGGTTTTATCTCGCTTAGGAAAATCGATACCTTTGACTTCTTTTTTCGATTAGCTTGCCGAAGTATTTCTTTATCCAAGGAATCGCTTACTTTACACACTAGAGGCCTTATGAACTTTGTAAAGCCGTAAAGTCCGATACATTCGTGAAAGCCGTTATGATTCGTTCGACTCCGTGATTTTTAAAATATACTCGCTTCGTTGTTCAAGGCTTCGGAAGGCGAATATCGCAAATAGCCGAAATGAATTGGGTTCATATCTTCGTAGAACTGTTGAAGGTTTAAAGGGTATTTGAACATAAGGGCGATCGTATGAATCTATGTAGGTCGATACACGAACTGAAAGTATAAGATATTTCATTGATAATTCATTCCAGATTATAATATTCAGCCAAGATCGATTGTGCGCATGCGCTACTTTCGGATTGCCTACTGTCCCACATTCACATTGCCGTAGCGATGCGAAGTGTATAGATGCAAAGGCGTTTCTTATATTATTAAAAGCAATAAGAGCGACGTTTTGATAGTGACGTAATACCTTCGGAAATCAAGTTCGGAAGGTGTCGGAATTATATGGGAGCGGAGGAAGAGGACTAGGGTTAGTGAAGACTGAATATGCATAATAATAATAAGGCCGAATAAAATGAACACTTAATTAGGGTTTGGGGTCCTACAGGTACACGAGCTAGGGTTAGGGATCCTGAAGGTTTAATGACGTAATCTGAATAAATAATTAGGGTTAAGGGCCGTGTAGGTTCACGAGAAGTCATGACGTAGCGAGACTAGGGTTAGAGGGTCCTAAAGGAGCCTGAGAATGAAAAATTGAATATTTAATGAGGCGGCATCCCTTTGGTCCCTGTATGGGGGGTATTACTACTATCTTCAAACTAACTTTACTGAAGATTTCAAATCGAATACTCTAAAAGGTTGGTGTACTGCCGAAATAGTAAACTATAATAATAGTCCAAAAATGACGAATCTCGTACTCGTAGTCAAATATAAACCTCCCTATTGTCATGAGTAAATCTACTACATAACATGCACCAAGATGAGAAATCGGCCAGGTTAAACGCAGTGTGTAAATGCAATCGAGACAACTTTGTCGAACAGTGCTCGTAATGTTTCATGTACACAAGATGTTCAAGTTACCGTTGATACTGGAAATAGGATCGAAATACTGCCCATCCTAGCTAATATATATTCAAAAATCGTATAGCAGTTCTAACGGTCTGACGAAGGTGAAAGGTTTCACTCTCTGGAGGGCCTTGACTCCAAAAGTTAGACCTAATATACATAATTTCCTGGGACGTTTACCAATCTAGTATTTTTATTCGTATTTTAACACTGCACTGCTTATATATTAACGTTATGAAGAAGGTACGATACTGCTGAACAAGGAACACCGCCAAACATTATTATTTCATTTTCAATTCATGAGGCCAAAAAAACATTGACAAAATGTTTTCACTAACAAGCGCTAATGCATGAGACATGGAGTTTAAGACAATTTGCTGGTCACATAGGTCTGAAAATATGGTATGTGTCGCTAAACCTCCATTTCTTCCGTTATGTAGTCACGTTCTGCCACTGTTCGTTATATAGCCATGCCCATGAGTGACGCACCGGTAAGTCTGTTATTTACTCTTAATGTTTTTTTTTGTGATTAAAAAATGAAATGTATAAATACTTTAATTTTACCTGTTGTAATTATATATAAATTCATGAGGGCTGACGGGATAATATTACATGCGAGGGAATCATATTATCGATGTATCGCTTTCCACAAATATTTTTATTGCTGCTCGATGTTTGTAAGACGTTTGGTTGTTGTTGTACAAAATGTAAATAACTCAGTATCAGTATCGAAAGTAAACTTGCTCTGCCTCCCTGGTAACTCTGTGTTTAGAGTGGGTCGCTTGGTGTTC
This sequence comes from Chrysogorgia sp. JL179-B06, assembly GCA_035772405.1. Classification (NCBI taxonomy): domain Eukaryota; kingdom Metazoa; phylum Cnidaria; class Anthozoa; order Scleralcyonacea; family Chrysogorgiidae; genus Chrysogorgia; species Chrysogorgia sp. JL179-B06. Next base: position 899,865 of record JAYKKM010000391.1, read on the forward strand.
AGGATTTTTCCTGACTTATTTACAGCTGTTGTATACAGCAACAACGTAACGCGTAAAGACAAATATAATACTCTAATATGTTGGTATATATTGCCGAAATAGTGCATAGGAGGTCTAACCTTCAACACACTATTTTGGTAGTACATGCACACACCAACCTTTTAGAGTATTTGATTTGTATTTTAACACTGCCTACAAAAGACTCTTATAACGTGTTAATATATCAGTGGTCAAACAAACAAACCATATACTTTGTATTTTTTTAATTTTCTTTGTTACACACACCACACATACGTACTAATTAACAGTCCTTTTTACTGTGGTTTTTCTTTAATTTTGTAGCACATATCCAAGGTATGTGATCCTTATATAATGATTCTGTATGTTTGACCTAACAATCATTTGGCATCTCACTAAAGGTTTGAAAAACTCATTGTCCGGCCCTGATGGGAATCGATCCTGTCAACTTCTCATAGCTGGCGAGACCTATAACTGTAACATTAACAATAACAATAATAACAATAATATATATATATATATATATCGTACATATCCAATAGCTGTTCAAGGCGCTTCACTGCAATGATAACAAAATCTAACAAAATTAAAAATGACTCCATGATGTTAGATGTATGTTGTATAAAACAACAAAAAATACATAATCCTAATTATTAAAATAATAAATAACACAAATAGACCGAGGTTGACCGAAATCTTACAATGGCGCTTCTGGCTGCCGTACAGTCCAAACCCCTGTACAATTAGTATTAGTTTTTGTTGGATGGCCGTTGGCTCTTAAGAGCTCATCCGCCCTTTGACGTCATCCTCCTCACTGGCTAGCCAGTGCAAGGAGAAGCAGGTTTTGTCGCCGACAGCCCGACCATGAGGTTATCAATTACTAGACAAATAAATGGTTCCATCCACATTACTTTACACAACTTTACTCAATTGTTAAATCATTTACACAACTATACGTACTAAATTATCAAGTACTTTACAAAATTTTACAAAATCATCAATTACTTTACAACACCTTACTCAATTATCAAGTACTTTTCACAACTTTACTAAATGATCAAGTACTTTACAAAACCTTACTCAATTTTCAAGTACTTTAAAAAACCTAGCTTACTCAATTATCAAGTATACTTTACACAACTTTATTAAATTATCAAGTACTTTACATAACTTTACTCAAATCAAGTATACTTTAGTAAATTGCAGTCATACGTCTAGCGCTTTCATGTATTTTATTATATTATTAAAACTATATTGATTGACAGTAAATATCTTAACTAACTTTTAAATTTGTCTTATTTTTGTCGGAAGTATAGGAACATTTAGGAACTTTCTGCAACCCGCCAGCAAAACCTATACCTTTTCCAATTAAAATTGCTATACAGAGTCCTGCAAGTCACATGAGTGATATGGAGAGGATTTACATGATCAGAGTTATAATAAAGAAGTTTAATTTTCGGAATGAATAGAACGGCTAGAAATTTTATAAACGACGCTCTTTCATGCAATCTTTTCGGTAGACATTGCATATTGCTTTACAAAGAAATAAAAACGCCTTTCTGTGCAAGTAGTGAATGCATTAATACAATGATAGATGATGTTGTCTTTTTAAGGATTTTTTGAAGTCCGTTCTAGATGATGATGATCGGCCACCGGTAGGTCCATTGTTTAATCTAATGTTTTCGGTTAATTGTGTTTATAATTTAATACCAACTAAAGTTAGGAATTTATGCAGGCCCTGCACGACACGAAATGTGAGGGAATAGCATTGTAAATATAAAATATCTATATCCCTTTCCACGATCTTTGTATTGAGCTATATAAACCAAAAAATAATGCCACGTTAGATTGTTGCTTTGGTACGACAATAATATACTATAAATGTGTCAGAGTCGTTAAGTATTTGTAAATGATACGAACACTCTAAATACCGTACGATTATAACAGATAACTGATAAATTGCAACACAAACTTCAGCTGGTCTATCAAAACATTTAGTGACGATACATGAATCCTCAGAAAATGTCTCTGAGTCGCGGACAGGGATCGAAAGGGAAGGTAATTGAATTCATTAGGGAAAAGAGGGGTGATGGATTATTAGTTAATTTCTGGAATGAGTCATCAACTATATTTTGGTAAATGCGCACGTACTTTTGGGACTAAAAGTTGAGTGCATCGAGGTAAACGGACAAGGCTAAAAGGGATAACTCAAAAGAACCTTCCCATGTTCAAGAACTAATCCCAAACCCATGCCTGAATATTACGGCCGGACATCGGACAATGTCCGGCGTAAATTCGTCTTATGACGGGCAGCTTGAAGCTGTTGTCGGACAATAATGTCTAATGTCTAATCGGCAGTAAAATACCTAACTAAATCTAACCCAGATCGGCACCTCGGCATTTTTTGGAGGTCACTTTCTACCTCCGAAATTTCAATTTCAGAGCACTGTAAGCCCTAGTTAAGCCATGTACCATGAACCCTGTGACATAACTTAGCAATTGAAATAGAAACTCCCCTAGAAGTAAAGATAACTGTTCTCCAGTTATTAACAGTTTTCTTGGACGGCATCATGCCAGATAGCGTAGACTGAACCTTACTTTTTCTGAAGTGACATGCTGTATAGCATATTTTTATAAGACCGTACTCCATACAGAATGTCCGGCAGAAAAGTTGTCTTGTCCGGCTTATTTTCTCTGTCGCCGGACATTGTCCAGCGAGCACCAAAAATAATATACAGATCTGAAACCTGATCCTAACCCTAACCTTGATTCTAACCTTGTTTATGCCTACTAACAACTTGCAACAGGTTGTGCGTTTTTACGCTTGTAAACAAATTTTGTATATTGCAAACTAATTTTTTAACGTTTTTACATAATATCAAAGGAGAAACAAGTACACTGTCTTTGTGGTTTAAAGAGCAGCCTTCAAATTTAGATTGAGATTACAATAAATTTAAACATGTTTACTTTGGAAATGGCTGAAAGGGATGACTCAAAAGGACCTTTCAGTTTTTGTCTGGTCTTTATTTTTGGTTAGGTTAGAGTAAGCTACGGATAGGTTTAAGGTTAGGGTTAATGTTGTGCTACCAACTGTGAACAATGTTGTGCTGCCAACTGTGAACAATGTTGTGCTACCAACTGTAAACAATGTTGTGCTACCAAGTGTGAACAATGTTGTTCTGCCAACTGTGAACAATGTTGTGCTACCAACTGTCAACAATGTTGTGCTTCCAACTGCGAACAATGTTGTGCTACCAAGTGTGAACAATGTTGTTCTGCCAATTGTGAACAATGTTGTTCTGCCAACTGTGAACAATTTTTTGCTGCCAACTGTGAACAATGTTGTACTGCGAGCTGTGAACAATGCTGTGCTGTCAACTGTGAACAATGTTGTGCTGTCAACGGTGAACAATGTTGTGCTGCCAACTGTGAGCAATGTTGTGCTGGATATAATAAGAAAAGGAGAAAAAACAACTTCAATGTTTGAAAAAATACCTAAGAGTACTTACGTATATCGATGGACGACAGTAGTAGTAAAACGCGGATTCTAACTCATTTTCAAAAATCCAAGATGGCCGCCTCATTTTCGAAAATCCAAGATGGCCGCCTCATTTTCAAAATTCCAAGATGGCCACCAATTCCAAAAGGGATTTTCCCTCCTGTCCCAGAAATTCCAAGATGGCGTCGAAAACTTCACAATCTATTTTTTAATATTTCGAAAAATATTAAAAATATTTGTCCACGTGTTCCAATTTTCAGAATATTTTATTTTCACGTGTTCCAAGATGGCCACCCGTCCCTCCCTTCACTCCCTACGGTCGTTCCGGTCAGGTCATTCAAGTTTTGTCTCTCCCTCCCTTCGCTACGCTTCGGTCGGGTCGTGTTCATCATGTGATATCCTGATGTCCTGTTTCCCTCTTATGTATATCACTACCTCCTCATCACTACTAGACACGTTATCTGCTAAGAGATCAAATAGTGGTTTCTGATCAGGCTTCTTCAATATATTACCCATCTTTATTATCCCGTCTCATCCCTCTTCCAGTTGGATCTGGTTCAGGTCTACTTAACAAAGGAGCGATCTCAGCTACATGACTGATCTCTGAGTAAGTATCATCTACTATCATAGAGAGCCCTATAAAACCTCCTAACTCTATCTCTTTAAACTTTATTCCAACTCTGAGTTGACGATCGCTCTTCTTCTTTCGGTTAACATTCTCATTACTTGACGTGCATTGTCCCATTTTATAAATAAATGAAACCTCCGTTTAATATGATCATAGTAGGTCCAACCTGTTGTGGAAAGACATACTACCTATTGAAGATGATAGAGAGAGAGTACAAAGAGGTTTTTGATCGCATAATCCTAATTTGTCCTACAGTTCTTTGGAATACAACTTATCTTGAGTGGAAGCATTTCCATGATCCTAATTTTATAGTTTTACCAGTCAGCCAAGACAATGTTGACCAATCATTAAAAGAGGTGGTGAGTGCCTACCAAGGGACGAACACCTTGATAATTCTCGATGATTGCGCCAGCGGTCAAGATGTTAAAAATAGAACGAGTGAGCTTGTGAAATTAGGTTTTTCAGCAAGACATTATAAGTTGTCAACGATCGTCCTAACTCAACAACTAACGTCCATAGCGAAACCGTACCGAGAGAATCTATCCAGGATAGTTACTTTTCATAATGTTAATAAAGCCGATGCAAAAATTCTTGCGGAATCCTACTTGAATGAGGTTTCTAAAGAAGAGCTCATAAAGATTATGCAAGAGTTGAAAAGCAAAGAACATGCCTGTCTAGAGATAGATTTACGATATCCTTGGGGGTATAGAGTTGTGGTATAATTAGTAAGAAAAAATATCTTACTAATAAATGGATGAAGTGTATGAAGATAAGTCTGTCGAGATTGAGCGTAAACGTTCCGAATTACTCCTCCTAGCGAGTGATGGAGAGATTGATAAAAGCGAAACGTACATTAAAAAAGCGAATGAGAAAACTATTGAGAAATTATATGCTCAGTATGAAGCTAAAAGATTAGAAGAGACTACAGAATTCATGTATGAACAATGTATCTCTAAATTCAGTGAGCTCCTTGGAGGGTTGGACGCTATAGAGAAGCCAGTGGATATGGAGAGTGAACTTAAGAGCAATCCTTATCTCAAGAAAGACCTGAAAAGCGTGATGGCTTGGATTGCTCCTCTAATTCCATTCATTGGAGTATTAACTGCAGCTATCACAGTTGGAAAACATGTGATGAATAAGCAAAAACAAGAGGAACCAAAGGAACCAGAAGAGTATTTCCCTATAATATCAAGTATCTCCTCTGTGTCAAGAATCATCATATCCTCTGTTACTAAATCACCTACAACTGTTCTCATCATCTCTTTTTTCTCAGATTCTTTTTTCTTCACAATAACTTTAAAACCATTTACAATGGGTCTAGCATTTCTTTCTAACCTCTCTAGTCTTTCTTTTTGGATACCTAAAAGAACGCATCTCCTATCCTCTTCCTCTTGTTGCTTATCCCTAGTGACTTTCCAAAAGAAGTCTAGAAACTTCTTGTCGCAAGTTCCTTTTGGGATGAAGAACTCCTCTCTAGCGAAATCATAACCGTAGTACTTTAGCAAGATGAAAAGCACGAGTTGCGAGTTGAAGAATTTTCTCCTATCCTCATGTTTTCTAAAGAGTAGCTTGTAGTACTCTTCCACTTCCTCTAGTACACTCTTGTCTATCATGTTCTTAGGAACTCCAGTGACTAGATGGTGGATTGTGTGAACGTGACAGTAGTGTTTACATAACTTCAGAGTTTTAAGAGTGTTTCTAATGTCGTTCTTTGAGGGGGTTTTTACATTATATAACTTAAGTAGATCCTCCTTTTTCAAAGTTTTTACAAATTTAGTACCTTGACTTTTTAACATAGCTCTTAGTTGAGTTATAGTCATTGAAGATCCAACGACAACATTTTCTCTAACACTATCAACCACTTCGGTGGATACACACGACTCACCCATAAATCTTTGTATAACTTCCTTGAACATATTTGTCTTGTTCTCAATCTTATCATCTTCTGATGGTTTATATCTTATGTTACCACGCTCCCACGCATTCTCATCATCCACTAGCACCATATCACTGTGCGGCTCTTTCTTCACTTTCTTCACCAAACCCATCTCCGTCTCCATCTCTCTCAGTGCTATTTTGAAAGCTTCGATATCTTCGTCCTCTTTTTGGATAGTTTCTAATTCTTCGATGTCTTCCATTTCTTATTTAACACTCTTGTGTTAAATAATTTTGCTTAGTACTGAACGCTATTGAGATTTCCTAAAGAGATAGCTAACAACGCGTCTGACAACACAAACGTTTGACATACTACATCAGCTGTAGTGACTCTCTTAGTGATCTCCAACATTATTCCGCTTTGTGTGTTTACAATCTTTTTACCGTTTCCATGTGTCGTATTGTCTTGTGTGCTCCTGAGATCGATAACCAGTGCAAACTGGTCTTTATAGAAGTTCCTAAGTGTCATCTCAGACTCACTATGCAGACCAAAAATCCTTTTTGCTTCTGAGAAGAACCTTGACTTTGGAATTCCCTGACTGAACACTGAGTTGGGGACACCTTCCACTGTGACTTTCACACTATCAATGTTTGGGTAAAGGTACTCTTCCGAGTCAGCCCTTACTTTGTTGGTGAACAGTAGCACAACACCTTTCATACTTTTCCTTGGGAGATTTATATTTTCATTCACGATAGTCTCATCTTTTCCCCACACTTTGGTGCTCATCAGAGTGACATGGTCGTAGGGTAATGCCTTCCCGTCTACGTAGAGACTTGTGATCTCACTTGCCAGATCAGCGTTCTCGATCGTCTCATACTCGAGTTCTAAGTTCTCCAGCTCGTACCCAGCGACAGCGCTCCCAGACTGTGCGATCATGATCTCACTTGCTTTCGGTAGTGTGATGGTGAATTGTAAGTTGTTGTTCATCGAGAATGGGGCGTACAACCCAGAGTCTCCTAAGATCTTATCGAGTACGATCTTCTGCTTTGTCCCATTCACACTAAAGATCAGTCCATCAGAGACTTTACTAACGTTACCACTAGCAGCTCCACTGTCGTCTTTTGAGATTAGCTTTCGGAGATTTTCACCTGCAACTCCGTACTCCATCATCTCCTCCCTCTCACTCGAGGATTTCCAGAGGTCTTTGTACACCTCAATCACACTCTCCCCACCGTTGTCGTAAACCACTTCTCCTGCCATCTTGACAGTTAACCTACTTTGCAGAAGTTTAGACAAGTTGTTCAAATACCAACTCTTCGCATTGGCGTTCTTAAAGTTAAACAAGAGATGCATACTTCCCGGAACCAGACATGAGTCAGGTTTCAACTTCGGGATGTCAATATACAGACTCTCGCCTGGACTAGCCTTGTTAGGATTCAAGGTTATTACTTGTCGAGTCCTTCGTCCTTTAATCGTCGACATCGTAGACTTCTTTGCGTTCGGTGATAGATCGTTCATTTATTATAGTATGTTTTATTCCTCTCTAGGAAGAAGTACACTAACGCCATCACAACCAATCAAAGATTTCTAGCTAGAAAACTTACCGCAGAAGCACCAGCTTTAATAATATTATAAGCTAAGTTAGCCACTCCCATCGCAAATGGTCCTAGTTTTAAGATTGCATCTTTAACCGCTCTGGCGAACGAGCCTACAGCTCTCCCTCCTTTCACTAGCATACCTCTCATTCCAACTATAACAGTCGTAACTAATGAAGCTATAGTAATCCCTAACGCAGAGGCTCCTAACCAGTTCTCCTTGAACCACTTTTTAACTTTTTGAAGTCTAGATATGTCTTTCTCCTGTTCTATACGAGTCTCCTCTCTAGCTCTTTGATCCTCGAGTGTGTCGGCTATCTCATCATAGTCAGAGGACTCTTGGAAAAGTGTCTTAGCAGTATCCAAGTCACTATCTTTAATCCTCTCCCTACTAGACTCACCTCGCGCTCTGAAGTCGTCAGCTGTGATCTGGATAGCTCCCCTATTCCCAACCCTAGACTCTGATAAGATTGTGTCAGAAGGATTTAACACTCCATTAACTACTGTTTTGTCCTGCTCGCTAAGTCTCTCCACCACATCAGGTGATAGTCTAGTTCCCCTCACATCGATCAAAGGGATCTCTTCCATGTTTGTGGATTCACTAAGAAGCTCTTCGAACTGTCTCACTGCTACCTCATTCCTTTTAGCTGTGTTCGTCTCCCAGTGGTCTACGTTCCTATTGAGTACTATGTTGTCTACTGTGGACAACTCACCATTTTTCAGTCTAACTTTGAATAAGACTTTTCCATCTCTAACGCTTGTCCTTCTCCTAAGTTCTATTGTACTCTCGGAGAAAGGGTTCAACCTATCCCTCGTCTCTCCCTTCGCTCCACTCCGGTCGAGTCGATCCTGTACGAACTTGTCTAACTGTACCATCACGTCATTCCTAATAGGTACGTCGAGAAGGGATTCAACGTATGTAATCTTTTCGGTGACTAATGGATCAAGATCTTCTAGTAACCTCGACCTAAGATCTTCAAGAGTCTCAATGAGATCGTCTGTATCTAAGTTGTCGTACTCTGGAAACCTATTTTCCATCTCATTCCAATCTTCAGCGTCTTCCATTTATTTATAAAAAAAATTATTTTTTTTTAAAAATTATTTTTTTAGATTTTTTTTTATAGACTTTTTATCTCACTATCTGGTATCCATGAGTTGTGTTTGTTATCATACCCAGCCCACTTCACTAAGACCATCTTTTTCTTTCTCTTCAAAATCTTCTCCACGCGATAAGTTGCGTCTTCTGTCTTCTCTACAGCGGACAACTCCTCCTCGTAGAACTTCCCAATGATCTCTTCACCCTCGATGTCGTCAAGAGTGTAGACGTTTGGGTCTCCACGAGTCACCTTACTCACAGAGAATAGTTCCTCTGTAAAATTTGCCTCATACCCTTTAGCGAAAGTACTTTTGTACTTGCTAATTCTAACCTTGTCCCCCACCTTAAACTTTGGTAGTGGAAAACCACCGAGTGCATCTCCAAAAAGTGTCGTCCACACCTGGTTCTCAACCTTTGGTGTTACATCCACTGGTTTCATCAGTATAGAACTATGCTTCGTGTTGTTATAGTTTTTCACGAGATCGTCCAGAACGTCTATCCATCTATAAGTTCCCTTACTGTAGAAATATTTCCACATGCTAGTCTTTAGAGTCCTATTAAACCTCTCAACCACAGCCGCTTTCTTATCTGACTTTGTAGAGAAATACTCTACGTCATGCTTTGCTAAGAGAGTTTTCACACCAACATTATAGAACTCTAGTCCATCGTCAAACTGCGCTAGCTTTGGATACATCCCAAACCTCATATGAAATTGTCGTAGAAGCTCACCAACAGCCTTCGTCATGTTTTTCGTATCTTTTCTGTACACGGGAATGACGAAAGCGTAGCGGCTGAGAATCTCTATAGATGTTAGTATCCAATAGTATCCACCATTCTTACCTTTGTACTTCCCCATATCAACAAGATCGAGTTGAACTTGCTCTCCCAGATAAGAGACCCATGTCTTTCTAAAGTCATGACGTCTAACCACACGTTTGTATCGAGTGTAGGTGTCCTGAGTTTCTAACCACTCTTTCACAGATTTCCTACTTACGTGAAGACCCTCCTTTTTAGCTTTTCGATAGAGTCTCTCCATACTTTGATATCCAGTCACAGGATCGTAGTACAAACCTCTGAGACCTTGCTCTATCACTACATCATTGTCCATCTTTTATGATGTAAACATCAAACAAGACAGAGCCTACATCTTTCACATAATCTATGTTTGTCTCTATGTGGAAAGTTAGACTGCTATATATACCGCTAAAAATAGGAACCCGACTTTCAACGTCTGAATACCTTGTCACGCTATCATTCAACGCCGACTCTGTTGTCATGGGTAAGACAGCAACTAAACCACTCCTTTTACCTTTCGTATTTATACTTTCGTCCACGAGGGTATCACAATGAAGCTCTACGAATCTCAACCCTCTACAAATATTTACCTTATTTGGACTGGTCTTCATCTTGGTTATGAGAGTGTCTGGTTCAAAACCAAGTAATTCTCCCAGTTTATACAGTTTGATAGGAGATGAGGTGGTTATTGTACACGTGGAATTGTAAGAGTTCCTTTTTAATAATATTCCAAAAAATCTTTGAAATCCCAATAACCTTCTTCTAGAATGTGTTTGGTTGAACCAACTTGAACAGTGTCATTATATCCAATGTAAACGTTCTTGTAATTCCAGAATATAGACATGTTCTTCACGAGTAAAGTACTACCCTCTGGTATAGATATACTTTTGTCAAAAGTAATAGTATTCTCCTTACCTTCTATAAATACAGTTAGTTTCTTCATTTATTATAAGAATAAATGGAGGATAAATACTACAGTGCAGTCCGTAAGGCAAAGTCAGATTTACTGAAGAGATACCCTCACGCCACGTTGAGTAAGTTTGAGTTTGATCCAGTCCAATCAGAAAATGGTGACGTGGTAAGAGTGGATGTATACTTCCGGAACAATGACATACTCTCCACTGATATCACCAGCACCACGTTCAAGAACGATAAGAGTATGTGGAAGTGGCTTCATAATAACACTCCCTTCCCTAAGATTTGGTGGAGTGGAGGGTCAGTTCCAAAGTTACTTTTGACAGACAAGGTTAATTACGACAACACATTTAAAAGATTTCCACCCTATGTGTTCAACTACCAAGTGAATAACTTTTCAATCTATATTGATGATCAGAACTTCTTCAAGTCTAATCTACCTAAGATTGTAATTGACACGAAGAAGCGTTTTCAAGATGGTCCGGACGGGGACAATATAAACACGGTGTGGACTCTATCAAAAAGCTACTATCAAGCGATAGCCTCCATGTATATTGCAACATATAAGTCCGGCGTCTCGTTGCAAAACCTAACCCCAAACTCTGAGATTCCTAAACAGATCACAAGTCTTATGAGATTCCATGTGTACTTTACCATGCGAAGGATAATGTTCCGACTTGACAAAGGAGACATCGCAGACATCATTAGACTATACATTTCAGACTATAGAACCTTAAAAAACAATCTTCCCCTGAGCGGACCTTGGGTTAATCATATCAAAGATATCCAAGGAGATTACAAGAGATATTGTCCAAGAGTCTCAAACGGGATAACTGAGTTAGGTCAGGAATTATTGAACCAGTCCATCGAGGTTTACATGTACGCGATACTAGGTGCTCAAGCGAAGTCGCGACAAACCATTGTAGGTAGCAGAGCGAGCGCAAGAGAGGTTCAACAAGTTTTTAGAGACATTGTCGAAGATGCAGTTGTTCAGTACTCACCCTCTGTATGGATTAATCTTATGAATAAGGCTATAAAAGACACTTATGTTAAGTTAGACATGGCGGTGACTCCTAACACCTGGTTGATACCAAGGAGTATGATCCTATTGAAAAAACCGGTCCCAGGGTATAACAACCTTTTGAGAGAGAGTACTGAGAGTGGAATGAGTTTTGGGTACAACACCAAGTTGAACTTCCATGACTCAGCGAAGGAAGAGAAGAGCACAGCGAAGGAAGAGAAGAAACTCATAGAGAAATCTCCTAATCTTTTTGTCATGGGAACTGCTGCTATGGTTGGAATTATGGTGAGCAAGTTCATATTATAAATGAGTATACACTTTGGAAATGTAGAATCAAAAGAAGTGGAGAAACAGGATAAGTCAAGAAGAGTCTTGTTTAACATAAATGTGACTAAAGCAAATGATAATGATAGCACGCTCTTTCACAGATTAGATGGAAATTTAAATTATAATAGACTCAAGGTCGTGAGAGACGGTGACTCCTACTTTCACCAGGATGTATACAGAAAATCTCCTATCAAGTATGGTACGACTGGAGATTTCGCTGTCTCCAGCGTTGATACGCTAAGAGCTAAACAAACGATGTTTTTTGAATGTCCGAGACTCGTCGAGGTAAACGTGAGTATATTCGTGGTGATTAAGATGCTACTCCCACCAACGACGGGAAAATGGGCGTATATCGTTGGAAACGATGATGGTAATTATGACAAGTTTATTGGTATTAGAAGTAGTTCTAACAACCAGCTATCGTACGGTGGTGGATGGCCAGCTGTAGAGTACAATTGTACATACCCGAGTGGTATCTTGAGAACAGAAAAACATATAATCTCAGCTCACTGGATGATGACGGGGAGTCATGTGAGAGTGAATAATATAACCTCTACCGATAGTGAGTTTGAGGCAAATTTTAAAAGTAACGGATCTCAGTACTCTACTATTTTCAAGAATGATAGAAATCTGACGAGGGGCTCTAGTATTTCTAAGACTTTCACAGGATGTATATATGGTTTGAAAATAGTGAAAGGACTATTGGAACCAAAGGATATTAGTAAAATAAACAAAGAAATGATGAAAGAGTACAACGTGGGTGGTACTACTCTACAAGCACCTCCTAAGAAAGATACACCACCACCTCAAGCACCTGCATTTGCATTTTTAAAATGAGTATATAATAAATGAATAGTACAAGTCTCTTTCTAGAAGTATTCCCGTTCACTCAAGAAACGGATCAAATTATCCTGTACACCACTTGTGGAACTGTCGCTCTGCTAGCCTTGCAAGTATTTCACCAAGTAGCTAAGCGAGTAATGAGGAAGATAGTGACAGAGCGCGCTCTGAAACGTGAAATAAAGGAAGCTTTACAAGAAGTTAAGGTTGATGTAGAAGTGTAATAAATGAACGTATTACTTTTGCTTATTTTAATTACAAGTGTGTTGAGTTATCCAACCAGCGCACCGAGAAATGATGAAATGAGTAAGACAAACAAAATCTTACTCATTATTTGGTGGTGTTATCTTATTGTTGATCTTCATTGGTGTGGTGTTGAATTTTGTTAAAACACATGTTATTTGCAGTTTAATATCTACACCTATCATTATTCTGATCATGTGGTGTTTGAGAATGTTTTATCACATTGGATAACTATATTTTTGAAAAATATAGTTAATGATAAATGAACGTATTACTTTTGTTGTTTTTAATTACAAGTGTGTCGAGCATCTCAACTGACCGGAGCGCAGCGAAGGAAGGGACTGAAGGAAGGGACCACCCACCGGAACAAATGGATACAGTTATTATCAGTTTAGTTGTAGCGAATATCGTGTTCACTGTATTCTCGGTATCATTTAGTCTTCTCATTATTTACAAGATTTCTCTTGTTCAGTGAAATTATTTTCCAAACCCTTAGGTTTTGGAAAATTACTTGAATGGATTGTCAGGGACAAACTTCATCTTCTGAGCGTACTTCACAGCGAGAGTACCAGCTGCGATGGCGACGGCAAATTTCAATGTTCCTTCGATGGTGTCTGGAGCCCCAAGTGACTTTCCAAACGCTTTCTTTGAGATCATGCTTACACCAACTCCAGCTGCGGTGTAGAGTAAGGTGTCGTACAATTCGTTCTTAACATCTGTCATCCTTTATTATATACTAATCAAATGACTCTAGTTTCGTAGGAGTTTTCTTAGCGGTCACTTGATCCCTCCCTTCAGCTCGTACCTCACTTCCGGTCGGGTCGACTGGTTTCTTGAAGAAGAAAAAATATCCAACGGCTGATATAGTACCAAGTACACCAAGGACGAGTGTATAGTTAACACCACCATGCACCACTCTCTTCAGTACTCTCACGAGCCTCCTTCTTCTTCTCCTTAGCTGCTTTGCTTATAGCAGCGAGTCTTTTGCCTTGTTCAACTTTTCTAGGATCTTTAATCTTTACAGGATCACTGCTAGTTATCTGCGGGTTACTCATTTATTAATACAAGTAAATTTCAAGCAAAATAGTTTTGTTTACATTTTGCTTAGAAGTTGCTTAGAATTTTTTCAAGCAGATTTCAAGCAAATCTAAACAGATTTAAAGTTGCTTAGAATTTTTTCAAGTTAATAGTAGTACACTAGAGCGATAACAATAGTTTTCAAACAAACTCTCCTCAAGAAACTCAATAACTGACGTCTATCACTCTCTAGTCTTAGTCTTTCAGTCAACTCTATAATCTCTTGGTTCAACTTCTCTATGTCATTCATTTATTATAAGTGTTAGCTTGTTATAAATCGAGATTGGAAACGGTTTAAAGAATTAGACATGTATATAAACCAATGGAACTGCTGACGAGAGAGATACTAGAAGAAGTCATGTATGACGATGAAGACAATAGTTGTTATATCACAGAGCATGTCAACGAGGTAACAAACTTCTTATGTAACTACTGTGATGAAGATGAAGAAGACAATAACATAGAGCAGTTCTACGAGAGTCATATTAATGATGAGCGACGAGTGACGGTAAGCATCCTAATGAACTTGGTAGAAGAGTGGAGTGAAGGATTGTGTACCACAAATATGATAGTATCGTTCCTCATTCATTATATGGAAAGTGACGAGTTCATGCAGGATGTCGAGAACTTTTTCTTTTGAGCTCTATAAATCTTTATTTCATCATATAAAATAAAGATATGTCGTCAATGATGTTTGGAGGAGTCTTTAATGCGTTCGCATTCGCGGGTGCTGGCTTCCTATTCAAGAGTATAGATAGCAATGGCTACGGCGAGGAGATGGCGAGACATAATCTTGCTGTTGAGAAACTAGCGAGAGACAGGGAGATATGGAATGAGAATGAGATAAACCGGCGAAACAAGGTGCAGGAGCTCAGACAGGAGTTGTCAGACGCGAACAAAAGTATTAATGAGACGAACGCTGCGCTTGACAACCTGAGACAGACGTTCAGAACCGAACCGGTGTTGCGAGACTACTACAAACCATCGTCTGAGATGCAAGACTACATGATAGCGGTGGAGGGAGTTGCGGTGGGATGGGTTGGATACAAATTGATAAACTATTTAAGGAAATAGTATATATAATAAACAATCATGTCAGTTCAAATCACAAGTCTCAGTCAGTTCGATGCCAAGAAATTGCGGTTCAAAACCGAGGAGGTTAGCTTCAAAGGTGGATCGTTCACCAGGTTAAACATCAAGATCAAGTACGAGGATGGAACAACAGGACCTCTGCTGTTATCTACTGAAACATTCTTCTCTCATGGAGTCTGTAAGGGAAAGGATGGAAACCACTTTCTAGTGGTTGATCTAGAGGGTCAGGATGAATTCGCAGACGTTGTGAACCAATTGGTTAAAAGGTGTGATAAAAAGTTTGATGAACACACTTTGAGTAGTCCAATTAAGAATGATGTTTTGTTCTTGAAAGTGAATGAGAACACTAAGTTCTATACAGAGGATAGTGAGGAAAAGGAAATGAAAGATCTGATCAAAAAGAAGATAGATGTTGTAGCAGTTCTCAAGTTTGATAATGTTTATATTGGAAAAAATTATGCTACTCTACAGATAAAACCTTACAATATGTTAGTAAAGGAAGCAGCTCCGTATGTGAAGAAAGAAGAGGAAGAGATTGTTTGTCTGGTGGGAAAAATGAAAATTGGAAAAGTAGTTGAGAAGAAGAAGAAGGAGGTTGAGAGTGAGAGCGATGATGAATAGATTAAGGATGTTTTCTAATCTCAAATCGAGATTAGAAACGGTTTAAAGGATTGGGATATGTAATAAACAATGACAACAGTAATATTTAGTCCGATGATCTACAATTATTATTATAGCACGATGTCACTCAAAATATCAGCACCGAATCTTATATTCAAAGATTGTTGGTCGCTTGGATTTAAAAATAGGTTTGGACTGTGGACTATTGGTTTAAGATTATCTAAAAGTGATTTACAAAAACTTGATAAAATTGTAGAAACAAGTTTACTTCATTTAAAAAAAAATTCATAGTGCAGTCAAAGGATTTAAGACTTTAGCATACAAAGACATTGTTTACATGAAACTAAACAATACAGTAGGATTTAACACGTCTATGAGAAAGTTTGATATTGACACTGCTGAAGTTAAAGTAAAAGGTATATATATTGATACTAACCGAATCGCTTATTTACAATTAATATTAGTTAATATCAAAATCATTTAAAAGAATTAAGTACATTAATAAAGATGTTTTATACAATCAAAGAATTACAAAAGATCTCAAAAGAATATAAAATAAAAATAGGTTCTAATACGAAGAAGTCAAACTACTTGAAACTACTCGGGTTAGAGTCAGAAGAACCAACGAGATTCAGTCATTGTAAAAAGAAAAAGTTAGCACAAAAAATAGTAATGACAAATAACACCACTGGAGAAGAAACAGTGTTTGATAGTATCTTTAAAACCGCTAACCATTTTGGTTTGTTCGCAGGCTCAATCACCTGGAAGATCAAGAAACAGCGTGGATTGTGTAGAGACGGGGTAGTCTATACGTTTAGGAGAGAACAACAAGAGTGAGTCATGAAAAGAAATCAATTCTATTTAGAATTGATTTTCTATTTAAAGAAATAAAATCTCATATAATAAAGAGAGATGAGGAAGACGAAGATAACTCTGAGCGATGTCTCAGATTGGATGGAACAAATAGACATATCCATTAAGAAGGCTCCAACTCCAACTCCAGTTCAGAGGATTCCTAGACGAACTCAGAAGGTCTCTAAACCAGCTCAGCAGACTCCTAAACCAACCTCATATAAGACCAAAACAACTCTGGACAGTGTTTCAGATTGGATGAAACAAATAAAGAATAAGGCGAATGAGTGGTATGATTATTTTTTCAAACAAAAATTAGAGATATTGAATACCGAGACAGCTCTACGTGGATTCTCAGAGACGTTCACAATACTAGCATCCGCAAAAGTAGACCCAAAGGTATTCTTAGCAGACACAAAAGTGTTGATACAAAATCTTTGGAAAGATGAGGTACAGAAGAAGAAGGGAGTAAAAACAAAATTCATCCTAGAGTGTGTTATGGTAAGAACCGCTGACGATGGAGATGTAGAGTCTATAGCATTGTTTCACTCTCTGACAGAGATAGTACTACCTGGAACTGACATGGATGAGATCTACAACACGATGGTGGGGAAGATCTTGGAGAGCTTCGCTACCTATTTGAAAAGAGGAAGTAATTGGAGACTACAGCGCGTGGTGAAGTTAAACATACACACTGACACATACGAACCGCTAAAAGGATCGTCTTATATTCCAACTCCATCAGCGTTGATTAAAAAGAAAGCCATAGTCAACGTTCAAAACAAGGAAGATGATGAGTGTTTTAGATGGTCTATGACTGTTGCGATGATGAAGGAGTGTGTAAACCAGGAGAGACTCAGTAAAAAACTTAAGGAGTTCTCCAAGACACTTGACTGGACTGGAATTACATTCCCAACACCGCTGAAAGAGATAAAGACGTTCTCCAAGAACAACAATGTATTTGTAAACGTCTTCGGCTGTGAGGATGGAGAAGTCTACCCACTTCTTATTCAAGGAAATTCTAGAGACACTATAAACTTGTTGTACATGACAGAAGAAAGTGAAGAAGGTGAAGTAAATGCACATTACACTTGGATTAAAAATATGAGTAGGTTACTGTCTGCGAAAATTAACAAACACAAAGGAGAGAGACACTTTTGCTATCGGTGTATGAATAGTTTCAAGACCATCGAGAGTCTCAAGAAACACGAGGAGTATTGTTCAAACGTAGACAGTATAAAAACAAAAATGCCAAAGGAAGGTAGCACTTTGAAATTTGAAAATATCTACAAAACACAAGACGTGCCTTTTGTGATATACGCAGACTTTGAATCTTTCATAGAACCAATAGAGGGACATGAAGGAAACTCTAACGAGAGTTACACAACAGCTTACCAACATCATACTCCATCAGGATTTTGCTTCCATCTTAAGTGTTTCGATGACAACCTTCATTGGGAGTCACCATACATCTACACAAAGACAAAACCTGAAGAGAACATAGGTGAAAAGTTTGTGTTAGAGTTAGAGAAGACCGTTAAAAACATATACGAGAAATTCAAGGTCGCAAAACCAATGATCTACGGACTGAAGGAGAAGAAGATCTTCGAAAGTAGTGAGGTGTGTTGGTTGTGTGAGGTGGGTTTTGGTGAAAAAGACAAAGTTAGAGATCACTGCCACTTGACGGGAAAGTTTAGAGGTGCTGCACACAACTCGTGTAATCTCAAGTACAAACTACCAGAATTTATCCCCGTTATTTTTCATAACTTGTCTGGATACGACGCTCACCTATTCGTTAAGAGTTTAGGAGTGACAGAAGGCGAAGTGAAGTGTATTCCCAACAACGAGGAGAAGTACATCTCCTTCAGCAAAATTATTATAGTGGATAACTACACTGACAAGAAAGGTAAGGAGAAGAACATCACTAGAGAGATTAGGTTTCTAGATAGTTTTAAGTTCATGGCTACTAGTCTCGACAAACTGGTGAGCTACTTGGAGAAGGAGCAGTTGGTCTCCACCAGGAAAGTCTTTGGTGATGGGTTAGATCTCATCTCTAGGAAGGGAGTGTACCCCTACGAGCACATGGACTGTCTGGAGAAATTCAGAGAGACGTCACTACCATCAAAGGATAAGTTCTACTCAAGACTTACAGACACTAAAGTGACTGACGCTGACTACGCACACGCAAAGTCGATGTGGGAGTTGTTTAGGATGGAAAACATGAAGGACTATCACGACCTGTATTTAAAAACGGACGTGATGCTTCTAGAGGACGTCTTTGAGAACTTTAGGCAAGTTTGTAAGAAGAACTATGGACTAGACCCAGCATTCTACTACACTTCTCCTGGATTGTCGTGGGATGCACTACTTAAGATAACAAAGGTAAAGTTAGACATAATAAGTGACTACGACATGTTCTTGATGATTGAGAAAGGAATTAGAGGTGGAGTTTGTGCTATCCCGAAAAGGTTTGCGAAAGCTAACAACAAGTATATGGACTATGTTAAAAACTCAGAGCATACGGGAGATAGTATGTTCGACAAGACAAAGGATAGTGTGTACTTACCTTACCTAGATGCGAATAACTTGTATGGGTGTGCGATGAGTATGGATCTACCAACGAGTGACTTTGAATGGATGGATGAAGATGATCTGGAGAACTGGGAAGACATGCCATGTATTCTAGAAGTGGACTTGGAGTACCCATCCGAGTTGCATGATCTCCACAACGACTACCCTTTAGCTCCCGAGAGACTAATTATTGGAAAAGTGGAGAAGTTAGTTCCAAACTTAATGAACAAGAAGAACTACGTTCTCCACAAGAAGAATCTCGAGTTGTACTTGAGGTTGGGGTTGAAGCTGACTAAAATTCACAGAGGAATTACATTTGAAGAGTCAGCCTGGATGAAGGAGTACATCATGCTCAACACCAAGTTGAGAATAGCGACAAAGAATATTTTTGAGCAGGATTTCTTCAAGCTAATGAACAATAGTGTTTTTGGAAAGACAATGGAGAACGTTAGGAATAGGGTGGATATCAAACTGGTGACAACTGAAGACAAAATGAGGAAGTTGGTGTCAAAACCAAACTTTCATCGTAGGACAATATTTGATGAGAACTTAATAGCCATACATATGAAGAGGACTAGTGTAGAACTTAACAAGCCGGTTTACTTAGGGATGAGCATCTTGGATCTGAGTAAGACAGTGATGACTGAGTTCCACTACGACTACATCAAACCAAAATATGGAGATAGAGCTAGTCTACTCTTCACAGATACGGACTCCTTGATGTACGAAATACATACAGAAGACTTCTACAAGGACATCAGCAAAGACGTAGCCACTAGATTTGACACCTCAGCTTACGGTGAGGATCACCCCTCATGTATCCCAGTTGGACTTAACAAAAAAGTCTTAGGTATGATGAAAGACGAAAACTTTGGTGAACAAGTCTTAAAATTTATAGGATTAAGACCAAAACTGTACGCATACGAGACATTAAGGAGAAAAGAGAAAAAGTGTAAAGGTGTTAAGAAAAATGTAGTGAAGAACTCGCTATCCATTGAGGACTACGAGGAGTGTTTGTTCACTGAGAAACCAGTGATGAAAAGTATGAATACCTTCAGAAGTAGGTTGCATGAGATATACACGGAGACTGTGAACAAGATAGCCCTAAGCAGTAACGACGACAAGCGGTATATTCTACCGGACAGGATCAGAACTTTAGCGTTGGGACACAAAGATATCAAACCAGTGACCATCTTGGAAATTATATAGAAAGCGGCGGCCATCTTGGAATTTCTAGGACATGGGGAAAATCCAGTGAACTCTAATAAGGACTGGAACGATAACTCGGGGTTGAATTTTGAAGCCAGTCATGGAGGCTGACATGTAGGTATGCCCTAGTCCTTTTTTAGTTGACCGTGCGATAAAGAAATTAAAAATTTGATGAAATATAGGTTGTAAAAAACAACATTATGGCAAAAAACTAAAATAATATCACACTATTTCAAGTTTAGATTTATTGCTAGTTCATAGTATGTAATTTCAATGGTGAAATAGCCAGTAAAAGCAAGAAATATAGGAAAGATTAACCCACAAACAAATGTAAATAATGCAAGGTCACAACTTCTTTTTTGATCAAGAATAATTTGGGGAAAAAACATCGAGATTCACATTGACACATTTTCAAACTGAAAGACATTTTAGAGGAACAATAACAGAAGAGCATTGTCAAATATCTGTTGTGAAAAACGCAGAGAAAATGTGTTTTACTTTTACATAAACTGAGGTAGTTACTGGAGGTACTGAGTTATTTTTCGTGTCGTCAAAGATTGGATTTAGCAATAACACACACAAAAAGTAACCTTAAATTGTGTTTTGATATTTATCTTAATAAATCATTGTCATAAAAGTCTTCAAAAGTTCAAAAGACAGCAAAGAAAATCAAGAGAAACCTGTATTTTTTCAAATTTCGGTGCATATTTCCCCGTTTGTTTGAAGGATATTTTATTTGTTAAGCCACATCCATCGCTAGAAATTCTTGAAAAGAAAGCTCAACCAACGTATCGCATTTTTCCCTTTTAAAAAGCAACTGGGAAACAGCCTAGCTCCAAAAAAGTTGAACATTTTCCGTTCAGCAATCCTACCGCTCCTACGATTATTTCCTGGCCACTGCCGTTTCGTGCACTACACGCAAATTAACACGCGTGTTTTATACCTACAACGTCGCCGAGTGGCTGTTTCGTACACTACACGCGGTCAACACGCGTGTTTTATACCTACATGTCAGCCCCCATGGCGGGAATTTTGGCTTCATCCAATCATACGGCCGGGTTAATGGAGTTAGCGTTCCAGTCTTTATAGAGTTCACTGGGAAAATCCCTTTTAAAATTGGCGGCCATCTTGGAATTACTGGGGCAGGAGGGAAAATCCCTTTTGGAACATGTGGACAAATATTTTTAATATTCTGAAAATTGGAACACGTGGACAAATATTTTTAATATTTTTCGAAATATTAAAAATATAATTTTTGAAAATTGGACGCCTGGATGAATGTGGCGGCCATCTTGGATTTTTTTTTTTGAAAATGTGACGGCCATCTTGGATTTTTTGAAAATGTGGCGGCCATCTTGGATTTTCGAAAATGTGGCGGCCATCTTGGATTTTCGAAAATGAGTTAGAATCCGCCTTTTACTACTACTGACGACGTTTCGGACGATGTGTCCTCCTTCAGGTCAGAAGAAGTCACATCGTCCGAAACGTCGTCAATTAAGTATTTTTCGACACATTGAAGTTCTCTTATTTCTCCTTTTCCTATTATATCCAGTTCTTTTGAGAACTTAGAAGCTTTCTTATTTATTCTTAACAATAATACAATAATATTTATGGATGCTAGTATCAATGGGGGTCTTCTTTCCTAACAAATTATATACAACATTGTTCACAGTTGGCAGCACAACATTGTTCACAGTTAGCAGTACAACATTGAATGTTCTACTGCCAACTGTGAACAATGTTGCAATGTTGTGCTGCCAACTGTGAACAATATTGTACTGCCAATTGTGAATAATGTTGTACTTTTAACTGTTAACAATGTTGTACTGCCAACTGTGAACAATGTTGTGCTGCCAACTGTGAACAATGTTGTACTGCCTACTGTCTTGTGCTGCCAATTGTGAACAATGTTGTGCTGTCAAGTGTGAAAAATGTTGTACTGCCAACTGTGAACAATGTTGTGCTGTCAACTGTGAACAATATTGTACTGCCAACTGTGAATAATGTTGTGCTGCCAACTGTGAATAATGTTGTGCTGCCAACTGTGAACAATGTTGTGCTGCCAACTGTGAACAATGTTATCATGCTGCACCTTGTGAACAATGTTGTACTGCGAACTGTGAACAATATGTTGTGCTGTACCTCCTGAACAATGTTGTCAACAAGGATGTTCATTCGTGATAACATTGTTGTACACCATGGCTCAGCCATCAATACTGTTACAATTTGTTAACAAGGTTGAGCAACGATGATAACAATAGCGAACATGCTTGCATGTTCTAACGTTGAAGAACATTGTTGAAACAATGCTCAACAGCTCCTACAGCCCTGAATTGAATAATAAAATTTTTTTTATCTTAGGTTCCTGCTTTATTAACCATTTCGTACATTTTATTTAGATTTTTAGGCAAAGCGGCAATATTACTATACCTTTCAAAGGTAAATTTAAATGATAAATTAATAGCATCGAGAAACTTACAGTAAGCCAGAAACGATATGGACAATACCAGCTCAGCTATACTAACTGGTTAAAAATGAGCTATTAATTGTAATTTCAAAAAGTATTAATACTTAATCTTACTATAAAGAAACTATACACTGCACTAGAATCCATGCGGACAAGGAAAAGAAATCGTTTATTACAATTGACTTTTAATGGTTGTAATCCTTTATTTAAGATCGTCCTTGGCTAATTTTTGACATTTGTGTTGGATTGACCATTTCTCAGATAAAACATCTTTGAGAAGCTAAGAAAAGTTTGAACATTTTATTAACCTCATCCACTGATGTTAAGATTGGTGGGAAAATCGCCATCAGTGCACATTTAATTTGAGTCTGGTTGGTGAAAAATCTTTCAACAAAGCCAATCTTGCTATGTGTGTACACTAATTGGAATGATGCTATTAAAGGGGAACTGTAGTAAAAAAAACAAATAATATTTAAATCAAAGAGCAAGACCCTCATGTTTTATGGAAATGTTAATAATTTGACGATATCTGCTCTTTTACTCGGCAATTAACGTTTTCATTCTCATATTTTATGCTTCTGGATGTCGCCATACAGGTGTTAGAGTTTGCTCGACGGCTAAATCTTAATATATAGCGGATAAATTGCATCAACTTTGAGCCATCCAGAAAACTGTAAAATGGCGGCGTCCAGAAGCATAAAATACGCGAATGAAGTACAATTAAAAAATCGTTATTTCTCGAATTCAAGAACAAATACCGTAAAACTATTAGCAATAACATTGCTAAATATTATACTTAAAGAGTGAGTGTCAGGGTAGTGCTTTGCGCGCTTGTGTTTTTGTTTTCATACGAATTGATTGCAGTGCATCGCATCGTTAGAACAATAATTTGCATGTGACTCTAGATTTCAACTCTAGATTTATTTGGAAATGTTGAAATTGGAGTCCGATCCTGACTTCGGGGCGTTATGAAGTTAATGTTCAAGACGATTTGAACAGTTTGTGAACCACTGTGGGCCGCGCGCAACGCCGTTTCTGACGAACAAGCTAGCCCGGATGGCTTTAGTTCCTGAATCTTTGCAAATTCAAATGAACAAACCATCAGAAGAAACAAAATATATTTCTTTACTAGTCACTCATCAAACACTTCCATTCGCAAACTTATTCGCGCTGTTTCAGCAGCATAACCCGGCCTTCTACGCTTCGGAGGCGAAGCGCTCGTAGCAGCTTCTATGTATCGAAAAGATTACTATAATGAATGATCAATTTTACGAAAAATATCACAATAATTGATCACTCAGGTATATTTACTTCTTAGAAAACTTGAAAATGGATAATTTATAAGAAGGATTGATCAAATATCGACGGATTCGTTTGTGAACTGAAATAGGCGTCCCATAAAATGGCCGCCAAGAAGAAAACAAGCGCGCAAAGCACTACCCTGACACTCACTCTTTAAATACCTTTTATTCAAAAGTAATTAATTTTTTGACTGCAGTTCCTTTTAAATTACATATGGAGGGAGAACATTTGCTTAAGCTTGCAGTTGGTATAAGTCTTAAATGTATGTCCTATAAATTAATAAGCGTCACCATATTCGTGCCAATAAATGAATATGTTTTGATTTGGTCTTAAGAATTTTGCTATTATGAATGTTTTCATGCTTTGCACTTGTCATTTAATCCAAAAATACTTTATGTAATCCAAAAATACTTTTCATCACAGGTATCGTAGAAAAACCTAAAACAGTTGGACAAGATGGAGGTGAACTGTTGCTAGACGATGTTTCTTTAACTATACCTCATCACAGCTTGGAAGATAAAGTAAATATGAAAGTCACCCTTGAGGATCCAATGCCTTATCAGTCCCTCCTCCACGATTCAGGTTTGAAAATCGGCGAGGTTCAGATCAACCACATCATTAAACTGGAGCCAGCTGGTGTGGTGTTTGACCCCCCAGCATCTATACGGGTTAAAATTATACCAAGGGGAAACTATTTGTTTATTCTTCACGGAATACGAAATGTTGATGGCTTCATCGAATGGGAAGATGTTACGAACGAAGTGTTGGTCGATAAGCATGGTAAATATGCGTGCAATGTTACTATGGTAATAAAAACATTTTGTCGTTATGCCACCGTCAGATCAAGATTAAATATACCTGGAAGAATCCTCGATTCGTTGAATTGCAAATTCGAAACCCGTTCTGTTGCACTTTTCAAGCGACCTGAACTTTTTCAACAATGTTTCGACACACGTGTAGTATTCATGACTGATCAAGTTTTCAAGACAGCTTACGAATCGTCGCAAGCGCATGATCTCATCAGCAATGCAGGTTATTGGAAATGCGACAGTGGCAGTGTCAAGAAGGTTTACACCAACAGAGTTCTTGATATTCACTGTGAGGTCTTTGAGACAGACAAACAGTTGAAGACGAGTTTCCCAATCAGTTCATCAAGACTTAATCAGATAGGCGACGTTTTCGATGAATTCAGCAATGTTGAAAAGCCAAGGATCGCCAAGGGTTGTTTTGTCATCACTCAAAAGCAAAAAGGAGTAGAAAAACAACTTTGGACTTTACGATTTTGGGACGTAAGTACATTTTCTGTTATTTTTTACTCTTGTGATTTTAAAATTTCTGTTATTTTTTACTCTTGAATAAGGAATACTTATTTGTTGTTATATCTTTATGCTGTTATATCTTCTTTAAATATTTTAAAAATACAATAAACTCGGTTTTCCTTTTGACCGTTCCTTCTTTTTACCTATACTTTGTTCCTCTGAAGGTGATAATTGAATTATTGTTATACATATTTTATATATTTTAATTTTAATTGTTTCGCCTGCAATAATATATAAAAATAACAATATAACAAAAACAAAAACACGATTTACAGAACAAAAATACAGCAGGAGAATCGGATTCTAAATAAAAGAAACCTTTAGTAAACCTTTGAATTTTTGGACGCAAGTAAAATGAAGTTTGATAAAAAAGAAATTATTTTTTATGTTTATATAATTCTGATGTGTAAACACGTGGTCTGTTGTGAGACTTGAGAAAAGCGTAACAAAAGTAAAGTCTCAAGCATTTATATCACGGCTTATTATATACATGACAAAATTATTGCATTCTGCTATTGGTCGAGAGGAGTTCG
Source organism: Chrysogorgia sp. JL179-B06 (assembly GCA_035772405.1). NCBI lineage: Eukaryota > Metazoa > Cnidaria > Anthozoa > Scleralcyonacea > Chrysogorgiidae > Chrysogorgia > Chrysogorgia sp. JL179-B06. Next base: position 925,761 of record JAYKKM010000391.1, read on the forward strand.
ATTATTTCGTTAATTATATCCCTTCTATAATAGCTCGCAAATGCCACAATCTTATTGGTTATTTTATTAATCATTAATCGCACCCTTTGGGTGCTGTAATCACACCTTAAGCTACCAATGAAAACTAGGCTAGCTATCACAATTGGCCAATCACAATTCAGTATACAAGGTATAGGTGTTTGGTGCGCTTTTTCAAAAATAAAGGGAAATGTAGGTTTTGGATAAACCAAATTATATTTGACCTAAATAAAAACAAGCAATGCTAAAAGCAACCAAAACAAGCAATGTCAAAAATATTTTCCTCTTACCGAACGAGAAAAATTACCCATGCCAAGTCAGTGAAGCTGTAATACACGCACGGACACCACAGGCACTACACGACGCACTGCGTCCGTAGGCAAAATGTTTTCATTTCTTTGTTTTATCTGAAGACAAAAAAGATAACAGTAACCAACCGAGCACAACCAGCATTCCGGTTGTTTTTTAGCTTTTACTACAGTGACATCAATGAGCTGCCAAGCTAAAAGTTATGTTGAAATAAACACGAACTCTTGTCAGCAGCACAAACTGTCACTTCTTCGCAAAATCCCATCGATATTAATCACAACGTATAAATTTTTTGTAAATTAAATTAGAATCTCGGTAGAATCTCCCCTAAAGACATTAATTTCATGCTTATATGCAATAGGAGGAAGACAAAGTCGCTGAGCCAACAAAGGTAAAAGAGCCAGGTAAGACAAAACCTTTCCATGCAATATAACATTGAAATACAAATCGAATTGCTCTAAAATGTTCTACCGAAATAGTACGGAGTCTTTAGTTTTCACTCTCTGACGAAGGCGTTCGCTCGAAACTATTTTTGTAGTACACCAACCTTTTAGAGTATTTGATTTGTATTTCAACACTGCCTATGCAACACAAAAGTTTTATATCAATGTTTAAATACCATAGATAACCAAATGTATTATTTTAAATCTAACCATTTTTAACCACTTCCAGTTGTCACAAAAGAACAACAACAAAACTTACTCTCAAAAGGTATAGTATTTTCGTTTCCTCTGCACTAAAAATTATTGGCACATATAAGAACCACCCCCTGGCAAACATGTCCCAGTATACTTAAGGTCGCTCCCTATATTTTTCTAGGCATTAAAGCCCTTAAGGAAGCCTAGTTTTTTCCCTTGCATTGAATTATGTTCATGAAATTCGCCATTAAGATGCAATTCTCCATTGCTGATATCATAACGTTTCACGATTACAAGTAAATTTCCCGCCAAATTAGCAAGCAGCTCGTACGCGGTCAAAACCACAGCGAGCTTTCCCTACCATCGTCGTTATCTTGCGTGATCCGTTCAAGAACTTATTTTAATACATACTTCCCAGCTAGGTATATGCGCTGATCGTGCTGTGCCGATGGGCCTTAGGAAGATTGTAGCAATTCAATTGAAGAAACAGAGACATACGTATAGGCTTATTCAGTATTCATAGTTATTTATTAGTCATATAAAAAACCCAAGGATCTTATGTTTTTACTTCCCAGATTCTAATTCATGTATCCTAGCTAAAAACGACATGGAAGAGTTGTCCAAAGTAATATGCTCAAAATGGGAAAATCTAGCCAGATTACTTAACATAGATGATGACATAGTTAAAAAGAATTTGTCTAAGTGCCCAGATGAATCATCTAAAGCAGAGAAAATTCTCGAGATATTTCATTCTGATCCAAAGGCTGATAGTAATGACCTCACCAATGCACTTAGAAGTCTTCAAATAAGAGTTCCAGAGTTTTTACTTCAGGAAGAAGCATCTGCTATTGACATGGGTGAAACTAGTTCACATAACAGTAATATCATTCCATCTGGGGCCACTACACGTAAGTAAATTATTTAACCTTGGTAGAAAGTTAATCATGATTTCAGAAATGATTACACTTGATATTTTTAATAAATAGATAATGGATGGATGGACAGACGGGCGAACGGACGGACGGATGAATGGATGCATATAAATAGATGGAGGGAAAAAGGGAAGGAAGGAAGAAAAGGAAGAAAGGGACAGACAGGTGTACGGAGGGAGCTACGGATGTATGGACGGATGTATGTATGTTTTGGTTTACTGTAATTGATTGCTTGAATACTCTTACATTGACTACGACCGCGTGAAAGAGATCTGGGGAGAAAAGATTGTGACGAATTTCCAGAACGAGGTTTACAGCCGCCTATACACATTTCTTCGCACTTATTGAGTCGCACAACAATTTCTCTCAATGAAATTAGTAAAGAAACATTGTAGAACTTTATAACCTGAGTTCTAGAATTACGTCACAGTAGTTTTTGAGCTCGACCATGGTCCAAAATGTCGACGCTTTTATCTCGATTTTCTGTATTTTGATAGCCAAGAAAATCGAGCATTTAACAAAATCACAAAGATTGGCGCAGAAATACTCATAAAAACACAACAATTTATTTATTGCAATTATCACCTTCAGATGATAATGAGAAATTGAATTACGGGAAATATGAAAAGCCTATGACGGTATATAAATTGAGATGGCAGCTTAAAAATTTCAAGCAAGTGAACTAGGAAACTAACTAGTAGGAAACTAATTAAACATCGGATGGGTGGGGGTGGATGGATGGATGGAGGGACGGACGTATAGATGGATGAATGAATGGAATGATATATGTAAATACATGGAGGTAGGGAGGGAGGGAGAGAAGGAAGTAGAGACGAACGGACGGATAGACGATGCACGGACGGTTGTTTGTATGTTTTGATTTACTATAATTTACTTGCTTGAATACTTAACTAAAATCAGCAATTATCACCTTCAGATGAGCAATTGAATTACGTGAAAAATGAGAATCCTGTGACTGAAAAGACTCCTCTTTACGGTAGAGAAATTGAGATGGCAGCTCGACATATTTCAGTAAAGTGGTTCGAGTTAGGAAACTTATTAGACATCGAACAGTACGAATTAGAGAATCTTAACCACGCTAATGTTCCTGAAACACGTAAAGCTGCAGGAATTTTGCAGTTGTACAACAAAATGCCTGGCTTCAGCAGAGAGGAACTTGGGAAATCTCTAAAAGAACTCCACCTTCTTGACCTCCAAGACAAAGTTATGAAAGGAACGTTTCGAAGATATGGGTAAGATCACATTTTCAACAGGATTGTGCAAAAGACTTTTTTGATTAACAAATAGAGAATAAGCCAGTTCGTAATGTCGACTGCGCATCAAAATGACGCGTTCTGCGTCGGGATAAAACTTATTTCAATTCATAACAACAGGCTGGGGAACTCAGTATAACGAATTTGCAAGTGTAAATAGAAATGCAAATGACTATTGTGGTTTTAGCCTGATGTTATGAATTGAAATAAGTAGCGGCAACCGGGCTGAAATTTTCGCCATGTAATCACAACGTCAATTTTTAAAGTGCCCATAACCTCAAAATGTTTTATTGTCTTGTTTGGAAGAACTTTTAAAATGATAAAGTAACTTCTTTTGAAGATTTTCGTTTCTTTGCTTTCTTTTTGAGATATATCAGTTTGTTTGATATGCAAATGTCTGGAATTTCGTCACACATGCATAATGACTTATTGGAGAACTGTGTGTATCTCTTTCATTCTCGAACGAAATCCTTTAAAATCAAGACGTTTGGGAGAAACGCACACACGTGTTATTCACACTTTAGTGTTTTTATTTCATGAACGCAAAGATATATAACATTCTCTGATAACTCATTATGCATGTGTGACGAAATTCCAGATATTTGCATATCAAACAAACTGATATATCTCAAAAAGAAAGCGAAGAAGTGAAAATCTTCAAAAGAAGTTACTTTATCATTTTAAAAGTTCTTCCAAATAAGACAATAAAAAATGTTGAGGTTAGGGGCACTTTAAGGGATTTGTTTATGAGACCTTTACTTCATCCCGGCAAACCAGCCTGATATTTCAGCCCGGGCTGAAAGTCTCCATGTAATCGGCCGCTAAGAGGCAGATATTTTTGTTTATTTCGAATACAAAGTCGAGGGTAATTTTTTAAGGCAAAGTGGCATGACAATATTTCGTAGACTCAGAAATAGTAAGCCCTAATGCTACATTTACAAATAATGGTTGGCTGTATCGTAAACTGACATGCGTATACTATTTTCAGTGGTATACTGGTGGCGTATACTATTTTCACTGAATCTTGTGAACAATCTTGCAGCTATAAACGCTTAAAATTTTGGCATGGCTAATCAATTTTTGGAGAAATCTGAATGCTCCGTTAGAGGTCTTTTTTCTTTCACTTTCTTTAATTTTGTGACAAAACGCAATGCCACAAATCTACTCTCAGGCGATGGCCTATTCATCCAACATTCCTGTGTATGGGGGGAGGGGGGGAGGGGTGTAGGCGGCCGCTTTCCGCAAGGCTTTCTAGCAAGCTCATCCCCAGGATCATTTGTCGGTGTTGGGAATATGAACTCACCTAACGACTCGTGCTTTTTACGCTTTTCAATAGTCGAACAACGTCCGAGTGTTTAGATCACAGTATCCTGCACAGAAACTATTTAGTATTCCTTTAGTATTGCACGAGGTCAAAAACTCTGTTTCGACGGAAGCGTTACTTTTATGTAGGCTTTTAAATAATTTTATAATTGATTTCTTTTTAGAACAAATGGCATCACATTACGCCATACGGAGTTATTTTGATTGACATAATCTCATTGGTCAGTTTATTACTTCCTGTACATCAAAGTTGGAAAAAGTAAGTCGGACTTGGTCGACGAACATTTTGGATTCTACTTACACATTTATAAACTGACATATTTACGTATTAAATTTACATATGAGTGCAGCTGAGATCTGCATTGAAATTAATGTTGCAGGCACCAACATTTAATAAGCGACCCATGCCACACACTCTATAACTTATAGGGCACTCCACCACCAAAACAAGTATTGCTTAAATGAAAGTTCTTTGTTGCCTTACTTCGGAATGAGTATAGTCTTATTTTTTTCTAGTTTATTTAGTTTTGAAAGACGCCATTTGTGTTCTGATTGTGGGTGAATGCGCGTGGTCAATCCCATTAAATGTTTGACGTCATTGAGTGATAGAAACACTATACAAAGAAATCTTTCACAATAGCGGCAGAATTAACGTGCAGACTAGGACAACTCATTTTATTTGTTTCTGGGGTTGAGTGTCCTTTAAGAAGTAATTTATTGTAGTTTGTGCCAGTTTTTTAAATAGTGTATAATATTTTATATGTAAATACGTAGTTGTAATAGCACTAGTTATAATTTAAGTTTTTATCTCTTCCATGTAAATTTTCTTTTAATAACCAATGTAATTTAGCTTTTATAGCTGCAATGTTGGTATTTCATAAACGATTACGGCGCGTCTGTAACCAACCATGACGCATTTCGTACCCACCTACTTCGGGCGGATTTTAATACCCACTTGTGGCAGCTGCGCTATTTCATCACGTGTTATGGATAGTTAGATGATTATTTACTATAGGTGGTTTCACACTATTTCCACACTATGGGTGACGCAGAGGAAACAAGGTTGTGGTACGCAGTTTTCTCCTAGCGGTTTTAATTTACTCACTCGTTATGGCTGTGCTCGTGACTCAATTTATTCAATTTAATATGTGTCCTGGATAGTTTAATAGAACACTTTTACGATCCACTTTACTACAATCCGATAAAAGGACATGGACGAAGCAAGGGCAGCAATAAGGCAGCGAAGAAATTAACCAGAACGACAGCGACGGGCTGAGAATTACATGCTCTAATGACTAATGTAACAACTTTATTTAGCCATAACATAAAACCATTCTCAAAACACGTATAAATGATGAAATCCTGCAACCATCAAGTATATATATATATATATATATATATATATATATATATATATATATATATATATATATAATATATATATATATATATATATATATATATATATATATATATATATATATATATATTCCTACCGGAAGGCCGCTAAGTTGCATTTTTCGCAACTGGTCCCGGTTTGGTCTTAAAATGTATGTATTCCAACACTCGAAATTTTCCTTCACCATAAATCCTTTCAATATATATATATATATATGTATATATATATATATATATATATATATATATATATATATATATATATATATATATATATATATATATATATATATATATATATATATATATATATATATATATATATATATATATATATATATATATATATATATATATTATATATATATATATATATATATATATATATATATATATATATATATATATATAATATATATATATATATATATATGCCCTCATATGAACAGAAAACCGGGCTGGTCCCATGATGCTTCGCATACCTAGTTATGTAACCAAATTATTGAAATGAACGCCATTTTATGATGACGATATGTAAATTAGCTCTCGAGTAGCCTAAAATGTCAGGCGTCTCGTTTATGGTTAGATCATATAGAGTTAACGTACAGCCGCGTCTTTGGGACGATGTTTTTTAGTATAACCATAGTGGTAATTTGCATGGTTAAGTAGCGCTAACCCCAAAACAACTTAGATGCTAATATTAACCCCCCGCCTAATCAGTTTTCTAACCCTAACTCCCGCCTAATGAGTTTTCTAATCCCCCGCCTTAAGTGTCTTCCTAACCCCCAGCTGTATTTTCTATGGTTATACTAAAAAACATCGTCCCAAAGACGCGGGCTGTACGTTAACTCTATATGGGATGGCTAAAAGGGATGACCCAAAAGGACCTTTTTGTTTTTGTCTGGTCTTTATTTTTCGTTAGGCTGGGGTTAGCTATACGGTTATAGGGTTATGTCTAAGGTTAGGATCAAGGTTAGTTTTAGGGTTAGGATTAGGATTGAGATTGGAGTTAGGATTAGTAGTTCTAGAAAATGTAAAGGTCCTTTCGAGTCAGCCCTTTTAGCCTTCGCCAACTCTATATGATCTAACGCCGTCCTTCGTTTTTGTTGAAGAACTTGAAGGCAAGTGCAAAATGGTAAGACCAACTTCTTATAAGGAAGTAAAAAGTCGTTTTGGGTGATCCGTTTGAATCGGGCAATATTTCGGCCTTGGCAGACAAAGCAAAGCGGTCAATGGCGATTTGTATTCTGACGAACTACATAAGCAGAGGTTTTTATGAAAGGCTATACACGTTTGCGTAATATAATAGGTACGAATGTGATGTATTTATACTCGATAATTCCGAATCTGGCGAGCGAGGGGATATTGCCGATACGTATTTCTAGTTAGTTGTATATATTCCCTGTTAGTGTATCTCATTCATTGGCTGTAGTGACTCATAGTGAATATCATTGCTTCAACATTTACCTGTAGACTGGGCCCTTTTCATCATATTAATAAAGGTTTCAGGCTTTCAGCTGCCTGCTTTCCCTATAATAATCCCTTTGTTTTATCGTGTTTAAATCAAAAGTCAGAAAGAATAGTTTTAGCAGTACTGTACACTAAATTCAGTAAATTGCACAGGGAAAAGGGTCCCTTACATACTTTGCCCCAGTAGTCGTAATTCCTTAAAAAATGCACTGTATAGCCACATAGTCGTGTATCTTGATTGAATGTCAGTCAGACCATGGTCGGACTAAACTCACTTTCACCGCTGGCGATTCGAGCCATAGTCGGTTCATGCTCGTACGTAATGTTCGAGTATACCTTCGTGTTCCAGTGTCTTAAATGTTCCACAACTCACAAGAAAATTCTCGAGAAACCTTGTTTGTTCGAATAGGTTTTTGTCGATCTAAATTCTGTAGCTAATAGACCTATTTCATAATGGCACCCGAATTAATATTCTTTTATATTCATTTAAATTAGCCTTTCTGACCTCGTTCGTTTAAAAGAATCTTTGCTTTGTAACGAAGTCAGAAAAGCTAATTTGCATGCATATAAAAGAATATTTAAACTGGCCACCTTTGAATAGGTCTCTTTCATAATGGCTAGTAGCTTCTTTAATTTTTTAGGTTTTTGAAAAATGAGTCAGTAAGAGTGATTTAATATTATTGTGTAGTTTCGTAAATATTAGAAGCCTTGGCTTAGATCAATGCTTCACAAATTAAGTTCTCATCGACCATCATGAATGTGTTCGATCATGATGTTGTTCAGGCAATGGACAGAGTGTACTATGGTGGCCCAGAAGGCTCGAACACAAACAAAAACACAAATAAAAAAGCAAAACGCAAATAAAAAACAAAATGCAAATAAAAACACAAAACGCAATTAAAATGCAAATAAAAAAGCAAAATGTAAATTGAAAAAAAACGCAAATAAACAAAACGCAAATAAAAAATAAAAACGCAAATAAAAAAGCAAAACGCAAATAAAGAAAACGCAAACAAAAAATAATAAAAAGCAAATAAAAAAGCAAAACGCAAATAAACAAAACGCAAATAAAAAATAAAAACGCAAATAAAAAAGCAAAACGAAAATAAAGAAAACACAAATAAAAAGAAAACGCAAATAAAGAAAACGCAAACAAAAAATAATAAAAAGCAAATAAAAAAGCAAAACGCAAATAAACAAAACGCAAATAAAAAATAAAAAAGCAAATAAAAAAAACGCAGATAAAAAACAAAATGGAAATGAAAAGCAAAATGTAAATTAAAACAACATATAAAAAAGCAAAACGCACATAAAAAAGCAAAACGCAAATAAAAAAAAACGCAAATAGGTTTCTACAACTTTTCATTAAACCTTGTCGTTGGTGGAGTAGCTTGCGTTAACCCTAAGAGCTATACTGACGGGAGCCTGTTGTGGTCACCCAAGCCAGACAGGTCGAAGGTTAGAAGCCAGACAAATATATATAGTGAATCGTAAAGGCAGTCATTGATAATACTGATGATCTGGCATTACTCATAGTGGCATTTCTTGGAGGATTTCAATAAATGAAACAACGGGAAAGGCAAATTAATTCCGAGTTTGATGGGATACTGCATCGTTGGTAGGAGTTGCGACCACCAACGTATTTTTCTTTTCGCATTGAAAGGCAAACAAAAAACAGAAAACGCAAATAAAACATAAAATTCAAATAAAAAAGCAAAATGTAAATTGAAAAAAACGCAATTAAAAAATAAAAACGCAAATAAAAAAGCAAAATGCAAATAAACAAAACACAAATAAAAAACATCAATGCAAATAAAAAAGCAAAATGTAAATTAAAAAACGCAAATAGAAAGCAAAACGCAAATAAACAAAACGAAAAATTCATCGATTAAAGGTTCGAATCCCGATTGATATTTGATACTTTTCAATACAATGTTGGAATGAAGTTATTTGATGCTAACGTTGACAGGGAATTAAATATTTGTTATATTTGTTCATTTGGTTTTCCTGTTTTGCATATATGTAAGATTATTGTGAAATGGTGTTAGCATAGTACTCCAAGTGACTTTTTGAAATGGTTTGTTTTGGTGCTGGTCTTAGGTTATGCATGTTGTTACTTGTGAAAAAGGAACTGAAGGTATCATAGAAAAGAATTTTAAAAAAGCAAACATTTTATTGAATATTTACATTATATGGTCTAAAAAGGTTTCCAACCTTTACCCAATGTTTTTGATTTTGTTCCGACATTCTTTCTCTTTTCCTTTGTCGACGAGGTCACCAAGTATCTTGAATAAATCTATTGCTCTTCGTCTCCTGATGAGGATGATAATGGTTGCGCCTGTGATCATTCAGTCATACCCGAACGTGTAAGGATGTCCGCCATACCCCCATTAATCTCGTGACATGAAGGGGGTGTCTCTTGCTTCTGTGTCCGTTCAAGTCTGTCACACACTTTCCAGAAGGTTTCTAGAGATACTAATGGAGTAGATGTGGCTGATACTGAAAACATTGAGACAGTTGAAATATCTAAAAAATGTATAAACTATATACATGTACTATTAATCGGCTGCAAAGAATGTGACTGCGTTTACATCGGTCAAACCTCCCGAGCATTAAAAACTAGAATAAAAGAACACAAAAGAGCAATTTTTTATTTGGACAAGAATTCCCTTTTGGCACAACACCACTGTCAAACACAGCACGACATTGATTTTGAAAACGTTCAAATAGTCGACCGTTGCGGACAATGGGATCAGAGATTGTTTTCCACCTAAAACTCCTTTCCACCTAAGTCACCTAAAGCTCGCCTACACTGAAAATGCTTCCTTATATAACCATGGGTTGTTTTATATAATGCTACCACCAATCTTTATTAAATAATATACGACAATTTTATTATAGTACAAATTGAAGAAGTTTGTTAACAGGTTGTTTAAGCAATTAAGGTTTACGGTTTGATTATTCAGCTGTGCAGGCGAAGGTTAGTTAATGGTCAACTTCAACCCTGAAGATGACATTGTAGTTGAAAATTACGTTTGGTAGTTTTTAAACTTTTTAACTTTTAACCTGTATATAAGACATATTATGAAGTGAACATTACGATGTATGTATTATATAAAGCAAAGTGAAAAGGTGGTGAACTGCCAAGATTTTTAGTGACGAAATACTGACGTTTAGAGCGTAGCCCTTCGTCAGAGTAAGACTAAGAAGTACGGTGGCTCAGAAGGGACATGATCTTGTCACTTTTTTTTGGCCGTGTTGCGGGTTAGATGGCGACTTACGTTGCGGGTTGCGACTTACATTGCGGGTTAGATGGGGTTAGGATTAGAAATATATAAAAATAAGGACAACATGCAAACGCCATATTGAACGAAAAACAATAGGCTATTTTTATCACCATCTAAGTCGCAGCATAAGTCGCAATCTAACCCGCAACGTAAGTCGCCACCCTTCTGAGCTACCGTAAAAGAAGAGCTCGAAACGTCAGTATTTCGTCACTAAAAATCTTGGTAGTTTACCACCTTTTCACATTGCTATATATATCCAAAACACTGTCTACGCAGCACTCTACTTTTATGATTATATAGCCTCATAGTTCACACGAGAGCATAATCATAATCATAAGAAGCATATGGCAAGAGCAAAACAAAAGAGGAAACAAAGAAAAATTCTCGTTGTTTTGTCTTCGTACGTCCCAGAGCAAAAGTCATGCTTTGTTTTCGTTGCTTATGCTTATGTCGCTCATGTGAACCAGGCTTATGTATGCATGTCTCATCTATTCTAAGGCAAACCACACCGGTTTGTTGTCTGAAAAATATGACTCGTATATTCCACTTGTAAGGTATTCGTCTGGAATATTGCAGGTGTACAGATGATTCAGAAGTGATCCATATATCTGTGTAGAATGAAATGAGGGACCAAATATTTTAAGTATCTGCTGTTTCTGACCTTCATCTGATAGCCAGTCAATGTTGAAATCACCACATATTATGCAATACTCTTGGGAAAATTTATCTAATTGTCTTGTAATAATCAAATAAACACCAGAGACTCCTTATCTACTGACTCCTTGTCCCAACTATTGTACGGCTTATAAGACTATTTTTGCTTGTAAATTACTTATTAAATTATAAATAAATTATTATGTAAATTATTGCGAACTAATTAGAAAAGACAAAAGGAAAAGTCGAGTGCAGTATGAGCACAGAATATGAGTATACAGGCACGGAAGGGGACAGAAGCTTTCCTGAGCGCAGGTCGCCCGAACATGCCAGTTGCTGCCATATTATACTCCAATTCATGTTTGAGGATGTGATATGCCCAATAAAAGCAAATATAACCTATTCAAATCTTGTAAAATTGTTGTAAATCCATAAGCCATTGATCACAACACTTTGTCCTTCAAATGCTAGGAACAGTGGGTGATTTTAGAAATGGTGATCGAAACGCAAAGTTGTCAAGTCAAGCGACGATTTATATTTAGAAATGTAAAGACTGAAGTAAAACAGAATTAGGGAGCTTATGCCTGAAACTTCTAAGAATAGAAACCCTTCTAAGACACACCAGTATGGAAAGAAGAGAGAGGGAAAGCCAAAAATTGAAAAGAGTCAGAGCTAGAAAGTACTCGATAATATTAAGTCTTCTAGAATCAAGAAAGAGCTAGATTAGTAGAAACAAAATACCAGTAACGCTTACTATTAAATTAGTCATTAAACCGTGTCAAATTGTTGAAAATTGTCATAATATAATACACGTATTGTAGAATTCAGACATATCCTGTGCCATATGACATTTCAGGATGGTCGTGGCGAGATGGTGAAGGCTAAAAGGGATGACTCAAAAGGACCTTCTCATTTTCAAGAACTAGTCTAATCCTAACCCTAATCTCAATCCTAATCCTAACCATAACCTTGATCCTAACCGTGATCCTAACCTTAAACCTAGCCCCAACCGTAGCTATCCATAACTTAACGAATATAAAAACCAGAAAAAACCCAGAAAGGTCCTTTTGAGTCATCCTTTTAGCCTCCCCCAGTTGTATTGTTGTTAACACAAATCGTGCAGTCATGGACCAGCGACTAAGGTTACAAATTTATTAAATGTCATGGTACGGATTCTTCAAATAGGGCAGGTAACAAGTCAGAATGCACAGCTATTATCTAGTATTATGGCACTCAATATGCATTCCTTTAGCCTCGATACATTAAGTTTGAAAAACAGAAGTGCCTGTATTTTTATCGTCCTTCATACATCCAAAACCGTATCTGATTTTGTTTTTACGTATTAGGGTTTCAAAAACAACTCTGAGCAAATCTTATATAAACAATGTTGTTAAGCTGTGACGTCGTTAAGAAAATATTGCTCTGTTAAAGTTATGTAAGATAATGGTCTTCTTTAATAACATTCAAAATATAAAAAAAGTGAGAATACAACTGAGCTCTTTTACGTTTTCCTTAATTACTCTGTTTCTGTACCAATTCTCGACCTTTCGAGCACTGCACCAGACGGAGAATATCCGGCTCCTCTGAAGTACCACAAAACATGTAGATCTATGTGAAAAGAAATCGAAGAAACAAGTGAAGCACAAACGAATTCAAGGAGCAGTCTCAGGTTAACAAATCGAGCTGAAGGATATGAAAAAGGGACTGTGATAAACTTTTACCAAACTGCATATTCTGCAATAAAGCAGAATGTGTTCGAAAGCTAGACAAATACTATGTGTTCGAAAGACAAATACTAAAGAAAAACTACTTTCGTGTGCCGAACTGCGAGCTGATGATTCAATCAGAAAAGCGAGTTTACTCAGAGGTGACGGCAGAATTGCAGCAATCACGACTGACGACTTGATTGCAAAAGAGGCAAGTACCATAAAACATGTTACCGTGATTACACACGAGTGAACTACAAAGTTGTAAAAGATTATAAACCAAATGAAGATGAGCCTTTAGTGATGATGTGGAAGATATTTTGTTCGATTTGTATGATTGCCCCGGACACTGTGCAACTAAACGATGGCAACACATTTGGTAGATTGGAAGCTGACAAGGTCATCGAGACAACAACTATCAACAAGGACACGAAGGTGGGACGACGGGATTCAGCACGAATTCAAATGCTATAAACAGATGGGCATTGAATGCATCGTACAGAGCAAACCTGCGTTGCTGCTTCTATATAGCACTTAGACTCCGTTAATACCAAACAGAAAGAGATGAAAAGATGTGCAATCGTTGATTGTGTGATGACTAACACCTTCATAGATCCCAAATCAGACAACGATTTGTTGTGTATATCAAACGGATTGGCAGCTACTGAATCCATTTCCCAAGATCTGCATCAAGCAAAGCATCGTGGTGAAAAGGCTTTGACAGCATTTATCGTAGACCGTTTAGGAAACGAATCAGAGGTGTCTTTTTATGATCCAATAAAGAAGCTAAAGCTACAAACTTTTTCCCCCTTGCATAAAGCTGTTGTCGTCAAGTGCAAAGACAAAACAATTCCAATAAAGGCAACCCGAAACTTGTTTGGCCAAATTTCGATCATAATGCAGAAGAGAGATTTAGATTTGAAAGAAGTATTCAAGTATCCATTGGGACCATTTCCTTGGGCATTGGCAGGGGCAATGGGCGATCTCAAGAAAACCAACAAGGCTACTTTGCTGCATGAGGTTGAGAAATTGACGGAGCCACTTGATTCATTGCCAGAGCACTATGCTAGCATATTTGATGGTATGGCTGTCGTAGTACAGAAAGCTCGCGCTAGTGGATTAAGTTTTGGCGAGTTAGCCCACCAGATGCTTCAATCCATTCTGTCATCGAGCAGAGGTGCAAAACGAATTGACGTTGTCTTTGATGTGTACAGGGAAAACTCCATAAAAAATGCTGAGCAAACAGACTGATGTTGTTGTCATTGCATTGTCCTTCTCGGAAACAGTATCAAGCTCTCTCTGTATAAAAACTGGTACAAAGATCAGAATGAGAATCATCGATCTGAATGATGTCAAGGCATCTCTTGCAACACGACACCTCACTGATCGTGATGATGTGAGTCGAAAGGAATTTCTGGATGCACTGTTAGGCCTCCACGCATTTACAGGCTGTGACACGGTCAGTGCATTCGCTGGTCATGGCAAGATTCGATCGTTAAAGTTAATGGCGAAATTACGAGAACACGTAAAACTGTTTTCTGAGCTTGGTAAAAGTTTCCAACTTTCGGAAGAACTGATCAACAACCTTCAAGAATTTGTCTGCAGAATGTATGGTAAAGAAATAGCGGATGTTGATCTACTGCGCTATAAGCTCTATTGTTCAAAGAAAGGGAAGTGTGAAGTTGAACGTCTTCCACCGTGCATGGCTTCACTTCGCCAGCATTGTCTGAGGGCAAACTACCAGACTCGGGTATGGCGTTTGTGTCAAGAACAAACTCCTGCCATCCCATCACCAACTGATCATGGTTGGGTGTTTGATGAAAATGGAGTAATTGGAATTAACTGGATGGATTGTCAGCCAGCTCCAGACGAGGTATGAATTTACTTTTTCAATAGTACAATTTAATCTTTTTCGCAATTTTTTTCTCCAATTATTATCTCAGTTCCAAACAAACGAATGACTAAATCATAACATTTTCTATTCAGGTGATGGAAATGTTGGCTTGCAATTGTAGAAGGTGTGTGGCAGGCTCTTGTTCTTGTGTCGACGTCGGGCTGAAATGCACAGATGCATGTTCCCTTGGCGACTGTGAAAACAGAACTATTAACGACGATGAAGATGATCATTTCAACGAAGACAACATTATTGAGGGAGAATCAGACGAGGACAGCGACTAACTTACTTCATATCATATGTTTATTAAATCTGAATTTTGTTTGTATTTTTGTCAATTTCTAAAATATGACGTCATAAATAGTGTCAGTTGACTATTGAAACGTGTTGAAATTATGGAATTGTACAAGAAAATACTTGCCCAAGCTAAGTTGTTAAGGATTTAGTCAACAACAAACATTATTCTTCTAAAAAAGATTGATCTAAGTGTTGTTCGATTTACCTAAAAAGCGAAGTAACTTAATCATTCATTTTTTATCGGAAATCTTTGTATTTTAACTTGTTCACCTGCCATTTTCCGTAAACATAGGCCTTGTTGGAGCGAATTAAATTGGCTTTGGTTGGTCCCTCTTTGTGAGACTCAAATTTTGTGAATCCCATAGACTATTGGGGGTGTGCGGTCTATTGGTTGTAACCAATCAAAAACTATTGTCGCAATTCCCGCAGAATGTATAATTATATAATTTGAATTCCAGTAAAAACAAACCCCATATCAAAATAGATCAGTTTGAAGTATCCGACGTGATCGTGGTATTAGTAAGCTGAAAACCTCAATTGCCCACCAATAATTAATTATTTACGGACCTAAGCATTTGCACTGAACAAATATTTAAAAGCATTAATTGTTTACGCATAATACTACGCAGAAAAATGCACTAATTACTTCAAAACTGTAAAAACATTTGTAAAAACATTTGTAAAAATTTGTAAAAAATTTGTAAAAACATTTGTAAAAAAGTTTGTACGTGCAAACTGCACGTAATTTGCATGTATAAAACAAAACATTTAAGCGAACGCTGCCAATATAAAAACTCCACTTCGAGAACCATTTATTTGACTAGTGTCTAGTCAGATTATTTTCACATGTTTCAAAAAAATGCCTCGCCGAACCAATATTAAGGGTTTGAAACAATGCAATGATTATAAATTGCGAAGAACTATGAGATCTGAAACGATGGTCAACGTGGTGATCAACGAATACCTATCCTATGACTACTGCCACAATCCCTTCATTCGAATTTTAAGAAAACGAGATTCGTTGTCATTTTTTCCTTTTCCTGTTTCGCTGTCGCAATTTCAGCCGACAGAAGTCTCGCTTGTCGCCATTTCAGCTCTTTCATGTCGCTGATTCAACGCAATGTAGCCTGTCGGAATTTACCCTAACAGGGCCTCATACTTCACCGTGCGTTACTGCGTTTCAACAGATTTCTTTCAAACGAAGGTGTTGTGTTGTGTTGTGTAATGTGTTGTTGTGTTGTGTTGTGTTGTGTTGTGTAATGTGTTGTTGTGTTGTGTTGTGTTGTGTTGTAACCAAACTGGCCTAATTTATCAATGTAATATTATGATATTTACACTCAAGTGGTGGTTGAAATACGATAGTGATGGTGTTATAAAATTGTGAGTGTTGAATCCATGTTTTAAAATATGGGTGAAGTAAATTTGAATATCAACCGTGGTAACAAATTTGGTTGAAAAAATTCCGGAAGTGTTTAAATTTCATTAATTCGCAAATTGATGAATACTTTATTTTAAAATACGCTAACCCGTGTAAATTACA